>CM062819.1:1060550895-1061150895 GCA_031772625.1 Pinus tabuliformis | reverse complement strand
TCGTTTTTAAAGCATTTTAAGTTGTTTTTTAAGTGTTTAATTTATTTATTTTTAAACATTTTAAGGTACTTTAAAGCTTTTAAAATTGTTTTTAAAACATTTTAATACGGTTTTAAAGCATTTTCAATTGTTGTTAAACCACTTAAAAGTATTCTTAAAAAATTTCAAAATGTTTTTGAAACATTTTAAAATCATTTAAAATTGTTCTTAAATCAATTTAAATTATTTTTAAAGTATTTTATATTGTTTCTAAAGCATTGTAAACTATTTTTAAAGCATTTTAAAATCATTTAAAATTGTTCTTAAAGCAATTTAAATTATTTTTGAAGTATTTTAAATAGTTTTTAAAGCATTTTAAATTGTTTTTAAAGCGTTTAAAATTGTTTTTAAAACATTTTAAAATGGGTTTTAAGCATTTTCAATTGTTGTTAAAGCACTTAAACTTATTTTTAAAACATTTTAAAATGTTTTTGAAACATTTTAAAACAATTTAAAATTGTTCTTAAATCAATTTAAATTATTTTTCAAGTATTTTATATTGTTTCTAAAGCATTGTAAACTATTTTTAAGGCATTTTAAATTGTTTTGAAAGAATTTTAAAAACATTTTAGAGTACTTTAAAGCTTTTTAAATTGTTGTTAAAGAGTTTTAATGGAATTTAAAAATGTTTTTAAAACTTTTTAAAGTGCTTTAAATTGTTTTTAAATTATTTTTAACAAATTTAAATTGTTTTTAAAACGTTCCAAATTGTTTCAAAAACATTTTAAATTGTTTTTAAAGCATTTTAAGTTGTTTTTAAAGTGTTTAAAATTGTTTTTAAAACATTTTAAAACAGTTTTAAAGCATTTTCAATTGTTGTTAAACCACTCAAACTTATTTTTAAAACATTTTAAAATGTTTTTGAAACATTTTAAAATCATTTAATATTGCTTTTAAACAAATTTAATTTTTTTTTAAAGCACTGTAAACTATTTTAAAATCATTTAAATTGTTCTTAAAGCAATTTAAATTACTTTTGAAGTATTTTAAATAGTTTTTAAAGCATTGTAAACGGTTTTTAAAGCATCTTAAATTGTTTTGAAAGCATTTTAAAGTACTTTAAATCTTTTTAAATCACTGTTAATGCATTTTAAAAGAATTTAAAATTGTTTTTAAAACATTTTAGAGTGTTTTAAATTAATTTGAACTATTTTAAAGTGTTTTTAAATCATTCTAAATTGTTTCAAAAACACTTTAAATTTTTTTTAAAGCATTTTAAATTGTTTTTTAAAGCGTTTAAAATTGTTTCTAAAACATTTTAAAGTACTTTAAAGCTCTTTAAATTGTTTTTAAAACATTTTAGAATGGTTTTAAAGCATTTTCAATTGTTGTTAAAGCACTTAAACTTATTTTTAAAACATTTTAAAATGTTTTTAAAACATTTTAAAATCATTTAAAATTGTTCTTAAATCAATTTAAATTATTTTTAAAGTATTTTATATTGTTTCTAAAGCATTGTAAACTATTTTTAAGGCATATTAAAATCATTTAAAATTGTTCTTAAAGAAATTTAAATTATTTTTGAAGTATTTTAAATAGTTTTTAAAGCATTGTAAATGGTTTTCAAAGCATTTTAAATTGTTATGAAAGCATTTTAAAAACATTTTAAAGTACTTTAAAGCTTTTTAAATTGTTTTTTTTTTTTTTCCGGGGAAAACGAGCGCGTAATTTATATTCATAAAATGAAAAAAATTACATGTTGTAGATGCTAGAAAGCATATGCAGATAGCTGTCCATGAGAAGGACGGAACAAAATTAAAAAACAAATAATTTACAAAATAAGTCGCAAGCCTAAACTTTTCGACCCTTTTTCTTTTCCACTCTACGCCAACCCTGTGTGTCAGGAGAGGGAACAATGATAGCCTGCATGGACTCCAGAGTGATCACTGGTGATTCCTTGTCGGATTCAGATCCTTCCGAACCATGAGATCTTTTGATGCCACCTACATCCAGCTGAGGATTTTGCTGGATTAGATTTTGGGGAGCTTCCAGATGAGGGTCTGGGGAGATATCATTTTGTGTACCCTACTGTTCCATATTTGTGTCGGATTCCTCTTGTTTATCTGCCTGCTCTGACAGTGTGTCCTCTTCATCCAACGGATTCGTGTGCTGCCATCCATTGGGCTTTTTTTTCCTGTTCTTGTTTCCTTTAGGATTCTTTTTGACCAAGGGGCAAGAGTATTGGAGGTGTCCTGTTTGCCTGCAGCAGCGACATCTGAAAGCGGTGTTTTCATAGTCAAGGGACTGAAGCCACTGTGTGTTGTTGAAGTTTAGTGTGATATGATCAGGCAGCCCCTGACTCATGTCCACTTCAATGCAAATTCTGGCGAAGGAGAAGATTCCTCTACAAACTCTGTCCTCATCCATTTTTATGAATTTCCCTAAGGTATTCCCAATGGCAGCTAAAACTAAATGATGCCAGAAATGTAATGGGAGATTATGAAGCCTCACCCAAACAGGCATTGTTGTGATTTTCATAGTGTTTGCATCAAAATCAGCGAACCAAGGGGTAACAAAAAGACCAGCATTACCCCAAAACCAAGGCCCCTCAGTAATGATACTATCCCTTTCTTCTGATGTATGGAAGCTAACTATGAAGAAGCCTTTTGAACATAGGTGTATATCGCAGTCTGAAGTCCAATTGGAGTATATCCACTAATGTAAAGCATCGGATTTAGGCCAGTATCCATTGAATCTACATATTAAAGCAGTTTTGGTGAGGACAGAGTGAAGATCTGTTACCTCTGGCATTGTGACTTGGAGTATTGGGGATTCCAGCTTTTGATCTACTATATATGGACCTGGTAGCTCTGTTAGTATCACTGGTTTGTTCTGCATTTTTTCTTTGCCCTTGACTGCGTCGCGGAATGAAGCTGGCGTCTTTGAACCGGATCCTTTGCATCCATCACGCAGCCTTAGGTTAAGAAATATGGTTGTATCTTGACAGATCCCATATTCCTGTAGCGTAAAGTGGTCCTGTAAACTACGACCTGCACAAATCAAGTTCTAGTTATTTGATGGTATTCCAAGTTGATGTTGTATTTCTTTTTTAAGCTCTTGTATGTTTGTTCCCATACGGAGTCTCATGCAACGGTGGCCGCCCCCAGTTGATTTTATAAAGATTTGAATCCTGTTTTCATCCTGGAAGTGTGGATCAGCCGCTTGGTGGGGGAGCTTCTGTGGATTGGATATGTTCTGTGTAATATCCAATGCTCCCCTGTTTTTATTCAACTCATTTGTGGCATTCTCTGTCTCGGCTCCCCGCTCTAAGGAAGCCTCTGTGGTCTGCCCCCTTACTATTTTACTGGATTTTCTCTGTCCAAATGATAGCCAGGATGTCAATGCAGAGCTCCGCTCTATTTCGGTGCTATGAGTAGCCTGGAGCCTGGTGCCTACCTCTCGCATGTAACCCCCAGGGCGCGTGTCCATGGAGAGAGCAAATGCCACCAAGGGCCGCCCTGAGTAGTTGATGTCATACAGGAGATTTTGAGACCACGCCTCCATTGCCAATATTAATGAGCAGGTCTGTTGTTTCATGGTAACCCTGTATAAAAGCAGTTCCAAGAAGAGGCAGAGCATCACCTCCTCAGTATTTCCGAGGTCCAAAACTACCAGCAGGAAGAAATAGTCGATGCCCGAGACGGCAGGTGACCAGATCAGGAAGAGTGTCCGCCCCGTGTCCACCCCATGTCCACCCCTGGACCCGATAAACCACCGGGGAATCCCATCGCTACCCCCTGCTGCATACGTTGGGCAGACAAAAGCCCCTTCTCCGACCCTAAGTCGCCACTGGGCGCATACCCTGCTTGACCCGCTTCCTGTGCGCAAAACAGACTGTGGAGGGGAGCCCGCTGCAGCCGTCGGTCCCCCAAATCCGTCTGATTCAACAAGCCACAAGGCGTCCATAGCCATTCAGTTGGCCTGTGAAGCCATACCACCGAGAGCCCATGAGATAAATATAAACCAGAGTGGCCAAGCATGGACGATAAAGACGTATGGTGAAATCTCCTCCATTGCTGCCATGTATCCTGGCCGCCATGACTGCCCTTCAAGCCGTCTAAGGGATAGAGCAAGGCGGCCATACCCAGAGATGCATTCTTGCGCAGTGTAAACCCTAGCTCCATCTTTCTCTTCCCGACCTCAACAAAACCTCCTCTCTTTTTTATCTTATTAATACCCTTTTTAAATTGTTGTTAAAGCATTTTAAAAGAATTTAAAATTATTTTTAAAACATTTTAAAGTGCTTTTAAATTATTTTGAACTATTTTAAATTGTTTTAAAATGTTCTAAATTGCTTCAAAAACATTTCAAATTGTTTTTAAAGCATTTTAAATTGTTTTTAAAGCGTTTAAAATTGTTTTAAAAACATTTTAAAGTACTTTAAAGATTTTTAAATTGTTGTTAAAGCATTTTAAAAGAATTTAAAATTGTTTTTAAAACATTTTAAAGTGTTTTAAATTGTTTTTAAATTATTTTGAACTATTTTAAAATGTTTTTAAAACTTTCTAAATTGTTTCAAAAACATTTTAAATTGTTTTTAAAGCATTTTAAATTGTTTTTAAAGTGTTTAAATAATTTTGAAAGCATTTTAAATTGTTTTTAAAGTGTTTAAATAATTTTGAAAGCATTTTAAATTGTTTTGAAAGCATTTTAAAAACATTTTAAAGTACTTTAAAGCTCTTTAAATTGTTTTTATAACATTATAAAATGGTTTTAAAGCATTTTCAATTGTTGTTAAAGCACTTAAACGTATTTTTAAAACATTTTAAAATGTTTTTGAAACATTTTAAAATCATTTAAAATTGTTCTTAAATCAATTTAAATTATTTTTCAAGTATTTTATATCGTTTCTAAAGCATTGTAAGCTATTTTTAAAGCATTTTAAAATCATTTAAAATTGTTCTTAAAGCAATTTAAATTATTTTTGATGTATTTTAAATAGTTTTTAAAACATTGTAAATGGTTTTTAAAGCATTTTAAATTGTTTGGAAAGCATTTTAAAAGCATTTTAAAGCACTTTAAAGCTTTTTAATTGTTGTTAAAGCATTTTAAGGGAATTTAAAATTGTTTTTAAAACATTTTAAAGTGTTTTTAAATTATTTTGAACTATTTTAAATTGTTTTTAAAACGTTCTAAATTGTTTTCAAAACGTTCTAAATTGTTTTTAAAACATTTTAAAGTGTTTTTAAATTATTTTGAACTATTTTAAAATGTTTTTAAAACTTTCTAAATTGTTTCAAAAACATTTCAAATTGTTTTTAGAGCATTTTAAATTGTTTTTAAAGCGTTTAAATCATTTTGAAATCATTTTAAATTGTTTTGAAAGCATTTTAAAAACATTTTAAAGTACTTTAAGGCTCTTTAAATTGTTTTTAAAACATTTTAAAATGGCTTTAAAGCATTTTAAATTGTTGTTAAAGCACTTAAACATATTTTTAAAACATTTTAAAATATTTTTGAAACATTTTAAAATCATTTAAAATTGTTCTGAAAGCAATTTAAATTATTTTTGAAGTATTTTAAATAGTTTTTAAAGCATTGTAAATGGTTTTTAAATCATTTTAAATTATTTTGAAAGCATTTTAAAAACATTTTAAACTACTTTAAATCTAGATTGTTGTTAAAGCATTTTAAAATAATTTAAAATTGTTCTTAAAACATTTTGAAGTGTTTTTAAATTATTTTGAACTATTTTAAATTGTTTTTAAAACATTCTAAATTACTTTAAAAACATTTCAAATTGTTTTTAAAGCATTTTAAATTGTTTTTAAGGCATTTAAAATTGTTTTTAAAACATTTTAAAGTACTTTAAAGCTTTTTAAATATTTTATAAAACATTTTAAAACGGTTTTAAAGCATTTTTAATTGTTGTTAAAGCACTTAATCTTATTTTTAAAACATTTTAAAATGTTTTTGAAACATTTTAAAATGATTTAAAATTGTTCTTAAATCAATTTAAATTATTTTTGAAGTATTTTAAATTGTTTTTAAAGCATTGTATACTATTTTTAAAGCATTTTAAAATCATTTTAAATTGTTTTGAAAACATTTTAAAAACATTTTAGAGTACTTTAAAGCTTCTTAAATTGTTATTAAAACATTTTAAAAGAATTTATAATTGTTTTTAAAACATTTTACAGTGTTTTAAATTGTTTTCAAGTATTTTATATTGTTTCTAAAGCATTGTAAACTATTTTTAAGGCATTTTAAATTGTTTTGAAAGAATTTTAAAAACATTTTAGAGTACTTTAAAGCTTTTTAAATTGTTGTTAAAGAGTTTTAATGGAATTTAAAAATGTTTTTAAAACTTTTTAAAGTGCTTTAAATTGTTTTTAAATTATTTTTAACAAATTTAAATTGTTTTTAAAACGTTCCAAATTGTTTCAAAAACATTTTAAATTGTTTTTAAAGCATTTTAAGTTGTTTTTAAAGTGTTTAAAATTGTTTTAAAACATTTTAAAACAGTTTTAAAGCATTTTCAATTGTTGTTAAACCACTCAAACTTATTTTTAAAACATTTTAAAATGTTTTTGAAACATTTTAAAATCATTTAATATTGCTTTTAAACAAATTTAATTTTTTTTTAAAGCACTGTAAACTATTTTAAAATCATTTAAAATTGTTCTTAAAGCAATTTAAATTACTTTTGAAGTATTTTAAATAGTTTTTAAAGCATTGTAAACAGTTTTTAAAGCATTTTAAATTGTTTTGAAAGCATTTTAAAGTACTTTAAATCTTTTTAAATCACTGTTAATGCATTTTAAAAGAATTTAAAATTGTTTTTAAAACATTTTAGAGTGTTTTAAATTAATTTCAACTATTTTAAAGTGTTTTTAAATCATTCTAAATTGTTTCAAAAACACTTTAAATTTTTTTTAAAGCATTTTAAATTGTTTTTAAAGCGTTTAAAATTGTTTCTAAAACATTTTAAAGTGCTTTAAAGCTTTTTAAATTGTTTTTAAAACATTTTAGAATGGTTTTAAAGCATTTTCAATTGTTGTTAAAACACTTAAACTTATTTTTAAAACATTTTAAAATGTTTTTGAAACATTTTAAAATCATTTAAAATTGTTCTTAAATCAATTTAAATTATTTTTAAAGTATTTTATATTGTTTCTAAAGCATTGTAAACTATTTTTAAGGCATTTTAAAATCATTTAAAATTGTTCTTAAAGAAATTTAAATTATTTTTGAAGTATTTTAAATAGTTTTTAAAGCATTGTAAATGGTTTTCAAAGCATTTTAAATTATTATGAAAGCATTTTAAAAACATTTTAAAGTACTTTAAAGCTTTTTAAACTGTTGTTAAAGCATTTTAAAAGAATTTAAAATTGTTTTTAAAACATTTTAAAGTGCTTTTAAATTATTTTGAACTATTTTAAATTGTTTTAAAATGTTCTAAATTGCTTCAAAAACATTTCAAATTGTTTTTAAAGCATTTTAAATTGTTTTTAAAGCGTTTAAAATTGTTTTAAAAACATTTTAAAGTACTTTAAAGATTTTTAAATTGTTGTTAAAGCATTTTAAAAGAATTTAAAATTGTTTTTAAAACATTTTAAAGTGTTTTAAATTGTTTTTAAATTATTTTGAACTATTTTAAAATGTTCTTAAAACTTTCTAAATTGTTTCAAAAACATTTTAAATTGTTTTTAAAGCATTTTAAATTGTTTTTAAAGCATTTAAATAATTTTGAAAGCATTTTAAATTGTTTTGAAAGCATTTTAAAAACATTTTAAAGTACTTTAAAGCTCTTTAAATTGTTTTTATAACATTATAAAATGGTTTTAAAGCATTTTCAATTGTTGTTAAAGCACTTAAACTTATTTTTAAAACATTTTAAAATGTTTTTGAAACATTTTAAAATCATTTAAAATTGTTCTTAAACCAATTTAAATTGTTTTTCAAGTATTTTATATCATTTCCAAAGCATTGTAAGCTATTTTTAAAGCATTTTAAAATCATTTTAAATTGTTCTTAAAGCCATTTAAATTATTTTTGATGTACTTTAAATATTTTTAATTGTTGTTAAAGCATTTTAAGGGAATTTAAAATTGTTTTTAAAACAGTTTAAAGTGTTTTTAAATTATTTTGAACTATTTTAAATTGTTTTTAAAATGTTCTAAATTGTTTTTAAAACGTTCTAAAGTGTTTTTAAAACATTTTAAAGTGTTTTTAAATTATTTTGAACTATTTTAAAATGTTTTTAAAACTTTCTAAATTGTTTCAAAAACATTTCAAATTGTTTTTAGAGCATTTTAAATTGTTTTTAAAGCGTTTAAATCATTTTGAAAGCATTTTAAATTGTTTTGAAAGCATTTTAAAGACATTTTAAAGTACTTTAAAGCTCTTTAAATTGTTTTTAAAACATTTTAAAACGGCTTTAAAGCATTTTAAATTGTTGTTTAAGCACTTAAACATATTTTTAAAACATTTTAAAATATTTTTGAAACATTTTAAAATCATTTAAAATTGTTCTGAAAGCAATTTAAATTATTTTTGAAGTATTTTAAATAGTTTTTAAAGCATTGTAAATGGATTTTAAATCACTTTAAATTATTTTGAAAGCATTTTAAAAACATTTTAAACTACTTTAAATCTAGATTGTTGTTAAAACATTTTAAAATAATTTAAAATTGTTCTTAAAACATTTTGAAGTGTTTTTAAATTATTTTGAACTATTTTAAATTGTTTTTAAAACATTCTAAATTACTTCAAAAACATTTCAAATTGTTTTTAAAGCATTTAAAATTGTTTTTAAAACATTTTAAAGTACTTTAAAGCTTTTTAAATATTTTATAAAACATTTTAAAACGGTTTTAAAGCATTTTTAATTGTTGTTAAAGCACTTAATCTTATTTTTAAAACATTTTAAAATGTTTTTGAAACATTTTAAAATGATTTAAAATTGTTCTTAAATCAATTTAAATTATTTTTGAAGTATTTTAAATTGTTTTTAAAGCATTGTATACTATTTTTAAAGCATTTTAAAATCATTTTAAATTGTTTTGAAAGCATTTTAAAAACATTTTAGAGTACTTTAAAGCTTCTTAAATTGTTATTAAAACATTTTAAAAGAATTTATAATTGTTTTTAAAACATTTTACAGTGTTTTAAATTGTTTTTAAATTATTTTGAACTATATTAAATTGTTTTTAAAATGTTCTAAATTGTTTCAAAAACATTTTAAATTGTTTTTAAAGCGTTTAAAATTGTTTTAAAAACATTTTAAAGTACTTTAAAGCTATTTAAATTGTTTTTAAAACATTTTAAAATGGTTTTAAAGCATTTTCAATTGTTGTTAAAGCACTTAAACTTATTTTTGAAACATTTTAAAATGTTTTTGAAACATTTTAAAATCATTTAAAATTGTTCTTAAATCAATTTAAATTATTTTTAAAGTATTTTATATTGTTTCTAAAGCATTGTAAACTATTTTTAAAGCATTTTAAAATCATTTAAAATTGTTCTTAAAGCAATATAAATTATTTTTGAAGTATTTTAAATAGTTTTTAAAGCATTGTAAATGGTTTTTAAGGCATTTTAAATTGTTTTGAAAGCATTCTAAAAACATTTTAAAGTACTTTAAAGCTTTTTAAATTGTTGTTAAAGCGTTTTAAAAGAATTTAAAATTGTTTTTAAAACATTCTAAAGTGTTTTAAGTTGTTTATAATTATTTTGAACTATTTAAGTTGTTTTTAAAACATTCTAAATTGTTTCAAAAACATTTTAATTTTTTTTTAAAGCATTTTAAGTTGTTTTTAAAGTGTTTAATTTATTTTTTTCAGAACATTTTAAAGTACTTTAAAGTTTTTTTAATTGTTTTTAAAACATTTTAAAATAGTTTCAAAGCATTTTCAATTGTTGTTAAACCACTTAAACCTATTCTTAAAACATTTTAAAATGTTTTTGAAACATTTTAAAATCATTTAATATTGTTTTTAAATGAGTTTAAATTATTTTTAAAGCATTTTAAATTGTTTTTACAGCATTGTAAATTATTTTTAAAGCATTTTAAAATCATTTAAAATTGTTCTTAAAGCATTTAAATTATTTTTGAAGTATTTTAAATAGTTTTTAAAGCATTGTAAACGGTTTTTAAAGCATTTTTAATTGTTTTGGAAGCATTTTAAAAGAACTTTAAATCTTTTTAATTGTTTTTAAAACATTTTAAATTACTTTAAATCTTTTTAAACTGTTTATAAAACATTTTAAAATGGGTTTAAAGCATTTTCAATTGTTGTTAAAGCACTTCAACTTATTTTTAAAACATTTTAAAATGTTTTTGAAACATATTAAAACAATTTAAAATTGTTCTTAAATCAATTTAAATTATTTTAAAAGTATTTTAAATTGTTTTTAAAGCGTTGTAAAATATTTTTAAAGCATTTTACATTGTTTTGATATAATTTTAAGAACATTTTAGAGTACTTTAAATCTTTTTAAATTGTTGTTAAAGCGTTTTAATAGAATTTAAAATTGTTTTTAAACCATTTTAAAGTGCTTTAAATTGTTTTTAAATTATTTTGAACTAATTTAAAATGTTTTTATAACGTTCCAAATTGTTTCAAAAACATTTTAAATTGTTTTTAAAGCATTTTAAGTTGTTTTTAAATTGTTTAAAATTGTTTTTAAAACATTTTAAAGTACTTTAAAGCTTTTTAAATTGTTTTTAAAACAACTTTAAAGCATTTTCAATTGTTGTTAAACCACTCAAACTTATTTTTAAAACGTTTTAAAATGTTTTTGAAACATTTTAAAATCATTTAAAATGGTTTTTAAACCAATTTAAATTATTTTTAAAGTATTTTAAATTGTTTTTAAAGCATTGTAAAATATTTTTAAATCATTTAAAATTGTTCTTAAAGCAATTTAAATTACTTTTCAAGTATTTTAAATAGTTTCTAAAGCATTGTAAACTGTTTTTAAAGCATTTTAAATTGTTTTTAAAGCATTTTAAAGTACTTTAAAGCTTTTTAAATCACTGTTAATGCATTTTAAAAGAATTTAAAATTGTTTTTAAAAGAATTTTAAATTGTTTTTAAAGCATTGTAAACTATTTTTAAAGCATTTCAAAATAATTGAAAATTGTTCTTAAAGCAATTTAAATTATTTTTGAATTATTTTAAATAGTTTTTAAAGTGTCGTACATTGTTTTTAAAGCATTTTAAATTTTTTGAAAGAATTTTAAAAACATTTTAAAGTACTTTAAATCTTTTTAAATTGTTGTTAAAGCATTTTGAAATAATTTAAAATTGTTTTTAAAACATTTTAAAGTGTTTTTAAATTATTTTGAAGTGGTTTATATTGTTTCTAAAGCATTGTAAACTATTTTTAAAGCATTTTAAAATCATTTAAAATTGTTCTTAAAGAAATTTAAATTATTTTTTATGTATTTTAAACAGTTTTTAGAGCATTGTAAACGGCTTTTAAAGCATTTTAAACTGTTTTGAAAGCATTTTAAAAACATTTCAAAGTACTTTAAATCATTTAAATTATTGCTAAAGCGTTTTAAAAGAATTTAAAATTGTTTTTAAAACATTCTCAAGTGTTTTAAGTTGTTTATAAATTATTTTGAACTATTTTAAATTGTTTTTAAAACGTTATAAATTGTTTCAAAAACATTTTAATTTTTTTTTATAAGCATTTTAAGTTGTTTTTAAAATGTTCAATTTATTTATTTTTTTAACATTTTAAAGTACTTTAAAGCTTTTTAAATTGTTTTTAAAAAAATTTAATTGTTGTTAAAAAAATTTAATTGTTGTTTTTAAAAATTTTTAATTGTTGTTAAAGCATTTTAAGAGATTTTAATTTTTTTTTAAAACATTTTAAAGTGTTTTTAAATTGTTTCTAAAACGTTCTAAATCATTTCAAAAACATTTCAAATTGTTTTTAAAGCATTTTAAATTGTTTTTAAAGCGTTTAAAATTGTTTTTAAAACATTTTAAAGTACTTTAAAGCTTTTTAAATTGTTTATAAAACATTTTAAAACGGGTTTAAAGCATTTTCAACTGCTGTTAAAGCACTTAAAATTATTTTTAAAACATTTTAAAATGTTTTTCAAACATTTCAAAATGTTTTTGAAACATTTCAAAATGTTTTTGAAACATTTTAAAACAATTTAAAATTGTTCTTAAATCAATTTAAATTATTTTTAAATTTTTTTATAGCATTGAAAACTATTTTTAAACAATTTTAAAAGCATTTTAAATTGTTTTGAAATCATTTTAAAAACATTTTAAAGTACTTTAAAGATTTTTAAATTGTTGTTAAAACATTTTAAGAGAATTTTAAATTGTTTTGAAAGAATTTTAAAAACATTTTAAAGTAATTTAAAGCTCTTTAAATTGTGTTTAAAACATTTTAAAATGGTTTTAAAGCATTTTCAATTGTTGTTAAAGCACTTAAACGTATTTTTAAAACATTTTTAAATGTTTTTGAAACACTTTAAAATCATTTAAAATTGTTCTTAAATCAATTTAAATTATTTTTAAAGTATTTTATATTGTTTTTAAAACATTGTAAACTTTTTTTTAAAGCATTTTAAAATCATTTAAAATTGTTCTTAAAGCAATTTAAATTATTTTTTAAGTATTTTAAATAGTTTCTAAAGCATTGTGAATGGTTTTTAAAGCATTTTAAATTGTCTTCAAAGAATTTTAATTGTTGTTAAAGCATTTTAAGAGAATTTAAAAATGTTGTTAAAACATTTCAAAGAGTTTTTAAATTATTTTGAACTATTTTAAATTGTTTTTAAAACGTTCTAATTGTTTCAAAAATATTTTAAATTGTTTTTAAAGCATTTTAAATTGTTTTTAAAGCGTTTAAAATTGCTATTAAAACATTTTAAATTACTTTAAAGCTTTTTAAATTGTTTATAAAACATTTTAAAACGTGTTTAAAGCATTTTCAATTGTTATTAAAGCACTTAAACGTATTTTTAAAAAATTTAAAAATGTTTTTGAAACATTTTAAAACAATTTAAAATTGTTCTTAAATCAATTTAAGTTATTTTTAAAGTATTTTAAATTGTTTTTAAAGCATTGTAAACTATTTTTAAAGCATTTTAAATTGTTTTCAAAGAATTTTAATAACATTTTAGAGTACTTTAAAGCTTTTTAAATTGTTGTTAAAGAATTTTAATAGTATTTAAAATCATTTTTAAAACATTTTGAAGTGCTTTAAATTGTTTTTAAATTATTTTAACTAGTTTAAATTGTTTTTAAAACGTTCCAAATTGTTTCAAAAACATTTTAAATTGTTTTTAAATCATTTTAAATTGTTTTTGAAAAGTTTTAAATTGTTTTTAAAACATTTTAAAACAGTTTTAAAGCATTTTCACTTGTTTTCAAAACATTTTAAAACGGTTTTAAATCATTTTCAATTGTTGTTAAACCACTCAAACTTATTTTTAAAACAATTTAAAATGTTTTTGAAACATTTTAAAATCATTTAAAATTGTTTTTAAATCAATTTAAATTATTTTTAAAGTATTTTAAATTGTTTTTAAAGCATTTTAAACTATTTTAAAATCATTTAAAATTGTTCTTAAAGCAATTTAAATTATTTTTGAAGTATTTTAAATAGTTTTTAAAGCATTGTAAACGGTTTTTAAAGAATTTTAAATTGTTTTGAAAGCATTTTAAAGTACTTTAAATCTTTTTAAAGTGTTTTTAAAACATTCGAAATTGTTTCAAAAACATTTTAAATTGTTTTTAAAGCATTTTAAATTGTTTTTGAAGCGTTTAAAATTGTTTTTAAAACATTTTAAAGTACTTTAAAGATTTTTAAATTGTTTATAAAACATTTTAAAACTCGTTTAAAGCATTTTCATTTTTGGTTAAAGCACTTAATCTTATTTTTAAAACATTTTAAAGTCATTTAAAATTGTTCTTAAATCAATTTAAATTATTTTAAAAGTATTTTAAATTGTTTTTAAAGCATTGCGAACAATTTTTAAAGAATTCTAAAATCATTTTCAATTGTTTTGAAAGCGTTTTAAATTGTTTTGAAAGCATTTTAAGAACATTTTAAAGTACTTTAAAGATTTTTGAATTGTTATTAAAGCCTTTTAAAAGAATCTAAAATTGTTTTTAAAACATTTTAAAGTGTTTTAAATTGTTTTTAAATTATTTTGAACTATTTTAAAATGTTTTTAAAACTTTCTAAATTGTTCCAAAAACCTTTTAAATTGTTTTTAAAGCATTTTAAATTGTTTTTAAAGCGTTTAAATCGTTTTGAAAGCATTTTAAAAACATTTTAAAGTACTTTAAAGCTCTTTAAATTGTTTTCATAACATTTTAAAATGGTTTTAAAGCATTTTCAATTGTTGTTAAAGCACTTAAACTTATGTTTAAAACATTTTAAAATGTTTTTGAAACATTTTAAAATCATTTAAAATTGTTCTTAAATCAATTTAAATTATTTTTCAAGTAGTTTATATTGTTTCTAAAGCATCGTAAACTATTTTTAAAGCATTTTAAAATAATTTTAAATTGTTCTTAAAGCAATTTAAATTATTTTTGAAGTATTTTCAATAGTTTTTAAAGCATTGTAAACGGTTTTTAAAGCATTTTAAATTGTTTTGAAAACATTTTAAAAACATTTTAAAGCACTTTAAAGCTTTTTAATTGTTATTAAAGCATTTTAAGAGAATTTAAAATTGTTTTTAAAACATTTTAAAGTGTTTTTAATTTATTTTGAACTATTTTAAATTGTTTTTAAAACGTTCTAAATTGTTTCAAAAACATTTTAAATTGTTTTTAAAGCATTTTAAATTGTTTTTAAAGCGTTTAAAATTGCTTTTAAAACATTTTAAATTACTTCAAATCCTTTTAAATTGTTTATAAAACATTTTAAAACAGGTTTAAAGCATTTTCAATTGTTGTTAAAGCACTTAAATGTATTTTTAAAACATTTTAAAATGTTTTTGAAACATTTTAAAACAATTTAAAATTGTTCTTAAATCAATTTAAATTATTTTTAAAGTATTTTAAATTGTTTTTAAGCATTGTAAACTATTTTTAAAGCATTTTAAATTGTCTTGAAAGAATTTTAAGAACATTTTAGAGTACTTTAAAGCTTTTTAAATTGTTGTTAAAGCATTTTAATAGAATGTAAAAGTGTTTTTAAAACATTTTAAAGTGCTTTAAATTGTTTTTAAATTATTTTGAACTAGTTTAAATTGTTTTTAAAACGTTACAAATTGTTTCAAAAACATTTTAAATTGTTTTTAAAGCATTTTAAGTTGTTTTTAAAGTGTTTAAATTTTTTTTAAAACATTTTAAAGTACTTCAAAGCTTTTTAAATTGTTTTTAAAACATTTTAAAATTGTTTTAAAACATTCTCAATTGTTGTTAAACCACTCAAACTTATTTTTAAAACAATTTAAAATGTTTTAAAAATATTTTAAAATCATTTAAAATTGTTTTTAAATCAATTTAAATTATTTTTAAAGTATTTTAAATTGTTTTTAAAGCATTTTAAACTATTTTTAAATCATTTAAAATTGTTCTTAAAGCAATTTAAATTATTTTTGAAGTATTTTAAATAGTTTTTAAAGCATTGTAAATGGTTTTTAAAGAATTTTAAATTGTTTTGAAAGCATTTTAAAGTACTTTAAATCTTTTTAAATCGTTGTTAATGCATTTTAAAAGAATTTTTTTTTTTTAACATTTTAGAGTGTTTAAATTGTTTTTTAATTATTTTGAACTATTTTAAAGTGTTTTTAAAACATTCTAAATTGTTTCAAAAAAATTTAAACTGTTTTTAAAGCATTTTAAATTGTTTTTAAAGTGTTTAAAATTGTTTTTAAAACATTTTAAAGTACTTTAAAGATTTTTAAATTGTTTATAAAACATTTTAAAATGCGTTTAAAGCATTTTAAATTGTGGTTAAAGAACTTAATCTTATTTTTAAAAATTTTAAAATCATTTAAAATTGTTCTTAAATGAATTTAAAATACTTTTAAAGTAGTTTAAATTGTTTTTAAAGCATTGCGAACTATTTTTAAAGAATTTTAAAATCATTTTAAATTGTTTTGAAAGTGTTTTAAATTGTTTTGAAAGCATTTTAAGAACATTTTAAAGTACTTTAAAGATTTTTAAATTGTTGTTAAAGCATTTTATAAGAATTGAAAATTGTTTTTAAAACATTTTAAAGTGTTTTAAATGGTTTTTAAATTATTTTGAACTATTTTAAAATGTTCTTAAAACTTTCTAAATTGTTTCAAAAATATTTTAAATTGTTTTTAAAGCATTTTAAATTGTTTTTAAAGCGTTTAAATCGTTTTGAAAGCATTTTAAATTGTTTTGAAAGAATTTTAAAAACATTTTAAAGTACTTTAAAGCTATTTAAATTGTTTTTAAAACATTTTAAAACGGTTTTAAAGCATTTTAAATTGTCGTTAAAGCACTTAAACATATTTTTAAAGATTCTTAAATTGTTGTTAAAACATTTTAAAAGAATTTATAATTTTTTTTAAAACATTTTACAGTGTTTTAAATTGTTTTTAAATTATTTTGAACTACTTTAAATTGTTTTTAAAACGTTCTAAATTGTTTCAAAAACATTTTATATTGTTTGAGAAACACTTTAAATTGTTTTTAAAGCATTTTAAATTGTTTTTAAAGCGCTTAAAATTGTTTTTCAAACATTTTAAATTACTTTAAAGCCTTTTAAATTGTTTTTAAAACATTTTAAAATGGTTTTAGATCATTTTCAATTGTTGTTAAAGTACTTAAACTTATTTTAAAAACATTTTAAATTTTTTTTGAAACATTTTAAAATCATTTAAGACTGTTATTAAATCAATTTAAATTATTTTTAAAGTATTTTAAGTTTTTTTTAAAGCATCGCAAACTATTTTTAAAGCATTTCAAAATTATTTAAAATTGTTCTTAAAGAAATTTAAATTATTTTAAATAGTTTTTAAAGCGCCGTAAACTTTTTTTAAAGCATTTTAAATTGTTTTGAAATCATTTTAAAAACATTTTAAAGTACTTTAAAGCTTTTTAAATTGTTGTTAAAGCATTTTGAAAGAATTTAAAATTGTTTTCAAAACATTCTAAAGTGTTTTTAAATTATTTTGAACTATTTAAAATTGTTTTTAAATTGTTCTAAATTGTCTAAAAAACATTTTAAATTTCTTTTGAAGCATTTTCAATTGTTTTTAAAGCGTTTAAAATTGTTTTAAAAACATTTTAAAGTACTTTAAATCTTTTTAAATTGTTTTTAAAACATTTTAAAATGGTTTTAAAGCATTTTCAATGTTAAAGCACTTAAACTTAATTTTGAAACATTCTAAAATCATTTAAAATTGTTCTTAAATCAATTCAAATTATTTTTAAAGTATTTTATATTGTTTCTAAAGAATTGTAAACTATTTTTAAAGCAATTTAAAATCTTTTAAAATTGTTCTTAAAGCAATTTAAATTATTTTTGATGTATTTTAAACAGTTTTTAAAGCATTGTAAATGGTTTTTACAGAATTTTAAACTGTTTTGAAAGCATTTAAAAACATTTTAAAGTACTTTAAAAGTTTTAAATTGTTGTTAAAGCGTTTTAAAATAATTTAAAATTGTTTTTAAAACATTCTAAAGTGTTTTAAATTGTTTATAAATTATTTTGAACTATTTTAAATTGTTTTTAAAACGTTCTAAATTGTTTCAAAAATATTTTAAATTGTTTTTAAAGCATTTTAAGTTGTTTTTAAAGTGTTTAATTTTTTTTTCTAAAAACATTTTAAAGTACTTTAAAGCTTTTTAATTTTTTTTTTAAACATTTTAAAACGGTTTTAAAGCATTTTCAATTGTTATTAAACCACTTAAACTTATTCTTAAAACGTTTTAAAATGTTTTTGAAACATTTTAAAATCATTTAGAATTGTTCTTAAATCAATTTAAATTATTTTTCAAGTATTTTATATTGTTTCTAAAGCATTGTAAACTATTTTTAAAGCATTTTAAAATCATTTAAAATTGTTCTTAAAGCAATTTAAATTATTTTTGATGTATTTTAAACAGTTTTTAAAGCATTGTAAATGGTTTTTAAAGCATTTTAAACTATTTTGAAAGCATTAGAAAACATTTTAAAGTACTTTAAAGCTTTTAAATTGTTACTAAAGCGTTTTAAAAGAATTTAAAATTGTTTTTAAAACATTCTAAAGTGTTTTAAATTATTTTGAACTATTTTAAATTGTTTTTAAAACATTATAAATTGCTTAAAAACATTTCAAATTTTATTAAAGCATTTTAAATTGTTTTTAAAGCGTTGAAAATTGATTTTAAACATTTTAAAGTACTTTAAAGCTTTTTAAATTGTTTATAAAACATTTTAAAACGGTTTTAAAGCATTTTCAATTGTTGTTAAATCACTTACACTTATTTTTAAAACATTCTAAAATGTTTTTGAAACATTTTAAAATAATTTAAAATTGTTCTTAAATCAATTTAAATTATTTTTAAAGTATTTTATCTTGTTTCTAAAGCATTGTAAACTATTTTTAAAGCATTTTAAAATCATTTAAAATTGTTCTTAAAGCAATTTAAATTATCTTTGATGTATTTTAAACAGTTTTAAAGCATTGTAAACGGTTTTTAAAGCATTTTAAACTATTTTGACATCATTTTAAAAACATTTTAAAGTACTTTAAAGCTTTTTAAATTGTTTTTTTTTTATCGGTAAAACTAGCTACTTATATATTAATATGTACAGCAAAATAATTTACATCTTGATATGCTGGCTGCCCATGGCCACAGGCGTAACCATGGGTGACATTGACCGTTTCATGGAATTGCCGCGCAGGGCAATGTTAACAAAAGAAACAAAATACTTGACCCTGAGAGCTATTCTAAAAACACTTTGATGGCCTGCCCAGGGGCATCTAACACCATATTTATAGCCCGAGACACACTGTGACAGAAATTGACAAAGACTCGAAACATTACCACGCGCCTGCTGCGTTAGTGGAAACCGCCCGCAGGACTTGGCTCCTAGACACGAGATTAACATAACAGAAACATGAGATTGAAAATTAACCTGACACCCGAACCCAGCATGAAAGGACTCGACCTGAGCAAAGAAGACAAGAACAGGAGAGCGATGGTGTGATTTAATCCTCGGTCTCTTCCTCCATACTTCTGCTGCCTCCGTCTCCTTCAGCCTCGCTATCTCCCGTGGCTGGTGTGCTTTGCGAAGGGGATGACAGAATGTGATATGGAGATTGGGGGTGAGGCGGCAGATATGCACCTCCAGAAGTGCCCACAGCAGTGGATGACTCCCCCAACACAGCTTTTCCTTTACCCTTCTCAGAGGGGGCTCCCATCGTTGACGACTCCCCCAGAGGGAGTTTCCCCTTCTCCTGCCCTGCGACTTCCCCCATAAGAACCAGCGAAGACCCATCATCATCCACCTCAGGAGATTTGGTGAAAAGCACAGAGATGTGTGCGTTGACCCCTGCAGAGTCCTCAGAGCTGCCCAGTGAAAACACAACCGAACCAAAAGCTGGAAGACTGGGTGCCATCTCAACAGAATTACCAACTTCCAGAATTTGCCTTGCAGGAATTGGGTTGGCACCCCCCCGGCGATGGCAATAAACACAACAGCAGTGATGGTGTAAGTTTGCTGCGGGTGGGCGGGGGAATTGGCCATTCCCACTTCCCCTCCTGCACGGCATTCTTTCCCGAACCATCGTGACTCCGGCTCCCCTAAACAGTAGGCGAACACCCTCCGTCTCTTGCCACTTCCTCGATACAGCCAGACAGAGCTCCGAAGAGCGTAGACACAGGCAAAGGTGCTCAGGGGGGGGACCTGTTTTCACCCCTGCACTTCGCCACTCTAATGAAACATGAACAATAAACATTCCCTGAACCACAATGCAATTCCTTTGCCGGCCAACATTCATATTTATTCTCTTGCCCATTTCTTGATAAGATCACCACATTGAATGCCTTACGCAGGCCTGCCATCGTCCTCAGCTGCTCCATTAAGGATGCTCTGGGGCGGCTCGCTTGAACCAGAAATCCGCCGGCTTGAGTATTTAATACCCCCGTCCTCTTCACGTGGCATCGAGTGCTTGTCATGTGGCACCATGCCGTCAACCTTCGAGGCACCCGCATCCGGGAAAAGCTTTTTAAATTGTTGCTAAAGCGTTTTAAAAGAATTTAAGATTGTTTTTAAAACATTCTAAAGTGTTTTAAATTATTTTGAACTATTTTAAATTGTTTTAAAAATGTTCTAAATTGCTTCAAAACATTTCAAATTGTTTTTTAAGCATTTTAAATTGTTTTTAAAGCGTTGAAAATTGTTTTTAAAACATTTTAAAGTACTTTAAAGCTTTTTAAATTGTTTATAAAACATTTTAAAACAGTTTTAAAGCATTTCCAATTGTTGTTAAATCACTTACACTTATTTTTAAAACATTTTAAAATGTTTTTGAAACATTTTAAAATCATTTAAAATTGTTCTTAAATCAATTTAAATTATTTTTCCAGTGTTTTATATTGTTTCTAAAGCATTGTAAACTATTTTTAAAGCATTTTAAAATCATTTAAAATTGTTCTTAAAGCAATTTAAATTATTTTTGAAGTATTTTAGATAGTTTTTAAAGCATTGTAAATGGTTTTTAAAGCATTTTAAATTGTTTTGAAAGCATTTTAAAAACATTTTAAAGTAATTTAAAGCTTTTTAAATTGTTGTTAAAGCATTTTAAAAGAATTTAAAATTGTTTTTAAAACATTTTAAAGTGTTTTTTAAATTATTTTGAACTATTTTAAATTGTTTTAAAAACATTCTAAATTGCTTCAAAAACATTTCAAATTGCTTTAAAGCATTTTAAATTGTTTTTAAAGCATTGAAAATTGTTTTTAAAACATTTTAATGTACTTTAAAGCTTTTTAAGTTGTTTATAAAACATTTTAAAACGGTTTTAAAGCATTTTCAATTGTTGTTAAAGAACTTACACTTATTTTTAAAACATTTTAAAATGTTTTTGAAACATTTTAAAATGTTTTTGAAATTTAAAATGATTTAAAATTGTTCTTAAATCAATTTAAATTATCTTGAAGTATTTTAAATTGTTTTTAAAGCATTGTAAACTATTTTTAAAGCATTTTAAAATCATTTTAAATTGTTTTGAAAGCATTTTAAAAACATTTTAGAGTACTTTAAAGCTTCTTAAATTGTTGTTAAAACATTTTTTGAAGAATTTATAATTGTTTTTAAAACATTTTACAGTGTTTTAAATTGTTTTTAAATTATTTTGAACTATTTTAAATTATTTTTGAAACATTCTAAATTGTTTCAAAAACATTTTAAATTGTTTCAGAAACATTTTAAATTGTTTTTAAAGCATTTTAAATTGTTTTTAAAGCATTTAAAATTGTTTTTCAAACATTTTAAAGTACTTTAAAGCTTTTTAAATTGTTTTTAAAACATTTTAAAATGGTTTTAAAGCATTTTCAATTGTTGTTAAAGAACTTAAACTTATTTTAAAAACATTTTAAAATGTTTTTGAAACATCTTAAAAGCATTTAAGATTGTTATTAAATCAATTTAAATTATTTTTAAAGTATTTTAAGTTGTTTTTAAAGAATTGTAAACTATTTTTAAAGAATTTCAAAATTATTTACAATTGTTCTTAAAGCAATTTAAATTATTTTTGAATTATTTTAAATAGTTTTTAAAGCGCCGTAAACTATTTTTAAAGCATTTTAAATTGTTTTGAAATAATTTTAAAAACATTTTAAAGTACTTTAAAGCTTTTTAAATTGTTGTTAAAGCGTTTTGAAAGAATTTAAAATTGTTTTTAAAACATTATAAAGTGTTTTTAAATTATTTTGAGCTATTTAAAATTGTTTTTAAAATGTTCTAAATTGTCTAAAAAACATTTTAAATTTCTTTTGAAGCATTTTCAATTGTTTTTAAAGCATTTAAAATTGTTTTAAAAACATTTTAAAGTACTTTAAATCTTTTTAAATTGTTTTTAAAACATTTTAAAACAGTTTTAAAGCATTTTAAATTCTTGTTAAAGCACTTAAGCTTATTTTCGAAACATTTTAAAATCATTTAAAATTTTTCTTAAATCAATTTAAATTATTTTTAAAGTATTTTATATTGTTTCTAAAACATTGTAAACTATTTTTAAAGCATTTTAAAATCATTTAAAATCGTTCTTAAAGCAATTTAAATTATTTTTGATGTATTTTAAATAGTTTTTAAAGCATTGTAAATGGTTTTTACAGAAATTTAAACTGTTTTGAAAGCATTTAAAAACATTTTAAAGTACTTTAAAGGTGTTTATATTGTTGTTAAAGCGTTTTAAAAGAATTTAAAATTGTTTTTAAAACATTCTAAAGTGTTTTAAATTGTTTATAAATTATTTTGAACTATTTTAAATTGTTTTTAAAACGTTCTAAATTGTTTCAAAAACACTTTAAATTGTTTTTAAAGCATTTTAAGTTGTTTTTAAAGTGTTTAATTTTTTTTCTAAAAACATTTTAAAGTACTTTAAAGCTTTTTAATTTTTTTTTTAAACATTTTAAAACGATTTTAAAGCATTTTCAATTGTTGTTAAACCACTTAAACTTATTCTTAAAACGTTTTAAAATATTTTTGAAACATTTTAAAATCATTTAAAATTGTTTTTAAATCAATTTAAATTATTTTTCAAGTATTTTATATTGTTTCTAAAGAATTTTAAACTATTTTTAAAGCATTTTAAAATCATTTAAAATTGTTCTTAAAGAAATTTAAATTATTTTTGATGTATTTTAAACAGTTTTTAAAGCATTGTAAATGGTTTTTAAAGCATTTAAAACTATTTTGAAAGCATTTTAAAAACATTTTAAAGTACTTTAAGGCTTTTTAAATTGTTGCTAAAGCATTTTAAAAGAATTTAAAATTGTTTTTAAAACATTCTAAAGTGTTTTAAGTTATTTTGAACTATTTTAAATTGTTTTTAAAACGTTCTAAATTGCTTCAAAAACATTTCAAATTGTTTTTAAAGCATTTTAAATTGTTTTTAAAGCGTTGAATTTTTTTTTTTAAACATTTTAAAGTACTTTAAAGCTTTTTAAATTGTTTATAAAACATTTTAAAATGGTTTTAAAGCATTTTCAATTTTTGTTAAATAACTTACACTTGTTTTTAAAACATTTTAAAAAGTTTTTGAAACATTTTAAAATCATTTAAAATTGTTCTTAAATCAATTTAAATTATTTTTCTAATATTTTATATTGTTTCTAAAGCATTGTAAACTATTTTTAAAGCATTTTAAAATCATTTAAAATTGTTCTTAAAGCAATTTAAATTATTTTTGAAGTATTTTAGATAGTTTTTAAATCATTGTAAATGGTTTTTAAAGCATTTTAAATTGTTTTGAAAGCATTTTAAAAACATTTTAAAATACTTTAAAGCTTTTTAAATTGTTAAAGCATTTTAAAGAATTTAAAATTGTTTTTAAAATATTTTAAAGTGTTTTTAAATTATTTTGAACTGTTTTAAATTGTTTTAAAAACATTCTAAATTGCTTCATAAACATTTCAAATTGCTTTTAAAGCATTTTAAATTGTTTTTAAAGCATTGAAATTGTTTTTAAAACATTTTAAGGTACTTTAAAGCTTTTTAAATTGTTTATAAAACATTTTAAAACGGTTTTAAAGCATTTTCAATTATTGTTAAATCACTTACGCTTATCTTTAAAACATTTTAAAATGTTTTTGAAACATTTTAAAATGTTTTTGGAACATTTTAAAATGATTTAAAATTGTTTTTAAATCAATTTAAATTATTTTTGAAGTATTTTAAATTGTTTTTAAAGCATTGTAAACTATTTTTAAAGCATTTTAAAATCATTTCAAATTGTTTTGAAAGCATTTTAAAAACATTTTAGAGTGCTTTAAAGCTTCTTAAATTGTTGTTAAAACATTTTAAAAGAATTTATAATTGTTTTTAAAACATTTTACATTGTTTCAGAAACATTTTAAATTGTTTTTAAAGCATTTTAAATTGTTTTTAAAGTGTTTAAAATTGTTTTTCATACATTTTAAAATACTTTAAAGCTTTTTAAATTGTTTTTAAAAAATTTTAAAATGGTTTTAAAGCATTTTCAATTGTTGTTAAAGCACTTAAACTTATTTTAAAAACATTTTAAAATGTTTTTGAAACATTTTAAAATCATTTAAGATTGTTATTAAATCAATTTAAATTATTTTTAAAGTATTTTAAGTTGTTTTGAAAGCATTGTAAACTATTTTTAAAGAATTTCAAAATTATTTAAAATTGTTCTTAAAGCAATTTAAATTATTTTTGAATTATTTTAAATAGTTTTTAAAGTGTTGTAAACTATTTTTAAAGCATTTTAAATTGTTTTGAAATAATTTTAAAAACATTTTAAAGTACTTTAAAGCTTTTTAAATTGTTGTTAAAGCATTTTGAAAGAATTTAAAATTGTTTTTAAAACATTCTAAAGTGTTTTTAAATTATTTTGAACTATCTAAAATTGTTTTTAAAATGTTCAAAATTGTTTAAAAAAATTTTTAAATTTCTTTTGAAGCATTTTAAATTGTTTTTAAAGCGTTTAAAATTGTTTTAAAAACATTTTAAAGTACGTTAAATCTTTTTAAATTGTTTTTAAAACATTTTAAAACGGTTTTAAAGCATTTTCAATTCTTGTTAAAGCACTTAAACTTATTTTTTAAACATTTTAAAATCATTTAAAATTGTTCTTAAATCAATTTAAATTATTTTTAAAGTATTTTATATTGTTTCTAAAGCATTGTAAACTATTTTTAAAGCATTTTAAAATCATTTAAAATTGTTCTTAAAGCAATTTAAATTATTTTTGATGTATTTTAAACAGTTCTTAAGGCATTGTAAACAGTTTTTAAAGCATTTTAAACTATTTTGAAAGACTTTTAAGAACATTTTAAAGTACTTTAAAGTTTTTTAAATTGTTGTTAAAGTGTTTTAAAAGAATTTAAAATTGTTTTTAAAACATTCCAAAGTGTTTTAAATTGTTTATAAATTATTTTGAACTATTTTAAATTGTTTTTAAAACGTTCTAAATTGTTTCAAAAACATTTTAAATTGTTTTTAAAGCATTTTAAGTTGTTTTTAAAGTGTTTATTTTTTTTTTTAAACATTTAAAGTACTTTAAATCTTTTTAAATTGTTTTTAAAACATTTTAAAATGGTTTTAAAGCATTTTCAATTGTTGTTAAACCACTTAAACTTATTCTTAAAACATTTTAAGATATTTTTGAAACATTTTAAAATCATTAGAAATTGTTCTTAAATCAATTTAAATTATTTTAAAAGTATTTTATATTGTTTCTAAAGCATTGTAAACTATTTTTAAAGCATTTTAAAATCATTTAAAATTGTTCTTAAAGCAATTTAAATTATTTTTGATGTATTTTAAACAGTTTTTAAAGCATTGTAAACGGTTTTTAAAGCATTTTAAACTGTTTCGAAAGCATTTTAAAAACATTTTAAAGTGCTTTAAAGCTTTCTAAATTGTTGTTAAATCATTTTAAAAGAATTTTAATTTTTTTTTAAAACATTCTAAAGTGTTTTAAATTGTTTATAAATTATTTTGAACTATTTTAAATTGTTTTTAAAGCATTCTAAATTGTTTCAAAAACATTTTAAATTGTTTTTAAAGCATTTTAAGTTGTTCTTAAAGTGTTTAATTTATTTTTTTTAAAACATTTTAAAGTACTTTAAAGCTCTTTAAATTGTTTTTAAAACATTTTAAAACGGTTTTAAAGCATTTTCAATCATTGTTAAACCACTTAAACTTATTCTTAAAACATTTTAAAATGTTTTTGAAACATTTTAAAATCATTTAAAATTCTTTTTAAATCAATTTAAATTATTTTTAAAGTATTTTAAATTGTTTTTAAAGCATTGTAAACTATTTTTAAAGCATTTTAAAATCATTTAAAATTCTTCTTAAAGAAATTTAAATTATTTTTGAAGTACTTTAAATAGTTTTTAAAGCATTACAAACGGTTTTTAAAGCATTTTAAATTGTTTTAAAAGCAATTTAAGGCACTTTAAAGCTTTTTAATTGTTGTTAAAGCATTTTAAAAGAATTTAAAATTGTTTTTAAAACATTTTAAAGTGTTTTTAATTTATTTTGAACTATTTTAAATTGTTTTTAAAACGTTCTAAATTGTTTCAAAAACATTTTAAATTGTTTTTCAATCATTTTATATTGTTTTAAAGCGTTTAAAATTGTTTTTAAAACATTTTAAAGTCCTTTAAAGCTTTTTAAATTGTTTATAGAACATTTCAAAATGGGTTTAAAACATTTTCAATTGTTGTTAAAGCACTTAAACTTATTTTTGAAACATTTGAAACACTTTAAAATAATTTAAAATTGTTCTTAAATCAATTTAAATTATTTTTAAAGTATTTTAAACTGTTTTTAAAGCATTGTAAACTATTTTTATAGCATTTTAAATTGTTTTTAAAGAATTTTAAAAACATTTTAGAGTACTTTAAAGATTTTTAAATTGTTGCTAAAGTGTTTTAGTAGAATTTAAAATTTGTTTTAAAACATTTTAAAGTGTTTTAAATTGTTTTTAAATTATTTTGAACTAATTTAAATTTTTTAAGTTTAGGCTTTGGCCCTCTTCCAAGGTCTTAAGCTACTCTTGAATTTGAAAATCAAGGAGGCAAACATTTTTGGGGATCCTCAAGTGATAATAAAAATCATGGTGACCAACTCATCCCCTCGGGACTTAAGATTGGTAAGAACAATATGTAGAATTAGAAGTTTGGGGAAATTGTTCCAAAACCTGAAATACTTCCACGTCTTGAGAGACAACAACAAAGAAGCAGATCTTGAAGCTAATAAAGCTACCCTTCTCTCTGCTGGGGCAATCATAAGAGACGAGGATGAAACATGGGATCTAATTCCATAACCAGTCAGCTTATATGTTTTATTTCTTGCTATTGAAACAGTATGTTTGTACTTTTAAGTTTTAAAATGTTTCAAAAACATTTTAAAATGTTTTAAAAATAACTTTAAGTGCTTTAAAAATAATTGAAAATTCTTTAAAACAATTTTAAAATGTTTTAAAAACAATTTAAAAAGCTTTACAGTACTTCAAAAACAATTTAAAATGTTTTTGAAAGATTTAGAATGTTCTAAAAACAATTCAAAATAGTTCAAAATAATTTAAAAACTCTTTAAAATGTTTTAAAAACAACTTTAAATTCTTTTAAAATGCTTTAACAACAATTTAAAAAGCTTTAAAATACTTTAAAATGTTTTAAAAATGCTTTCAAAACAATTTAAAATGCTTTAAAAACAGTTTTCAATACTTTTAAAACTATTTAAAATACATGAAAAATAATTTAAATTGCTTTAAGAACAATATTAAATGATCTTAAAATGCTTTAAAAATAGTTTACAATGCTTTAAAAATAATTTAAAATACTTTAAAAATAATATAAATTGATTTAATAACAATTTTAGATGGTTTTAAAATGTTCTAAAATGTTTCAAAAACATTTTAAAATGTTTTAAAAATAAGTTTAAGTGCTCTAACAAGAATTGCAAATGCTTTAAAACCGTTTTAAAATGTTCTAAAAACAATTTAAAAAGCTTTAAAGTACTCTAAAATGTTTTAGAAACAATTTTTAATGTTTTAGAAACAATTTTAAATGTTGTAAAAACAATATAAAATGTTTTTGAAACTATTTACAATGTTTTAAAAACAATTTAAAACATTTTATAGTGTTTTAAAAACACTTTACAGTGTTTTAAAAACACTTTTAAATTCTTTTAAAATGCTTTAACAACAATTTAAAAAGCTTTAAAGTACTTTAAAAGAAAAATAAAATGCTCTGAAAAGAATTTTAAATGCTTTAAAAACAGTTTACAATGCTTTAAAAACTATTTAAAATACTCTAAGAATAATTTAAATTGCTTTAAGAACAATTTTAAATGATTTTAAACTACTTTAAAAATAGTTTACAATGCTTTATAAACAATTTAAAATACTTTAAAAATAATTTAAATTGATTTAAGAACAATTTTCAATGATTTTAAAATGTTTCAAAAACATATCAAAATCTTTTACAAATAAGTTTAAGTGCTTTAACAACAATTGAAAATGCTCCAAAACTATTTTAAAATGCTTTAAAAAGCTTTGAAAGACTTTAAAATGTTTTAAAAACAATTTTAAATTCTCTAAAAACAATTTAAAATGCTTTAAAAACAATTTAAAATGTTTTTGAAACAATTTAGAATGTTTTAAAAACAATTTAAAATAGTTCAAAATAATTTGAAAACACTTTAAAATGTTTTAAAAACAATTTTAAATTCTTTTAAAATGCTTTAACAACAATTTTAAGAGTTTTAAATTACTTTAAAATGTTTTTAAAACGCTTTGAAAACAATTTAAAATGCTTTAAAAATAGTTTACAATGCTTTAAATACTATTTAAAATACTTCAAATATAATTTAAATTGCTTTAAGAACAATTTTAAATGATTTTTAAATGCTTTAAAAACAATTTAAAATACTTTAAAAATAATTTAGATTGATTTAAGTACAATTTTAAATGATTTTAATATGTTTTAAAATGTTTCAAAAACATTTTAAAATGTTTCAAAAATAAGTTTAAGTTCTTTAACAATAATTGAAAATGCTTTAAAACCGTTTTAAAATATTTTAAAAACAATTTAAAAGGCTTCAAAGTACTTTAAAGGGTTTTAAAAACAATTTTAAACGCTTAAAAAACAATTTAAAATGCTTTAAAAACAATTTAAAATGTTATTTAAACAATTTAGAACATTTTGAAAACAATTTAAAATAGTTCAAAATAATTTAAAAACACTTTAAAATCTTTTAAAAACAATTTTAAATTCTTTTAAAATGCTTTAACAACAATTTAAAAATCTTTAAAGTACTTTAAAATGTTTTTAAAATGCTTTCAAAACAATTTAAAATTCTTTAAAAACAATTTACAATGCTTTAAAACCAATTTAAAATACTTCAAAAACAATTTAAAATACTTTAAAAACAATTTAAAATACTTTTAAAACAATTTAAAATACTTTAAAAACAATTTAAAATACTTTAAAAATATTATAAATTGATTTAAGAACAATTTTAAATGGTTTTAAAATATTTTAAAATGTTTCAAAAACATTTTAAAATGTTTTAAAAATAAGTTTAAGTGCTTTAACAAAAATTGAAAATGCTAAAGAATTTTAAAAGCTTTAAAGTACTTTAAAATGTGTTAGAAACCATTTTAAATGCTTTAAAAACAATTTTAAATGTTTTTGAAACAATTTAAAATGTTTTTGAAACAATTTAGAATGTTTTAAAAACAATTTAAAATGGTTCAAAATAATTTAAAAACAATTTAAAACACTTTAAAGTGTTTTAAATACAATTTTACATTCTTTTAAAATTCTTTAATAACAATTTAAAAAGCTTTAAAGTACTTTAAAATGTTTTTAAAATGCTTTCAAAACAATTTAAAATGATTTAAAAATAGTTTACAATGCTTTAAAAACTATTTAAAATACTCTAAAAATAATTTAAATTGCTTTAAGAACAATTTTAAATGATTTTAAAATGCTTTAAAAATAGTTTACAATGCTTTGTAAACAATTTAGAATACTTTAAAATTAATTTAAATTGATTTAAGAACAATTTTAAATTATTTTAAAATGTTTTAAAATGTTTCAAAAACATTTCAAAATGTTTTACAAATAAGTTTAAGTGCTTTAACAACAATTGAAAATGCTTTAAAACCGTTTTAAAAAGCTTTGAAGTACTTTAAAATGTTTTAAAAACAATTTTAAACGGTCTAAAAACAAGTTAAAATGCTTTAAAAACAATTTAAAATGTTTTTGAAACAATTTAGAATGTTTTAAAAACAATTTAAAATAGTTCAAAATAATTTGAAAACACTTTAAAATGTTTTAAAAACAATTTTAAATTCTTTTAAAATGCATTAAAAACAATTTAAAAAGTTTTAAAGTACTTTAAAATGTTTTTAAAATGCTTTCAAAACAATTTAAAATGTTTTAAAAATAATTTACAATATTTTAAAGACTATTTAAAATACTTCAAAAATAATTTAAATTGCTTTAAGAACAATTTTAAATGATTTTAAAATGCTTTAAAAATAGTTTACAATGCTTTAAAAACAATTTAAAATACTTTTAAAATAAGTTAAATTTATTTAAGAAAAAATTTAAATGATTTTAAAATGTTTCAATAACATTTTAAAATGTTTTAAAAATAAGTTTAAGTGCTTTAACAACAATTGAAAATGCTTTAAAACCATTTTAAAATGTTTTAAAAACAATTTAAAAAGCTTTAAAGTACTTTAAGATGTTTTAGAAATATTTTTAAATGCTTTAAAAACAATTTAAAATGCTTTAAAAACAATTTATAATGTTTTTGAAACAATTTACAACGTTTTACAAACAATTTAAAATAGTTCAAAATAATTTAAAACACTTTAAAATGTTTTAAAAACAATTTTAAATTCTTTTAAAATGCTTGAACAACAATTTAAACAGCTTTAAATTACTTTAAAATGTTTTTAAAATGTTTTCAAAACAATTTAAAAAACTTTCAAAACAGTTTAAAATGCTTTAAAAACAGTTTACAATGCTTTAAAAACTATTTAAAATACTTCAAAAATGATTTAAATTCCTTTAAGAACAATTTTAAATGATTTTAAAATGCTTGAAAAATAGTTTACAATGATTTAAAAACAATTTAAAATGCTTTAAAAGTAATTTAAATTGATTTAATAACAATTTTAAATGATTTTAAAATGCTTCAAAAACATTTTAAAAATTTTTAAAAATAATTTTAAGTGCTTTAACAACAATTGAAAATGCTTTAAAACCGTTTTAAAATGTTTTAAAAACAATTAAAAAAGCTTTAAAGTACTTCAAAATGTCTTAAAAAAAATAAATTAAACACTTTAAAATTAGTTAGATACTGTTTGGGGTGCCTCCCTAAACCTACAATTTCATCAAGCTACCAGAAATATCACCCCTTCTAAAGACTGGAAAATAAGGGCGAAAAATAATAAAAATTTTCAAGACTGGATCTCCAATCAAAAGGTGCACTCTCTCTTCTTTGACGGGGCATCATAGGGAAATCTTGGCAAGGCTGGGGCAGGAGGAATTGTAAAAAACACTGAAGGCATATCGACCCACAACTTTGCTTGGGGTCTGGGGATCAACTCCAGCATTCAAGTTGAGGCTTTGGCCCTCTTCCAAGGTCTTAAGTTGCTCTTGAATTTGGAAATCAAGGAGGCAAAAGTTTTTGGGGATTCTCAATTGATAATAAAAATCATGGTGACCAAATCATCCCCTCAGGACTTAAGATTGGCAAGACCGATATCTAGAATCAGAAGTTTGAGGAAATTGTTCCAAAACCTGAAATACTTCCACGTATTGAGAGACAACAACAAAGAAGCAGATCTTGAAGCTAATAAAGTTGCCCTTCTCTCTACTGGGGCAATCATAAGAGACAGGGACGAAACATGGGATCTAATTCCATAACCAGTCAGCTGATATGTTTTATCGCTTGCTATTGAAACAGTTCGTTTGTACTTTTAAGATTTAAAATGTTTCAAAAACATTTTAAAATATTTTAAAAATAAGTTTAAGTGCTTTAACAATAATTGAAAATGCTTTAAAACCATTTTAAAATGTTTTAAAAAAATTTAAAAAACTTTAAAGTACTTTAAAATGTTTTAAAAACAATTTTAAACACTTTAAAAACAATTTAAAATGCTTTAAAAACATTTTAAAATGTTTTTGAAACAATTTAGAATGTTTTAAAAACAATTTAAAATAATTTAAAAACAATTTAAAACACTTTAAAATGTTTTAAAAACAATTTTAAATTATTTTTGCAAATGGATTATTGGAACCGCAATTTTGTTCTTCCCATCTCCATAATTGATATTTTTGCAAATTGGCAGAACAGTTATCCTAGCCCTCCTCCCAAAAACAGAGTGATTAAAGCAACACAATCTTCCCTTCCTAAAATCTGTTGCTGGCAGATCTAGCTAGAGCAAAACAATAGAATTTCTACAAACACACAACATGATGTCAAGGTGGTAGCGGCTAAGATAAAATTCCAGTTAAAAGAATGCTTGGGAGATCAAAAAGGCATTTCAAATCTAAATCAGTTAGATACTATTTGAGGTGCCTCCCTAAACCTGAAATTTCATCAAGCTACCAGAAATATCACCCCTTTTAAAGACTTGCAAATAAGGGCGAAAAATATTGAAGATTTTCAGGACTGGATCTCCAATCAAAAGGTGCACTCTCTCTTCTTTGACGGGGCATCAAAGGGAAATCTAGGCAAGGCTAAGGTAGGAGGAATTGTAAAAAGCACTAAAGGCATATCGACCCACAACTTTGCTTGGGGTCTGGGGATCAACTCCAGCATTCAAGTTGAGGCTTTGGCCCTCTTCCAAGGTCTTAAGTTTCTCTTGAATTTGGAAATCAAGGAGGCAAACATTTTTGGTGATTCTCAAGTGGTCATAAAAATCATGGTGACCAACTCATCCCCTCGGGACTTAAGATTGGCAAGACCGATATCTAGAATTAGAAGTTTGGGGAAATTGTTCCAAAACCTAAAATACTTCCACGTATTGAGAGACAACAACAAAGAAGCAGATCTTGAAGCTAATAAAGTTTCCCTTCTCTCTACTGGGGCAATGATAAGAGACGGGGACGAAACATGGGATCCAATTCCATAACCAGTCAGCTGATATGTTATATTGCTTGCTATAGAAACAGTTCGTTTGTACTTTTAAGTTTTAAAATGTTTCAAAAACATTTTAAAATGTTTTAAAAATAAGTTTAAGTGCTTTAACAATAATTGAAAATGCTTTAAAACCATTTTAAAATGTTCTCTCTACTGGGGAAATGATAAGAGACGGGGACGAAACATGGGATCCAATTCCATAACCAGTCAACTGATATGTTATATTGCTTGCTATAGAAACAATTCATTTGTACTTTTAAGTTTTAAAATGTTTCAAAAACATTTTAAAATGTTTTAAAAACAATTTAAAAAGATTTAAAGTACTTTAAAATGTTTTAAAAACAATTTTAAATGCTTTAAAAACAATTTTAAATGTGTTAAAAACAATTTAAAATGTTTTTGAAACAAATTAGAACGTTTTGAAAACAATTTAAAATAGTTCAAAATAATTTAAAAACACTTTAAAATGTTTTAAAAACAATTTTAAATTCTTTTAAAATTCTTTAACAACAATTTAAAAAACTTTAAAGTAATTTGAAATGTTTTTAAATTTCTTTCAAAACAATTTAAAATGTTTTAAAAATAGTTTACAATGCTTTAAAAACAATTTAAAATAATTTAAAAATAATTTAAATTGATTTAAGAACAACTTTAAATGATTTTAAAATGTTTTACAAATAAGTTTAAGTGCTTCAACAAAAATTGAAAATGCTTTAAAACCATTTTAAAATGTTTTAAAAAGCTTTAAAGTACTTTAAAATGTTTTAAAAAAAATTATAATGCTTTAAAATCAATTTAAAGTGCTTTAAAAACAATTTAAAATGTTTTTGAAACAATTTAGAATGTTTTAAAAACAATTTAAAATAGTTCAAAATAATTTAAAATCACTTTAAAATGTTTTAAAAACAAATTAAAATTCTTTTAAAATGCTTTAAGAACAATTTAAAAATCTTTAAAGTACTTCAAAATGTTTTTAAAATTCTTTCAAAACAATTTAAAATGCTTTCAAAACAAATTAAAATGCTTTCAAAACTATTTAAAATGATTTAAAAATAGTTTACAATGCTTTAAAAACTATTTTGTTGGAAATAATACTGAGAGGGGAGGGGGTGAATCAGTATTATCACATCAATAAAACATTTTCATTTCCATATTCATATTCATATATGCTACTTCCACAACTTCTTATGATTCAGTTAGTTGATCCTTAATGAGTGCATTAGAACATTATCAACCATATTAACAGTAAACAGGTGCAGTAAAATAGAATAGATCATCACACATAAGCCACACACATGAACACCATGATATAAGGTGGAAACCCAATGTGGGAGAAAACCACCTACTGCAAGTCATCTCAATCTTCTTCTTAATAAGAAAATCCTTTTACAATGTTTCTGTACTAGTGCAGTCTTATACCAGTACGCAGGCTTCTACCTGCAGAGAGCTACAACCCTCATAGTTCTTGTACTAGCCGATCCATTTACTAGTATGCAGGCTACTACCTGCTACAATGCTCCAAAGTTTTCAACTGCTACTCGAAGGGAGCTACCACCCCCTTAGCTCTTGTACTAGCTAAGATACTAGTACGTAGGCACCAGCCTACAATCTTCTCTCCTCCAGGTACCACGTTTCATACATTTTCATACTGGATACTCCTGAAGCACAACACATAATCTGAAAGGCCACGTTTCATCCAATTTTCATACTGGACCCATAAATGTCATTGAAGCACATAATCAATCAATCTTCTGAATCACCCAATCACCAGATCAATACATATACAAGGATAATATGTGTGTCAGCAATTAGATCATATAAGGATAAGTCATTATGAACCTGATCAATTCATCCATCAATATTGAAGCTAAACATAATCATTCAATCAATCACTTCTCAGAATGTTGTTATTAGAACATAATACCAGTAACCAGACATCACTTCAAAACCCAGAACTCTTCAGTAAACAACATAAGTAGCTAAAACATATTTTAAGAAAGGTACGCAACTTCTTCAATGGAAACCTGCGGGTATTTGCTCCTGCACCATCTATTGATCCGCGGGTATCCACACCTGAATAGGCTTCTGACCTGCGAGCATCCGCAGCTGCGCAGTCTTCTTCTCGGCGGGCATCCGCTCCTACGGCTGCGGGTTGCATGCGCTTACGCACTGCACCCATCTCTGGTCTGCAATTCTCTGCACCTACACCGATCTCTTACCTACGAACCTCCGTACCTTTTCCTCGATCTAACTGTGGATATCTGCGCTTTCTCCTTCACTGGCCTGCAGATCTCCGCACCTGAAATGTGTCGCACCTGCGGTCTAGACTTCAAATATACCACAGACTATCAGATCTATAGTTTTGATCATACGCAAAGGAGATCTCAACCCATCAGTAGATTTGCCTTTATAAAGCTCAAGTTTCACCTTGATGTAGATCTAGACATCACTCACCAACCAGAAATTCAGATCTTGCTCTCCTTAAGATATTCAACCCATAAGCATTCTCTAGCCAAATGATCTCCTTCCTCTTTTATATCTTTAGGCCTTTCACAATACCACGTTCCAAAACCATAATAACACAGTACCACGGACCCGACAATCATAAGATTCCCACACGTGCGCTTTTCTTTGCATGAAAGTGTGTGAACTTTTAGGACCTCACCTTTTGTTCTGTGATCCTGCGAACATGTCCTCACCTTCTGAATGGAGTACCTGTGGACCAAGCCTATGACCGCACCTATTGCACGGTGCACCTGCAAACTTCTTATTTTCTTCATTCTTTGTGGGTTGATCATCAATCTCTGCTACTGACCTGTTGTACTGTGATCTATCACCTGTATGAGTTGCCATCAAGGACAACACTTTAGCCATAATGCCAACAATCTCCCCCTTTGGACTTGATGGCAAAGCTTACTTGTCATACTAAGGACTTGTCATTTGATTCCTTTGAGCTGTCCTGCATCCCATGTATTATGTCACATCTGATATCTCTTCTGTGGATTCACTTGATTGTATATAAGTGAGATGTTCTTCTATGAGTGGGTTGCCATCAAGTACAACACATGCATCATAATGCCAACAATCTCCCCCTTTGGACTTGATGACAACAAGACCAAATCACTCTCCCCCTTTGAGATCAAGGGCAAAGGGAGGACCAAGATTTTCTCTTCCTTTGCTGACCATACTCCCCTTGAGTACCTGCTGAAATCTCTGAATGAGCTCTCCCTTTGTATATGCCATGGTGCACCAATCTGTCCATGCTCTTTCTGAGAACATGTTGAAATCTCTGCTCTGCTGAAATATGCTTGTTCATGCTCCCCCTGACTGTAAGCAAGGTCTGCAAAAAGATGTTCTACAAGAAGAACATGACTCTATACATCATAAATGACCTTCCTATCACCAAAGACTCATACATACATCTATCTCCCATCACTATGGTGATATACCAAAAGTTTACATATGGTAACATAAGAGAATAACATCATTCATCCCAGGCATAATGGGGAAACCAACATAGGCCGTTACATGACCTGAAGATATCTCATCAAATGACTACAAGAGATAGAGACACACTATTACATCATGAGTCATGATATGACCTTTAGATTGAATGATATACATGACATTTATAACAAACATCATGATAAACATCAGCAACAACATAGCATCTGTCAACAACAACTTGTATTAGTGCAAGAATCATCAAGGTATGTCCGCATCAACTCATCCTTTTGAATAGAATTCTGTATATACAGAATCATTCACATTCTATCATATGTGAGAAACACCATAGCCATCCAGATCTGCATGAACCAAGTATCATCAATTGGGAATATCTGCATCAATCAACATATGTACGAAACAACCTATCATCATATAGGTAAGAACTCATCATCATCATGTCTCCAACAATGCAACTTTGAATAATCATCCATGTATCCAGCCAACATTCCTCATCCATATATGTGCCAAGAACAATAGGAATCCTGCATCATAAATTTAATATATGATCTTTATACATATGACGATAACAACATATGAGTGACTCATCATCAAATAAAGAAGATGTGAATTCAAGCTATGTACTTCTCCTTATCCTTATGAAGATCACCATGTAAGCACCATTAGAGAATCAACCACAAATCTGATCTAAATATCAACTATGTAACCCCAAGAATCATCTGAACAAGAAAGATAAATCATTTATCCATATAAGCATCATCACCAAGGACTATTAACCATAATGCCAATAATGCATTAAAAGCATATGCTCCCCCCTAAACATGTGCCATCTTGTTTACTGTCATATCTGATCATGCATATCAGCAAGAAATATCAAGACATCATCATTATCAAGTTAGAAACAAAACACTTCTAACCATCAAGTCATTTCCACACATCATCAGCAAATTGTAACCATTATCAAACAACACAAATAATAAACCGAATCATAACTGATCCTTTTCCTGGCCCTGTCCCTACTGCCTTTCCTCAAACAATCATATACGCGACTATTCCATAACCTACTCGCATATATACGTGATTTCTCTTTAAGAAACTTGCATATGAGATTTAGGACACTGAAGTTTAACACTTCCAGCTCCCTCTGATTCTGTTATGTCTGTATATTGTGTTGTGCTGCCTCTTTCTAACTGTACTTCTTTCTTCTTCAAGTGTGATGATGATGTTTTCTCCTTTTGGTATGGTGCCCATACTTTGTTCCTACATTCCTTAGCTATATGTCCAAGCTTGTTACATGTGTAACATCTTACATGTCTCATATTTCTTCTATAGCAATCAATAGCTCTGTGACCAAACATATTGCAGACAAAGCAATATCCATTAAAGTACCTTGAATGTGATGATATTTCTGCATGATGGTCTTGAACCCTTATTCTTCTACATCTGGCTGCAACATGTCCAAGATTATGACATAAATAACATTAAACATTATTCATAGGAGGAGTAAAAGATTTTCTTTGAAGAATTTCTTTCCTTGGTTGATGATGAGATTGACCTTTCATCTCCTTATTGAGAATTTCAGATTTTACGGTAGAGTCCCTTGTCTTACTTTGTGAACTAGATTCATCTTCAATAGATTCATGAAAACCAAGACCAGTTTTGATAGCAGGAAACCTTTGACTATTGAGAATATCATCCAAGACTTTAGTACTATCTTGAAATCGTAAAAGTTTATATTTTTCTTCTAATTTACTTTTCAAGAAATTTACCTCAACTTGAAGTTGTTCTTCCTTTTCCAGACATTGCTTCTTCAAAATTTCTTTAGATTTTCTTCCTTCTTCCATTTGTTGCCTTAGTTTGAGAATATCCTTTTCTTGTTCTTCATTCAGATCCTGCTGCATTTGATGAATTCTGAAGGCACATTCTAGCTGAGATTTTAAGCTGATGACTTCATTTTCCTATTTCTTAATAGCTTGGAGTGAATCTTTATTTTGCTTCTTTGATTCTTCAAGATCTTCCTTTAGCGAGAAGGTCGTAGCTTCAAGACTTTCATAATATCTGGATCTATATCTGAGTTTCTTGATTGTTGTGTTCTTTTCATTGACTTCATTTCTTAGAGATGTTACTTCATCCTGCAACTTTTGATATTTGTCCTTGAATAGCTTCCTTACCTTGCTTCCTTCCTCTTGTTGAGCCTTTAGTCTGGTAACAACTTCTTTGAAGGAACCAGCCTTTATGTTCAATAGATCTTCTTGATCTCTAATTTTGTCTGTCAGCCTTTTAAATTCTGCCTCTATTTGATATCTTTCTTGTTCACCCATAAGTGAAAATTCAGTTGTTTCGCTATCACTTTCATCTTTTCAAAATGGATAGATAGCTAGAACATCAGAGGATAACAAACTCATACCTGATAGTTCATCTTCATTCTAAAATGATTATGAATCTGATTCTAAATCTGAAGAGCTTCTTACACCTAATCCCCAATTGATTCTCCCACTATCATAATACTTCTGAGATGTCTTCTTCTTCTTATGTGCTTTCTTCTTAAGCTTCTCTCCCATTGATCCACGGATCACCTTTAAGCGATCAAGCCTCTACCAAAGGACCTGCTCTGATACCAATTGCTAGAAATAATAGTGAGAGGGGGGTGAATCAGTATTATCACATCAATAAAACTTTTTCATTTCCATATTCGGATTCATATATGCTACTTCCAAAACTTCTTATGATTCAGTTAGTTGATCCTTAATGAATGCATTAGAACATTATCAACCATATTAATAGTAAACAGGTGCAGTAAAATGGAACAGATCATCACACATAAGCCACACACATGAACACCATGATATAAGGTGGAAACCCAATGTGGGAGAAAACCGCCTGCTGCAAGTCAGCTCAATATTCATCTTAATAATAAAATCCTTTTACAATATTTCTGTACTGGTGCAGTCTTATACCAGTACGCAGGCTTCTACCTGCAGAGAGCTACAACCCTCATAGTTTTTGTACTAGTCGATCCATTTACTAGTACGCAGGCTGCTACCTGCTACAATGCTCCAAAGTTTTCAACTGCTACTCAAAGGGAGCTACCACCCCCTTAGCTCTTGTACTATCTAAGATACTAGTACGTAGGTGCCAACCTACAATCTTCTCTCCTCCGGGTACCACGTTTCATACATTTTCATACTGGATACTCCTGAAGCACAACACATAATCTGAAAGGCCACGTTTCATCCAATTTTCATACTGGACACATAAATGTCATTGAAGCACATAATCAATCTTCTGAATCACCCAATCACCAGATCAATACATATACAAGGATAATATGTGTGTCAACAATCAGATCTAGTCCATCAGATCATATAAGGATAAGTCATTATGAACCTGATCAATTCATCCATCAATACTGAAGCTAAACATGTAATCATTCAATCAATCACTTCTCAGAATGCTGTTATCAGAACATAATAGCAGTAACCAGACATCACTTCAAAACCTAGAACTCTTCAGTAAACCACATAAGCAACTAAAACATATTTTAAGAAAAGTACGCAGCTTCTTCAATGGAAACTTGCGGGTATCCGCTCCTGCACCATCTATTGATCCGCGGGTATCCGCACCTGAATAGGCTTCTGACCTGCGAGCATCCGTAGCTATGCAGTCTTCTTCTCGGCGGGCATCCGCTCCTACGGCTGCGGGTTGCCTGCGTACTTACACACTGCACCCATCTCTGGTCTGCGATTCTTCGCACCTACACCGATCTCTGACCTGTGAACCTTCGCACCTTTTCCTCGATCTACCTGCGGATCTCTGTGCTTTCTCCTTCACTGGCCTGTGGATCTCCGCACCTGAAACGTGTCGCACCTGTGGTCCAGACTTCAAATATGGCACAGACTATCAGATCTACAGTTTTGATCATGTGCAAAGGAGATCTCGAACCATCAGTAGATTTGCCTTTATATAGCTCAAGTTTCACCTTGATGTTGATCTAGACATCACTCACCAACCAGAATTCCAGATCCTGCTCTCCTTAAGATATTCAACCCATAAGCATTCTCTAGCCAAATGATCTCCTTCCTCTTTTATAGCTTTAGGCCTTTCTCAATACCACGGTACAAAACCATAATAACACAATACCACGAACCCGACAATCATAAGATTCCCACACATGCACTTTTCTCTGCATGAAAGTGTGTGAACTTTTAGGACCGCACCTTTTGTTATGTGATCCTGCAAACATGTCCACACCTTCTGAACAAAGTACCTACAGACCCAGCCTATGACCGCACCTATTGCACAACACACCTGCGAACTTCTTATTTTCTTCATTCTTTGTGGTCTGATCATCAATCTCTGCTACTGACCTGTTGTACTATGATCTATCACCTATATGAGTTGCCATCAAGGACAATAATTTAGCCATAATGCCAACATATTTAAAATACTTTAAAAATAATTTAAATTTCTTTAAGGACAATTTTAAATGATTTTAAAATGCTTTAAAAATAGTTTACAATGATAGAAAGGAAATTTAAAATGCTTCAAAAATAATTTAAATTGATTTAATAACAATTTTAAATGATTTTAAAATGTTTCAAAAACATTTTAAAATGTTATAAAAATAAGTTTAAGTTCTTTAACAACAATTGAAAATGCTTTAAAAATGTTTTAAAATGTTTTAAAAACAATTTAAAAAGCTTTAAAGTACTTTAAAATGTTTTAAAAACAATTTTAAATGCTTTAAAAGCAATTTTAAATGTTTTTGAAACAATCTAGAATGTTTTAAAAATAATTTAAAATGGTTCAAAATAATTTAAAAACAATTTAAAACACTTTAAAATGTTTTAAAAACAATTTTAAATTCTTTTAAAATGCTTTAAAAACAATTTAAAAAGCTTTAAAGTACTTTAAAATGTTTTTAAAATTCTTTCAAAACAATTTTAAATGCTTTAAAAACCATTTACAATGCTTTAAAAACTATTTAAAATACTTCAAAAATAATTTAAATTGATTTAAGAACAATTTTAAATAATTTTAAAATGCTTTAAAAAGAGTTTACAATGCTTTAAAAACAATTTAAAATATTTTAAAAATATTTTAAATCGATCTAAGAACAATTTGAAATGACTTTAAAATGTTTCAAAATGTTTCAAAAACACTTTAAAATGTTTTAAAAATAAGTTTAAATGCTTTAACAACAATTGAAAATGCTTTAAAACCGTTTTAAAATGTTTGAAAAACAATTTAAAAATATTTAAAGTACTTTAAAATTCTTTAAAAATAGCTTACAATGCTTTAGAAACAATTTAAAATACTTTTAAAATAATTTAAATTGATTTAAGAACAATTTTAAATGATTTTAAAATGTTTTAAAATGTTTTTCAATCATTTTAAAATGCTTCAAAAACATTTTAATTTTTTTTTTAAAAATAAGTTTAAATGCTTTAACAACAATTGTAAATGCTTTAAAACCATTTTAAAATGTTTGAAAAACAATTTAAAAATCTTCAAAGTACATTAAAATTCTTTCGAAACAATTTAAAATGCTTTCAAAACAATTTAAAATGCTTTAAAAACAATTTACAATGCTTTAAAATATATTTAAAATACTTCAAAAATGATTTAAATTGCTTTAAGAACAATTTTAAATGATTTTAAAATGCTTTAAAAATAGTTTACAATGGTTTAAAAACAATTTAAAATACTTTAAAAATAATTTAAATTGATTTAAGAACAATTTTAAATGATTTTAAAAATAAGTTTAAATGCTTTAACGACAATTGAAAATGCTTTAAAACCATTTTAAAATGTTTTAAAAATAATTTAAAAAGCTTTAAAATGTTTTAAAAACAATTTTAAACTCTTTAAAAACAATTTAAAATGCTTTAAAAACAATTTAAAATGTTTTTGAAACAATTTAGAACGTTTTAAAAACAATTTAAAATAGTTCAAAATAATTTAAAAACACTTTAAAATGTTTTAAAAACAATTTTAAATTCTTTTAAAATGCTTTAACGACAATTCAAAAAGCTTTAAAGTACCTTAAAATGTTTTTAAAAAGCTTTCAAAACAATTTACAATGCTTTAAAAACTATTTAAAATACTTCAAAAATACTTTAAATTGCTTTAAGAACAATTTTAAATGATTTTAAAATGCTTTAAAAATAGTTTACGATGTTTTAATTTTTTTTAAATAGTTTAAAAATAATTTAAATTGATTTAAGAACAATTTTAAATGATTTTAAAATGTTTCAAAAACATTTTAAAATATTTTAAAAATAAGTTTAACTGCTTTAACAACAATTGAAAATGCTTTAAAACCGTTTTAAAATGTTTTAAAAACAATTTAAAAAGCTTTAAAGTACTTTAAAATGTTTTAAAAAGATTTTTAAATGCTTTAAAAACTTAGAATAGTAATAGAAGAGTTTTCAGAGATGAAAGTCTATTACGCTTGAGCATAATAGAAGAGTTTTGAGAGATGAAGGTTTAAATTCAGAGTTCATCATCACCAAAACAAAATGCCTTTGGAAATAAAGTCAGGGGAATATTTTCCGGATTTGAATCTGAGCTAGCAAGACTTAGAATGGGGTGCCTCGATTGACCTCCATTTCTCTGGCGAAACAAGGCATCATAAGGTCATAAAAGAGTGGAAATTCAAAGGGAAGGCGAATGATCTATTAGATTTGCTTCTCAGGAAATCTAGATTCTCTTTGTTCTTCGATGGAGTAGTGAAAGGCAATCATGGAATTGTTTGGGTAGGAGGAATTATAAAAAATAAAGAGGGCATAACTATGGTAAAGTTCGCTTGGGGATTAGGGAAGTCTGCGAGCATGCAAGCTGAAGCCTTGGCACTTCTGCAAGGTCTTAATCAAGCAAAGGCTATTGGTCTCTCAGATGTTAGTATTATAGGAGATTCTCAATCCATTGTCAAAGTCTTAGTGGAGGATTCCTCTCCTGCAGACATTAGACTGGCAAGAGTGATTTCAAGAATCAGAACCTTGGTGAAATCTTTCTAGACTACAACTTCCTCCATGTTTTGAGGGAAAATAATAAAGCTGTTGATTTGGAAGCCAACAGGGTAGTTCCACTTCTTGCTAGTTGTCTCTTGGCAGACGGAATTGAGAACTGGGACTCCATTCCATAAAGATTGTCATGTTTTTCTGCATTTTATTGAATCAGTTTGTTTGTCTATTTAAGATAGGGAAAATAACAGAGATAGACTCGATAGTCTCGAGTAAATCTTGTGGAGTCTTGGGGCCTTTGATCAGTTAGTGGAAGAAAGTTTAAGGGCTATGCCCGATCAAATGTAACCGGTGAAAGTCATTTTAGCCAAATTATAATATAAACCCATACCCGTTCTTGTTAAAAAAAGCAATTTAAAAAGATTTAAAGTACTTTAAAATGTTTTTAAAATGCTTTCAAAACAATTTAAAATGCTTTAAAAACAGTTTACAATGCTTTACAAACTATTTAAAATACTTCAAAAATAATTTAAATTGCTTTAAGAACAATTTTAAATAATTTTAAATGCTTTTAAAACAGCTTACAATGCTTTAAAAACAATTTAAAATACTTAAAAAATAATTTAAATTGATTTAAGAACAATTTTAAATGATTTTAAAATGTTTAAAAAACATTTAAAAATGTTTTAAAAATAAGTTTAAGAGCTTTAACAAAAATTGAAAATGATTTAAAACCATTTTAAAATGTTTTAAAAACAATTTAAAAATCTTTAAAGTTCTTATAATGTTTTAAAAACAATTTTACATGCTTCAAAAACAATTTAAAATGCTTTAAAAACAATTTAAAATATTTTTGAAATGATTTAAAATAGTTCAAAATAATTTTAAAACACTTTAAAATGTCTTAAAAACAACTTTAAATTCTTTTAAAATGGTTTAACAACAATTTAAAAAGCTTTAAAGTACTTTAAAATGTTTTTAAAATGGTTTCAAAACAATATAAAATGCTTTAAAAAAAGTTTACAATGCTTTCAAAACTATTTAAAATAATTCAAAAATAATTTAAATTGCTTTAAGAACAATTTCAAATAATTTTAAAATGCTTTAAAAATAGTTTATAATGCTTTAAAAACAATTTAAAATACTTTAAAAATAATTTAGATTGATTTAAGAACAATTTTAAATAGTTAAAAACAATTTAAAATGCTTTAAAAACAGTTTACAATGCTTTAAAAACAGTTTACAATACTTTAAAAACTATTTGAAGTACTTCAAAAATAATTTAAATTGCTTTAAGAACAATTTTAAATGATTTTAAAATGTTTCAAAAACATTTTAAAATGTTTTAAAAATAAGTTTAAGTGCTTTAACAAAAATTGAAAATGCTTTAAAACCGTTTTAAAATGTTTTAAAAACCATTTAAAAAGATTTAAAGTACTTTAAAATGTTTAAAAACAATTTTAAACGCTTTAAAACAATTTAAAATGCTTTGAAAGCAAATTAAAACGTTTTTGAAACAATTTAGAATGTTTTAAAAACAATTTAAAATAGTTCAAAATAATTTAAAAGCACTTTAAAATGTTTTAAAAACAATTTTAAATTCTTTTAAAATGCTTTAACAACAACTTAAAAAGCTTTAAAGTACTTGAAAATGTTTTTAAAATGCTTTCAAAACAATTTAAAACGCTTTAAAAACAGTTTACAATGCTTTAAAAACTATTTAAAATACTTCAAAAATAATTTAAATTGCTTTAAGGACAATTTTAAATGATTTTAAAATGCTTTAAAAATAGTTTACGATGCTTTAAAACAATTTAAAATACTTTAAAAATAATTTAAATTGATTTAAGAACAATTTTAAATGATTTTAAAATGTTTCAAAAACATTTTAAAATGTTTCAAAAACATTTTAAAATGCTTTAAAAATAAGTTTAAGTGCTTTAACACCAATTGAAAATGCTTTAAAACTGCTTTAAAATGTTTTAAAACAATTTAAAAAGCTTTAAAGTACTTTAAAATGTTTTAAAAACAATTTTAAACGCTTTCAAAACAATTTAAAATGCTTTAAAAGCAATTTAAAATGTTTTTGAAACAATTTAGAACGTTTTGAAAACAATTTAAAATAGTTCAAAGTAATTTAAAAACACTTTAAAATGTTTTAAAAGCAATTTTAAATCCTTTTAAAATGCTTTAACAACAATCTAAAAAGATTTAAAGTACTTTAAAATGTTTTTAAAATGCTTTCAAAACAATTTAAAATGCATTCAAAACAATTTAAAATGTTTTAAAAATAGTTTAAAATGCTTTAAAAACTATTTAAAATACTTCAAAAATAATTTAAATTGCTTTAAGAACAATTTTAAATGATTTTAAAATGCTTTAAAAATATTTTACAATGGATTAAAAACAATTTAAAATACTTTAAAAATAATTTAAATTGATTTAAGAACAATTTTAAATGATTTTAAAATGTTTCAAAAACATTTTCAAATGTTTTAAAAATAGGTTTAAGTGCTTTAACAACAATTGAAAATGCTTTAAAACTGTTTTAAAATGTTTTAAAACAATTTAAAAAGCTTTAAAGTACTTTAAAATATTTTAAAAACAATTTTAAACGCTTTCAAAACAATTTAAAATGCTTTAAAAGCAATTTAAAATGTTTTAAAAGCAATTTAAAATATTTTAAAAGCAATTTAAAATAGTTCGAAATAATTTAAAAACAGTTTTAAATGTTTTAAAAACAATTTTAAATTCTTTCAAAATGCTTTAACAACAATTTAGAAAGCTTTAAAGTACTTTAAAATGTTTTTAAAATGCTTTCAAGACAATTTAAAATGCTTTCAAAGCAATTTAAAATGTTTTAAAAACAGTTTACAATGTTTTAAAAACTATTTAAAATACTTCAAAAATAATTTAAATTTTAAATAATTTAAAAGCCTCAACTTGAATGTTCGAGTTGGCTCTCTTCCAAGTTCTTAAGTTGCTCTTGAATTTGGAAATAAAGGAGGCAAACATTTTTTAGGATTCTCAAGTGATAATAAAAATCATGGTGACCAATTGTTCCCCTCGAGACTTAAGAGTGGCAAGACTGATATTTAGAATCAGAAGTTTGGGGAAATTGTTCCAAAACCTGAAATGCTTCCATGTTTTGAGAGACAACAACAAAGAAGCAGATCTTGAAGCTAATAAAACTGCCCTTCTCTCTGTTGGGGCAATGATAAGAGACAGGTACGAAACATTTGATCTAATTCCATAATCAGTCAGCTGATATGTTTTACTGCTTGCTACTAAAATAGTTCGTTTGTACTTTTAAGTTTTAAAATGTTTTAAAAATAATTTTAAGTGCTTTAACAGCAATTGAAAATGCTTTAAAACTGTTTTAAAATGTTTTAAAAGCAATTTAAAAAGCTTTAAAGTACTTGAAAATGTTTTTAAAATGATTTCAAAACAATTTAAAATGCTTTAAAAATAGTTTACAATGCTTTAAAAACCATTTAAAATACTTCAAACATAATTTCAATTGTTTTAAGAACAAACTTAAATGATTTTAAAATGCTTTAAAAATAGTTTACAGTGCTTTAAAAACAATTTAAAATACTTTAAAAATACTTTAAATTGATATAAGAACAATTTTAAATGATTTTGAAACATTTTAAAATGTTTCAAAAACATTTTAAAATGTTTTAAAAATAAGTTTAAGTGCTTTAACAACAATTGAAAATGCTTTAAAACTCTTTTAAAATGTTTTAAAAACAATTTAAAAAGCTTTAAAGTATTTTAAAATGTTTTAAAAACAATTTTAAACGCTTTAAAAACAATTTAAAATGCTTTAAAAATAATTTAAAATGTTTTTGAAACAATTTAGAACGTTCTAAAAACAATTTAAAATAGTTCAAAATAATCTAAAAACACTTTAAAATGTTTTAAAAACAATTTTAAATTCTTTTAAAATGCTTTAACAACAATTTAAAAAGATTTAAATTACTTTAAAATGTTTTTAAAATGCTTTCAAAACAATTTAAAATGCTTTAAAAACAACTTACAATGCTTTAAAAACTATTTAAAATACTTCAAAAATAATTTAAATTGCTTTAAGAACAATTTTAAATAATTTTCAAATGCTTTAAAAATAGTTTACAATTCTTGAAAAACAGTTTAAAACGCTTTAAAAATAATTTAAATTGATTTAAGAACAATTTTAAATGATTTTAAAACACTCTAAAATGTTTCAAAAACATTTTAAAATGTTTTAAAAATAAGTTTAAATGTTTTAACAACAATTAAAAATGCTTTAAAAGCATTTTAAAATGTTTTAAAAAGCTTTAAAGTACTTTAAAATGTTTTAAAAACAATTTTAAACGCTTTAAAAACAACTTAAAATGCTTTTAAAACAATTTAAAATGTTTTTGAAACAATTTAGAATGTTTTAAAAACAATTTAAAATAGTTTAAAATATTTTAAAATGCTTTCAAAACAATTTAAAATGCTTTCAAAACATTTTAAAATGTTTTAAAAACAATTTACAATGCTTTAAAAACTATATAAAATACTTGAAAAATAATTCAAATTGCTTTAAGAATAATTTAAATAATTTTAAAATGCTTCAAAAATAGTTTACAATGCTTTAAAAACAGTTTAAAATACTTTATAGTTTAAGTGCTTTAACAACAATTCAAAATGCTTTAAAACCATTTTAAAAGGTTTTAAAAACAATTTAAAAAGCTAGAAAGTACTTTAAAACCATTTTAAAATGTTTTAAAAAGAATTTTAAATGCTTTAAAAACAATTTAAAATGCTTTAAAAACAATTTAAAATGCCAAAAAAACAATTTAGAACATTTTAAAAACAATTTAAAATAGTTCAAAATAATTTAGAAACAATTCAAAACACTTTAAAGTGTTTTAAAAATAATTTTAAATTCTTTTAAAATGTTTTAACAACAAATTAAAAAGCTTTAAAATACTTTAAAATGTTTTTAAAATGCTATAAAAACAATTTAAAATGCTTTAAAAACAATTTAGAACATTTTAAAAACAATTTAAAATAGTTCAAAATAATTTAAAAACAATTCAAAACACTTTAAAGTGTTTTAAAAACAATTTTAAATTCTTTTAAAATGCTTTAACAACAATTTAAAAAGCTTTAAAGTACTTTAAAATGTTTTTAAAATGCTTTCAAAACAATTTAAAATGCTTTAAAAACAGTTTACAATTGATGCAGGAGCATCTGGCTGATAGGATAAAGATAAAATGAAGGAAATATGGTCTCTGAAGGGGACGAAGGAGTTAATTCGCTGAACGGATACGTACTTGTGTTTTTCTTTTATTAAGTTTCCTAAGTTAATTTAGTGAATTGTAATAGGAACAGTAGGAATTAGTTAATGTCATTGCTTCCAGACAGTTAATTTATTTTTGTAAAAACATAAAAAAATATATGCCAACAGACAATGAACAGTTCTATACGATAAATAACTTATGTAACCAATTGAACATAACTAACAGCAGTTAGTAACAGTTTCAGAACCCTGTTCTTAAAAGAGGGACATAACACAATGTAAAGGGGTTCGACTATTAGAGAAATAAAAAAAGAGAAAAGGATAGTAGTTTACTGTGCATATATTCACCTCTTCAGTGTCCCTAATACTGTGTATATGATTTGTTGAAATTATGTTTGTGGAGATTTTGGGTAAAACCCTTACAGGTCACAACGCCATTGGAGCGATAACAAGCAAAGGAGGAGCGTGACCGTGCAGATTGCAGGCAGAATTTAAACAAACAAACAGGCTTGAAATCAATTGTGTAAACAAAGTCATGAAAACTGGAGTTAACGAAACCAGCCAACCAAATAAATTCTATAGTCACCAGGTATGTGAATAAATAGCCACACAGTTTCATAACTGAATCAATATAAATGCAAGATAGCATTCTATTTCTTTATGCATATACATTCTGTTCGAAGCGAAAAGAAGGAAACCACTCCATAAAAAATATGACTCATGCTTAAGACAAGCGGGAACCAGACCCAGTAACCCTCAGTCCATTACAGCAACCAAACAACAGTGACAACCTACAGAGGAACCGAGCACCGAAGGTGACTCGAAAACCAAAAACCCACTGACCCTACAGTCATAGCATGAAGCCGAACAGAAGCAACTAACAGACAGAGAACGACACTACCCTTGGGCGACCATACCTACAACAACAAACAAAAAGAACGGAGTGAATGCTGGTAATATCGGAGGTGGAGGATTTCAAAACTGAAGAGAGTAATTAAAAAAAAAATACAGTTGGTTTGCTTACATGACGAAGGCAAGCCGCAACTGCCATAACTCCACCAAGTTGGCCCTGCTCACAAGGAACCGAAACGTTAAGTGACTGAATAAAAATAAACAGACGTTGCTAGCATAGAACAAGCGAGCTTACCCTGAGAGAGTGGCGGAGGAACTGAAGGAGCTCGTCACCATAGTTCTGTCAAACCCGTTGAGAAGTCGAGCTTGGAACCAGAGAACCCTGTGGAGAAGTCAAATTTAGAACCAGAGAACCCTACCAGAATTGACATATCCAGCAAACGACCAGGAAATGCACAAGTACTGGAACTGTAGAACAAGTAAGAAGGAGCGCAAAGGCATAACAATTTATTACCAGCTCACAATAATAGTCGACGCTTGAAAAGGAACCAAGAAGGAGCTGAATCTTACCAGGCTTATGTAACCCTTGCCAGACCAGTGAAAGAGACTGCCAAGATGAAGCGAAGCAGGGGAATGCAACCACAAAACCCACATTGAAGCCGTAAAGAATCGACGAGAGCACACAGCATACATCACTGAGAGAATTGACCGAATGAATAGTCTGGGCTTGAGATTGTGAACACCTATACCAAGGCGGGCTCGGGGAATCCCAAGGAGGGACAATTGTCAAGAAAACAGAGACCATCGTACTAATCACCAGACCCGTTATTTAATTCAACACTGTTTACAATCGTCTGTATAGGTAAAGGAAATCCCCATTAAATTATTACTTTCCTACACACCCATTGTGGAATACATTGGCGGTGAATCACGTGGGTTGGCCCCATCATGTGGTATCAGAGCAGGTTGAAGAAATCATGGTATGGAGGTTCAAAGACGAGGACATGGAAGAGGTATGCGCAGGGAAGCAGATGATGGATTGAGGGGAGAATTAAGGGCCCTTACTGCTCGCTTAGAAGTAGTGGAGGCAAGTAGGAGGAGAGATCCAAAACTTGGAGATGACAGTGACAAGGAGGCAGTACTGCCACAGATGGATCAGATGAAGAAACCCCAGAATTAAAACTGTTAAGATCGGTATTGCTTGCCAGTAGCAAACCAAAACCTGAGATTCCCAACTATGATGGCAGTCCGTCCGTAGATGTTTTGCTGGATTGGGTAAGTGAGTTAAATAAGTATTTTGAAAACGAAGAGATCAATGAGGACAAAAGAGTCAGATTTGCTGCAACCAAGTTAAAAGGGCACCCCGCTTTATGGTGGGATAGTGTCCAGGCGGACAGGAGGAGAATGAACAAGCTGCCGATAAGGAAGTGGCCAAGGATGGTGGCAAAACTGAAAGGCATATTTCCGCCTAAAGATTATCAGGTTGAGCTTTACCGATGGGTGCAGAATTTAAGACAAAAGGGTATGACCGTAAAAGAATACACAGAGGAGTTTTATCGTGTAAACTTGTGGTCCAGTTATACTGATGATACTCTAGAGAAGACAGCAAGATACGTGAATGGTTTGAGGCTGGAAATACTAGATGAGATCAGTATTCTCTCTCCACGGAATATAGAAGAATCCTTTCAGAGTGCTGTAAAGGCTGAGGAAAAAATTAATAGGAAACAAAATAACAGGAGGGGACGAGGAAATGGCAGAGGACGAGGATAGTCCTATGGTAGAGGGAGGACTGCCACTAACAGCTAGGAAAGCAGTAGCTCCAGAGCTTCAGGAACAATAGAGAAAGGGGATAGCATGAGAAGAGGACGGCTATATCAGCGAGGAAGAGGAAATGGTCGAGGAAGGGGCGCTAATGTCCAGTGCTACAGGTGCCACAAGTGGGGGCATAGATCCTACAAATGCCCAGAAGTTGAGCATGCTGGCCAGAGGGGAACATTTGTTGCACAGCCTGAGGAAGCTGAAGCACCACCCCAGGAGGTTGAAAATGTGGCAGAAACAGGAGAGGCGTTAGTTTTAAATAAAGTATTGTTGAAGCCAGCCAAGGAGATAGCTGAGAAAACCCAACGAAAGGCACTGTTCTGAACAGTTTGCAAATCACATGGAAAATGTTGTAAACTGATCATAGACAGTGGGAGTACAGATAATTTAGTTACAACTGAGATGGTGCAGAAGCTGGGTTTGAAGAGATTTAAGTATCCCACACCTTACAAGGTGTCGTGGCTATAGAAAGGCCACCAGCTATTAGTAGATGAACAGTGCGAGGTTGAATTTCACATTGGCAAATACCAGGACAAGGTTGTCTGTGATATTATGCCAATGGATGTGTGTCATATACTGCTAGGGCGACCGTGGAAGTTTGATAGGAAAGTGATGCATGATGGGAAGACAAATTGTTACAAATTTGTGAAAGATGGAGTCAAGCATATGCTTGTACCCATCAAAGAGGAGGATACAACAGAAGCCAGTGGAACAAAAGTATTACTGATAGGAGGAAAACAATTTATTAAATAGATTGAGGAAAACGAGGTGAATTATGCGGTCGTGAGGAGAACTAAGACTATGTTGCTGAACATAGAAATGTCAGAATTGCCTACAGAGATTCAGGGGATGTTAGAAGAATTTAAGGACATTGTAGTTGACGACTTACTGGACAAGTTACCTCCCAAGAGGAGAATCAACCATCATATCGATTTCATACCTGGAGCAAGTCTACCAAATAAAGCAGCGTATCGAATGAGCCCGAAAGATGATGAAGAGATCCGTAAACAGGTGCAAGAGATGCTAGATAAGGGGCTGATCAAAGAAAGCTTGAGCCCTTGTGCGGTACCAACAGTGCTCGTGCCTAAGAAGGGTGGAGAATGAAGAATGTGTACGGATTCGTGAGCTATCAATAAAATCACTATTCGGTATAGATTTCCCTTACCCATAATGGATGATATGATGGATTGTATTAGCAGGGCAGCTTATTTCACGAAGATTGATCTGAAGAGTGGATATCATCAGATCAGGATCAGGATCAGAGAAGGAGACGAGTGGAAGACAACCTTCAAGATCAATGAAGGGTTGTACGAATGGCTAGTCATGCTGTTCAGTTTGAGAAACGCTCCTAGTACTTTTATGAGATTGATGAATGAGATGTTAAAATAATTTATTGGCAAGTTTGTGATAGTCTATATTGACGATATTTTGATTTTCAGCAGAACGAAGGGAGAACATCTTCAGCATGTTTGAAGAGTACTAGAGAAGTTACAGCAGAACAAACTGCTGATAAACTTAAAAAAATGTACTTTCCTGCAGAAGGAACTGGTTTATTTAGGGTTTGTAATCGCGGAAAATGAATTGAAGATGGATCCAGAAAAGATCGCAGCTATCATCAATTGGCCATCACCAAAGAGTTTGTTTGAGGTACGTAGCTTTCACAGATTGGCGAGTTTTTATCGAAAGTTTATTAGAAATTTTAGTGAAATCTGCACACCAATGCTAGACACCATCAAAAAGGCCAGTCAACCTTTTTGTTGGACCAGAGCAGCGGAGGACATCTTTCAGCTTTTGAAGCAGAAGATTACAGAGAGACCAATTTTAAGGTTGCCTGACTTTAACAAGCTTTTTTAGGTTCGATGTGATGTAAGTGGAACAACTATTGGTGCAATGCTCAGTCAGGAAGATAGACCTGTGGCGTTCTTTAGTGAAAAATTGAACGAAAGTAGGCAGAAATATTCCTCGTATGACAATGAATTTTATGTCATAGTCCAAGCTTTAAAGCATTGGATACAATACCTATTGGGCAACGAGTTTGTATTATTTGCTGATAATTTAGCGCTGCAATATGTAATGCAACAACATAAATTAAACCATAAGCACGCCAAATGGGTGGAATATCTGCAAAGTTTTGCTTTCGTGCTAAAACACATCAGTGGGCAAGCCAATAAAGTGGCTGATGCTTTGAGTAGAAGAGCTTTGCTCTTGCAAGAAAGTACAATACAGGTGATAGGATTCAAACATCTAAAGGATTTGTACCAGACTGACACGGATTTCAAGGAAGCCTTTGAAGCCTATCAAAATTCCGTGTTGAGAAATACAAGTCCATGGTTGGATTACAATTTGAAGGAAGTATTATTATTCAGAGGTGGCCAGTTGTGTATCCCGGACTGTTCGATGAGGTAAAATATTATACGGGAGAAACATAGTGGAGGTCTAGCTGGTCATTTCGGCATAGAAAAAACTTTGGAGCAACTTGAACATTTTTATTACTGGCCTAGAATGCACAGGGATGTGTAGCGATATGTGAACCGGTGTAAAGTTTGTCAACTGGCAAAAGGACATAGCCAGAATATTGGACTTTACACACCACTACCTATTCCGAGCAGGCCATGGGACTCCGTCAGCATTGAATTTGTCTTGGGACTGCCTAGAACGCAGCGGGGTTATGACTGAGTGATGGTGGTGGTAGAAAGGTTTTAAAAAATGGCGCATTTTATCCCCTGTCGAAAAACTAGTGATGCCACATATATAGCTCACCTGTTTTTCACGGAGATTGTTAGATTACACAGCCTACCCAGATCTATTGTTTCTGACAGGGACGTAAAATTCACAGGACATTTTTGGCGCACCCTTTGGAAAAATTTGGGCACGCAATTGAATTTCAGCTCTGCGTATCATCCGCAGATTGATGGACAAATGGAAGTAGTGAACATGAGTTTAGGAAATTTGTTACGGAGTTTGACTGGGGAAAATTCATGGTTGTGGGATCATGCTCTCGCTGAAGCGGAATTCGCTTATAACAATTCACCAAATTGTAGCACTGGACACAACCCATTTCAAATCTTGTACGGCATGCATCCTTGGGGAATACATGAACTGCAAGATTTGGGAAAGTTGGAGCAGAGAAGCGCGGATGGCGAAATACTGTGTATATGATTTGTTGAAATTATGTTTATGGAGATTTTGGGTAAAACCCTTACAGGTCACAACGCCATTGGAGCGATAACAACAAGCAGAGGAGGAGCGTGACCGCGCAGATTGCAGGCAGAATTTAAACAAACAAACAAGCTTGAAATCAATTGTGTAAACAAAGTCATGAAAACTGGAGTTAACGAAACCAACCAGCCAATTAAATTCTACAGTCACTAGGTATGTGAATAAATAACCACACAGTTTCATTACTGAATTAGTATAAACGCAAGATAGCATTCTATTTCTTTATGCATATACATTCTGTTCGAAGCGAAAAGAAGGAAACCACTCCATAAAAAATATGACTCATGCTTAAGACAAGCAGGAACTAGACCCAGTAACCCTTGGTCCATTACAGCAACCAAACAATAGTGACAGCCTACAGAGGAACCGAGCATCGAAGGTGATTCGCAAACCAAAAACCCACTGACCCTACAGTCATAGCATGAAGCCAAACAAAAGCAACTAACAGACAGAGAACGACACTACTCGTGCTCAGTGGGAGGAGTCAAGTGTCCAGGCGCTGAAACCCTCGGGCAACCATACCTGCAACGACAAACAAAAAGAACAAAGTGAATGCTGGTAATATCAAAGGAGGAGGATTTCAAAACTAAACAGAGTAATTAAAACAAAAGTACAGTTGGTTTGCTTACCTGACGAAGGCAAGCCGCGACTGCCATAACTCCACCAGGTTGGCCGTGCTCACAAGGAGCCAAAACATTAGGTGACTGAATAAAAAGAAACAGTCGTTGCTAGCATAGAACAAGCGAACTTACCCTGAGAGAGTGGCAGAGGAACTGAAGGAGCTGGTCACCATAGTTTTGTCAAACCCATGGAGAAGTCGAACTTGGAACCAGAGAACCCTGTGGAGAAGTTGAACTTCGAACCAGAGAACCCTACCAGAATTGACATATCCAGCAAACGACTGTAACGACCAGGAAAATCACAAGTACCAGAATTGTAGAACAAGTAATAAGGAGCGCAGAGGCATAAAAATTGATTACCAGCTCACAACAACAGTCGACGCTTGAAAAGGAACCAAGAAGGAGCTAAATCTTACCAGGCTTATGTAACCCTTACCAGACCAGTGAAAGAGACTGCCAAGATGAAGCGAAGCAGGGGAATGCAACCACAAAACCCACATTGAAGCCTCAAAGAACTGCCAAGAGCACACAACATACAGGACCGAGAGAAATGACCGAATGAATAGTCTCGGCGCGAGATTGTGAACACCGATACCAAGGTGGGCTCGGGGAATCCCAAGGAGGGATAGTTGTCAAGAAAACAGAGACCATCATACTAGTCACCAGACCCATCATTTAATTCAACACCATTTACAATCGTTTGTATAGGTAAAGGAAATCCCCATTTAATTATTACTTGCCTACACACCCGTTGTGGAATACATTGGCGTCGAATCACATGGGCTGGCCCCATCAACAATGCTTTAAAAACTATTTAAAATACTTCAAAAATAATTTAAATTGCTTTAAGAACAATTTTAAATGATTTTAAAATGCTTTTAAAATAGTTTACAATGCTTTAAAAACAACTTAAAATACTTTAAAAATAATTTAAATTGATTTAAGAACAATTTTAAATGATTTTAAAATGTTTCAAAAACATTTTAAATTGGTTTACAAATAATTTTAAGTGCTTTAACAACAACTGAAAATGATTTAAAACCGTTTTAAAATGTTTAAAAAGCTTTAAAGTAATTTAAAATGTTTTAAAAATAATTTTAAACGCTTCAAAAACAAATTAAAATTCTTTAAAAACAATATAAAATGTTTTTGAAGAAATTTAGAACGTTTTAAAAACAATTTAAAATAGTTCAAAATAATTTAAATTGCTTTAAGAACAATTTTAAATGATTTTAAAATGTTTTAAAAATAGTTTATAATGCTCTAAAAACAATTTAAAATACTTCAAAAACAATTTAGATTGATTTAAGAACAATTTTAAATGTTTTTAAATTTTTAAAAAATGTTTTAGAAATAAGTTTAAGTGCTTTAACAACAATTGAAAATGCTTTAAAATTGTTTTCAAGCATTTTAAAAACAATTTTAAACATTTTAAAAACAATTTAAAACGCCTTAAAAACAATTTAAATTTTTTTTGAAACAATTTAGAACGTTTTAAAAACAATTTAAAATAATTCAAAATAATTTAAAAACACTTTAAAATGTTTTAAAAACAATTTTAAATTCTTTTAAAATGCTTTAACAATAATTTAAAAAGCTTTAAAGTACTTTAAAATGTTTTCAAAATGCTTTCAAAACAATTTAAAATACTTTAAAAATAGTTTACAATGCTTTAAAAACTATTTAAAATATTTCAAAAATAATTTAAATTACTTTAAGGAAAATTTTAAATGATTTTAAAATGCTTTAAAAGTAGTTTACAATGCTTTAAAAACAATTTAAAATACTTTAAAAATAATTTAAATTGATTTAAGAACAATTTTAAATGATTTTAAATGTTTTTAAAATGTTTCAAAAACATTTTGAAATGTTTTATAAATAAGTTTAAGTGCTTTAACAACAATTGAAAATGCTATCATTTAATTTTTTTTAAATGTTTCAAAAACATTTTAAAATGTTTTATAAATAAGTTTTAGTACTTTAACAACAATTGAAAATGCTTTAAAACCATTTTAAATGTTTTAAAACAATTTAAAAATCTTTAAAGTACTTTAAAATGTTTTAAAAACAATTTCAAACGCATTAAAAAAAATTAAAATGCTTTAAAAACAATTTAAAATATTTTTGAAACAATTTAGAGCGTTTTAAAAACAATTCAAAATAGTTCAAAATAATTTAAAAACAATTTAAAATGTTTTAAAAACAACTTTAAATTCTTTTAAAATGCTTTAACAACAATTTAAAAATCTTTAAAGTACTTTAAAATGTTTTTAAAATGCTTCCAAAACAATTTAAAAGGCTTTAAAAATAGTTTACAACGCTTTAAAAACAATTTAAAATACTTCAAAAACAATTTAAAATACTTTAAAAACAATATAAAATAATTAAAAACAATTTTAAATTATTTTAAAATGTTCTAAAAATACGTCTAAGTGCTTTAACAATAATTGAAAATGGTTTAAAACCATTTTAAAATATTTTTAAAACAATTTAAAAATCTTTAGAGTACTTTAAAATGTTTTAAAAACAATTTTAAACGCCTTAAAAACAATTTTAAATTCTTTTAAAATGCTTTAACAACCATTTAAAAAGCTTAAAAGTACTTTAAAATGTTTTTAAAACGCTTTCAAAACAATTTAAAATGCTTTAAAAATAGTTTACAATGCTTTAAAAACTATTTAAAATACTTCAAAAATAATTTAAATTGCTTTAAGAACAGTTTTAAATAATTTTAAAATGCTTTAAAAATAGTTTACAATGCTTTAAAAACAATTTAAAATACTTTAAAAATAATTTAAATTGATTTAAGAACAATTTTAAATGTTTTTAAAATGTTATAAAATGTTTCAAAAACATTTTAAATTTTCTTAAAAATAAGTTTAAGTTCTTTAACAACAATTGAAAATGCTTTAAAACCTTTTTAAATTGTTTTAAAAAGTTTTAAAGTACTTTAAAATGATTTAAAAACAATTTTAAACGCTTTAAAAGCAATTTAAAATGCTTAAAAACAATTTAGAATGTTTTAAAAACAAATTAAAATAGTTCAAAACAATTTAAAACACTTTAAAATGTTTTAAAAACCATTTTAAATTCTTTTAAAATGCTTTAACAACAATTTAAAAAGCATAAAGTACTTGAAAATGTTTTCAAAACAGTTCAAAATGATTTCAAAACAATTTAAAATGCTTTAAAAACAGTTTACAATGCTTTAAAAACTATTTAAAATACTTCAAAAATAATTTAAATTCCTTTAAGAACAATTTTAAATGATTTTAAAATGCTTTAAAAATAGTTTACAATTCTTTAAAAACAATTTAAAATACTTTAAAAATAATTTAAATTGGTTTAAGGACAATTTTAAATGATTTTAAAATGTTTCAAAATGTTTTAAAAATATGTTTAAGTGCCTTAACAACAATCGAAAATGCTTTAAAACCGTTTTAAAATGTTTTAAAAAGAATTTAAAAAGCTTTAAAGTACTTTAAAATGTTTTAAAAACAATTTTAAACACTTTAAAAACAATTTTAAATTCTTTAAAAGCAATTTAAAATGCTTTTGAAACAATTTAAAATGTTTTAAAAACAATTTCAAATTCTTTTAAAATGCTTTAACAACAATTTAAAAAGCTTTAAAGTACTTTAAAATGTTTTTAAAATGCTTTCAAAACAATTTAAAATTCTTTAAAAATAGTTTACAATGCTTTAAAAACTATTTAAAATACTTCAAAAATAATTTAAATTGCTTTAAGAACAATTTTGAATGATTTTAAAATGCTTTAAAAATAGTTTACAATGCATTAAAAGCAATTTAAAATACTTTAAAAATAATTTAAATTGATTTAAGAACAATTTTAAATGATTTTAAAATGTTTCAAAAACATTTTAAAATGTTTTAAAAATATGTTTAAGTGCTTTAACAATAATTGTAAATGCTTTAAAACCCTTTTAAGATGTTTTAAAAACAATTTAAAAAGCTTTAAAGTACTTTAAAATGTTTTAAAAACAATTTTAAACGCTTTAAAAAAAAATTAAAATGCTTTAAAAGCAATTTAGATTATTTTTGAAACAATTTGGAATGTTTTAAAAACAATTTAAAATAGTTCAAAATAATTTAAAAAAACTTTAAAATGTTTTAAAAACAATTTTAAATTCTTTAAAAAATGCTTTAACAACAAGTTAAAAAGATTTAAAGTACTTGAAAACGTTTTAAAAATGCTTTCAAAACAATTTAAAATGCTTTAAAAATAGTTTACAATGCTTTAAAAACTATTTAAAATACTTCAAAAATAATTTAAATTGCTTTAAGAACAATTTTAGATGATTTTAAAATTCTTTAAAAATAGTTTACAATGATTTAAAACAATTTAAAATACTTTAAAAGTAATTTAAATTGATTTAAGAAAAATTTAAATGATTTTAAAATGTTAAATTTTTTTTTTCAAAGGTTTTAAAAATAAGTTTAAGTGCTTTAACAAAAATTGAAAATGCTTTAAAACCATTTTAAAATGTTTTAAAAACAATTTAAAAAGCTTTAAAGAACTTTAAAATGTCTTAAAAACAATTTTAAATGCTTTAAAAACAATTTAAAATGCTTTGAAAGCAATTTAAAATGTTTTTGAAACAATTTAGAATATCTTAAAAACAATTTAAAATAGTTCAAAATAATTTTAAAACACTCTAAAATGTTTTAAAAACAATTTTAAATTCTTTTAAAATGCTTTAACAACAATTTAAAAACCTTTAAAGTATTTTAAAATGCTTTCAAAACAATTTAAAATGCTTTAAAATAGGTTACAATGCTTTAAAAACTATTTAAAATACTTCAAAAATAATTCAAATTTCTTTAAGAACAATTTTAAATGATTTTTAAATGCTTTAAAAATAGTTTACAATGCTTTAAAAACAATTTAAAATACTTTAAAAATAATTTCAATTGATGTAAGAACAATTTTAGAAGATTTTAAAATGTTTCGAAAACATTTTAAAATGTTTTAAAAATAAGTTTAAGTGCTTTAAAAACAATTGAAAATGCTTTAAAACCATTTTAAAATGTTTTAAAACCATTTTAAAATGTTTTAAAAACAATTTAAACAGCTTTAAAGTACTTTAAAATGTTTTAAAAACAATTTTAAACGCTTTAAAATGCTTTAAAAGCAATTTAAAATGTTTTTGAAACAATTTAGAACGTTTTACAAAAAAATTACAATAGTTAAAAATAATTTAAAAACACTTTAAAATGTTTAAAAAAAAATTAAATTCTTTTAAAATGATTTAACAACAATTCAAAAAGCTTTAAAGTACTTTAAAATGTTTTTAAAATGCTTTCAAAACAATTTAAAATGGTTTAAAAGCAGTTTACAACGCTTTAAAAACTATTTAAAATATTTCAAAAATAATTTAAATTGCTTTAGGAATAATTTTAAATAATTTTGAAATGCTTTAAAAATAGTTTACAATGCTTGAAAACAATTCAAAATAATTTAAAAATAATTTAAATTGGTTTAAGAACAATTTTAAATGATTTTAAAATGTTTGAAAAACAATTTAAAAAGCTTTAAAGTACTTTAAAAACAATTTTAAAGGCTTTAAAAACAATTTAAAATGCTTTAAAAACAATTTTAAAGGCTTTAAAAACAATTTAAAATGTTTTAAAAACAATTTAAAATGTTTTTGAAACAATTTAGAACGTTTTAAAAAAAAATTAAAATAGTTCAAAATAATTTAAAAACAATTTAAAATAGGTTAAAATAATTTAAAAACATTTAAAAACACTTCAAAATGTTTTAAAAACAACTTTAAATTCTTTTAAAATGCTTTAACAACAATTTAAAAAGCTTTAAAGTACTTTTAAATTCTTTCAAAACAATTTAAAACGCCTTAAAAACAGTTTACAATGCTTTAAAAACTATTTAAAATACTTCAAAAATAATTTACATTGCTTCAACAATTGAAAATGCTTTAAAAGCAATTTAAAATGTTTTTGAAACAATTTAAAACGTTTTAAAAACAATTTATAATAGTTCAAAGTAATTTAAAAACACTTTAAAATGTTTTAAAACAATTTTAAATCCTTTTAAAATGCTTTAACAACAATTTAAAAAGCTTTAAAGTACTTTAGAATGTTTTTAAAATGATCTCAAAAATTTTTAAAATGGTTTCAAAACAATTTAAAATGCTTTAAAAACAGTTTACAATGCTTTAAAAACCATTTAAAATACTTCAAAAATAATTTAAATTGCTTTAAGAACAATTTTAAATGATTTTAAAATAGTTTTCAATGCTTGAAAAAAAATTTCAAATACTTTAACAATAATTTAAATTGATTAAAGAACAATTTTAAATGATTTTAAAATGTTTTAAATTTTTTCAAAAACATTTTAAAAGGTTTTAAAAATAAGTTTAAGTGCTTTAACAACAATCGAAAATACTTTAAAACCGTTTTAAAATGTTTTAAAACAATTTAAAAAGCTTTAAAGTACTTTAAAATGTTTTAAAAAAAAATAAATACTTTAAAAACAATTTAAAATGTTTTAAAAACATTTTAAAAACGATTTAAAAGACTTTAAAAACGATTTAAAAGACTTTAAAATGTTTTAGAAACAATTTTCAATTATATTAAAATGCATTAACAACAATTCAAAAAGCTTTAAAATGTTTTTAAAATGCTTTCAAAACAATTTAAAATGCTTTAAAAATAGTTTACAATGCTTTATAAATTATTTAAAATACTTCAAAAATAATTTAAATTGCTTTAAGAACAATTTTAAATGATCTTAAAATGATTTAAAAATAGTTTACAATGTTTTAAAAACAATTTTAAAAACAATTTTAAAAACAAAAAAAATAATTTAAATTCATTTAAGAACAATTTTAAATGATTTTAAAATGTTTCAAAAACATTTTAAAATATTTTAGAAATAAGTTTAAGTGCTTTAACAACAATTGAAAAAGCTTTAAAACCATTGTAAAATGTTTTAAAAAGCTTTAAAGTACTTTAAAATGTTTTAAAAACAATTTTAAACGCTTTAAAAACAACTTAAAATGCTTTAAAAACAATTTAAAATGTTTTTGAAACCATTTAGAATGTTTTAAAAATAATTTAAAATAGTTGAAAATAATTTGAAAACAATTTAAAACACTTTAAAATGTTTTAAAAACGATTTTAAATTCTTTTAAAATGCTTTAACAACAATTTAAGAAGCTTTAAAGTATTTTAAAATGCTTTCAAAACAATTTAAAATGCTTTAAAAACAATTTACAATGCTTTAAAAACTATTTAAAATACTTCAAAAATAATTTAAATTGCTTTAAGAACAATTTTAAATTATTTTAAATTGCTTTAAAATTAGCTTACAATTCTTTAAAAACAATTTAAAATACTTTAAAAATAATTTAAATTGATTTAAAGAACAATTTTGAATGATTTTAAAATGTTTAAAAAAAAAAATTAAACGCTTTAAAAACAATTTAAAATGCTTTTAAAAAAGTTTAAAATGTTTTTGAAACAACTTAGAACATTTTAAAAACAATTTAAAATAGTTCAAAATAAATTTAAAACACTTTAAAATGTTTTCAAAACAGTTTTAAATTCTTTTAAAATGCTTTAACAACAATTTAAAAAGTTTTAATGTACTTTAAAATGTTTTTAAAATGCTTTAAAAGGAGTTTACAATGCTTTAAAAACTATTTAAAATACTTCAAAAATAATTTAAATTTCCTTAAGAAGAATTTTAAATAATTTTGAAATGCTTTAAAAATAGTTTACAATGCTTAAAAACAATTTAAAATAATTTAAAAATAATTTAAATTGATTTAAGAACAATTTTAAATGATTTTAAAATGTTTGAAAAACATTTTAAAATGTTAGAAAAATAAGTTTAAGTGCTTTAACAACAATTGAAAATGCTTTAAAAGAGTTTTAAAATGTTTTAAAAACAATTTAAAAAGCTTTAAATTACTTTAAAGTGTTTTAAAAGCAATTTTAAACGCTTTAAAAACAATTTAAAATGCTTTAAAAACAATTTAAAATGCTTTTGAAACAGTTTAGAATGTTTTAAAAACAATTTAAAATGCTTTAAAAACAATTTAAAATGCTTTAAAAACAATTTAAAATGTTTTTGAAACAATTTACAATGTTTTAAAAATAATTTTAAATAGTTCAAAACAATTTAAAACACTTTAAAATGGTTTAAAAACAATTTTAAATTATTCTAAAAAGCTTTAACAACAATTTAAAAAGATTTAAAGTACTTTAAAAATAATTTAAATTGCTTTAAGAACAATTGTAAATGATTTTAAAATGCATTAAAAATAGTCTACATTGCTTTAAAAACAATTTAAAGTACTTTAAAAATAATTTAAGTTGATTAAAGAACAATTTTAAATGATTTTATTATGTTTTAGAATGTTTCAAATATTTTTTAAAATGTTTTTAAAATAAGTTTAAGTGCTTTAACAACAATCGAAAATGCTTTAAAACCATTTTAAAATGTTTTAAAACAATTTAAAAAGCTTTAAAGTACTTTGAAATGTTTTAAAAACAATTTTAAACACTTTAAAAATAATTTAAAATGCTTTAAAAGCAATTTAAAATGTTTTTGAAACAATTTAGAACGTTTTAAAAACAATTTAAAATAGTTCAAAATAGTTTAAAAACACTTTAAAATTTTTTAAAAACAATTTTAAATTTTTTTAAAATGATTTAACAACAATTTAAAAAGCTTTAAAGTACCTTAAAATGTTTTTAAAATGCTTTCAAAACAATATAAAATGCTTTCAAAACAATTTATAATGCTTTAAAAACTATTTTAAATGATTTTAAAATGCTTTAAAAATAGTTTACAATGCTTTAAAAACAATTTAAAAAATTGATTAAAGAACAATTTTAAATGATTTTAATATGTTTTAAAATGTTTCAATTTTTTTTAAATGTTCTAAAAATAAGTTTAAGTGCTTTAACAACAATCAAAAATGCTTTAAAACCATTTTAAAATGTTTTAAAACAATTTAAAAATCTTTAAAGTACTTTAAAATGTTTTAAAAATAATTTTAAACGCTTTAAAAATAATTTAAAATGCTTTAAAAGCAATTTAAAATGTTTTTGAAACAATTTAGAACATTTTAAAAACAATTTAAAATAGTTCAAAATAATTTAAAAACACTTTAAAATGTTTTAAAAACAATTTTAAATTCTTTTAAAATGGTTTAACAACAATTAAAAAAGCTTTAAAGTACTTTAAAATGTTTTTAAAATGATTTCAAAACAATTTAAAATGATTTCAAAACAATTTAAAATGCTTTAAAAACAGTTTACAATGCTTTAAAAACTATTTAAAATACTTCAAAAATTATTTAATTGCTTTAAGAACAATTTTAAATGATTTTAAAATGCTTTAAAAATAGTTTACAATGCTTTAAAAACAATTTTAAAAACTTTAAAAATAATTGAAATTGATCTAAGAACAATTTTAAATGATTTTAAAATGTTTCAAAAACATTTTAAAATGTTTTAAAAATAAGTTTAAGTGCTTTAACAACAATTGAAAATGTTTTAAAACCATTTTAAAATGTGTAGGAATTTACAGGGTAAGTTCCTTAGAAAGAATACCAAAAGGACACCGCTCACAACCAGATCACAGATCAATACACCAGTATTTTTGACGTGGTTAAAACCCTCAAAGAGAGAAACAGTCCACGGCCTGTCCCAACGTGGGTACTACAGGCAATTTATTAATCAAAGAATGAAAATTTACATAAGCTTCTCTCATGCACGGATTACCCGAACAATGACCCTCCATGCGCTTTAAATAGAACTCATGGACCAATCGGGTGTCAAGCCACGGATCAAGTGTCGGTAATACCGAGGAGAGAATGAACCGTCGGATCACTACATATCGTGACCGTCGGATTGTAAGTTACAAAATGTACAACGGTAAAGAAACACACTTTACCTAACTCTATACTAGACCAAGTTGAACTTAACTATTTCCTATGTGTCGGAATATCCTAACATCCCCCCTTAAGAACAACTTGGGATAGGATTGAAGGATTTACAAATATGACACAATAGGAGAAGGAAGGAGGCACTAGAGCCTATCCCCCCTTAGTGACAACTTCCTGAACTCCAAGCATATATCGAAGTTTAGTGAACTTCGCCTCTGTGAGAGCCTTTGTGAAGATGTCTGCAACCTGATCATCTGTTGAACAATATTGCACTTCAAGAACATGGTCATGAATGAGCTTTCTGATGAAGTGCATGTGTAGTTCAATGTGTTTGCTGCGCTGATGCTGGACTGGATCTTTGCATAGCTGAATGGCACTTTGATTATCACACCAAAGTGTGGTTGGATGCTGCTGCTCAAAGCCAAACTCTGATAGGATCTGACGAAGCCACAAGGCTTCCTTACTAGCTTCCACGGCACCACGATACTCTGCTTCTGCTGACGAAAGAGAAATGGCAGCCTGTTTCTTACAAGCCCATGTAATAGGTCCTGAACCAAGAGTGAAGACATAACCGGCAGTAGACTTCCGATCATCAGGGTCACCAGCCCAATCAGAATCAGTGAAACCAACTAATAGAGGAGCTGCTTTGGCACTGTAATGAATCCCAAACTGTACTGTACCTCGAACATAACGAAGTATTCTTTTAGCTGCTTTCCAATGACTTTCACGGGGGTTTTGCATAAAACGAGCAACAAGGCCAACAACAAAGGAAAGGTCAGGACGAGTATGGGTTAAATACAAGAGTTTTCCTACAAGTTGACGGTATAAGGTAGCATCAACTTCAGGAGAAGTACAAGAGACTGAAAGTTTGACTCCAGACTGAAAGGGAGAAGGGGCTGGCTTACAGTCTTCCATGTGAAAATGACGAAGAATATCACAAGCATACTTGGACTGGGAAAGGGAAATACCCTCCTTGGATTGCAAGACTTGAAGACCGAGAAAATAGTGTAAGTGTCCTAAGTCTGTCATTTCAAATTTCTTTTTAAGGCTGGACTTCACATGGTTTATAAGGTTGGGATCACTACCAGTAAGGATAAGATCATCAACATAAAGAACAAGGATGATAAGAGAGTTGCCCACTTTCTTGGTGTAGACAGTATTGTCAGAATGACACCTAGAAAAGCCAGATTCTAAAAGAAAGCTATCCATTTTGGCATACCAAGCCCGAGGAGCTTGCTTGAGACCATAAAGGGATTTCTTAAGTCGACAAACAAGGCTGGAGTCTGTTTGTATGAAGCCAATGGGTTGTTCCATATAGATTTCTTCCTGCAAGTCCCCATGCAAGAAGGCAGATTTAACATCCATCTGATGGACTTCCCATTTTAAAGAGGCAGCAAGGGAAAGAACAAGGCGGATAGAGTTCATTTTGGCAACAGGGGAGAAGGTTTCAGTGTAGTCAATGCCTTCAACCTGTGAAAAGCCCTTAGCAACAAGACGAGCTTTATGTTTATCAACTTTCCCATCTGGTCCATACTTGGTTCTGTAAACCCATTTACATCTAACAAGTTTGCGTCCCTTTGGTAGAGGAACAAGATCCCATGTATCATTTGTCATCAATGAATGATATTCTTCATTCATAGCTGCTTCCCAATGTGGATGGCCTGAAGCTTCTGCAAAAGTGTCAGGATCATGATTTACTGGAGCTTGAGCCAGTAAAGAAGAGGCTCTTTCAAACTGAGAACGTGTACGTCGCTGATCTGTAGGATCACCGGCAAGATCACCTGCTGCATCCCGAGTAGCACGGACCCATCTTGGAAGTTGAGGATCCTGAGAAGGTGGGGGAGGATTATCATCCTCACTTTCATCATCTGAAGAAGAAATGTTTTCAAAAGTAGAAGAGATAGGAAGAGGTGGCACATCCGCCGGACTAGGCTCGCAGGCCGATTTATTTTCATCAAATTTTACATCTCTTCTAATGATAACATTTTTGGACTTAAATGGAATAAGTCTATAACCTTTTACATCTTCAGAATATCCAACAAAAGTACATTTCTCACTCTTAGGTTCTAAAGCTTTATGCTTTTCATCTGGAATATGGGCCCATGCTTCACTTCCAAAAACACGAAAGTGACTTACATCTGGTTTAATGGAACTCCAAGCTTCTTCTGGAGTGATATTCTTTAGAACCTTAGTAGGAGTGCGATTGATTATATAATTTGCACAATTAATTGCTTCGGCCCAAAAACTAAGACTGAGTCCTTTAGATTGCAGCATACAATTAGCCATTTCCTTTAAGGTGCGATTTTTCCTTTCAGCTACACCATTTTGTTGTGGAGTGTATGGAACAGTATGTTGCATTTGAATTCCATTTTCGGTGCAAAAGTTGATGAATGTGTTTTTAACATATTCTCCACCATTATCAGTTCTTAGCTTAAGAATTTGATGTCCAGATTGTTTTTCAACAAAGGCTTTGAAGGCCAAAAATGTGTTAAATACTTCGCTCTTGAGTTTTAAGAAGTATACCCAAGTGCGTCTGGAGAAATCATCAATGAAAGTTAAGAAATACTTGCAGCCAGAGAATGAAGCAACAGGAAGTGGACCACATAAATCACTGTGCACAAGCTGTAAAGGGGCTGAGGCGTGCCAAGAGGCACGTTTGTCAAAACTGTCCCGATGATGTTTTCCGAGTACACATCCGGAACAAACACCATCTCTGCAAGATACCATAGGAAGACCTGTCACCATATTTTCTTTACATAGATGCTGAAGGGAGCGATAGTTTAAGTGACCAAATCGCTCATGCCAAAGTTTGCTCACTTCATCATTATGAGCAACAAATACTGAGGGAAGATTTGATGACCCAAAGTTGTGAAACTTATACAACCTTGTGGAATCATCAGCAATACCAGTAGCTAGAATCTGTTTAGGATCTCTTAGATCCTTGATTACAACATCATGAGGTGAAAATTCAACAATTTTACCTTCACCTGAATGAGTTATCTGATATACAGATAGAAGGTTGCAGGATAAGGTTGGAACACATAATACATCATTAAACTGACCATTGTCTAGATGAACAGTTCCAGTCCCTACAACATTAAGAGATCTATCATCACCAACATATATATTTTTGGTGTTACAATCATTTAAAGAAGAAAACATGGCTTGGTTTTTGGCCATGTGATAAGAGGCTCCAGAATCAATGAGCCACTCATGAGAATGAGAAGAAGAAGATACATTTAATGCATAACCAGACTGAGATGATTGACAACGACATGCAGAAAGTGCCATTCCGGAAGTTGAAGTTGAAGTAGGCTCCACATGGATGTTATGTTTCTTCATTGCGGCTTCCAAGGCTTCCATCTTCTTAAAGCATTTAGATTCTAAGTGGCCATCTCGATTACAAAAGTTACAATGTCTATCAGTCTTCTTCCATTTGTTTTTATTGGTCTTATCATTTTGCTGAAATGATCTTTCATTTTGAGGCTGAGTTTGCTTAGGACCCTTGTTTGGTTTAGGACCATTCTTTTTAGGATATGACTTCTTAGGATTCTTTGAATTTGGTTGCTGCTGGGCGGCTAACGCTTTCTTGGAAGAGTTTCCAAGATTAAGAAGACCAAGGTGTAAGAGTTTTTCTTGTTCTCTTATTAAGGAATCACAAAAGGAGTCAAAGGAAGGGGCCTTGTAGTCTTTTCCTTGACAAATGAAAGCTTCCCTTGTAGAATGGAAAGTGGAAACAAATACAGAGTAGGCTGGTCCCAACTTAGTAAGGATGGAATAAATAAGGTTACCATCTTCTTTCTTAACCTTAACACCTTCCAAGAGATATCTAAGGGTCTTGAATTTGGACAAGAAATCTTCAATGCAAGAAAAATTATTAGGATCCAAAGTAAGCAACTCATTTTCAAGTTGATGGGCTCTAATTTCATTTTTAATCCCAAAAACTTTAGCTATTTTTTCCAATGCTTCATGAGGAGTCTCAAGTTCTGCAATATGGAATCTAAGATCAGGAGAAATAGACATCCCTATCAAACCACGTGCTTGATCTTGTCTATTTTCCCATTTTGCAGCCTTGTCTTCATCTTTTGGTTTCTTCTCTTGGTCTGTGGCTATTCTGTAGAGACCTTTACTTCTAAGTAAATCTTCCATGTAGGCTATCCATTGGAAGTAGTTAGTGCTGTCAAGAATGACTTGGCATGGACTTTCCATTTTTTTTTTAAACTGAAGCTGAAGATGCTGAAAGTAAGTGTTCCAATGGATAGATCTCGAAAAATTAGGCTGTTTTAAAAAAAACGGCTCTGAAAAAGGCTTCCGGATGAAGAAGTTATGGCTTTTTGAAAAAAAAATTGTTGAAGTTGCCGGCAAAGTGCGCGAATGTGCGGGAATGAAAAAATCCGCCCCCACAAAATGGAGACTTGAACCCAAGACCTCTACTCTCTTAAAATAGCTTTGAACCAATTGATCTATACAAAAAATTTGAGATAGAGAGAGAGAGAGAGAGAGAGAGAGAGAGAGGGGGGGGCCTTGGTTTGCGTGCTTGCCTTGAGAAAGCTCTTTTTCCCTACAAAACACAAAACACAAAACCCAACACGAATATGCAAAGAAAAACGAACCTTGCGGCTCGAAGTTAGCTTTAGCCAAAAAACTAGATATTTAAAAAAATCTCAAAGTTAGCTTTAGCCGAAAAACTAAATATTTTTCTCAATGTTTCTGATTTTCCGAGATCACACTAAGGTGCAGGGAAAAGAGCATACGCATGAGAAAAATCCTTCCTTTCTGTTTCTGATTTGCCCAGATCGCACAGAGTCGCAGGGCAAAGAGCATACGCAGAAATGAAAGGTATAGATCCGGTTAAAAAAAAGGGCTAAATAAACCGAAACCGAAATAAGCAGAGAGAAAATAACAGTAAACTGCAAAAACACTGTATACCTCCCGATCTGAAAAATGACGCAGCTAGGGCTACCGGAAACCTTTTCGCGTGAAACGAAAGGGGTTCCTCACTGGAACAGATGCTCCGAACGCAACAGAGCAGTCCTCTCGGCCCGAAAGCAGTCAGAAACAGCAGATCTAGGAAACGACAGCCGCATGCAGTTCTACCAGCTTCAGATTTGGATCACCAACGGACGCGGCCCTCAAATAGCTCTGATACCATGTAGGAATTTACAAGGTAAGTTCCTCAGAAAGAATACCAAAAGGACACCGCTCACAACCAGATCACAAATCAATACACCAGTATTTTTGACGTGGTTAAAACCCTCAAAGAGGGAAACAGTCCACGGCCTGTCCCAACGTGGGTACTATAGGCAATTTATTAATCAAAGAATGAAAATTTACATAAGCTTCTCTCATGCACGGATTACCCGAACAATGACCCTCCATGCGCTTTAAATAGAACTCATGGACCAATCGGGTGTCAAGCCACGGATCAAGTGTCAGTAATACCGAGGAGAGAATGAACCGTCGGATCACTACATATCGTGACCATCGGATTGTAAGTTACAAAATGTACAACGGTAAAGAAACACACTTTACCTAACTCTATACTAGACCAAGTTGAACTTAACTATTTCCTATGTGTCGGAATATCCTAACAAAATGTTTTAAAAATAATTTAAAAAGCTTTGAAGTACTTTAAAATGTTTTAAAAATATTTTTAAACTCTTTAAAAACAATTTAAAATGCTTTAAAAACAATTTATAATGTTTTTGAAACAATTTAGAACTTTTTAAAAACAATTTAAAATAGTTAAAATAATTTAAAAACAATTTAAAACACTTTAAAATGTTTTAAAAACAATTTTAAATTCTTTCTGCAAATGGATTATTGGAACCCCAATTTTGTTCGTCCCATCTCCATAATTGATCTTTTGCAAATTGGCAGAACAGTTATCCCCGCCCTCCTCCAAAAAATAAAGTGATTAAAGCAGCTTGGTCTTCCCTTCCTAAAATCTGCCGCTGGCAGATCTGGCTAGAGTGAAACATCAATAAAGCTGCCATTCTCTCTGCTGGAGCATGATAAGTGATGGGGATGAAACATGGGATCCAATTCCATATTCAGTCAGCTGATATGTTTTATTGCTTGCTATTGAAACAGTCTGTTTGTACTTTTAAGTTTTAAAATGTTTCAAAAATAAGTTTAAGTGCTTTACCAACAATTGAAAATGCTTTAAAACCATTTTAAAATGTTTTAAAAACAATTTAAAAAGCTTTAAAGTACTTGAAAATGTTTTAAAAACAACTTTAAATGCTTTAAAAACAATTTAAAATGCTTTAAAAACAATTTAAAATGTTTTTGAAACAATTTAGAATGTTTTAAAAACAATTTAAAATAGTTCAAAATAATTTAAACACAATTTAAAACACTTTAAAGTGTTTTAAAAACAAATTTAAATACTTTTAAAATGATTTAACAACAAATTAAAAAGATTTAAAGTACTTTAAAATGTTTTCAAAACAATTCAAAATGCTTTAAAAATAGTTTACAATGCTTTAAAAACAATTTACAATGCTTTAAAAACTATTTAAAATACTTCAAAAATATTTTAAATTGCCTCAAGAACAATTGTAATGATTTTAAAATGCTTTAAATATAATTTACACTGCTTTAAAAACAATTTATAATACTTTAAAAATAATTTCAATTGATTTAAGAACAATTATAAGTGATTTTAAAATGTTTCAAACACATTTTAAAATTTTTTAAAACCAATTTAAAAATCTTTAAAGTACTTTAAAATGTTTTAAGAACAATTTTAAGTGCTTTAAAAACAATTTAAAATGCTTTTGAAACAATTTAGAATGTTTTAAAAACAATTTAAAATAGTTCAAAACAATTTAAAACACTTCAAAATGTTTTAAAAACAATTTAAAATAGTTCAAAATAATTTAAAAACAATTTAAAACACTTTAAAATGTTTTAAAAACAATTTTAAATTCTTTTAAAATGCTTTAACAAAAATTTAAAAAGCTTTAAATTATTTTAAAATGTTTTTAAAATGCTTTCAAAATAGTTCAAAATGCTTTCAAAACAATTTAAATTGCTTTAAAAACAATTTTAAATGATTTTAAAATGCTTTAAAAATAGTTTACAATGCATTAAAAACAATTTAAAATACTTTAAAAATAATTTAAATTGATTTCAGAATAATTTTAAATGAAATTAAACTGTTTCATAAACATTTTAAAATGTTTTAAAAATAAGTCCAATTGCTTTAACAACAATTGAAAATGCTTTAAAACCATTTTAAAATGTTTTAAAAACAATTTAAAAAGCTTTAAAGTACTTTAAAATGTTTTAAAAACAATTTTATATGCTTTAAAAACAATTTAAAATGCTTTAAAAGCAATTTAAAATGTTTTTGAAACAATTTGGAATGTTTTAAAAACAATTTAAAATAGTTCAAAATAATTTAAAAACATTTTAAAAATTTTAAAAAGAATTTTCAGTTCTTTTAAAATGCTTTAACAATAATTTCAAAAGATTTAAAGTACTTGAATATGTTTTTAAAATGCTTTCAAAACAATTTAAAATGTTTTAAAACAATTTACAATGCTTTAAAAACAATTTAAAATACTTTAAAAATAATTCAAATTGATTTCAGAACAATTTTAAATGATTTTAAAATGCTTGAAAAATAGTTCACATTGCTTTAAAAACAATTTAAAATACTTTAAAAATAGTTTAAATTGATTTAAGAACAATTTTAAATGATTTTAAAATGTTTTAATAATAAGTTTAAGTGCTTTAACAAGAATTGAAAATGCCTTAAAACCGTCTTAAAATGTTTTAAAACAATCTAAAAAGCTTTAAAGTACTTTAAAATGATTTAAAAACAATTTTAAACGCTTTAAAAAAAATTAAAATGCTTTTAAAACAATCTAAAATGTTTTCGAAACAATTTAGAATGTTTTAAAAACAATTTAAAATAGTTCAAAACAATTTAAAACACTTTAAAATGTTTTAAAAACAATTTTAAATTCCTTTAAAATGCTTTAACAACAATTTAAAAAACATTAAAGTACTTTAAAATGTTTTTTAAATGCTTTCAAAACAATTCAAAATGATCTGAAAACAATTTAAATTGCATTAAAAACAATTTTAAATGATTTTAAAATGCTTTAAAAATAGTTTACAATGCTTTAAAAACAATTTTAAATGATTTTAAAATGCTTTAAAAATAGTTTACAATGCTTTAAAAACAATTTAAAATACTTTAAAAATAATTTAAATTGATTGAAGAACAATTTTAAATGATTTTAAAATGTTTCATAAACATTTTAAAATGTTTTAAAATAACTTTATGTGCTTTAACAACAATTGAAAATGCTTTAAAACCGTTTTAAAGTGTTTTAAAACAATTTTAAAAACTTTAAAGTACTTTAAAATTTAAAAACAATTTTAAACTCTTTAAAAAGAATTTAAAATGCTTTAAAAACAATTTAAAATGTTTTTGAAACAATTTCGAATGATTTAAAAACAATTTTAAATTATTTAAAAATGTTTTAACAACAATTTAAAAAGATTTAAAGTACTTTAAAATGTTTTTAAAATGCTTTCAAAACAATTTAAAATGCTTTAAAAACAGTTTACAATGCTTTAAAAACTATTTAAAATACTTCAAAAATAATTCAACTTGGTTTAAAAACAACTTTAAATATTTTAAATTGCTTTAAATATAGTTTACAATGCTTTAAAAACAATTTAAAATACTTTAAAAATAATTTAAATTGATTTAAGAACAATTTTAAATGATTTGAAAATGTTTCACAAATATATTAAAATGTTTTAAAAATAAGTTTAAGACTTTAACAACAATTTAAAATGCTTTAAAATCGTTTTAAAATGTTTTAAAACCAATTTAAAAAGCTTTAAATTACTTTAAAATGTTTTAAAAACAATTTTAAACGCTTTAAAAACAATTTTATATGCTTTAAAAACAATTTAAAATGCTTTAAGAACAATTTAAAATGTTTTTGAAACAATTTAGAACAATTTAAAATGGCTCAAAATAGTTTAAAAACAATTAAAAACACTTTAAATGTTTTAAAAATAATTTTAAATTCTTTTAAAATGCTTTAACAACAATTTAAAAAGCTTTACAGTACTTTAACATGTTTTTAAAATGCTTTTGAAAAAAATTCAAAATGCATTCAAAATCATTTAAATTTCTTTAAGAACAATTTTAAATGATTTTAAAATGCTTTAAAAATAGTTTACAATGTTTTAAAAACAATTTAAAATACTTTAAATTTAAGAACAATTTTAAATGATTTTAAAATGTTTCATAAACATTTTAAAATGTTTTAAAAATAAGTTTAAGTGCTTTAACAACAATTGAAAATGCTTAAAACCCTTTTAAAATGATTAAAAAAAAATTAAAAATCTTTAAAGTACTTTAAAATGTTTTAAAAACAATTTTAAATGCTTAAAAAACAATTTAAAATGCTTTAAAAGCAATTTAAAATGTTTTTGAAACAATTTAGAATGTTTTAAAAAAAAAATTAAATAGTTCAAAATAATTTAAAAGTACTTTAAAATGCTTTAAAAACAATTTTAAATTATTTTAAAATGATTTAACAACAATTTAAAAAGCTTTAAAGTACTTGAAAATGTTTTTAAAATGCTTTCAAAACAATTTGAAATGCTTTAAAAATAGTTTACAATGCTTTAAAAACTATTTAAAATACTTCAATCAAATTGCTTTAAGAACAATTTTAAATGATTTTAAAATGCTTGAAAAATAGTTTACATTGCTTTAAAAAAATTAAAATACTTTAAAAATAATTTAAATTGATTTAAGAACAATTTTAAATGATTTTAAAATGTTTTAAAAATAAGTTTAAGTGCTTTAACAACCATTGAAAATGCTTTAAAACCGTTTTAAAATGTTTTAAAACAATTTAAAAATCTTTAAAGTACTTTAAAATGTTTTAAAAACAATTTTAAATGCTTTAGAAACAATTTAAAATGCTTTAAAAACAATTTAAAATGTTTTTGAAACAATTTAGAATGTTTTAAAGACAATTTAAAATAGTTCAAAACAATTTAAAACACTTTAAAATGTTTTAAAAACAATTTTAAATTGTTTTAAAATGCTTTAACAATTTAAAAAGCTTTAAAATACTTGAAAATGTTTTTAAAATGCCTTCAAAACATTAAAATGCTTTAAAAATAGTTTACAATGCTTTAAAAACTATTTAAAATACTTCAAAAATAATTTAAATTACTTTAAGAACAATTTTAAATGATTTTAAAATGCTTGAAAAGTAGTTTGCATTGCTTTAAAAACAAATTAAAATACCTTAAAAATAATTTAAATTGATTTAAGAACAATTTTAAATGATTTTAAAATGTTTCAAAAATATTTTAAAATGTTTCAAAAACATTTTATAATGTTTTAAAAATAAGTTTAATTGCTTTAACAACAATTGAAAATGCTTTGAAACCGTTTTAAAACAATTTAAAAAGCTTTAAAGTACTTTAAAAATTTTTAAATACAATTTTAAACTTTTTAAAAACAATTTAAAATGCTTTAAAAACAATTTAAAATGTTCTAAAAACAATTTGAATTAGTTCAGAACAATTTAAAACACTTTAAAATGTTTTAAAAACAATTATGAATTCTTTTAAAATGCTTTAACAACAATTTAAACAGCTTTAAAGTACTTTAAAATGATTTTAAAATGCTTTCAAAACAATTTAAAATGCTTTAAAAACAATTTACAATGCTTTAAAAACTATTTAAAACACTTCAAAAATAATTCACCTTGGTTTAAGAACAATTTTAAATGATTTTAAATTTCTTTAAAAATAGTTTACAATGCTTTAAAAACAATTTAAAATACTTTTAAAATAATTTAAATTGATTTAAGAATAATTTTAAATGATTTTAAAATGTTTCAAAAACATTTTAAAATATTTTAAAAATAAGTTTAAGACTTTAACAACAATTGAAAATGCTTTAAAACCGTTTTAAAATGTTTTAAAAACAATTTGAAAAGCTTTAAAGTAAATTAATTTTTAAAAACAATTTGAAATGCTTTAAAAACAATTTAAAATGCTTTAAAAACAATTTAAAATGTTTTTGAAACAATTTAGAACGTTTTAAAAACAATTTAAAATAGTTCGAAATAATTTAAAAACAATTGAAAACACTTTATAATGTTTTAAAAACAATTTTAAATTCTTTTAAAATGCTTTAACAAAATTTTAAGAAGATTTAAAGTACTTTAAAATGATTTAAATTGCTTTCAAAAAAATTCAAAATGCTTTCAAAACAATTTAAATTGCTTTAAAAACCATTTTAAATGATTTTAAGATGCTTTAAAAATAGTTTACAATGCTTTAAAAACAATTTAAAATACTTTAAAAATAACTTAAATTGATTTAAGAAAAATTTTAAATGATTTTGAAATGTTTCATAAACATTTTAAAATGTTTTAAAAATAAGCTTAAGTGCTTTAACAACTATTGAAAATGCTTTTCCCGAATGCGGGTGATTGACATGCCAAAGGGTACGTTGGAGGTGCATCGAGTGGGAAGGTGTCAGCCCAAGTGCGCCACGGGTTATAGTTATGGGTTCGCAAGCTAGCCTCGCACGACTCTATTAATGGCTGCATTAACTTCGTCCTTCAGTCTCCTGGTTATTTGCGCAATGGCTCTCAATATGTTTCTCACTCTCGCGGCTCCGTCACAGGCCATTGACTCCATAAAGGTCGTTGCTCTAAGCATTTCCCTGAGCCACTCTGTTTATTCATTTCTGCTCGTCAATCCTTCGCTCAGCTCAAGAGCTTTCTCAATCCTCGTTTTTCGCTTGGCTCTGGTTCTAGGGTCTCACGGACTTATCTGGGCTCCGTTTCCGCTTCTATCTGAGCACTCGTTTCTTTGTCATCCTTCTCTGTGCATTCGCTCCTCTTTCAAGCCGCTGCATAACATAATGCTGCGAGAAAGGCCCAAAATGGGGAGTAGGTGAGGCGGTTCCCGCGGTCGCGCCACCCATTAGCGGTCCAACCCCACCACCGACCCATCCTCGGATGCGTTGGATTTTGGTCACTTCAATCATCCAGCCACTAGAAGTGGCAGAGGCAGGGGAAGAGGGCGAGTTAGGATTGATGACTGTGAGCATAATGCTCATCCCACTGCCCGTTTCCGCATCCCGTGTTCTTTGTCAAACTCCTCCTTCACAGTCTCGGTTACGATTGAAAAGTGTGAGAATGCTCGGGGTTCAGGAGAGGCTCATCCTTGGGTTCCTGCAGATCAGAGGACGGCAAATCCGAATGATAACCAGCGCCAGGTCATAGGAGGCCTTTCTGTGGTGAATTCCAAAACCAACGCAGGTCCGAGCGCGCCAGCAAGAGGAGAGCCTACAGGCTCATAGGTCCATTCGTCCGACTCTGATGACTCAGCTCAATTTGGGTGTAGGGTCGTTGAGGAACCGTATACCTCAGAGGACAAATGAACCATCTCGTGCCTCCGTTTTGTGAAGCTTCCGAAGTAGGAGTTTGGCTCCCTTTTGAGTCTCGACGTTAATGTATGTTTTAGGTCTCTATCAGGTAATGTTTTGTTTATGTTTAGCGATGGATAACTGTGTGTCAATTTTGAGTTTTATGGGAGTTAAAAACACTGTTGTAGGTCTTCCGTGGACAGAGGTCAAGAATCTTTTTGTAAAATGCCAACTTCATGGCAAGAATTTTCAAGGCAGTTGCCTTGTTGTAACATTTTTTGTATAAATAATAGGAGTAGACTGATTGAGAAAAAAAAAATTGAAAATGCTTTAAAATTGTTTTAAAACGTATAAAAAACAATTTAAAAAGCTTTAAAGTACTTTAAAATGTTATAAAAACAATTTTAAATGCTTTAAAAACAATCTAAAATGCTTTAAAAGAAATTTAAAATGTTTTTGAAACAATTTAGAATGTTTTAAAAACAATTTAAAATAGTTCAAAATAATTTAAAAACAATTTAAAATGTTTTAAAAACAATTTTAAATTCTTTTAAAATGCTTTAACAACAATTTAAAAAGCTTTAAAGTATTTGAAAATGTTTTTCAAATGCTTTCAAAACAATTTAAAATGCTTTAAAAATAGTTTACAATGCTTTAAAAACTATTTAAAATACTTCAAAAATAATTCAAATTGCTTGAAGAACAATTTTAAGTGATTTTAAAATGCTTGAAAAATAGTTTGCATTGCTTTAAAAACAATTTAAAATACTTTAAAAATAATTTAAATTGATTTAAGAACAATTTTAAATGATTTTAAAATGTTTCAAAATCATCTCAAAATGTTTTACAAATAAGTTTAAGTGCTTTAAAAACAATTGAAAATGCTTTAAAACCGTTTTAAGATGTTTTAAAACAATTTTAAAAGCTTTAAAGTACTTTAAAATGTTTTAAAAACAATTTAAAAAGTTTTTGAAACAATTTAGAATGTTTTAAAGACAATTTAAAATAGTTCAAAACAATTTAAAACACTTTAAAATGTTTTAAAAACAATTTTAAATTCTTTTAAAATGCTTTCACAACAATTTATATTGCTTTAAGAGCAATTTTAAATCATTTTAAAATGCTTTAAAAATAGTTTACAATGCTTTAATAACAATTTAAAATACTTTAATAATAATTTAAATTGATTTAAGAACAATTTTAAATGATTTTAAAATGTTTCATAAACATTTTAAAATGTTTTAAAAATAAGTTTAAGTGCTTTAACAACAATTGAAAATGCTTTAAAATCGTTTTAAAATGTTTTCAAAACAATTTAAAAAGCTTTAAATTACTTTAAAATGTTTTAAAAAGAATTTTAAACACTTTAAAAACAATTTAATATGCTTTAAAAGAAATTTAAAATGTTTTTGAGACAAGTTAGAATGTTTAAAAAACAATTTAAAATAGTTCAAAATAATTTAAAAAAACTTTAAAATTCTTTAACAAGAATTTAAAATGCTTTAAAATACTTGAAAATGTTTTTAAATGATTTCAAAACAATTTAAAATGCTTTAAAAACAATTTACAATGCTTTAAAAACTATTTAAAATACTTCAAAAATAATTCAACTTGGTTTAAGAACAATTTTAAATGATTTTAAATTGCTTGAAAAATAGTTTACAATGCTTTAAAAACAATTTAAAATACTTTAAAAATAATTTAAATTGATTTAAGAACAATTTTGAATGATTTTAAAATGTTTCAAAAACATTTTAAAATGTTTTAAAAATAAGTTTAAGACTTTAACAACAATTGAAAATGCTTTAAAACCGTTTTAAAAACAATTTTAAACGCTTTAAAAACAATTTAAAATGCTTTAAAAACAATTTAAAATGTTTTTGAAACAATTTAGAACGTTTTAAAAACAATTTAAAATAGTTAAAAACAATTTAAAATACTTTAAAAATTATTTAAATTGATTTAAGAACAATTCTAAATGATTTTAAAATGTTTCAAAAACATTTTAAAATGTTTCAAAAATAAGTATAAGTGCTTTAACAACAATTGAAAATGTTTTAAAACCGTTTTAAAATGTTTTAAAAAGCTTTAAAGTACTTTAAAATGTTTTTGAAACAATTTAGAACGTTTTAAAAACACTTTAAAATAGTTCAAAATAATTTAAAAACAATTTAAAACACTTTAAAGTGTTTTAAAAACAATTTTAAATTCTCTTAAAATGCTTTAACAACAATTTAAAAAGATTTAAAGTACTTTAAAATGTTTTTAAAACGCTTTCAAAACAGTTTATAACGCTTCCAAAACTATTTAAAATACTTCAAAAATAATTTAAATTCCCTTAAAAAGAATTTTAAATGATTTTAAAATGCTTTAAAAATAGTTTACAATGCTTTAAAAACAATTTAGAATACTTTAAATTACTTTAAGAACAATTTTAAATGATTTTAAAATGTTTCAAAAACATTTTAAAAGGTTTTAAAAATAAGTTTAAGTGCTTTAACAACAATTGAAAATGCTTTAAAACCGTTTTAAAATGTTTTAAAAACAATTTAAAAAGCTTTAAAGTACTTTAAAATGTTTTAAAAACAATTTTAAATGCTTTAAAAACAATTTAAAGCGCTTTAAAAACAATTTAAAATGTTTTTGAAACAATTTAGAACGTTTTAAAAACAATTTAATATAGTTCAAAATAATTTAAAAACAATTTAAAACACTTTAATTTAAAGTGTTTTAAAAATAATTTTAAATTCTTTTAAAATTCTTTAACAACCATTTAAAAAGATTTAAAGTACTTTAAAATGTTTGTAAAATGCTTTCAAGACAAGTTAAAATGCTTTAAAAATAGTTTACAATGCTTTAAAAACTATTTAAAATACTTCAAAAAGAATTTAAATTGCTTTAAGAACTATTTTAAATGATTTTAAAATTCTTTAAAAATAGTTTACAATCCTTTATAAACAATATAAAATAATTTAAATTGATTTAAGAACAATTTTAAATGATTTTAAAGTGTTTTAAAATGTTTAAAAACATTTTAAAATGTTTTAAAAATAGGTTTAAGTGCTTTAACAACAATTGAAAATGCTTTAAAACAGTTTTAAAATGTTTTAAAACAATTTTAAACGCTTTAAAAACAATTTAAAATGCTTTAAAAACAATTTAAAATGTTTTTAAAACAATTTAGAATGTTTTAAAAACAATTTAGAATGTTTTAAAAACAATTTAAAATAGTTCAAAACAATTTGAAACACTTCAAAATGTTTTAAAAACAACTTTAAATTCTTTTAAAATGCCTTAACAACAATTTAAAAAGCTTTAATGTATTTTAAAACGTTTTTAAAATGCTTTAAAAACAATTTAAAATGATTTAAAATCAGTTTACAATGCTTTAAAAACTATTTAAAATACTTCAAAAATAATTCAAATTGCTTCAAGAAGAATTTTAAATGATTTTAAAATGCTTCAAAAATAATTTACAATGATTTAAAGACAATTTAAAAATACTTTAAATTGATTTAAGAACAATTTTAAATGATTTTAAAATGTTTTAAAAATAAGTTTAAGTGCTTTAACAACAATTGAAAATGCTTTAAAACCATTTTAAAATGTTTTAAAAACAATTTAAAAAGCTTTAAAGTACTTTAAAATGTTTTAAAAACAATTTTAAAGGCTTTAAAAACAATTTAAAATGTTTTAAAAGCAATTTAAAATGTTTTTGAAACAATTTAGAATGTTTTAAAAACAATTTTAAATAGTTCAAAATAATTTGTAAACATTTGAAAATGTTTTAAAAACAATTTTAAATTCTTTTAAAATGCTTTAACAACAAATTAAAAAGCTTTAAAATACTTGAAAATGTTTTTAAAATGGCTTCAAAACAATTTAAAATGCTTTAAAAACAGTTTACAATGCTTTAAAAACTATTTAAAATACTTCAAAAATAATTCAAATTGCTTTAAGAAGAATTTCAAATGATTTTAAAATGCTTTAAAAATAGTTTAAAATGCTTTAAAGAAAATTCAAAATACTTTAAAAATAATTTAAATTGATTTAAGAACAAGTTTAAATGATTTTAAAATGTTTCAAAAACATTTTAAAATGTTTTAAAAATAAGTTTAAGTGCTTTAACAACAATTGAAAATGATTTAAAAACGTTTTAAAATGTTTTAAAAACAATTTAAAAAGCTTTAAAGTACTTTAAAATGTTTTTAAAATGCTTTCAAAACAATTTAAAATGCTTTCAAAATAGTTTACAATGCTTTAAAAACTATTTAAAATACTTCAAAAGTATTATAAATTGCTTTAAGAACAATTTTAAATGATTTTAAAATGTTTCAAAAACATTTTAAAATGTTTTAAAAATAAGTTTAAGTGCTTTAACAACAATTTAAAATGCTTTAAAAGCGTTTTAAAATGTTTTAAAAACAATTTAAATAGATTTAAAGTACTTTAAAATGTGTTTAAAACAAATTTAAACGCTTTAAAAACAATTTAAAATGCTTTAAAAACAATTTAAAATGTTTTTGAAACAATTTAGGACGTTTTAAAAACAATTTATAATAGTTCAAAATAATTTAAAAACAATTTAAAATGTTTTAAAAACAATTTAAAATGTTTTAAAAACAATTTTAAATTCTTTTAAAATGCTTTAACACGAATTTAAAACGCTTTATTGCACTCTAGAATGTTTTTAAAATGCTTTCAAAACAATTTAAAATGCTTTCAAAAGAATTAAAAACATTTTAAAATTTTTTTACAATGCTTTAAAAACTTTTTTAAATACTACAAAAATAATTTAAATGGCTTTAAGAACAATTTTAATTTATTTGAGAACAATTTTAAATGGTTTTAAAATGTTTCAAAAACTTTTAAAATGTTTTAAAAATAAGTTTAAGTGCTTTAACAACAATTGAAAATGCTTTAAAACCGTTTAAAAATGTTTTAAAAAGCTTTAAAGTACTTTAAAATGTTTTAAAAACAATTTTAAACGCTTTAAAAACAACTTAAAATGCTTTAAAAGCAATTTAAAATGATTTTGAGACAATTTAGAACATTTTACAAACAATTTAAAATAGTTCAAAATGATTTAAAACCAATTTAAAACACTTTAAAATGTTTTAATTTTTTTAAAATTCTTTTAAAATTCTTGAACAACAATTTTAAAAGCTTTTGATAAATATTCGGAAGGTTGTTAAAAATTGGCAGAAACTGAAGCGATTAGCTGACAGGAGAGAATATATGGATATCATTGATCAAATACAGCAATTGTCGGTTTCTTCTGATTATAATTCTCTATCTTTTGAACAGAGACAACTTGTTAAGGACCTTCAGAAAAAGAAAATGCAATTTCTAAAAAAGGAAGAAATTTATTGGCGCCTGAAAAGCAGAGCTGTTTGGATGAAAGAAGGCGACAAAAACTCAAAGTTTTTCCAGAGGTATGCTAACGCCAGAAGGCTAAATAATTTCATTTGGAAAATTAAAGATGAGAATGGGGTGGAGCTCTTATCTCAAAAAGATATTGCTGAGCATGCAGTCTCTCACTTCAGGAAGCAATATCAGAGGATGGATCGAAGAAGTTTCCAGGATATCTTATGGGGGATCGAGGCATACTCGGTAATGTTTAATGAGGAAGAAAATGTCCGGCTTTTTAGACCCATTTCAGAGGAGGAATTATTGGCGACTATGAAATCTTTCAGCCGGGACAAAAGCCCTGGACCAGATGGCTGGTCTATTGAATTTTTTATACATTTCTTTGATTACATCAAGTCTGATCTTCTAAGGATGTTAGAGGAAATCAGAATGGGGGGGATGATCAGCAGGCAGCTCTGCTCAACATATTTGACCCTCATCCCAAAGAAACAGAAAGCCATGACTTTCTCGGACTATCGGCCTATTTCATTATGCAACACCACTTTCAAGATAATGTCCAAGATCATTGCTCAGAGGCTAAAAGATAAATTATCAGATACTATTTCTAAGGAGCAGTTTGGTTTTCTTAAGGGGAGGAGCATCCATGATGCAGTTGCTGTGACTCAGGAGGCATTATTTGCTATTCATTCTAAGAAAAGTGAAGCGGTCCTTCTTAAAGTTGACCTAAGGAAAGCATATGATTGTATTGATTGGGCCTATATCAAGTGCTTATTGGCAAAAATTGGGCTGAACAACAACATGATCAGATGGATTATGGTGTGTATTGACCCTGTGGATTATGCTATAATCATAAATGGCCTCCCAACTTCCTTCTTCAGAGCTGAGAGGGGGCTACGTCAGGGATGTGCTTTGTCCCCTTTATTATTTATATTAGCCATCGACTCCCTCAGTTTACACATCCAAAAAGTTGTTGATGAGAACATATGGCACCCTCTTAATATTTGCAGAAGCATATCACTGTCTCACAATTTATTCGTCGACGACATATTATTATTTGCAATGTTTTGCAGGGCTTCCTGGTTACATATTCATAAGATTTTGAATAATTTTCAGAAGGCCTCGGGACTGCAGATTAATCTGGACAAATCTTCTATTTTCCATCCTGACCTTAAGCTGGATGATGTTACTTGGCTATCTAATCTTTCTGGGGTAAAAGCATCCCATATCAGCAATGGTATTAACTATTTGGGGTTCAGAATCAAAGCGACACGCTATTCCAAAGATGATTGGTCATGGCTGGTGGACAGATTTTATAGAAGGATCTCGGGTTGGGAATTCCGGTGTCTTTCTCTGGCCGGGAGAATCGTTTTGGTTCAATCCATTCTTAATCAATTGTTCGTTTATTGGGCTCACCTTTTCCACATTCCAGTGAGTATAATCAACAGTATGAATAGTCTATTGGCTAATTTCATTTGGGGGGGTCGTGCAGAGAAGTATAAATATCAGCTTGTTAAGCTTTCTGGCATCTCATCTCCTAAATCTTTGGGCGGTTGGGGTTTATTAAATCTAAAAATCTTCAGCAGAGCCCTCCTTTGCAAATCATTATGGAGAGCTATTCAAGGGGATGGTCTATGGAGCCGGCTGATTAAATCCAAATATCTTGCCAATAAGGATTTGGATGCATGGTATCGAAGAGGCAAATTAGGTGTTCACTATGGTTCTCCCATTTGGCACAGTTTTTGAAAGGTTGAGGCTATTGTTCTGGAGCAGCTGATTTGGAAATTTCATAAGGGCAACAAAATCATTATTGGCAAAGATCGTTTTATATGTGGTTCAGAGATTATTGAAATCCCAAGCACTCTCATTAATCATCTCCATAGAGGCAGTAATTTTTTCTGGGACAAGTTGATCGCTGCATGGGATGGTCCAGTGCCACGTTGGAAAGTTTTCTCAGATCTGAACATTCCAAAATCCTGTGAACAGGGGTGGCTTGCTATTGTCCGTCGTCTTCAAAATGGGGGCATCACCTGTACAAGAGATTCAGATTGTCTTGCTTGGGACATTTCGGGTGACCCGAATAATATATCAGTCAAAGGTTTATATCAGTTGTTGATTGGGCAGCATCCCTCCTGGTCCCCGTCTTTTCCCCTCATTTTCTGGAAGGACGGTTGTCCTATGAAGATGGTCCTGTTTTCCTGGCTCGTTTTCCATAACCGGAATTTGACGTGGGAAAATTTATTGAAGAGAGGTTGGTTTGGTCCTAATGTTTGTTCTTTATGCAGGGAAGAGGCAGATTCGAACCTCCACATCTTTCTGAAATGCAAGCAGTCAATTCATATATGGCAAGATTTAGAACATGCCTATGGTTTCAAGATTGACAGGTTGTTATTGATTCAGGAGTGGCTCATGGATTGCAGCAAGAAAAAGATATTATGGCACAGAATTGGCATCTTATCATTATGGTTTATATGGAAATGGCGAAACTCTTGCATTTTTAATCAATCCAAATTTTCCCCAGCTAAGGTTTTTGATCTAATTACTGTTTATGCTGAATCATTCCCTCAGGAACCAGCTAAGAAATTAATATCGTCCTCAGACAGGCTCTCTAATGTTTGTCTTCATCAGCCATCTGCTTTTTTCGATGGGGCAGCTCAACAGGGTCAATGCGGGTGCGGCTTCCACATATTTATTTCTGAAAGTTCTCAATTCTCTGCTTTCTGGCATGGGGGTCAGGGATCTAATAATATGGCGGAAGCTATGGCTCTCTCTGGCCTTCTGAAATTTTGAATATTCCTAGATATTCAGCAGATGGCCTTTTATGGCGATTCAAAGCTATGGGTTGATTCGGTTAGCCAGAAAAACTGCATTCAGGCTCATCATCTATCTGGTTAGAGAGATATGATACAGTTCTATTGGTCCTGCCTGGAGAATTGCTCAATTCAACACATCAATAGGGAAGAAAACAGTACAGCAGACGGTCTCTCAAAAAAGGGACTCTTCTCTTCTTCAGAATTTTGGCACCTCGACATTGTATCTGATGATGTCCATTATCAGATATCTGATTTTGCCCTTCCAGATTTGTAAAGAAAATGCATGGCTGTCGTTTTCTCTTTGGAGTTTTTGATATCAGAATTTATCAGAATCGAATGCTGAGTCAATTAGTTCTTCAGATATAGGTTTTTTTTGTTCTTATATACATTTGGGATCATATCTTTGTTCCTGCACAATCAGAGAAAGAATGTATTATTATGCTTTTATATACTTCATATAATATATAAAGCTTTTTTTCTTTGAAAAAAAAAACAATTTAAAAAGCTTTAAAGTACTTTAAAATGTTTTTAAAATGCTTTCCAAACAATTTAAAATGCTTTAAAAACAATTTACATTGCTTTAAAAACTATTTAAAATACTTCAAAAATATTTTAAATTGCTTTAAGAACAATTTTAAATGATTTTAAAATGCTTTACAAACTATTTAAATTGATTTAAGTACAATTTTAAATGATTTTAAAATGTTTCAAAAACATTTTAAAATGTTTTAAAAATAAGTTTAAGTGCTTTAACAACAATTGAAAATGCTTTAAAACCATTTTAAAATGTTTGAAAAATAATTTAAAAAGCTTTAAAGTACTTTAAAATGTTTTAAAAACAATTTTAAATGCTTTAAAAACAATTTAAAATTCTTTAAAAGCAATTTAAAATGTTTTTGAAACAATTTAGAACGTTTTAAAAACAATTTAAAATAGTTCAAAATAATTTAAAAACAATTTAAAAATTTTTAAAAACAATTTTAAATTCTTTTAAAATGCTTTAACAACAATATAAAATGCTTTAAAGTACTTTAAAATGTTTTTTAAATGCTTTAAAAACAATTTAAAATGATTTCAAAACAATTAAAAAATTTTAAAAACAGTTTCCAATGCTTTAAAAACTATTTAAAATACTTCAAAAATAATGTAAATTGTTTTAAGAGCAATTTTAATTGATTTAAGAACAATTTTAAATGATTTTAAGATTTTTCAAAAACATTTTAAAGTGTTTTAAAAAAAGTTTAAGTGCTTTAACAACAATCGAAAATTCTTTAAAATTGTTTTAAAATGTTTTAAAAAGCTTTAAAGTACTTTAAAATGTTTTAAAAACAATTTAAAATAGTTGAAAATAATTTAAAAACAATTTAAAACACTTTAAAATGCTTTAAAAACAATTTTAAATTCTTTTAAAATGATTTAACAACAATTTAAAAAGCTTTAAAGTACTTAAAATGTTTTTAAAATGCTTTCAAAACAATTTAAAATGCTTTAAAAACCATTTACAATGCTTTAAAAACTCTTTAAAATACCTCAAAAATATTTTAAATTGGTTTAGGAACAATTTTAAATGACTTTAAAAAGCTTTAAAAATAGTTTACAATGCTTTAAAAACAATTTAAAATATTTTAAAAATAATTTAAATTGATTTAAGGACAATTTTAAATGATTTAAAAATATTATAAAATGTTTCAAAAGCATTTTAAAATGTTTTAAAAATAAGTTTAAGTGCTTTAAGAACAATTGAAAATGCTTTAAAACCATTTTAAAATGTTTTAAAAACAATTTCAAATTCTTTTAAAATGCTTTGAAAAGAATTTAAAAAGATTTAAAGTACTTTAAAACGTTTTTAAAATGCTTTTGAAACAATTTAAAATTCTTTCAAAACAATTTAAAATGCTTTAAAAACAGTCTACAATGCTTTAAAAACTATTTAAAATACTTAAAAAATAATTCAAATTGCTTTAAGAAGAATTTTAAATGATCTTAAAATGCTTTAAAAATAGTTTACCATGCTTTAAAGACAATTTAAAATACTTCAAAAATAATTTAAATTGATTTAAGAACAAGTTTAAATGATTTTAAAATATTTCAAAAACATTTTAAAATGTTTTAAAAATAAGTTTAAGTGCTTTAACAACATTTGGAAATTCTTTTGAAACAATAATAATTTCTTTAACAACAATAATTTAAAATGCTTTTGAAACAATTTAGAATTTTTTAAAAACAATTTAACTTAGCTAAAAATAATTTAAAAACACTTTAAAATGTTTTAAAAACAATTTTAAATTCTTTTAAAATGCTTTAACAACAATAAAAAGCTTTAAAGTACTTTAAATTGTTTTGAAAATGCTTTCAAAACAATTTAAAATGCTTTAAAAACCATTTACAATGCTTTAAAAACTCTTTAAAATACCTCAAAAATATTTTAAATTGGTATAGGAACAATTTTAAATGACTTTAAAAAGCTTTAAAAATAGTTTACAATGCTTTAAAAACAATTTAAAATACTTTAAAAATAATTTAAATTGATTTAAGGACAATTTTAAATGATTTAAAAATATTATAAAATGTTTCAAAAGCATTTTAAAATGTTTTAAAAATAAGTTTAAGTGCTTTAACATCAATTGAAAATGCTTTAAAACCATTTTAAAATGTTTTAAAAACAATTTCAAATTCTTTTAAAATGCTTTGACAAGAATTTAAAAAGCTTTAAAGTACTTTAAAACGTTTTTAAAATGCTTTTGAAACAATTTAAAATTCTTTCAAAACAATTTAAAATGCTTTAAAAACAGTCTACAATGCTTTAAAAACTATTTAAAATACTTAAAAAATAATTCAAATTGCTTTAAGAAGAATTTTAAATGATCTTAAAATGCTTTAAAAATAGTTTACCATGCTTTAAAGACAATTTAAAATACTTCAAAAATAATTTAAATTGATTTAAGAACAAGTTTAAATGATTTTAAAATATTTCAAAAACATTTTAAAATGTTTTAAAAATAAGTTTAAGTGCTTTAACAACAATTGGAAATGCTTTTGAAACAATAATAATTTCATTAACAACAATAACTTAAAATGCTTTTGAAACAATTTAAAACTTTTTAAAAACAATTTAACTTAGCTAAAAATAATTTAAAAACACTTTAAAATGTTTTAAAAACAATTTTAAATTCTTTTAAAATGCTTTAACAACAACTTAAAAAGCTTTAAAGTACTTTAAATTGTTTTTAAAATGCTTTCAAAACAATTTAAAATGCTTTAAAAACAGTTTACAATTCTTTAAAAACTATTTAATATCCTTCAAAAATAATATAAATTGCTTTAAGAACAATTTTAAATGATTTTAAAATGCTTTAAAAATAGTTTACAATACTTTAAAAACAATTTAAAATACTTTAGAAATAATTTAAATTGATTTAAGAGCAATTTTAAGTGATTTAAAAATGTTTAAAAATGTTTCAAAAACATATTAAAATGTTTTAAAAATAAAACCGATTTAAAAGGTTTTAAAAACATCTTAAAAAGATTTAAAGTACTTTAAAATGTTTTAAAAACAATTTTAAACATTTTAAAAACAATTTTAAATGCTTTAAAAACCATTTATAATGTTTTTGAAACAATTTAGAACATTTTAAACACAATTCAAAATAGTTCAAAATAATTTAAAACCAATTTAAAACACTTTAAAATCTTTCTAAAATGCTTTCAAAACAATTTAAACTGCTTTAACAACAGTTTACAATGCTTTAAAAACTATTTAAAATACTTCAAAAATAATTTAAATTTCTTTAAGAACAATTTTAAATGATTTTAAAATGCTTTAAAAATAGTTTACAATGATTTAAAAACAATTTAAAATACTTTAAAAATAATTTAAATTGATATAAGAACAATTTTAAATGATTTTAGAATGTTTCAAAAATAAATTTTTAAGTGCTTTAACAACAATTGAAAATGCTTTAAAACCGTTATAAAATGTTTTAAAAACAATTTAAAAAGCTTTAAAGTACTTTAAAATGTTTTAAAAAAAGTTAAACGCTTCAAAGACAATTTAAAATGCTTTAAAAACAATTTAAAATAATTTAAAAATAATTTAAATTGACTTAAGAACAATTTTAAATGATTTTAAAATGTTTCAAAAACATTTTAAAATGTTTTAAAAATAAGTTTAAGTACTTTAACAACAATTGAAAATGCTTTAAAACCGTTTTAAAATGTTTAAAAACAATTTAAAAAGATTTTAAGTACTTTAAAATGTTTTAAAAACAATTTTAAATGCTTTAAAAATAATTTCAAATGCTTTAAAAACAATTTAAAATAGTTCAAAATAATTTAAAAAACACTTTAAAATGTTTTAAAAACAATTTCAAATTCTTTTAAAATGTTTTTAAAATGCTTTCAAAACAATTTAAAATGCTTTCTAAACAGTTTACAATGCATTAAAAACTATTTAAAATACTTCAAAAATAATTTAAATTGCTTTAAGAACAATTTTAAATGATTTTAAAAAGCTATAAAAATAGTTTACGATGCTTTAAAAACAATTTAAAATGCTTTAGAAGCAATTTACAATGTTTTTGAAACAGTTTAGAACATTTTAAAAACAATTTTAAATAGTTAAAGATAATTTAAAAACACTTTAAAATGTTTTAAAAACCATTTTAAATTCTTTTTAAATGCTTTAACAACAATTTAAAAAGCTTTAAAGTACTTTATAATGTTTTTAAAATGCCTTCTAAACAATTTAAAATGCTTTTAAAATGTTTTAACAACAATTTAAAAATTTTAAATTACTTTAAAATGTTTTTAAAATGCTTCCAAAACAATTCAAAATGCTTTCGAAACAATTTAAAATGCTTTAAAAACTATTTCGAATACTTCAAAAATAATTTAAATTGCTTAAGGACAATTTTAAAATATTTTAATTTTCTTTAAAAATAGTTTACAATGCCTTAAAAACAATTTAAAATATCTTAAAAATAATTTAAATTGATTGAAGAACAATTTTAAATGATTTTAAAATGTTTCAAAAACATTTTAAAATGTTTTAAAAATAAGTTTAAGTGTTTTACCAACAATTGAAAATGCTTTAAAACTGTTTTAAAATGTTTTAAAAACAATTTAAAAAGCATTAAAGTACTTTAAAATGTTTTAAAAACAATTTTAAATGCTTTAAAAACAATTTAAAATTCTTTAAAAACAATTTTAAATGGTTTTGAAACAATTTCAGAATGTTTTAAATGCAATTTAAAATAGTTCAAAATAATTTAAAAACAATTTGAAACGCTTTAAAATGCTTTAGAAACAATTTTAAATGCGCTTTTGAAAGGCTTTAACAACAATTTAAAAAGATTTTAAAATGCTTTCAAAACAATTTAAAATGATTTAAGAACAATTTAACATGCTTTAAAACAATTTTAAATACTTTAAAAATAATTTAAATTGCTTTAAGAAGAATTTTAAATGATTTTAAAATGCTTTTAAAATAGTTTACAATGTTTTAAAGACAATTTAAAATACTTTTAAAATAATTTAAATTGATTTAAGAACAAGTTTAAATGATTTTAAAATGTTTCAAAATGTTCAAAAACATTTTAAAATGTTTTAAAAATACGTTTAAGTGCTTTAACAACAATTGAAAATCATTTAAAACCATTTTACAATGTTTTAAAAACAATTTTAAACGCTTCAAAAACCATTTAAGATGCTTAAAAGGAAAATTAAAATGTTTTTCAAAGAATTTAGAACGTTTTAAAAACAATTTTAAATAGTTAAAAAATAATTTAAAAAGGAAATTTAAAATGTTTTTCAAAGAATTTAGAACGTTTTAAAAACAATTTTAAATAGTTAAAAAATAATTTAAAAACACTTTAAAATGTTTTAAAAACAATTTTAAATTCTTTTAAAATTCGTTAACAACAATTTAAAAAGCTTTAAAGTACTTTAAAATGTTTTTAAAATTATTTCAAAACAATTTAAAATGCATTAAAAACAATTTAAAACGCTTTAAAAACAGTTTACAATGTTTTAAAAACTATTTAAAATACTTCAAAAATAATTTAAATTGCTTTAAGAACAATTTTAAATGATTTCAAAATGCTTTAAAAATAGTTTACAATGCTTTAAAAACAATTTAAAATACTTTAAAAATAATTTAAATTTATTTAGGAACAATTTTAAATGATTTTAAAATGTTTTAAAAATAAGTTTAAGTGCTTTAACAACAACTGAAAATGCTTTAAAACCGTTTTAAAATGTATTAAAAACAATTTTAAAACCTTTAAAGTAATTTAAAATGTTTTAAAAATAATTTTAAATGCTTTTAAAATGCTTTCAAAACAATTTAAAATGCTTTAAAAACAGTTTACAATGCTTTAAAAACTATTTAAAATACTTCAAAAATAATTTAAAATGCTTTAAGAAAAATTTTAAGTGATCTTAAAATGCTTTAAAAATAGTTTACAATTCTTTAAAAATAATTTAAAATACTTTAAAAATAATTTAAATTGATTTAAGAACAATTTTAAATGATTTTAAAATGTTTTAAAATCTTTCAAAAACATTTTAAAATGTTTTTAAAATAAGTTTAATTGCTTTAAAAACAATTGAAAATGCTTTAAAACCATTTTAAAATGTTTTAAAAACAATTTAAAAAGCTTTAAGGTACTTTAAAATGTTTTAAAAACAAACTTGAATGCTTTAAAAACAATTTAAAATGCTTTAAGTACAATTTAAAATGTTTTTGAAACAATTTAGAACGTTTTAAAAACAATTTAAAATAGTTCAACATAATTTTTAAATAGTTCAACATAAAACCTTTAAAGTACTTTAAAATTTTTTTAAAAGATTTTTAAATGCTTTAAAAAAAAATTAAAATGCTTTAAAAACAATTTAAAATGTTTTTGAAACAATTTAGAACATTTCAAAAACAATTTAATAGAGTTTAGAATATTTTAAAAACAATTTAAAATAGTTTAAAATGTTTTTAAAATGCTTCCAAAACAATTAAAAATGCTTTAAAAACAATTTACAATGATTTAAAAACTAATTAAAATAATTCAAAAATAATTCAACTTGGTTTAAGAACAATTTTAAATGATTTTAAATTGCTTTAAAAATAGTTTACAATGCTTTAAAAACAATTTAAAAAACATTAAAAATAATTTAAATTGATTTCAGAACAATTTTAAATGATTTTACAATCATTTAAAATGTTTCAAAAACATTTTAAAATGTTTTAAAAATAAGTTTAAGACTTTAACAACAATTGAAAATGCTTTAAAACCGTTTTAAAATGTTTTAAAAACAATTTAAAAAACTTTAAAGTACTTTAAAATGTTTTAGAAACAATTTTAAATCCTTTAAAAACAATTTAAAATGTTTTTGAAACAATTTAGGACATTTTAAAAAGAATTTAAAATAGCTCAAAATAATTTAAAAACACTTTAAAATGTTTAAAAACAATTTTAAATTCTTTTAAAATGTTTTAACAACAATTTAAAAAGCTTTAGAGTACTTTACAATGTTTTTAAAATGCTTTCAAAACAATTTAAAAGGCTTTAAAAACAGTTTACAATGCTTTAAAACTATTCAAAATACTTCAAAAATAATTTAAATTGCTCTAAAAACAATTTTAAATCATTTTAATATGCCTTAAAAATAGTTTAGAATGCTTAAAAAACAATTTAAAATACTTTAAAAATAATTTAAATTGATTTAAGAACAATTTTAAATGATTTTAAAATGTTTCAAAAACATTTTAAAATGTTTTTAAAATAGTTTAAATTGATTTAAGAACAATTTTAAATGATTTTAAAATGTTTCAAAAACATTTTAAAGTCTTTAAAAATTAAGTATAAGTCCTTTAACAACAATTGAAAATGCTTTAAAAACATTTTAAAATGTTTTAAAAAGCTTTAAAGTACTTTAAAATGTTTTAGAAACAATTTAAAATGCTTTAACAACAATTTTAAAGGTTTTTGAAACAATTTAGAACGTTTTAAAAACAATTTAAAATAATTCAAAATAATTTAAAACAATTTCAAACACTTTAAATTGTTTTAAAAACAATTTAAAACACTTTAAATTGTTTTAAAAACAATTTTAAATTCTTTTAAAATTCATTAACAATAATTTAAAAAGCTTTAAAGTACTTTAAAATGTTTTTAAAATTCTCTCAAAACAATTTAAAATGATTTGGAAATGCTTTAAAAATAGTTTACAATGCTTTGAAAACAATTTAATATACTTTAAAATAATTTAAATTGCTTTAAGAACAATTTTAAATGATTTTAAAATGTTTTAAAATGTTTCAAAAACATTTTAAAATGTTTTAAAAATAAGTTAAAGTTCTTTAACAACAATTGAAAATGCTTTAAATCCATTTCAAAATGTTTTAAAAACAATTTGAAAAGCTTTAAAGTACTTTAAAATGTTTTAAGAACAATTTTAAATGCTTTAAAAACAATTTAAAGCGCTTCAAAAACAATTTAAAATGTTTTTGAAACAATTTAGAATGTTCTAAAACAATTTAAAATAGTTCAAAATAATTTAAAAACAATTTTAAAATCTTTTAAAATGCTTTAACAACAATTTAAAAAGCTTTAAAGTATTTTAAAATGTTTTTAAAAAGCTTTCAAAAAATTTAAAATGCTTTCAAAACAATTTACAATGCTTTAAAAACTATTTAAAATACTTCAAAAATAATTTAAATTGCTTTAAGAACAATTTTAAATGATTTTACATTGCTTTAAAAATAGTTTACAATCCTTTAAAAACAAATTAAATACTTTAACAATAATTTAAATTGATTTAAGAACAATTTTAAATGATTTTAAAATGTTTCAAAAACATCTTAAAATGTTTTAAAAATAAGTTTAAGTGCTTTAACAACAATTAAAAAATGATTTAAAACCATTTAAAATGTTTTAAAACCATTTAAAAAGCTTTAAAGTACTTTAAAATGTTTTTGAAAACAATTTTAAACGCTTTAAAAACAATTTAAAATGCTTTAAAAACAATTTACAATGCTTTTGAAACAATTTTGAATGTTCTAAAAACATTTTAAAATAGTTCAAAACAATTTAAGACACTTTAAAATGTTTTAAAAACAATTTTAAATTCTTTTAAAATGCCTTAAAAACAATTTAAAAAGCTTTAAAGTATTTTAGAATGTTTTTAGAATGCTTTCAAAACAATTTAAAATGATTTAAAAACAATTATAAATTCTTTTAAAATGTTTTAACAACAATTCAAGAAGCTTTAAAGTACTCTAAAACGTTTTTAAAATGCTTTCAAAACAATTTAAAATGATTTTAAAATGCTTTAAAAATAGTTTACAATGCTTTAAAGACAATTTAAAATACTTTAAAAATAATTTAAATTGATTTAAGAACAAGTTTAAATGATTTTAAATGTTTCAAAAACATTTTGAAATGCTTTAAAAATAAGTTTAAGTGCTTTAAAACCATTTTAAAATGTTTTAGAAACAATTTAAAAAGCTTTAAAAACAATTTATAATGTTTTTGAAACAATTTAGAACGTTTTAAAAACAATTTAAAATATTTAAAAATAATTTAAAAACAATTTAAAACACTTTAAAATGTTTCAAAGACAATTTTAAATTCTTTTAAAATGCTTTAACAACAATTTAAAAAGCTTTAAAGTATTTTAAAATGTTTTAAAAATGCTTTCAATACAATTTAAAATGATTTAAAAATAGTTTACAATGCTTTAAAAACTATTTACAATACTTCAAAAAATAATTCAAATAGCTTTAACAAGAATTTTAAATGATTTTAAAATGCTTTAAAACTAGTTTACAATGCTTTAAAGACAATTTAAAATACTTTTAAAATAATTTAAATTGATTTAAGAACAAGTTTAAATGATTTTAAAATGTTTTAAAAATAAGTTTAAGTGCTTTAACAACAATTGAAAATGCTTTAAAACCGTTTTAAAATGTTTTAAAAACAATTTTAAATGCTTTAAAAACAATTTAAAATGCTTTAAAAGCAATTTAAAATGGTTTTAAAACAATTTAGAACGTCTTAAAAACAATTTTAAATAGTTCAAAATAATTTAAAAACACTTTAAAGTGTTTTAAAAACAATTTTAAATTCTTTTAAAATGCTTTAACAACAATTTAAAAAGTGTTAAAGTACTATAAAATGTTTTTAAAATGCTTTCAAAACAATTTAAAATGCTTTATAAACAGTTTACAATGCTTTAAAAACTATTTAAAATACTTCAAAAATAATTTAAATTGCTTTAAGAACGATTTTAAATGATTTTAAAATGCTTTAAAAATAGTTTACAATGCTTTAAAAACAATTTAAAATACTTTAAAAATAATTTAAATTGATTTAAGAACAATTTTAAATGATTTTAAAATGTTTTAAAAATAAATTTAAATGCTTTAATAACAATTGGAAATGCTTTAAAACCATTTTAAAATTTTTTAAAAACAATTTAAAAAGCTTTAAAGTACTTTAAAATGTTTTAAAAACTATTTTAAATGCTTTAAAAACAATTTAAAATGCTTTAAAAGAAATTTAAAATGTTTTTGAAACAATTTAGAACGTTTTAAAAACAATTTAAAATAGTTCAAAATAATTTAAAAACAATTTAAAACACTGTAAAATGTTTTAAAAACAATTATAAATTCTTTTAAAATGTTTTAACAACAATTTAGGAAGCTTTAAAGTACTCTAAAATGTTTTTAAAATGCTTTCAAAACAATTTAAAATGCTTTAAGAACAGTTTACAATGCTTTAAAAACTATTTAAAATACTTCAAAAATAATTTAAATTGGTTTAAGAACCATTTTAAATGATTTTAAAATGCTTTAAAAATAGTTTACAATGCTTTAAAAACAATTTAAAATACTTTAAAAATAATTTAAATTGATTTAAGAACAATTTTAAATAATTTTAACATGTTTTAAAATATTTCAAAAACATTTTAAAATGTTTTACAAATAAGTTTATGTGCTTTAACAACAATTGAAAATGCTTTAAAACCATTTTAAAATGTTTTACAAAGCTTGAAAGTACTTTAAAAAGTTTTAAAAACAATTTTAAACGCTTTAAAAACAATTTAAAATTCTTTTAAAACAATTTAAAATATTTTTTAAACAATTTATAATGTTTTAAGAACAATTTAAAATAATTCGAAATAATTTAAAAACACTTTAAAATGTTTTAAAAACTATTTAAAATTCTTTTAAAATGCTTTAACAATAATTTAAAAAGCTTTAAATTACTCTAAAATGTTTTTAAAATGCTTTCAAAACAATTTAAAATGCTTTCAAAACAATTTAATATACTTTAAAAACAGTTTACAATGCTTTAAAAACTATTTAAAATAGTTCAAAAATAAGTTAAATTGCTTTAGGAACAATTTTAAATGATTTTAAAATGCTTTAAAAATAGTTTAAAATGCTTTAAAAATAATTTAAAATACTTTAAAAATAATTTAAATTGATCTAAGAACAATTTTAAATGATTTTAAAATGTTTCAAAAACATTTTAAAATGTTTTAAAAATAAGTTTAAGTGCTTTAACAACAATTGAAAATGCTATAAAACCATTTTAAAATGTTTTAAAAAGATTTAAAGTACGTTAAAATGTTTTAAAAACAATTTTAAATTCTTTTAAAATGCTTTAAAAACAATTTAAAATGCTTTAAAAACAATTTACAATGCTTTGAAAGATATTTAAAATACTTCAAAAATAATTTAAATTGCTTTAAGAACAATTTTAAATAATTTTAAAATGCTTTTAAAATAGTTTACAATGCTTTAAAAACTATTTAAAATACTTTAAAAATAATTTAAATTTATTTAAGAAAAATTTTAAATGATTTTAAAATGTTTCAAAAACATTTTAAAATGTTTGAAAAACACGTTTAATTGCTTAACAACAATTGAAAATGCTTTCCCGGATGTGGGTGTGTAGTACATAGCATGGTACAAAGACGGTTGGATGGGCTGGCGCGTTCACACCCAACACCATCTGGCTTCACTCACTGCCAGCCTTCATTCTCCCTGAAAGCTCATTCAATGTTGCGTTAATGCTGCTCAACATTCCATACCAGCAGTTTTGCTCTTATGTCATGGCACTCCTCCAGTTCTTCACTGTTCCTTCCCTGCGAATATTTTGCTTCCTCATTACCGCAACGCTTTGCTCTCGGGTCAGTCCACGAAATCGCTGCGCTCAGGAATGCAGTGTTGACTCTCAGCTGGGGCTTCTGGCTTTCCAAAATCCTTCCTGCAACTGTAATTGCCACTTGTCCTCCATCATTCTCAGCGCTCCCCCTTTCAGTCTCTCTAGCCAGCAAAGATTTGCTGCTTGTTCCACTCCTTTGGTTCTATCCAGCATGCCTAAACTGCGCCAAAGAATGGGCTGCAGAAGGGGAAGCTCCCACGAGAGCTTCCCCTTCTACAGCCCATTCTTTGGTGCAGTTTAGGCATGCTGAATAGAACCAAAGGAGCGAAACAAGCAGCAAATATTTGCCGGCTGGGAGAGACTGAAAGGGGGAGAGCAACCTCGCGCAATGGATCGCTGAGAAGGACGGAGGACAAGCGGCAATTACAATTGCAGGAAGGATTTTAGAAAGCCAGAAGTCCCAGCTGAGAGTCAACACTACATTCCTGAGCGTAGCGATTTCGTGGACTGACCCAAGAGCAGAGCGTTGTGACAACGAGGAAGCAAAACATTCGCAGGGGAGGAACAATGAAGAACTAGAGGAGCACCATAACATAAGAGCAAAACTGCCAGTATGGGATGTCGAGCTGCATTAATGCAAAATTGAATGAGCTTTCAGGGAGAATGAAGGCTGGCAGCGAGTGAAGCCAGATGACATTGGGTGTGAACCATGTGCTAGCCCATCCAGCCATCTTCGTACCCTGCTTTGTACTACACGCCTACATCCGGGAAAGCATTTTCAATTGTTGTTAAAGCACTTAAACTTATTTTTAAAACATTTTAAAATGTTTTTGAAACATTTTAAAATCATTTAAAATTGTTCTTAAATAAATTTAAATTATTTTTAAAGTATTTTAAATTGTTTTTAAATCATTGTAAACTATTTTTAAACTATTTTTAAATTATTTAAAATTGTTCTCAAAGCAATTTAAATTATTTTTGAAGTATTTTAAATAGTTTTTAAAGCATGGTAAACTATTTTTAAAGAATTTTAAATTGTTTTGAAAGCATTTTAAAAACATTTTAAAGTACTTTAAAGATTTTTAAATTGTTGTTAAAGCATTTTAAAAGAATTTAAAATTGTTTTTAAAACATTTTAAAGTGTTTTTAAATTATTTTGAACTATTTAAGACTATTTTTAAAAAGTTCTACATTGTTTCAAAAACATTTTGAATTGCTTTTAAAGCATTTTAAATTGTTTTTAAAGCGTTTAAAATTGTTTTAAAATACTTTAAAGTACTTTAAAGCTTTTTAAATTGTTTTTAAAACATTTTAAAATGGTTTTAAAGATTTTCAATCGTTGTTAAAGCACTTAAACTTATTTTTAAAACATTTTAAAATGTTTTTGAAACATTTTAAAATCATTTAAACTTGTTCTTAAATCAATTTAAATTACTTTTAAAGTATTTTAAATTTCTTTTAAAGCATTGTAAACTATTTTAAAATCATTTAAAATTGTCCTTAAAGCAATTTGAATTATTTTTAAAGTATTTTAAATAGTTTTTAAAGCATTGTAAACTGCTTTTAAAGCATTTTAAAAAAAGCATTTTAAAACTGCTTTTAAAAAAGCATTTTAAAAGAATTTAAAACTTTTAAAACATTTAAAGCTTTTTAAATTGTTTTTAAAACATTTTCAATTGTTGTTAAAGCACTTAAACTTATTTTTAAAACATTTTAAAATCAATTTAAATTATTTTTAAAGTATTTTAAATTGTTTTTAAAGCATTGTAAACTATTTTTAAAGCATTTTAAAGGCATTGTAAATTGTTTTTAAAGCATTTTAAATTATTTTGAAAGCATTTTAATTTTTTTAAAGTACTTTAAAGATTTTTAAATTGTTGTTTAAATTATTTTGAACTATTATAAATTGTTTTTAAAGCATTTTAAATTGTTTTTAAAGCATTTAAAATTGTTTTTAAAACATTTTAAAGTACTTGAAAGCTTTTTAAAATATTTTAAAACGGTTTTAAAGCATTTTCAATTGTTCTTAAGGCACTTAAATTTTTTTTTAAATCATTTTAAAACATTTTAAAATCATTTAAAATTGTTCTTAAATCAATTTAAATTATTTTTAAAGTATTTTAAATTGTTTTTAAAGCATTGTAATATATTTTTAAAGCATTTTCAAATTATTTAAAATTTTTCTTACAGCAATCTAAATTATTTTTGAAGTATTTTAATTAGTTTTTAAAGCATTGTAAACTGTTTTTAAAGCATTTTAAATTGTTTTGAAAGCATTTTAAAAACATTTTAAAGTACTTTAAAGCTTTTTAAATTGTTGTTAAAGCATTTTAAAATGTTTTTAAAATTATTTTTAAAACATTTCAAAGTGTTTTTAAATTATTTTGAACTATGTGAAATTGTTTTTAAAATGTTCTAAATTGTTTCAAAAACATTTTAAATTGTTTTTAAAGCATTTTAAAACGTTTTTAAAGCGTTTAAAATTGTTTTTAAAACGTTTTAAAGTACTTTAAAGCTTTTAAAATTGTTTTTAAAACATTTTAAAATGGTTTTAAAGCATTTTCAATTGTTGTTAAAGCACTTAAACTTATTTTTAAAAGTTTTAAAATGTTTTTGTAACATTTTAAAATCTTTTAAAATTGTTCTTAAATCAATTTAAATTATTTTTAAAGTATTTTAAATTGTTTTTAAAGCATTGTAAACTATTTTTAAAGCATTTTAAAATCAATTTAAATTGTTCTTAAAGCATTTTTAAAACATTTTAAATTACTTTAAAGCTTTTTAAATTGTTGTTAAAACATTTTAAGAAAATTTATAATTGTTGTTAAAACATTTTAAAGTGTTTTTAAATTATGTTGAACTATTTTAAATTGTTTTTAAAGCGTTTAAAATTGTTTTTAAAACATTTTAAAGTACTTTAAAGCTTTTTAAATTGTTTTTAAAATATTTTAAAATGGTTTTAAAGCATTTTCAATTGTTGTCAAAGCACTTAAACTTATTTCTAAAACATTTTAAAATGTTTTTTAAACATTTTAAAACATTTTAACATCATTTAAAATTGTTCTTAAATCAATTTAAATTATTTTTAAAGTATTTTAAATTGTTTTTAAAGCATTGTAAACTATTTTTAGAGCATTTTAAAATCAATTAAAATTGTTCTTAAAGAAATTTAAATTATTTTTGAAGTATTTTAAATAGTTTTTAAAGCATTGAAAACGTTTTTTAAAGCATTTTAAATTGTTTTGAAGGCATTTTAAAAACATTTTAAAGTACTTTAAAGCTTTTTAAATTGTTGTTAAAGCCATTTAAAAGAATTTAAAATTGTTTTTAAAACATTTTAAAGTATTTTAAATTATTTTGAACTATTTTAAATTGTTTTTAAAATTTTCTAAATTGTTTCAAAAACATTTTAAATTGTTTTTAAAGCATTTTAAATTGTTTTAAAGCGTTTACAATTGTTTTTAAAACATTTTAAAGTACTTTAAAGCGTTTTAAATTGTTTTTAAAACATTTTAAAATGATTTTGAAGCATTTTCAATTGTTGTTAAAACACATAAACTTATTTTTAAAACATTTTAAAATGTTTCTGAAACATTTTAGAATCATTTAAAATTGTTATTAAATCAATTTAATTATTTTCAAAGCATTTTAAAATCATTTAAAATTGTTCTTAAAGCAATTTAAATTATTTTTCAAGTATTTTAAATAGTTTTTAAAGCATTGTAAACTGTTTTTAAAGCATTTGAAATTTTTTTTGAAAACATTTTAAATTGTTTTCAAAGCATTTTAAAAACATTTTAAAGTACTTTAAAGCTTTTTAAATGGTTGTTAAAGCATTTTAAAAGAATTTAAAGTTGTTTCTAAAACATTTCAAAGTGTTTTAAATTGTTTTTAAAATATTTTGAACTTTATTAAATTGTTTTTAAAACATTCTAAATTGTTTCAAGAACATTATAAATTGTTTTTAAAGCATTTTAAATAGTTTTTAAAGCATTGTAAATAGTTTTTAAAACATTTTAAATTGTTTTGAAAACATTTTGAAAACATTTTAAAAACATTTTAAAGTACTTTAAAGCTTTTTAAATTGTTTATAAAGCATTTTAAAAGAATTTAAAATTGTTTCTAAAACATTTTGAACTATTTTAAAGTGTTTTTGAAACATTCAAAATTGTTTCAAGAACATTTTAAATTGTTTTTAAAGCATTTTGAATCGTTTTTAAAGCGTTTAATTTTTTTTTTAAACGTTTTAAAGTACTTTAAAGCTTTTTAAATTGTTTATAAAACATTTTAAAATGGTTTTAAAGCTTTTTCAATTGTTGTTAAAGAACTTAAACTTATTTTTAAAACAATTTAAAATCATTTAAAATTGTTCTTAAATCAATTTAAGTTATTTTTAAAGTATTTTAAATTGTTTTTAAAGCATTGTAACTATTTTTAAAGAATTTTAAAATAGTTTAAAATTGTTCTTAAAGAAATTTAAATTACGTTTGAATTATTTTAAATAGTTTTTGAAGCATTTTAAATGGTTTTTAAAGCGTTTTAAAGCATTTTAAATGGTTTTTAAAGCGTTTTAAATTATTTTGAAATCATTTTAAAAACATTTCAAAGTACTTTAAAGATTTTTAAATTGTTGTTAAAGCATTTTAAAAGAATTTAAAATTGTTTTTAAAACAATTTAAAGTGTTCACATTGTTTTTAAATTATTTTGAACTATTTTAAAGTGTTTTTAAAACGTTCCGAATTGTTTCAAAAGCATTTTAAATTGTTTTTAAAGCATTTTAAATTGTTTTTAGAGCGTTTAAAAACTGTTTTTAAAACATTTTAAAGTACTTTAAATATTTTTAAAGCACTTAAACTTATTTTTCAAACATTTTGAAATGTTTTTGAAACGTTTTAAAACATTTTAAAATCATTTAAAATTGTTCTTAAATCAATTTAAATTAATTTTAACGTATTTTAAATTGTTTTTAAAGCATTGTAAACTATTTTTAAAGCATTTTAAAATCATTGAAAATTGTTCTTAAAGCAGTTAAAATTATTTTTGAAGTATTTCAGATAGTTTTTAAAGCATTGTAAACTGTTTTTAAAGCATTTAAAATTGTTGTTAAAGATTTTAAAAGATTTTAAAAGAATTTAAAATTGTTTTTAAAACATTTTAAAGTGTTTAAAATTCTTTTTAAGTTATTATGAAATCTTTTAAATAATTTTCAAAACGTTCTAAATTGTTTCAAAAACATTTTAAATTGTTTTTAAAGCATTTTAATTTTTTTTTTAAGTGTTTAAAAATATTTTAAAACATTCTAACATCATTTAAAATTGTTCTTAAATCAATTTAAATTATTTTTAAAGCAATTTAAATTGTTTTTAAAGCAATTTAAATTATTTTTGAAGTATTTTAAATAGTTTTTAAAGCATTGTAAATAGTTTTTAAAGCATTTAAATTATTTTGAAAGTATTTTAAAGTACTTTAAAGCTTTTTAAATTGTTTATAAAGCATTTTAAAAGAATTTAAAATTGTTTCTAAAACATTTTAAAGTGTTTTAAATTGTTTTTAAATTATTTTGAACTATTTTAAAGTGTTTTTGAAACGTTCTAAATTGTTTCAAGAACATTTTAAATTGTTTTTAAAGCATTTTGAATTGTTTTTAAAGCGTTTAAAATTGTTTTTAAAACATTTTAAAGTACTTTAAAGCTTTTTAAATTGTTTATAAAACATTTTAAAACGGGTTTAAAGCATTTTCTATTGTTGTTAAAACACTTAAAATTATTTTTAAAACATTTTAAAATGTTTTTAAACATTTTAAAACATTTTAAAATAATTTAAAATTGTTGTTAAATCAATTTAAATTATTTTTAAGTATTTTAAATTGTTTTTAAAGCATTTTAAACTATTTTTAAAGCATTTTAAATTGTTTTGAAAGCATTTTAAAGTACTTTAAAGCTTTTTAAATTGTTTATAAAGCATTTTAAAAGAATTTAAAATTGTTTCAAAAACATTTTAAAGTGTTTTAAATTGTTTTTAAATTATTTTGAACTATTTTAAAGTGTTTTTGAAATGTTCTAAATTGTTTCGAGAACAATTTAAATCGTTTTTAAAGTATTTTGAATTGTTTTTAAAGCGTTTAAAATTGTTTTTAAAACATTTTAAAGTACTTTAAAGCTTTTTAAATTGTTTTTAAAATATTTTAAAATGGTTTTAAAGCCTTTTCAATTATTGTTAAAGTACTTAAACTTATTTTTCAAACATTTCAAAATGTTTTTGAAACGTTTTAAAACATTTTAAAATCATTTAAAATTGTTCTTAAATCAATTTTAATTTATTTTAAATTGTTTTTAAAGCATTGTAAACTATTTTTAAAGAATTTTAAAATCATTTAAAATTGTTCTTAAAGCAATTAAAATTGTTTTCGAATTATTTTAGATAGTTTTTAAAGCATCGTAAACTGTTATTAAAGCATTTTAAGTTGTTGTTAAAGCATTTTAAAATAATTTAAAATTGTTTTTAAAAACATTTTAAAGTGTTTTTAAATTATTTTGAACTATTTTAAATTGTTTTTAAAACGTTCTAAATAGTTTCAAAAATATTTTAAATCGTTTTAAAAGCGTTTAAAAATATTTTTAAAACATTTTAAAGTACTTTAAACCTTTTTAAATTATTTTTGAAATGGTTTTAAAGCATTTTCAATTGTTGTTAAAGCACTTAAACATATTTTAAAAACATTTTAAAATGTTTTTGAAACATTTTAAACATTTTAACATCATTTAAAATTGTTCTTAAATCAATTTAAATTATTTTTCAAGTATTTTAAATTGTTTTTAAAGCATTGTAAACTATTTTTAAAGAATTTTAAAATTCTTAAAGCAATTTAAATTATTTTTGAAGTATTTTAAATAGTTTTTAAAGCATTGAAAACGGTTTTTAAAGCATTTTAAATTGTTTTGAAAGCATTTTAAAAACATTTTAAAGTACTTTGAAGCATTTTAAATTGTTGTTAAATCATTTTAAAAGAATTTTAAATTGTTTTTAAAACATTTTAAAGTGTTTTAAATTGTTTTTAAATTATTTTGAACTATTTTAAATTGTTTTTAAAATGTTTTAAATTGTTTCAAAAACATTTTAAATTGTGTTTAAAGCATTTTAAGTTGTTTTTAAAGCATTTAAAAATAATTTTAAAACATTTAAAAGTACTTTAAAGCTTTTTAAATTGTTGTTAAAACATTTTAAAAGAATTTATAATTGTTTTTAAAACATTTTAAATTGTTTTTAAGAAGTTCTAAATTGTTTCAAAAACATTTTAAATTGTTTCAGAAACATTTTAAATTGTTTCTAAAGCATTTTAAATTGTTTTTAAAACATTTTAAGGTATTTTAAAGCTTTTTAAATTGTTTTTAAAACATTCTAAAATGGTTTCAAATCATTTTCAATTGTTGTTAAGGCACTTAAACTTATTTTTAAAAGATTATAAAATCATTTAAAATTGATCTTAAATCAATTCAAATTATTTTTAAAGTATTTTAAATTGTTTTCAAAGCATTGTAAACTATTTTTAAAGCATTTTAAAATCATTTTAAGGTAATTTAAAGATTTTTAAATTTTTGTTAAAACATTTTAAAAGAATTTAAAATTGTTTTTAAAACATTATAAAGTATTTTTAAATTATTTGGAACTATTTTAAATTATTTTTAAAACATTCTAATTTTTTTCAAAAACATTTTAAATTTCTTCTAAAGCATTTTAAATTGTTTTTAAAGCGTTTAAAATTCTTTTTAAAACATTTTAAAGTACTTTAAAGCTTTTTAAATTGTTTTTCAAACATTTTAAAATGGTTTTAAAGCATTTTCAATTGTTGTTAAAGAACTTAAACTTATTTCTAAAGCATTTTAAAATGTTTTTGAAACATTTTAAACGCATTTAAAATTGTTCTTAAATCAATTTAAATTATTTTTAAAGTATTTTAAATTGTTTCTGAAGCATTGTAAACTATTTTTAAAGCGTTTTAAAATCATTTAAAATTGTTCTTAAAGCAATTTAAATTATTTTTGATGTATTTTTAATAGTTTTTAAAGCATTGTAAACGGTTTTTAAAACATTTTAAATGATTTCGAAAGCGTTTTAAAAACATTTTAAAGTACTTTAAAGCTTTTTAAATTGTTTTAAAGCATTTTAAAAGAGTTTACAATTGTTTTGGAAACATTTTAAAATGTTTTAAATTGGTTTTAAATCATTTTGAAATATTTTAAATTGTTTTTAAAATGTTCTAAATTATTTCAAAAAGTTTATAAATTTTTTTTTAAAGCATTTAAAATTGTATTTAAAACATTTTAAAGTACTTTAAAGCTTTTTAAATTGTTTTTAAAATATTTTAAAATGGGTTTAAATAATTTTCAGTTGTTGTTAAAGCACTTCAACTTATTTTAAAACATTTTAAAATGTTTTCAAACATTTAAAAATCATTTAAAATTGTTCTTAAATCAATTTAAATTATTTTTAAAGTATTTTAAATTGTTTTTAAAGCATTTTAAATTGTTTTTAAAGCATTTTAAGCATTTTAAAACGGTTTTAAAGCATTTTCAATTGTTGTTAAAGCACATAAACCTATTTTTAAAACATTTTAAAATGTTTTTGAAGCATTTTGAAATCATTTAAAATTAGTTTGAAATCAATTTAAATTATTTTTAAGGTATTTTATATTGTTTCTAAAGCACTTTAAACTATTTTAAAGCATTTTAAAATCATTTAAAATTGTTCTTAAAGCAATTTAAATTATTTTTGATGTATTTTAAATAGTTTTTAAAGCATTGTAAACGGTTTTTAAAGCATTTTAAAAACATTTTAAAGTACTTTAAAGCTTTTTAAATTGTTTTTAAAACGGTTTAAAGCATTTTAAATTGTTGTTAAAGCACTTAAACTTATTTTTAAAACATTTTAAAATGTTGTAAATTCATTTAAAATTGTTATTAAATCAATTTAAATTATTTTTAAAGTATTTTAAATTGTTTTTAAAGCATTGTAAACTATTTTTAAAGCATTCTAAAACCATTTAAAATTGTTCTTAAAGCAATTTAAATTATTTTTGAAGTATTTTAAATAGTTTTTAAAGCATTGTAAGCTGTTTTGAAAGCATTTTAAATTGTTTTGAAAGCATTTTAAAGTACTTCAAAACTTTTTAAATTGTTGTTAAAGCATTTTAAAAGAATTTAAAATTGTTTTTAAAACATTTTAAAGTGTTATTAAATTATTTTGTAATATTTTATATTGTTTTTAAAGAAATTAAACTTATTTTAAAAACATTTTAAAATGTTTTGAAACATTTTAAAATCATTTAAAATTGTTCTTAAATCAATTTAAATTATTTTTAAAGTATCTTAAATTGTTTTTAAAGCATTGTAAACTATTTTTAAAGCATTTTAAAATCATTTAAAATTATTCTTAAAGCAATTTAAATTATTTTTGAAGTATTTTAAATAGTTTTTAAAGTGTTGTAAACTGTTTTTAAAGTGTTTTAAATTATTTGGAAAGTATTTTAAATTGTTTTGAAAGCATTCTAAAAACATTTTAAAGTACTTTAAAGCTTTTTAAATTGTTGTTAAAGCATTTTAAAAGAATTTAAAATTGTTTTAAAAACATTTTAAAGTGTTTTAAATTGTTTTGAAGGTATTGATTTGAGAGTGTATTGAATTGTTTTAGTTATATTTGATGGAAAATGATGTTATTATGGGCGGTCAAATTTTATCCACTTATGTTTGGAATTTCATATTTATTTTGTTTTTTCAAGTGGAAATTTTATTGACGGTTAATTGTTTTTGACGTCTTAGCTTTAAGTTTTATGTAGATGTCTGAACTCCAATTTTCTTAGTGTTATTATATGCAATTTTTTTATAACAATTGGAAAATAGGCTCGAAGATATTACTCAAAGAGAAAAAATCAAAATAGCTCCATAACACCCAATATTTGTTTATGAATTGGAAGCGAACAATGTTCAACTAGAGAATGCCACTACTTCAATATTTCTCTGTATTTCTTTTTAAAAGATATTTATGAAATGTAGGTGAATGTTGTCCAATTAAAGAATGCCACTACTTAAATTTTTCCATGTATTTCTTTCTATGTTTATAAGAATCTCATTTCCAAGAATGGTGACAAGCAATAGGTGTTGCAAATAAACAAATTATCTGACTTGGCCTAGGTCTAAATCACTCATTAGAATTTTCGACTCATTAGAATATTAACCACTCATTACAATTTATGATATGCAACATAAATACTTAGACGTCAAAATTAAGGTTTCAAATTTTTTTAATCAATCACTTTTGATATATCAAAATGTTCCTTCACTTTCAAATACCTTAAAAAAGACATTGTCTAAATATTATAAATTTTGGAGTTTCCTTTAAAAAGACATTGTTTAAATATTATAAGTTTTGGAGTTTTTGGTTAGAATTAGGCAAAATAAATTTTGATCAAATCCTAATTTTTTGTTATTTAAAATGTATATATATATATATATATATATATATATATATATATATATATATATATATATAAATTCAACACCTTGAAAAACCATTAAAATACTTGTGGAGAGTTCATAATTCAAACTTATGATTCCAACAAATCTTCAACAAATTCAACTTAAAAATTAACCCAAAACCTATTAATATAACATTTAAAAATACACCTAAATACACTTATCAAATTCCAGACTTACATCCACCCACCAAAGTCAGAGACAAAATTTGATGAACAAATTCCCTGTGATCCTGGGATTTTCTCCTCAAACACAACAAACAATTTTCCCTAGCTGTCAAATTTTTTGTTGAAATGGTCAAAATAAACAATAGAGTTGCACAAAGCATGTCTCACATTTAAAATTTCTACCCGATGAGGGTGGATAAGGCTCATATTTTAAATTGTTTTGAAAGTATTTTAAATTGTTTTGAAAGCATTCTAAAAACATTTTAAAGTACATTAAAGCTTTTTAAATTGTTTCTAAAGAATTTTAAAAGAATTTAAAATTGTTTTTAAAACATTTTAAAGTGTTTTAAATTGTTTTGAAGGTATTTTATATTGTTCTCAAATCAATTTAAATTATTTTTAAGGTATTTTATATTGTTTCTAAAGCATTGTAAACTATTTTTAAAGCATTTTAAAATCATTTAAAATTGTTCTTAAAGCAATTTAAATTATTTTTGATGTATTTTAAAAGCATTGTAAATGGTTTTTAAAACATTTTAAATTGTTTTGAAAGTGTTTTAAAAACATTTTAAAGTACTTTAAAGCTTTTTAAATTGTTTTAAAGCATTTTAAAAGAGTTTAAAATTGTTTTGGAAACATTTTAAAGTGTTTTAAATTGGTTTTAAATCATTTTGAAATATTTTAAATTGTTTTTAAAATGTTCTAAATTGTTTCAAAAACATTATAAATTGTTTTTAAAGCATTTTGAATTGTTTTTAAAGTGTTTAAAATTGTTTTTAAAACATTTTAAAGTACTTTAAAGCTTTTTAAATTGTTTTAAAACATTTTAAAACGGTTTTTAAAGCATTTTCAATTGTTGTTAAAGCACTTAAACTTATTTTTATAACATTTTAAAATCATTTAAAATTGTTCTTAAATCAATTTAAATTATTTTTAAAGTATTTTAAATTGTTTTTAAAGAAATGTAAACTATTTTTAAAGCATTTTAAAATCATTTAAAATTGTACTTAAAGCAATCTAAATTATTTATGAAGTATTTTAAATAGTTTTTAAAGAATTGTAAACTATTTTGAAAGCATTTAAAGTTGTTTTGAAAACATTCTAAAAACATTTTCAAGTACTTTAAAGCTTTTTAAATTGTTCTTAAAACATTTTAAAATAGTTTCAAAGAATTTTCAATTGTTGTTAAAGCACTTAAACTTATTTTTAAAACATTTTAAAATCATTTAAAATTGATCTTAAATCAATTTAAATTATTTTTAAAGTATTTTAAATTGTTTTTAAAGCAATGTAAACTATTTTTAAAGCATTTTAAAATCATTTTGAATTCTTTTGAAAGTATTTTAAAAATATTTTAAAGTACTTTAAAGCTTTTTAAATTGTTGTTAAAACATTTTAAAAGAATTTAAAATTGTTTTTAAAACATTTTAAAGTGTTTTTAAATTATTTTGTACTATTTTAAATTGTTTTTAAAACATTCTAAATTGTTTCAAAAACATTTTAAATTGCTTTTTAAAGCATTTAAAATTGTTTTTAAAGCATTTAAAATTGTTTTTAAAACATTTTAAAGTACTCTAAAGCTTTTTAATTTTTTTTATAACATTTTAAAACGGTTTTAAAGCATTTTCAATTGTTGTTAAAGCACTTAAACTTATTTTTAAAATCATTTAAAATGTTTATGAAACATTTTAAAATCATTTAAAATTGTTCTTAAATCAATTCAAATTATTTTCAAAGTATTTTAAATTGTTTTTAAAGCATTGTAAACTATTTTTATAGCATTTTAAAATCATTTAAAATTGTTCTTAAAGCAATTTAAATTATTTTTGAAGTATTTTAAATAGTTTTTAAAGCATTTTAAATTGTTTCAAAAACATTTTGAATTGTTTTGGAAGCATTTTAAAAACATTTTAAAGTACTTTAAAGCTTTTTAAATTGTTGTTAAAGCATTTTAAAATAATTTAAAACTGTTTTTAAAATATTTTGAAGTTTTTTAAATTGTTTTTAAATTATTTTGAACTATTTTAAATTGTTTTTAAAACGTTCTAAATTGTTTCAAAAACATTTTAAATTGTTTTTAGAGAATTTTTAAATTGTTTTTAAAGCATTTAAAATTGTTTTTAAAACATTTTAAAGTACTTTAAAGCTTTTTAAATTGTTTTTAAAAGATTTTAAAATGGTTTTAAAGCATTTTCAGTTGTTGTTAAAGCACTTAAACTTATTTTTAAAACATTTTAAAATATTTTTCAAACATTTTAAAATGGTTTTCAAACAATTTAAAATCATTTAAAATTGTTCTTAAAGCAATGTAAATTATTTTTAAGGCATTTTAAAATTATTTAAATTTTTTCTTAAAGCAATTTAAATGATTTTTGAAGTATTTTAAATAGTTTTTGAAGTGTTGTAAATTGTTTTAAAAGCATTTTAAATTGTTTTAAAAGCATTTTAAATTGTTTTGAAAGCATTTTAGAAACATTTTAAAGTACTTTAAAGCTTTTTATATTGTTGTTAATGCATTTTAAAAGAATTTAAAATTGCTTTTAAAACATTTTAACGTGATTTTAAATTATTTTGAACTCTTTTAAATTGTTTTTAAAACATTCTAAATTGTTTCAAAAACATTTTAATTGCTTGTAAAGCATTTTAAATTGTTTTTAAAGCGTTTAAAACTGTTTTTAAAACATGTTAAAGTACTTTAAAGCTTTTTAATTTTTTTTTAAAACATTTTAAAATGGATTTAAGGCATTTCCAATTCTTGTTAAAGCACTTGAACTTATTTTTAAAACATTTTAGACTCATTTAATATTGTTCTTAAATCAATTTAAATTATTTTTAAAGTATTTTAAATTGTCTTTAAAGCATTGTAAACTATTTTGAAAACATTTTAAAATCATTTAAATTTTTTCTTAAAGCAATTTTAATTATTTTTGAAGTATTTTAAATAGTTTTTAGAGCATTGTAAACTGTTTTTAAAGCATTTTAAATTGTTTTGAAAGCATTTTAAAAACATTTTAAAATAATTTAAAGATTTTTAAATTGTTGTTAAAGCATTTTACAAGAATTTAAAATTGTTTTTAAAACATTTTAGAGTGTTTTAAAGTTTTTTAAAATTATTTTAAATTGTTTTAAATTGTTTTTAAAACATTCTAAATTGTTTCAAAAACATTTTAAATTGCTTTTAAAGCATTTTAAGTTGTTTTTAACGCATTTAGAATTGTTTTTAAAACATTTTAAAGTACTTTAAATTGTTTTTAAAACATTTTAAAATGGTTTTAAAGCATTTTCAGTTGTTGTTAAAGCACTTAAACTTATTTTTAAAACATTTTAAAATGGTTTTAAAGCATTTTCAGTTGTTGTTAAAACACTTAAACTTATTTTTAAAACATTTTAAAATGTTTTTGAACCATTTTAAAATCATTTAAAATTGTCCACAAATCATTTAAATTATTTTTAAAGTATTTTAAATTGTTTTTAAAGCATTGTAAACTATTTTTGAAATATTTTAAATAGTTTTTAAAGCATTGTAAACTTTTTTAAAGCATTTTAAATTGTTTTGAAAACATTTTAAAAACATTTTAAACTACTTTAAGCTTTATAAATTGTTGTTAAAGCATTTTAAAAGAATCTCAAATTATTTTTAAATCATTTTAAAGTGTTTTAAATTGTTTTGAACTATTTTAAATTGTTTTTAAAACATTCTAAATTGTTTCAAAAACATTTTAAATTGTTTTTAAAGCATTTCAAATTGTTTTTAAAGTGTTTAAAATTGTTTTTAAAACGTTTTAAAATGGTTTTAAAGTATTTTCAATTGTTGTTTAAGCACTTAAACTTATTCTTAAAACATTTGAAAATCATTTAAAATTGTTCTTAAACCAATTTAAATTCTTTTCAAAGTATTTTAAATTGTTTTTAAAGCATTGTAAACTATTTTTAACGCATTTTAAGATCATTTAAAATTCTTCTTAAAGCAATTTAAAATATTTTTGAAGTAATTTAAATAGTTTTTTAAGCATTGTAAATTGTTTTTAAAGTGTTTTAAATTTTTTGAAAGCGTTTTAAAAACATTTTCAAGTACTTTAAAGCTTTTTAAATTGTTGTTAAAACATTTTAAAAAAATTTAAAATTGTTTTTAAAACATTTTAAAGTGTTTTAAATTATTTTTAAATTATTTTGAACTATTTTAAATTGTTTTTAAACCATTGTAAATTGTTTCAAAAAAATTTAAATTACTTTTAAAGCATTGTAAACTATTTTTAAGGCAGTTTAATATCATTTAAAATTGTTCTTAAAGCAATCTAAATTATTTTTGAAGTATTTTAAATAGTTTTTAAAGCATTGTAAACTATTTTTAAATCATTTTAAATTGTTTTGAAAGCATTTTAAATTGTTTTGAAAGTATTTTAAAAACATTTTGAAGTACTTTAATGTTTTTTAAATTATTGTTAAATCATTTCAAAAGAATTTAAATTGTTTTTAAAACATTTTAAAGTGTTTTTAAATTATTTTGAACTATTTTAAATTGCTTTTAAAACGTTCTAAATTGTTGCGAAAACATTTTAAATTGCTTTTAAAGCATTTTAAATTGTTTTTAAAGTATTTAAAATTGTTTTTAAAACACTTTAAATTATTTTTAAAGTATTTTAAATTGTCTTTAAAGCATTGTAAACTATTTTTAAAGCATTTTAAAATCATTTAATATTCTTCTTACAGCAATTTGAATTATTTTTTAAGTATTTTAAATAATTTTTAAAGCATTGTAAACTATTTTTAAAGCATTTTAAATTGTTTTGAAAGCATTTTAAAAACATTTTAGAGTGGTTTAAAGCTTTTTAAATTGTTGTTAAAACATTTTTTTAAAAATTATAATTGTTTTTAAAACATATTAAAGTGTTTTTAAATTAATTGTTTTTAAAATGTTCTAAATTATTTCAAAAACATTATAAATTGTTTTTAAAGCATTTTAAATTGTTTTTAATGCGTTTAAAATTGTTTTTAAAGCAATTTAAAGTACTTTAAAGATTTTTAAATTGTTCTTAAAACATTTTTAAAAAGTTTTAAATAATTTTCAATTGTTGTTAAAGCAATTAAACTTATTTTTAAAACATTTTAAGATGCTTTTGAAACATTTTAAATTGTTTTGAAAGCATTTTAAAAACATTTTAAAGTACTTCAAAACTTTTTAAATTGTTGTTAAAGCATTTCAAACGAATTTAAAATTATTTTTAAAACATTTTAAAGTGTTTTTAAATTATTTTGAACTATTTTAATTTTTTTTTAAACGTTCTAAATTGTTTCAAAAACATTTTAAATTTCCTCTAAAGCATTTTAAATTGTTCTTTAAGCGTTTAAAATTGTTTCTAAAACATTTTAAAATGCTTTTGAAACATTTTAAAATTGTTATTAAATCAATTTATATTATTTTTAAAGTATTTTAAATTCTTTTTAAAGCATTGTAAACTATCTTCAAAGCATTCTAAAACCATTTAAAATTGTTCTTAAAGCAATTTAAATTATTTTTGAAGTATTTTAAATAGTTTCTAAAGCATTGTATACTATTTTGAAATCATTTTAAATTGTTTTGAAAGCATTTTAAAAACTTCTTAAAGTACTTTAAAACTTTTTAAATTGTTGTTAAAGCATTTTAAAAGAATTTAAAATTATTTTTAAAACATTTTAAAGTGTTAAATTATTTTGAACTATTTTAATTTTTTTTTAAACGTTCTAAATTGTTTCAAAAACATTTTAAATTTCTTCTAAAACATTTTAAATTGTTTTTAAAGCGTTTGAAATTGTTTTTAAAACATTTTAAAGTACTTTAAAGCGTTTTAAATTATTTTAAAGCATTTTCAATTGTTGTTAAAGCACTTAAACTTATTTTAAAACATTTTAACATCATTTAAAATTGTTCTTAAATCAATTTAAATTATTTTTAAAGTATTTTAAATAGTTTTTAAAGCATTGTAAACGGTTTTTAAAGCATTTTAAATTGTTTTGAAGGCATTTTAAAGTACTTTAAAGCTTTTTAAATTTTTGTTAAAGCATTTTAAAAGAATTTAAAATTGTTTTTAAAATATTTTAAAGTGTTTTAAATTATTTTGAACTATTTTAAATTGTTTTTAGAATGTTCTAAATTGTTTCAAAAACTTTTTAAATTGTTTTTAAAGCATTTTAAATTGTTTTAAAGCATTTAAAATTGTTTTTAAAACATTTTAAAGTACTTTAAAGCGTTTTAAATTATTTTTAAAACATTTTAAAACGATTTTGAAGCATTTCAATTGTTGTTAAAGCACTTAAAACTATTTTTAAAACATTTTAAAATGTTTTAGAAACATTTTAAAATCATTTAAAATTGTTATTAAATCAATTTAAATTATTTTTAAAGCATTTTAAAATCATTTAAAATTGTTCTTAAGCAATTTAAATTATTTTTTAAGTATTTTAAATAGTTTTTAAAGCATTCTAAAATGTTTTTAAAGCATTTGAAATTGTTTTTTAAATATTTTGAACTATTTTAAATTGTTTTTAAAACATTCTAAAATGTTTCAAAAACATTTTAAATTGTTTTTAAAGCATTTTAATTGTTTTTAAAGCGTTTAAAAATATTTTTAAAACATTTTAAAGTACTTTAAAGCTTTTAAAATTGTTTTTAGAACATTTTAAAACCATTTTAAAGCATTTGCAATTGTTGTTAAAGCACGTAAACATATTTTTAAAACATTTTAAAATGTTTTTGAAACGTTTTAAAACAATTAAAATTATTTTTGAAGTATTTTAGATAGTTTTTAAAGCATTGTAAACTGTTTTTAAAGCATTTAAAATCACTTTGAAACCATTTTAAAAACATTTTAAAGTACTTTAAATCTTTTTAAAATGTTGTTAAAGCATTTTAAAAGAATTTAATTTTTTTTTTTAAACATTTCAAAGTGTTTAAATTGTTTTTAAAATATTTTGAACCATTTTAAATTGTTTTTTAAACGCTCTAAATTGTTTCAAAAACATTTTAAATTGTTTTTAAAGCATTTTTAATTGTTTTTAAAGCGTTTAAAAATCTTTTTAGAACATTTTAAAGTACTTTAAAGCTTTTTAAATTGTTTTTAAAACATTTTAAAATGGTTTTAAAGCATTTTCAATTGTTGTTAAAGCACTTAAACTTATTTCTAAAACGTTTTAAAATGTTTTTGAAACATTTTAACATCATTTGAAATTGTTCTTAAATCAATTCAAATTATTTTTAAAGTATTTTAAATTGATTTTAAAGCATTGCAAACCATTTTTAAAGCATTTAAAATCATTTAAAATTGTTCTTAATGCAATTTAAATTATTTTTGAAGTATTTTAAATAGTTTTTAAAGCATTGTAAACTGTTTTTAAAGCATTTTAAATTGTTTTGAAATCATTTTAAAAACATTTTAAAGTACTTTAAAGCTTTTTTAATTGTTGTTAAACCATTTTAAAAGAATTTAAAATTGTTTTTAAAACATTTTAAAGTGTTTTTAAAATATTTTGAACTATTTTAAATTGTTTTTAAAATGTTCTAAATTGTTTCAAAATCATTTTAAATTGTTTTTAAAGCATTTTAAATTGTTTTTAAAGCATTTAAAAATCTTTTTGGAACATTTTAAAGTACTTTAAATCTTTTTAAATTGTTTTTAAAACATTTTAAAATGGTTTTAAAGCATTTTCAATTGTTGCTAAAGCACTTAAACTTATTTTTAAAACATTTTAAAATGTCTTTGTAACACTTTAAAACATTTTAACATAATTTAAAATTCTTCTTAAATCAATTCAAATTATTTTTAAAGTATTTTAAATTGTTTTTAAAGCATTGTAAACCATTTTTAAAGCATTTAAAATCATTCAAAATTGTTCTTAATGCAATTTAAATTATTTTTGAAGTATTTTAAATAGTTTTTAAAGCATTGTAAATGGTTTTTAAAGCAATTTAAAATGTTTTGAAGGCATTTAAAAAACATTTTAAAGTTTTTTAAATTGTTTTTTAAACGCTCTAAATTGTTTCAAAAACATTTTAAATTGTTTTTAAAGCATTTTTAATTGTTTTTAAAGCGTTTAAAAATCTTTTTAGAACATTTTAAAGTACTTTAAAGCTTTTTAAATTGTTTTTAAAAGCATTGTAAATGGTTTTTAAAGCAATTTAAAATGTTTTGAAGGCATTTAAAAAACATTTTAAAGTTTTTTAAATTGTTTTTTAAACGCTCTAAATTGTTTCAAAAACATTTTAAATTGTTTTTAAAGCATTTTAAATGGTTTTTAAAGCATTGTAAATGGTTTTTAAAGCATTTTTAAATAGTTTTTAAAGCATTGTAAATGGTTTTTAAAGCAATTTAAAATGTTTTGAAGGCATTTAAAAAACATTTTAAAGTTTTTTAAATGTTTTTTAAACGCTCTAAATTGTTTCAAAAACATTTTAAATTGTTTTTAAAGCATTTTTAATTGTTTTTAAAGCGTTTTAAAATCTTTTTAGAACATTTTAAAGTACTTTAAAGCTTTTTAAATAGTTTTTAAAGCATTGTAAATGGTTTTTAAAGCAATTTAAAATGTTTTGAAGGCATTTAAAAAACATTTTAAAGTTTTTTAAATTGTTTTTTAAACGCTCTAAATTGTTTCAAAAACATTTTAAATTGTTTTTAAAGCATTTTTAATTGTTTTTAAAGCGTTTAAAAATCTTTTTAGAACATTTTAAAGTACTTTAAAGCTTTTTAAATTGTTTTTAAAACATTTTAAAATGGTTTTAAAGCATTTTCAATTGTTGTTAAAGCACTTAAACTTATTTCTAAAACGTTTTAAAATGTTTTTGAAACATTTTAACATCATTTGAAATTGTTCTTAAATCAATTCAAATTATTTTTAAAGTATTTTAAATTGATTTTAAAGCATTGCAAACCATTTTTAAAGCATTTAAAATCATTTAAAATTGTTCTTAATGCAATTTAAATTATTTTTGAAGTATTTTAAATAGTTTTTAAAGCATTGTAAACTGTTTTTAAAGCATTTTAAATTGTTTTGAAATCATTTTAAAAACATTTTAAAGTACTTTAAAGCTTTTTTAATTGTTGTTAAACCATTTTAAAAGAATTTAAAATTGTTTTTAAAACATTTTAAAGTGTTTTTAAAATATTTTGAACTATTTTAAATTGTTTTTAAAATGTTCTAAATTGTTTCAAAATCATTTTAAATTGTTTTTAAAGCATTTTAAATTGTTTTTAAAGCATTTAAAAATCTTTTTGGAACATTTTAAAGTACTTTAAATCTTTTTAAATTGTTTTTAAAACATTTTAAAATGGTTTTAAAGCATTTTCAATTGTTGCTAAAGCACTTAAACTTATTTTTAAAACATTTTAAAATGTCTTTGTAACACTTTAAAACATTTTAACATAATTTAAAATTCTTCTTAAATCAATTCAAATTATTTTTAAAGTATTTTAAATTGTTTTTAAAGCATTGTAAACCATTTTTAAAGCATTTAAAATCATTCAAAATTGTTCTTAATGCAATTTAAATTATTTTTGAAGTATTTTAAATAGTTTTTAAAGCATTGTAAATGGTTTTTAAAGCAATTTAAAATGTTTTGAAGGCATTTAAAAAACATTTTAAAGTTTCTTAAATTATTTTTGAAGTATTTTAAATAGTTTTTAAAGCATTGTAAATGGTTTTTAAAGCAATTTAAAATGTTTTGAAGGCATTTAAAAAACATTTTAAAGCTTTTTAAATTGTTTATAAAGCATTTTAAAAGAATTTAAAATTGTTTCTAAAACATTTTAAAGTGTTTTTAAATTATTTTGAACTATTTTAAATTGTTTTTAAAATGTTCTAAATTGTTTCAAGAAAATTTTAAATTGTTTTTATACCATTTTAAATTGTTTTTAAACCATTTAAAATTGTTTTTAAAACATTTTAAAGTAATTTAAAGCTTTTTGAATTGTTTATAAAACAATTTAAAATGGTGTTAAAGCTTTTTCAATTGTTGTTAAAGAACTTAAACTTATTTTTTAAACATTTTAAAATCATTTAAAAATTGTTCTTAAATTATTTTTAAAGCATTTTAAGATAATTTAAAATCGTTCTTAAAGCAATTTAAATTACGTTTGAAGTATTTTAAATAGTTTTTAAAGCATTGTAAATGGTTTTTAAAGCATTTTAAATTGTTTTGAAAGCATTTTAAAACATTTTAAAGTACTTTAAAGATTTTTAAATTGTTGTTAAAGCATTTTAAAGTGTTTTTTAAATGTTCTAAATTGTTTCAAAAATATTTTAAATTGTTTTTAAAGTGTTTAAAATTGTTTTTAAAACATTTTAAAGTACTTTAAAGCTTTTTAAATTGTTTTTAAAACATTTTAAAATAGTTTTAAAGCATTTTCAATTTATTTATTTATTTATTTTATTTTTATTTTTATTATTTTTTTTTCTTTTCTGAACGAGACTATTTCTATTAATGATACAAAAATTTTACATAGGGGCGGAAGCCTCTTGAGGTCTAGCCAGGATATTGGCTATCTCGCCTAAAGGATTTGAGAAACTAAAAACTAGACTGCCTGAGACTAAACCCAAACTGTCATTTCAAAACGCATACTAACTGAGGTTCCAAAACTGCTGAACATAAGTAAAATTATTGACGCGAACTGTTTACATAGACAGTGGACCATTAAACAAAGACAGAAAACCAGTAGGCATGTTCTTTGACAAGACACTATGATTCCAAAGGATGACGACAACCAGATTAGGTATCGTGAGCATAGGAGGGCGATTCTTCCATAATTTGGCAACCATAACTGGAGAGGTCATCCTCGTCAGATGAAAGGCCTTTATCATATGGCTGATGCCCAGCATCCGGAGGATTTGAGTGCGCCATAGCCGGCTGAGCCAGGAAAGAAGAATTTTTAGGTACCTGAGACTGCTGGCGATGATTCTGAGATGTGCTTGGCATATCATTCATCTTCTGCTCTGAAGTTTCATGCGTAGTAGCAGTAGCCACATCTGCGATGCCTTCACTGAGCTGAATCGTGACAGTAGCGATGAAGGAGTGGTTGCTAAGCCTGCAAGGGATTTAAAAGTGGGCCGAGTGCTGATGAGAATGATGAGGATTCGAAATTGCAGCCCGTTGTCCCCTGCCACGAACAGGCGGACTTTCAGTAGTGGTATCCTCGGAGGAGGCAGAGGCATGGCACAAGGGATGACCACGATCGCCTCCTCTGTAGTAACCCATTCTCTGTCTCAGTATGGTCATTATGCCCAGAGGATGGAGAATAGAGCAAATAGCAGAACTGGGCTGAACAAGATCAGCGAGAAGGGGGAGAATTGACTTGAGTATCAGAGAATTAGGAGAGCTGGAGAGCTTACAGGGGAGGAGAATGCTGAAAGGGCAGAGGCGTTCCAGTAAAGTCTTAACAGAAGGAGTATCGCGAGCTTGTATACCTTGGATACCTAAAACCTCCACCGAAAAGAGCTCTGCATCTGCGTGGATGCCGAAAATGCGAGAGGAGGGAACAAATCTGGGATGGCTATGTGACATCTGTTTAATGCCAGAGAACCTATGGGGAATGTCAAACCAAGAGATCTCGGATTTGAATGAACTTGGTAGAGAATTGAATGCCATCATCAGGTGGAACCAGGTGGCATGATGCGTACTCCACGTGCAAAATGCTTCTGCTGCCATCCTCCAATCATTTGTCCTGTGCACCTGCATCCGGGAGGGATAGATCTTGTTGCACCAGTAGAGTGCACTCTTGTTTGAGTTGCTCATCATTAGATTGATTGAGAGGCCCAGAGAAGAATGGGAGCTGCTGATCAGCCCCTCGGTTAGCCAGTCTTTCAGCTACTTTGTTGGCAGATCTCCGAACATGCTGAAAGGTGACACTGCGAGGAGACCTGAGCGAATCTTCAATTTGCTCTAGTTTGCTTAGGAGACACCAACTAGAGGCAATTTTTCCAGCAGAGGTGCCTAATTGGATCTGAGAAACCATTTCAATAAGGATATGTGAATCCCCTTCTATCACCAGCGGGAAGAAATTTTCAGATGCAGCTATGCCGATACCCTTCCATAATCCTTCCAACTCAGCTGCATTGTTGGTGCCTCTACCTATTGAACCATGATAAATGTAGAGAGTCGAGCCCTCAGCTATTCTGAAGATACCTCCATATCCAGCCGGCCCTAGATTACCCTTGGCAGCACCATCGAGATTTATTTTTATTGTCTAGGAGATAGGAGGAGACCGGTGATGGGGGGATTCAGCATGGATGGAGGGAGTATGGGTGGAATGAGCAGAAAAGGTGATATTCAAATTCCAATTATCCCAAACCTGGCATTCCTGAGGAGTGGATGGCATGTCTGAGTTATGCCAGAGTTTCAGCGCCAGCATTTCCTGAATGTTCTATTTAAGAAGAAGCCAAAGGGAGTCCAGGGGAGAATAGAGATTTTTAAAGATCTTATTGTTCCGCTCCTTCCAAAGGATCCAATAGACAAAGCTTGGGATGAGGATCCATAGGGAGTTGAGGACCGGGCTCTGGAAGGCTTGCTGAGGCCAATTTCAGATAGTATTAGAAATGTTACCTACTTGTCTTACTGATCTTCTGTTGCATAGGGCGATCCTCTCCGAAAGAACAACATTTTAAAGTAATTTAAAGCTTTTTAAATTGTTTTTAAAGCATTTTAAAAGAATTTAAAATTGTTTTTAAAACATTTTAAAGTGTTTTAATTTTTTTTTAAATTATTTTGAACTATTTTAAATTGTTTTTAAAACGTTCTAAATTGTTTCAAAAACATTTTAAATTGTTTTTAAAGCATTTTATATTGTTTTTAAAGCATTTAAAAATCTTGTTAAAACATTTTAAAGTATTTTAAAGCTTTTTAGATTGTTTTTAAAACATTTTAAAATAGTTTATGATAGATTTTTCGGCGAAAATCACATGAGAAACCATTTGTCGACGCGTTTCAAACCAACCAGTGTGGTTCATCGTCAGGACAAGTTGAAAAACAGATTCAGCTTAGCCTGTTTAAATAGCTAGAGCAGAGACACCAACGGTTACCTGGGAAAAAAGTTGACTTAAGGAGCAAGGTCAATTTTTAATTATTTTTACATTTTTATTTTATTTTATTTTATTAATTAATTTTAATTTTATTTATTTATCCGTTATTTAACCACTTTCCTTTTAGTTTTTAATACCTCTAACTAACTATAATTATTTTATATAGTTTTTATATTTTATTTTATTTTCATTCTATTTATTTATTTAATTAATTTTAATTTTATTTTTTTATTTTAATTTTTAATTTTTAATTTTATTTATTTATTTATTTATTTTTTAATCCTTATTTCCTCTTTTTATTTATTTATTTGATTACTTAATTTTTTTATTTTTATTTTTAACTTAGTTTTTATTCTATTGTTCTAATTTATTTATTTATTAATTCTAAATTAATCTGTTTACATATTTATATATTATAAGAGAAGTTTCGTTACGTAACTACTTCCCTTTAGTTTTACCTTTTAAGCTAACTAATGATACCATTTATAATTTATTTTTATATTTTCATTTATATATTTATTTATTTTATACCTAATATAACTAAATTTGACCTTGCTCCTTAAGTCAACTTTTTGCCCAGGTAACCGTTGGTGTCTCTGCTCTAGCTATTTAAACAGGCTAAGCTGGATCTGTTTTTCAACTTGTCCTGACGATGAACCACACTGGTTGGTTCGAAACGCGTCGACAAATGGTTTCTCATGTGATTTTCGCCGAAAAATCTATCATAAACTTGTTATGGATCACAGAAGCCTCAACCCTACAATTTTAAAATAGTTTTAAAGCATTTTCAATTGTTGTTAAAACACTTAAACTTATTTTTAAAACATTCTAAAACATTTTAACATCATTTAAAATTGTTCTTAAATCAATTCAAATTATTTTTAAAGTATTTTAAATTGTTTTTAAAGCATTGTAAACCATTTTTAAAGCATTCAAAATCATTTAAATTGTTCTTAAATCAATTCAAATTATTTTTAAAGTATTTTAAATTGTTTTTAAAGCATTGTAAACCATTTTTAAAGCATTCAAAATCATTTAAAATTGTTCTTAATGCAATTTAAATTATTTTTGAAGTATTTTAAATAGTTTTTAAAGCATTGTAAATGGTTTTTAAAGCATTTTAAATTGTTTATAAAGCATTTTAAAAGAATTTAAAATTGTTTCTAAAACATTTTAAAGTGCTTTAAATTGTTTTTTAATTATTTTCCACTATTTATATTGTTTTTAAAACGTTCTAAATTGTTCCAAAAACATTTGAAATTGTTTTTATACAATTTTAAATTGTTTTTAAAGAGTTTAAAATTGTTTTTAAAACATTTTAAAGTACTTTAAAGATTTTTGAATTGTTTATAAAACAATTTAAAATGGTTTTAAGCTTTCTAAATTGTTGTTAAAGAACTTCAACTTATTTTTAAAACATTTTAAAATCATTTAAAATTGTTCTTAAATCAATTTAAGTTATTTTTAAAGTATTTTAAATTGTTTTTAAAGCATTGTAAACCATTTTTAAAGCATTTTAAAATCATTTAAAATTGCTCTTAAAGCAATTTAAATTACATTTGAAGTATTTTAAATTGTTTTTAAAGCATTGTAAATGGTTTTTAAAGCATTTTCAATTGTTTTGAAAGCATTTTAAAAACATTTTAAAGTAATTTAAAGCTTTTAAAATTGTTGTTAAATCATTTTAAAAGAATTTAAAATTGTTTCTAAAACATTTTAAAGTGTTTTAATTTTTTTTTAAATTATTTTGAACTATTTTAAAAGTGTTTTTAAAACGTTCTAAATTGTTTCAAAAACATTTGAAATTGTTTTTCAAGCATTTTAAATTGTTTTCAAAGCATTTAAAATTGTTTTTAAAACATTTTAAAGTACTTTAAAGCTTTTAAAATTGTTTTTAAAACATTTTAAAATGATTTTAAAGCATTTCCGATTGTTGTTAAAACACTTAAACTTATTTTTCAAACATTTTAAAATGTTTTTGAAACGTTTTAAAACATTTTAAAATCATTTGAAATTGTTCTTAAATCAATTTAAATTAATTTTAAAGTATTTTAAATTGTTTTTAAAGAAATTAAAATTATTTTTGATGTATTTTAGATAGTTTTTAATTTTAAAGTATTTTAAATTGTTTTTAAAGCAATTAAAATTATTTTTGATGTATTTTAGATAGTTTTTAAAGCATTGTAAATTGTTTTTAAAGTATTTTAAATCATTTTGAAACCATTTTAAAAACATTTTAAAGTACTTTAAATCTTTTTAAATTGTTGTTAAAACATTTTAAAAGAATTTAAAATTGTTTTTAAAACATTTCAAAGTGTTTTAAATTGTTTTTAAAGCATTTAAAAACCTTTTTAGAACATTTTAAAGTACTTTAAAGCTTTTAAAATTGTTTTTAAAACATTTTAAAAAGGTTTTAAAGCATTTTCAATATTTGTTAAAGCACTTAAACTTTTTTTTAAACATTTTAAAATGTTTTCGAAACATTTTAAAACATTTTAACATCATTTAAAATTGTTCTTAAATCATTTCAAATTATTTTTAAAGTATTTTAAATTGTTTTTAAAGCATTGTAAACCATTTTTAAAGCATTTAAAATCATTTAAAATTGTTCTTAATGCAATTTAAATTATTTTTGAAGTATTTTAAATAGTATTTAAAGCATTGTAAACTGTTTTTAAAGCATTTTAAATTGTTTTGAAAGAATTTTAAATTGTTTTTGAAAGCATTTTAAAAACATTTTAAAGTACTTTAAAGTCTTTTAAATTGTTGTTAAAGAATTTTAAAAGAATTTAAAATTGTTTCTAAAACGTTTTAAAGTGTTTTAAATTGTTTTTAAAATATTTTGAACTATTTTAAATTGTTTTTAAAACATTCTAAATTGTTTCAAAAACATTTTAAATTGTTTTTAAAGCATTTTAAATTGTTTTTAAAGCGTTTAAAAATCTTTTTAGAACATTTTAAAGTACTTTAAATCTTTTTAAATTGTTTTTAAAACATTTTAAAACGGTTTTAAAGCATTTTCAATTGTTGCTAAAGCACTTAAACTTATTTTTAAAACATTTTAAAATGTTTTTGAAACATTTCAAAACATTTTAACATCATTTAAAATTGTTCTTAAATCAATTCAAATTATTTTTAAAGTATTTTAAATTGTTTTTAAAGCATTGTAAACCATTTTTAAAGCCTTTAAAATCATTTAAAATTGTTCTTAATGTAATTTAAATTATTTTTGAAGTATTTTAAATAGTTTTTAAAGCATTGTAAATGGTTTTTAAAGCATTTTAAATTGTTTTGAAAGCATTTTAAAATCATTTTAAAGTACCTTAAAGCTTTCTAAATTGTTTATAAAGCATTTTAAAAGAATTTAAAATTGTTTCTAAAATATTTTAAAGTGTTTTTAAATTATTTTGAACTATTTTAAATTGTTTTTAAAACGTTCTAAATTGTTTCAAGAACATTTTAAATTGTTTTTATACCATTTTAAATTGCTTTTAAACCATTTAAAATTGTTTTTAAAACATTTTAAAGTACTTTAAAGCTTTTTGAATTGTTTATAAAACAATTTTAAATGGTTTTAAGGTTTTTACAATTGTTGTTAAAGAACTTAAACGTATTTTTAAAACATTTTAAAATCATTTAGAAATTGTTCTTAAATCAATTTAAGTTATTTTTAAAGTATTTTAAATTGTTTTTAGGGCATTGTAAACTATTTTAGCATTTTAAAATCATTTAAAAATTTTCTTAAAGCAATTTAAATTATGTTTGAAGTATTTTAAATAGTTTTTAAAGCATTGTAAATGGTTTTTAAAGCATTTTAAATTGTTTTGAAAGCATTTTAAAACATTTTAAAGTACTTTAAAGCTTTTTAAATTGTTGTTAAAGGATTTTAAAATTAATTTTAAAACATTTTAAAGTATTTTAAATTGTTTTGAACTATTTTAAAGTATTTTTAAAACGTTTTAAATTGTTTCAAAAACATTTTAAATTGTTTTTAGATCGTTTAAAATTGTTTTTAAAACATTTTAAAGTACTTTAAAGATTTTTAAATTGTTTTTAAAACTGTTTTAAAGCATTTTCAATTGTTGTTATTGTTGTTGTTGTTTTTTTTTTTTTTTTTCCTTTTTTTTTTCCTTTTTTTTTTCTTTTGTTTTTTTTTTGTTTTTGTTTTTTTTTTTTTTTTTTTGTTTTGTTTTGTTTGTTTTGTTTTGTTTTGTTTTGTTTTTCTTCTTTTTTTCTTTTTTTATTTGTTTGTTTTTTTATTTTTTTGCTTTTTTATTTTTATTTTTATTTTTTTATTTTTTTTTTGAATCAGACTATTTCTATTAATGATACAAAAATTTTACATAGGGGCGGTAGCCTCTTGAGGTCTAGCCAGGATATTGGCTATCTCGCCTGAAGGATTTGAAAAACTAAAAACTTGACTCCCTGAGACTAAACCCAAACTGTCATTACAAAACGCATAGTAACTGAGGTTCCAAAACTGCTGAACATAAGTAAAACTATTGACGCGAACTGATTACATAGACAGTGGACCATTAAACAAAGACAAAAAACTAGTAAGCATGTTCTTTGACTAGACACTATGATTCCAAAGGATGACGACAGCCAGATCAGGTATTGTGAGCATAACTGGAGGGCGATTCTTCCATAATTTGGCAACCATAACTGGAGAGGTCATCCTCGTCAAATGAAAGGCCTTTATCATATGGTTGATGCCCAACATCCGGAGGATTTGAGTGCGCCATAGCCGGCTGAGCCAGGAGAGAAGAATTTTTAGGTACCTAAGACTGCTGGCAATGATTCTGAGATGTGATTGGCATATCATTCATCTTCTGCTCTGAAGTTCATGCGTAGTAGCAGTAGCCACATCTGCGATGCCTTCATTGAGCTGAATCATGACATTAGCAATGAAGGAGTGGTTGCTAAGCTTGCAAGGGATTTGAAAGCGGGCTGAGTGCTGATGAGAATGATGAGGATTCGAAATTGTAGCCCGTTGTCCCCTGCCACGGCCATGACCACGACCACGAACAGGCAGACTTTCAGTAGTGGTATCCTCGGAGGAGGCAGAGGCATGGCACAGGGGCCGACCGCGAACGCCTCCTCTTCGGCAACCCATTCTTTGTCTCAAGATGGTCATTATGCCCAGAAGATGGAGAATAGAGAAAACAGCAGAACTGGGTTGAACAAGATCAACGAGAAGGGGGAGAATTGACTTAAGTATCAGAGAATTAGGAGAGCTGGAGAGCTTACACTGGAGGAGAATGTTGAAAGGGTAGAGGTGTTCCAGTAGAGTCTTAACAGAAGGAGTATCACGAGCCTGTATACCTTGGATACCTGAAACCTCCACCAGACAGAGCTCTGCATCTGCGTGGAAGCCGAAAATGCGAGAGGAGGGAACAAATCTGGGATGGCTATGCACCATTGGTTTAATGCCAGAGAACCTGTGGGGAATGTCAAACCAAGAGAGCTCAGCTTTGAATGACTTGGTAAAGGATTGAATGCCATCTGTAGGTGGAACCAGGTGGCACAAGGCATACTCCATGCGCCAAATGCTTATCCCGCCATCCTCCAATCATCTGTCCTATGCACCCGCATCCGGGAGGGATAGATCTTGTTGCACCAGTAGAGTGCACTCTTGTTTGAGTTTCTCATCATTAGATCGATTGAAAGGCCCAGAGAAGAATGGGAGCTACTGATCAGCCCCCTGGTTAGCTAGTCTGTCAGCTACTTTGTTGGCAGATATCTGAACATGCTGGAAGGTGACACTGCGGGGAGACCAGAACCAATCTTCAATTTGCTCTAGTCTGCATAGGAGATGCCAACTAGAGGCGATTTTTCCAACAGAGGTGCCTAATTGGATCCGAGAAACCATTTCAATAAGGATCTGTGAATCCCCTTCTATCACTAGCAGGAAGAAATTTTCAGATGCAGCTATGCCGATGCCTTCCATAATCCTTCCAACTCAGTTGCATTGTTGGTGTCTCTACCTATCGAACCATGATAGATGTAGAGAGCCGAGCCCTCAGCTATTCTGAAGATACCTCCATATCCAGCCGGCCATGGATTACCCTTGGCAGCACCATTGAGATTTAATTTTATTGTCTGGGAGATAGGAGGAGACCAGTGATAGGGGGATTCAGCATGGATGGAGGGTGTACGGGTGGAATGAGCAAAAAAGGTGATATTCAGATTCCAGTTATCCCAAACTTGGAATTCCTAAGGAGTGGATGGCACGTCCGAGTTATGCTAGAGTTTCAGCGCCAGCATTTCCTGAATGTTATGTTTAAGAAGAAGCCAAAGGGAGTCCAGGGGAGATAGAGATTTTTAAAGATCCTATTGTTCCGCTCCTTCCAAAGGATCCAATAGACAAAGCATAGGATGACGATCCATAGGGAGTTGAGGACCGGGCTTTGGAAGGGTTGCTGAGGCCAATTTCAGATCTTCTGTTGCATAGAGCGATCCTCTCTGAAAGAACAACATTTTAAAGTACTTTAAAGATTTTTAAACTGTTGTTAAAGAATTTTAAAAGAATTTAAAATTGTTTTTAAAACATTCTAAAGTGTTTTAAATTGTTTTTAAATTATTCTGAACTATTTTAAATTGTTTTTAAAACGTTCTAAATTGTTTCAAAAACATTTTAAATTGTTTTTAAAACATTTTAAATTGTTTTTAAAGCACTTAAACTTATTTTTAAAACATTTTAAAATGTTTTCGAAACATTTTAAAACATTTTAACAGCATTTAAAATTGTTCTTAAATAAATTCAAATTATTTTTAAAGTATTTTAAATTGCTTTTAAAGCATTGTAAACCATTTAAAATCATTTAAAATTGTTCTTAATGCAATTTAAATTATTTTTGAAGTATTTTAAATAGTTTTTAAAGCATTGTAAACGGTTTTTAAAGCATTTTAAATTGTTTTGAAAGCATTTTAAAAACATTTTAAAGTAATTTAAAGCTTTTTAAATTGTTTATAAAGCATTTTAAAATAATTTAAAATTGTTTCTAAAACATTTTAAAGTGTTTTTAAATTATTTTGAACTATTTTAAATTGTTTTTATACCATTTTAAATTGTTTTTAAACCATTGAAAATTGTTTTTAAAACATTTTAAAGTACTTTAAAGCTTTTTGAATTGTTTTTAAAACATTTTAAAATCATTTAAAATTGTTCTTAAATCAATTTAAGTTTTTTTTAAGGTATTTTAAATTGTTTTTAAAGCATTGTAAACTATTTTTAAAGCATTGTAAACTATTTTTAAAGCATTTTAAAATAATTTAAAATTGTTCTTAAAGCAATTTAAATTATTTTGAAGTACTTTAAATAGTTTTTAAAGCATTGTAAACTGTTTTTAAAGCATTTTAAATTGTTTTGAAAGCATTTTAAAAACATTTTAAAGTACTTTAAAGCTTTTTAAATTGTTTATAAAGCATTTTAAAAGAATTTAAAGTTGTTTCTAAAACATTTTAAAGTGTTTTTAAATTATTTTGAACTTTTTCAAATCATTTTTAAAACATTGTAAATTTTTTCAAGGACATTTTAAATTGTTTTTATACCATTTAAAATTGTTTTTAAACCATTTAAAATTGTTTTTAAAACATTTTAAAGTACTTTAAAGTTTTTTGAATTGTTTATAAAACAATTTAAAATGGTTTTAAAGCTTTTTCAATTGTTGTTAAAAAACTTAAACTTATTTTTAAAACATTTTAAAATCATTTAAAATTGTTCTTAAGTCAATTTAAGTTATTTTTAAAGTATTTTAAATTGTTTTTAAAGCATTGTAAACTATTTTTAAAGCATTTTAAAATCATTTAAAAATTTTCTTAAAGCATTTTAAATTATTTTTGAAGTATTTTAAATAGTTTTTAAAGCATTGTAAACTGTTTTTAAAGCATTCTAAATTGTTTTGAAAGCATTTTAAAGTACTTTAAAGCTTTCTAAATTGTTGTTAAAGCATTTTGAAATCATTTAAAATTGTTCTTAAAACAATTTAAATTATTTTTGAAGTATTTTTAAATTGTTGTTCAAGCATTTTAAAAGAATTTAAAATTGTCTATAAAACATTTTAAAGTGTTTTAAATTGTTTTGAACTATTCTAAATTGTTTTAAAACGTTCTAAATTGTTTCAAAAACATTTTAAATTGTTTTAAAAGCATTTTAAATTGTTTTTAAAGCGTTTAAAATTGTTTTAAAACATTTTAAAGTAATTTAAAGCTTTTTAAATTGTTTTTAGAACATTTTAAAATTGGTTTAAAGCATTTTCAATTGTTGTTAAAGCACTCAAACTTATTTTTAAAATGTTTTTGAAACATTTCAAAACATTTTCAAATCATTTAAAATTGTTCTTAAATCAATTTAAATTATTTTAAAGTATTTTAAATTGTTTTTAAAGCATTGTAAACTATTTTTAAAGCATTCTAAAATCATTTAAAATTGTTCTTAAAGCAATTTAAATTACTTTTGAAGTATTTTAAATAGTTTTTAAAGCATTGTAAACTGTTTTTAAAGCATTTTAAATTGTTTTGGAAGCATTTTAAATTTTTTGGAAAGCATTTCAAAAACATTTTAAAGTACTTTAAAGCTTTTTAAATTGTTGTTAAAGTATTTTAAAAGAATTTAATTTTTTTTTTAAAACATTTTAAAATGTTTTAAATTATTTTGAACTCTTTTAAATTGTTTTTAAAACGTTCTAAATTTTTTCAAAAACATTTTAAATTGCTTATAAAGCATTTAATTTTTTTTTAGAGCGTTTAAAATTGTTTTCAAAACATTATAAAGTACTTTAAGGATTTTTAAATTGTTTTTAAAACATTTTAGAATGGTTTTAAGGCATTTTCAATTGTTGTTAAAGCACTTAAACTTATTTTTAAAACATTTTAAAATGTTTTTGAAAGACTTTAAAACATTTTAAAATCATTTAAAATTGTTCTTAAATCTTTAAATTATTTTTAAAATATTTTAAATTGTCTTTAAAGAATTGTAAACTATTTTTAAAGCATTTTAAAATCATTTAAAATTCTTCTTCAAGCAATTTCAATTATTTTTGAAGTATTTTAAATAGTTTTTAAAGCATTTTAAATTGTTTTGAAGGCATTTTAAATTACTTTAAAGATTTTTAAATTGTCGTTAAAGCATTTTAAAAGAATTTAAAACTGTTTTTAAACATTTTAGAATGCTTTAAATTGTTTTGAAATTATTTCGAACTATTTTAAATTGTCTTTAAAACGTTCTAAATTGTTTTAAAAACATTATAAATTGTTTTTAAGCATTCTAAATTGTTTTTAAAGCGTTTAAAATTGTTTTTATAACATTTTAGAGTGTTTTAAATTGTTGTTAAAGCATTGTAAACTACTTTTAAAGCATTTTAAAATCATTTAAAATTGTTCTTAAAGAAATTTAAATTATTTTTGAAGTATTTTAAATAGTTTTTAAAGCATTGTAAACGGTTTTTAAAGCATTTTAAATTGTTTTGAAAGCATTTTAAAATCATTTTAAAGTACTTCAAATCTTTTTAAATTGTTGTTAAAGCATTTTAAAAGAATATAAAATTGTTTTTAAAACATCTTAAAGTGTTTTTAAATTATTTTGAACTATTTTAAATTGTTTTTAAACTGTTCTAAATTGTTTCAAAAACATTTCAAATTGTCTTTAAAACATTTGAAATTGTTTTTAAGGCATTTAAAATTGTTTTCAAAACATTTTAAAGTACTTTAAAGCTTTTTAAATTGTTTTTAAAACATTTTAAATTTTTTTTGAAAGATTTTAAAATCATTTAAAATTGTTCTTAAATCAATTTAAATTATTTTTAAAGTATTTTAAATTGTTTTTAAAGCATTGTAAACCATTTTTAAAGCATTTTAAAATCATTTTAAATTGTTTTGAAAGCATTTTAAAAACATTGTAGAGTAGTTTAAAGCTTTTTAAATTGTTGTTAAAATATTTTTAAAAAATTTATAATTGTTTCTAAAACATTTTGAAGTGTTTTAAATTGTTTTTAAATCATTTTGAACTGTTTTAAATTGTTTTTAAAACATTTTAAAATGGTTTTAAAGCATTTTCAATTGTTGTTAAAGCAGTTAAAGTGTTTTTAAATTATTTTGAACTATTTTAAATTGTTTTTAAAACGTTCTAAATTGTTTCAAAAACATTTTAAATTGCTTCTAGTCATTTTAAATTGTTTTTAAAGCGTTTAAAATTGTTTTTAAAACATTGAAAAGTACTTTAAAACTTTTTAAATTGTTTTTAAAACATTTTAAAATGGTTTTAAAGCATTTTCAATTGTTGTTAAAGCACTTAAACTTATTTTTAAAACATTTTAAAATGTTTTTGAAACATTTTAACATCATTTAAAATTGTTCTTAAATAAATTCAAATTAGTTTTAAAGTATTTTAAATTGTTTTTAAAGCATTGTAAACTATTTAAAATCATTTAAAATTGTTCTTAATGCAATTTAAATTATTTTTGATGTATTTTAAATAGTTTTTAAAGCATTGTAAATGGTTTTTAAAGCATTTTAAATTGTTTTGAAATCATTTTAAAAACATTTTAAAGTACTTTAAAGCTTTTTAAATTGTTTATAAAGCATTTTAAAAGAATTTAAAATTGTTTCTAAAACATTTTAAAGTGTTTTTAAATTATTTTGAACTATTTTAAATTGTTTTTATACCATTTTAAATTGTTTTTAAACCATTGAAAATTGTTTTTAAAACATTTTAAAGTACTTTAAAGCTTTTTGAATTGTTTTTAAAACATTTTAAAATCATTTAAATTTGTTCTTAAATCAATTTAAGTTTTTTTTAAGGTATTTTAAATTGTTTTTAAAGCATTGTAAACTATTTTTAAAGCATTTTAAAATCATTTAAAATTGTTCTTAAAACAATTTAAATTATTTTGAAGTACTTTAAATAGTTTTTAAAGCATTGTAAACTGTTTTTAAAGCATTTTAAATTGTTTTGAAAGCATTTTAAAAACATTTTAAAGTACTTTAAAGCTTTTTAAATTGTTTATAAAGCATTTTAAAAGAATTAAAGTTGTTTCTAAAACATTTTAAAGTGTTTTTAAATTATTTTGAACTATTTTAAATCGTTTTTAAAACGTTCTAAATTTTTTCAAGGACATTTTAAATTGTTTTTATACCATTTAAAATTGTTTTTAAATCATTTAAAATTGTTTTTAAAACATTTTAAAGTACTTTAAAGCTTTTTGAATTGTTTATAAAACAATTTAAAATGGTTTAAAGCTTTCTCAATTGTTGTTAAAGAACTTAAACTTATTTTTAAAACATTTTAAAATCATTTAAAATTGTTCTTAAATCAATTTAAGTTATTTTTAAAGTATTTTAAATTGTTTTTAAAGCATTTTAAACTATTTTTAAAGCATTTTAAAATCATTTAAAAATTTTCTTAAAGCATTTTAAATTATTTTTGAAGTATTTTTAAATTGTTGTTCAAGCATTTTAAAAGAATATAAAATTGTCTATAAAACATTTTAAAGTGTTTTAAATTGTTTTGAACTATTCTAAATTGTTTTTAAAACGTTCTAAATTGTTTCAAAAACATTTTAAATTGTTTTAAAAGAATTTTAAATTGTTTTTAAGGCGTTTAAAATTGTTTTAAAACATTTTAAAGTAATTTAAAGCTTTTTAAATTGTTTTTAGAACATTTTAAAATTGGTTTAAAGCATTTTCAATTGTTGTTAAAGCACTTAAACTTATTTTTAAAACATTTTAAAATGTTTTTGAAACATTTCAAAACATTTTCAAATCATTTAAAATTGTTCTTAAATAAATTTAAATTATTTTTAAAGTATTTTAAAATGCTTTTAGAGCATTGTAAACTATTTTTAAAGCATTCTAAAATCATTTAAAATTGTTCTTAAAACAATTTAAATTATTTTTGAAGTATTTTAAATAGTTTTTAAAGCGTTGTAAATTGTTTTTAAAGCATTTTAAATTGTTTTGGAAGTATTTTAATTTTTTTGGAAAACATTTCAAAAACATTTTAAAGTACTTTAACGCTTTTTAAATTGTTGTTAAAGCATTTTAAAAGAATTTAAAATTGTTCTTAAATCTTTAAATTATTTTTAAAATATTTTAAATTGTCTTTAAAGAATTGTAAACTATTTTTGAAGCATTTAAAAATCATTTAAAATTCTTCTTCAAGCAATTTCAATTATTTTTGAAGTATTTTAAATAGTTTTTAAAGCATTGTAAGCTATTTTTAAAGCATTTTAAATTGTTTTGAAGGCATTTTAAAAACATTTTAAATTACTTTAAAGCTTTCAAAATTGTCGTTAAAGCATTTTAAAAGAATTTAAAATTGTTTTTAAACATTTTAGAATGCTTTAAATTGTTTTGAAATTATTTCGAACTATTTTAAATTGTTTTTAAAATGTTCTAAATCATTTCAAAAACATTATAAATTGTTTTTAAGCATTTTGAATTGTTTTTAAAGCGTTTAAAATTGTTTTTAAAACATTTTAGAGTGTTTTAAATTGTTTTTAAAGCATTGTAAACTACTTTTAAAGCATTTTAAAATCATTTAAAATTGTTCTTAAAGAAATTTAAATTATTTTTGAAGTATTCTAAATAGTTTTTAAAGCATTGTAAACGGTTTTTAAAGCATTTTAAATTGTTTTGAAAGCATTTTAAAATCATTTTAAAGTACTTCAAATCTTTTTAAATTGTTGTTAAAGCATTTTAAAAGAATATAAAATTGTTTTTAAAACATCTTAAAGTGTTTTTAAATTATTTTGAACTATTTTAAATTGTTTTTAAACCGTTCTAAATTGTTTCAAAAACATTTCAAATTGTCTTAAAACATTTTAAATTGTTTTTAAGGCATTTAAAATTGTTTTCAAAACATTTTAAAGTACTTTAAAGCTTTTTAAATTGTTTTTAAAACATTTTAAAATGTTTTTGAAAGATTTTAAAATCATTTAAAATTGTTCTTAAATCAATTTAAATTATTTTTAAAGTATTTTAAATTGTTTTTAAAGCATTGTAAACTATTTTTAAAGCATTTTAAAATCATTTTAAATTGTTTTGAAAGCATTTTAAAAACATTGTAGAGTAGTTTAAAGCTTTTTAAATTGTTGTTAAAATATTTTTAAAAAATTTATAATTGTTTCTAAAACACTTTGAAGTGTTTTAAATTGTTTTTAAATCATTTTGAACTGTTTTAAATTGTTTTTAAAACATTTTAAAATGGTTTTAAAGCATTTTCAATTGTTGTTAAAGCAGTTAAAGTGTTTTTAAATTATTTTGAACTATTTTAAATTGTTTTTAAAACGTTCTAAATTGTTTCAAAAACATTTTAAATCGCTTCTAATCATTTTAAATTGTTTTTAAAGCGTTTAAAATTGTTTTTAAAACATTGAAAAGTACTTTAAAACTTTTTAAATTGTTTTTAAAACATTTTAAAATGGTTTTAAAGCATTTTCAATTGTTGTTAAAGCACTTAAACTTATTTTTAAAACATTTTAAAATGTTTTTGGAACATTTTAAAACATTTTAACATCATTTAAAATTGTTCTTAAATAAATTCAAATTATTTTTAAAGTATTTTAAATTGTTTTTTTTTTTTTTGTAAGCTAGTGCGGGACCTTTACATTTTCCAACATACAACATCATACACCTGTCGCAGCAGGACTCGAACCTGGGTGGGGGGTGCTACAGCCATCCGCCCCTACCATTACACCGTGCACCTCATGTGCAGTATTTTAAATTATTTTTAAAGCATTGTAAACCATTTAAAATCATTTAAAATTGTTCTTAATGCAATTTAAATTATTTTTGAAGTATTTTAAATAGTTTTTAAAGCATTGTAAATGGTTTTTAAAGCATTTTAAATTGTTTTGAAAGCATTTTAAAAACATTTTAAAGTACTTTAAAGCTTTTTAAATTGTTTATAAAGCATTTTAAAAGAATTTAAAATTGTTTATAAAGCATTTTAAAAGAATTTAAAATTGTTTCTAAAACATTTTAAAGTGTTTTTAAATTATTTTGAACTATTTTAAATTGTTTTTATACCATTTTAAATTGTTTTTAAACCATTGAAAGTTGTTTTTAAAACATTTTAAAGTACTTTAAAGCTTTTTGAATTGTTTTTAAAACATTTTAAAATCATTTAAAATTGTTCTTAAATCAATTTAAGTTTTTTTAAGGTATTTTAAATTGTTTTTAAAGCATTGTAAACTATTTTTAAAGCATTTTAAAATCATTTAAAATTGTTCTTAAAGCAATTTAAATTATTTTGAAGTACTTTAAATAGTTTTTAAAGCATTGTAAACTGTTTTTAAAGCATTTTAAATTGTTTTGAAAGCATTTTAAAAACATTTTAAAGTACTTTAAAGCTTTTTAAATTGTTTATAAAGCATTTTAAAAGAATTTAAAGTTGTTTCTAAAACATTTTAAAGTGTTTTTAAATTATTTTGAACTATTTTAAATCGTTTTTAAAACGTTCTAAATGTTTTCAAGGACATTTTAAATTGTTTTTATACCATTTTAAATTGTTTTTAAACCATTTAAAATTGTTTTTAAAACATTTTAAAGTACTTTAAAGCTTTTTGAATTGTTTATAAAACATTTTTGAATTGTTTATAAAACAATTTAAAATGGTTTTAAAGCTTTTTCAATTGTTGTTAAAGAACTTAAACTTATTTTTAAAACATTTTAAAATCATTTAAAATTGTTCTTAAATCAATTTAAGTTATTTTTGAAGTATTTTAAATAGTTTTTAAAGCATTGTAAACTGTTTTTAAAGCATTCTAAATTGTTTTGAAAGCATTTTAAAGTACTTTAAAGCTTTCTAAATTGTTGTTAAAGCATTTTAAAATCATTTAAAATTGTTCTTAAAGCAATTTAAATTATTTTTGAAGTATTTTTAAATTGTTGTTCAAGCATTTTAAAAGAATTTAAAATTGTCTATAAAACATTTTAAAGTGTTTTAAATTGTTTTGAACTATTCTAAATTGTTTTTAAAACGTTCTAAATTGTTTCAAAAACATTTTAAATTGTTTTAAAAGCATTTTAAATTGTTTTTAAAGCGTTTAAAATTGTTTTAAAACATTTTAAAGTAATTTAAAGCTTTTTAAATTGTTTTTAGAACATTTTAAAATTGGTTTAAAGCATTTTCAATTGTTGTTAAAGCACTTAAACTTATTTTTAAAACATTTTAAAATGTTTTTGAAACATTTCAAAACATTTTCAAATCATTTAAAATTGTTCTTAAATCAATTTAAATTATTTTTAAAGTATTTTAAATTGTTTTTAAAGCATTGTAAACTATTTTTAAAGCATTCTAAAATCATTTAAAATTGTTCTTAAAGCAATTTAAATTATTTTTGAAGTATTTTAAATAGTTTTTAAAGCATTGTAAACTGTTTTTAAAGCATTTTAAATTGTTTTGGAAGCATTTTAAATTTTTTTGGAAAACATTTCAAAAACGTTTTAAAGTACTTTAAAGCTTTTTAAATTGTTGTTAAAGCATTTTAGAAGAATTTAAAATTGTTTTTAAAACATTTTAAAATGTTTTAAATTATTTTGAACTCTTTTAAATTGTTTTTAAAACATTCTAAATTTTTTCAAAAACATTTTAAATTGCTTATAAAGCATTTTATTTTTTTTTAGAGCATTTAAAATTGTTTTTAAAACATTATAAAGTACTTTAAGGATTTTTAAATTGTTTTTAAAACATTTTAGAATGGTTATAAAGCATTTTCAATTGTTGTTAAAGCACTTAAACTTATTTTTAAAACATTTAAAAATGTTTTTGAAAGATTTTAAAACATTTTAAAATCATTTAAAATTGTTCTTAAATCTTTAAATTATTTTTAAAATATTTTAAATTGTCTTTAAAGAATTGTAAACTATTTTTAAAGCATTTAAAAATCATTTAAAATTCTTCTTCAAGCAATTTCAATATTTTTGAAGTATTTTAAATAGTTTTTAAATCATTGTAAGCTATTTTTAAAGCATTTTAAATTGTTTTGAAGGCATTTTAAAAAAAATTTAAGTTACTTTAAAGCTTTTCAAAATTGTCGTTAAAGCATTTTAAAAGAATTTAAAATTGTTTTTAAACATTTTAGAATGCTTTAAATTGTTTTGAAATTATTTCGAACTATTTTAAATTGTTTTTAAAACATTCTAAATTGTTTCAAAAACATTATAAATTGTTTTTAAGCATTTTAAATTGTTTTTAAAGCATTTAAAATTGTTTTGAAAACATTTTAGAGTGTTTTAAATTGTTTTTAAAGCATTGTAAACTACTTTTAAAGCATTTTAAAATCATTTAAAATTGTTCTTAAAGAAATTTAAATTATTTTTGAAGTATTTTAAATAGTTTTTAAAGCATTGTAAACGGTTTTTAAAGCATTTTAAATTGTTTTGAAAGCATTTTAAAATCATTTTAAAGTACTTCAAATCTTTTTAAATTGTTGTTAAAGCATTTAAAAGAATATAAAATTGTTTTTAAAACATCTTAAAGTGTTTTTAAATTATTTTGAACTATTTTAAATTGTTTTTAAACCGTTCTAAATTGTTTCAAAAACATTTCAAATTGTTTTTAAAACATTTTAAATTGTTTTTAAGGCATTTAAAATTGTTTTCAAAACATTTTAAAGTACTTTAAAGCTTTTTAATTTTTTTTTAAAACATTTTAAAATGTTTTTGAAAGATTTTAAAATCATTTAAAATTGTTCTTAAATCAATTTAAATTATTTTTAAAGTATTTTAAATTGTTTTTAAAGCATTGTAAACTATTTTTAAAACATTTTAAAATCATTTTAAATTGTTTTGAAAGCATTTTAAAAACATTGTAGAGTAGTTTAAAGCTTTTTAAATTGTTGTTAAAATATTTTTAAAAAATTTATAATTGTTTCTAAAACATTTTGAATTGTTTTAAATTGTTTTTAAATCATTTTGAACTGTTTTAAATTGTTTTTAAAACATTTTAAAATGGTTTTAAAGCATTTTCAATTGCTGTTAAAGCAGTTAAAGTGTTTTTAAATTATTTTGAACTATTTTAAATTGTTTTTAAAACGTTCTAAATTGTTTCAAAAACATTTTAAATTGCTTCTAATCATTTTAAATTGTTTTTAAAGTGTTTAAAATTGTTTTTAAAACATTGAAAAGTACTTTAAAACTTTTTAAATTGTTTTTAAAACATTTTAAAATGGTTTTAAAGCATTTTCAATTGTTGTTAAAGCACTTAAAATTATTTTTAAAACATTTTAAAATGTTTTTGAAACATTTTAACATCATTTAAAATTGTTCAAAGTATTTCAAATTGTTTTTAAAGCATTGTAAACTATTTTTAAAGCATTTTAAAATCATTTAAAATTGTTCTTAAAGCAATTTAAATTATTTTTGATGTATTTAGATAGTTTTTAGAGCATTGTAAACTGTTTTTAAAGGATTTTAAATCGTTTTGAAACCATTTTAAAAACATTTTAAAGTACTTTACAGCTTTTTAAATTGTTGTTAAAACATTTTAAAAGAATTTAAAAATGTTTCTAAAACATTTCAAAGTGTTTTAAATTGTTTTTAAAATATTTTGAACTATTTTAAATTGTTTCTAAAATGTTCTAAATTGTTTGAAAAACATTATAAATTGTTTTTAAAGCATTTTAAATTGTTGTTAAATCATTAAAAAAATTTTTTAAACAGTTTAAAGTACATTCAAGCTTTTTATATTATTTTTAAAACATTTTAAAAATGTTTTAAAGCATTTTCAATTGTTGTTAAAGCACTTAAACTTATTTTTAAAATGTTTTTGAAACATTTTAAAACATTTTAACATCATTTAAAATTGTTCTTCAATCATTTTAAATTATTTTTAAAGTATTTTAAATTGTTTTTGAAGCATTGTAAACTATTTTTAAAGCATTTTAAAATCATTTAAAATTATTCTTAAAGCAATTTAAATTATTTTTGAAGTATTTTAAATAGTTTTTAAAGCATTGTAAACGGTTTTTAAAGCATTTTAAATAATTTTGAAAACATTTTGAATTGTTTTGAAAGCATTTTAAAATCATTTTAAAGTACTTTAAAGCTTTTTAAATTGTTGTTAAAGAATTTTAAAAGAATTTAAAATTGTTTTTAAAACATTTTAAATTGTTTTTAAAGCGTTTAAAATGTTCTAAATTTTTTCAAAAACATTTTAAAACGGTTTTAAAGCATTTTCAATTGTTGTTAAAGCACTTAAACTTATTTTTCAAACATTTTAAAATGTTTTTGAAACGTTTTAAAACATTTTAAAATCATTTAAAATTGTTCTTAAATCAATTTAAATTATTTTAAAAGTATTTTAAATTGTTTTTAAAGCATTGTAAACTATTTTTAAAGCATTTTAAAATCATTTAAAATTGTTCTTAAAGCAATTTAGATTATTTTTGAAGTATTTTAGATAGTTTTTAAGGCATTGTAAACTGTTTTTAAAGCATTTTAAATTGTTTTGAAACCATTTTAAGAACATTTAAAGTACTTTAAAGCTTTTTAATGTGTTGTTAAAGCATTTTAAAAGAATTTAAAATTGTATTTAAAACATTATAAAGTGTTTTAAATTGTTTTTAAATTATTTTGAAGTATTTTAAATTGTTTTTAAAACGTTCTAAATTGTTTCAAAAACATTTTAAATTATTTTTAAAGCATTTTAAATTATTTTTAAATCATTTTAAATTTTTTTTTAAAGCGTTTTTTAATTTATTTTTTTAAACATTTTAAAATGGTTTTAAAGCATTTTCAATTGTTGTTAAAGTATTTAAACTTATTAAAATGTTTTAAAATGTTTTTGAAACATTTTAAAATCATTTAAAATTGTTCTGAAATCAATTTAAATTATTTTTAAAGTATTTTAAATTGTTTTTAAAGCATTGTAAACTATTTTTAAAGCATTTTAAATTCCTTTTAAAGAATTTTAAAAACATTTTAAGGTACTTTAAAGCTTTTTAAATTGTTGTTAAAACATTTTTTTTAAATTTAATTGTTCTTAAAACATTTGAAAGTACTTTAAAGCTTTTTAAATTGTTTTTAAACCATTTTAAAATGGTTTTAAAGCATTTTCAATTGTTGTTAAAGCACTTAAACATGTTTCTAAAACATTTTAAAATGTTTTTGAAACATTTTAAAAACACTTAAAATTGTTCTTAAATCAATTTAAGTTATTTTTAAAGTATTTTATATTGTTTCTAAAGCATTGTAAACTATTTTTAAAACTTTTTAAAATCATTTAAAATTGTTCTTAAAGCTTTTTAAATTGTTTTTAAAACATTTTAAAACGGTTTTAAAGAATTTTCAATTCTTGTTAAATCACTTAAATTTATTTTAAAACATTTTAAAACATTTAAAATTGTTCTTAAATCAATTTAAATTATTTTTAATGTGTTTTAAATTGTTTTTAAAGCATTTCAAATTGTTTTTAAAGCATTTTAATTTTTTTTAAAACATTTTAAAGTAATTTAAAGCTTTTTAAAGTGTTTTTTAAACATTTTAAAATGGTTTTAAAGCATTTCCAATTGTTGTCAAAGCACTTAAACTTATTTTGGAAACATTTTAAAATGTTTTTGAAGCACTTTAAAATCATTTAAAATTGTTCTAAAATCAATTTAAATTATTTTTAAGGTATTTTATATTGTTTCTAAAGCATTGTAAACTATTTTTAAAGCATTTTAAAATCATTTAAAATTGTTCTTAAAGCAATTAAAATTATTTTTGATGTATTTTAAATCATTGTAAATGGTTTTTAAAGCATTTTAAATTGTTTTGAAATCATTTTAAAAACAATTTAGAGTACTTTAAAGCTTTTTAAATTGTTGTTAAAGCATTTTAAAAGAATTTAAAATTGTTTTTAAAACATTTTAAAGTGTTTTAAATTGGTTTTAAATCATTTGAAACTATTTTAAATTATTTTTAAAATGTTCTAAATTGTTTCAACAACATTATAAATTGTTTCTAAAGCATTTTAAATTGTTTTTAAAGCGTTTAAAATTGTTTTTAAAACATTTTAAAGTACTTTAAATATTTTTAAGAGTCACCAGACACTTCTCAGTTTCACAGCCAGCAGAATAAGGTTCTAGGTGGTACTACCTCCCTGGAGATGCAAACTCAGGCGTGTCTGAGTGGTCCAGTTGAAGGCGGTTCTCTAAGCGCCTTCCACTGCTCATGATGCATAATCAGGTCTTTGCCCTTTGGTTGCAGTCTCCCTGTTTGCTCAATGTTAAGGTTTCAATGCTTGTTTATGACTTAGATTACAGTTCTGACCTAGGCAGCGCTCCCCTAATCATATGTATAAGGTCAGACAGGTTGTTTTGGTCCTCTAGTCAGTCTACAATTTTGACAATGTCGTATTCAGTCTCTATGTACTAGTCATGGTCCTGGCTCTAGTCAGTCATCAACTAGTCTTTTTGGGTCAATTTTTATCAATGTAATGTGAGTAAGCCGCCTTTCTGGGCTAGACATTTCAAGGCCGCTACCTCTATGTAAAAATATTTTGAATCAATATAGGAGTAGATTTATTTAGTAAAAAAAAAACAATTGAAAATGCTTTAAAATCGATTTAAAATGTTTTAAAAACAATTTAAAAAGCTATAAAGTACTTTAAAATGTTTTAAAAACAATTTTAAATGCTTTAAAAACAATTTAAAATGTTTTTGAAACAATTTAGAACGTTTTAAAAACAATTTAAAATAGTTCAAAATAACTTAAAAACACTTTAAAAAGTTTTAAAAACAACTTTAAATTCTTTTAAAATGCTTACAACAATTTAAAAAGCTTTAAAGTACTTTAAAATGTTTTTAAAATGCTCCCAAAACAATTTAAAATGCTTTAAAAACAGTTTACAATGCTTTCAAAACTATTTAAAATACTTCAAAAATAATTTAAATTGCTTTAAGAACAATTTTAAATAATTTTAAAATGCTTTAAAAATAGTTTACAATGCTTTAAAAATAATTTAAAATACTTTAAAAATAATTTAAATTGATTGAAGAACAATTATTTTCAAAGCATTTTAAATTGTTTTCAAAGCATTTTAAAAATATTTTAAAGTACTTTAAAACTTTTCAAATTGTTGTTAAAGCATTTAAAAAAATTTAAACTTGTTTTTAAAACATTTTAAAGTGTTTTTAAATTATTTTGAACTATTTTAAATTGTTTTTAAAACATTCTAAATTGTTTATAAAACATTTTAAACTGTTTTTAAACCATTTTAAATGATTTTAGAGTGTTTAAAATTGTTTTTAAAACATTTTAAAGTACTTCAAAGCTTTTTAAAACATTTTAAAAAGGTTTTAAATCATTTTCAATTGTTGTTAAAGCACTTAACCTTATTTCTAAAACATTTTAAAATCATTTAAAATTGTTCTTAAATCAATTTAAATTATTTTTAAAGTATTTTAAATTTTTTATAAGGCATTGTAAACTATTTTTAAAGCATTTTAAAATCATTTAAAATTATTTTCAAAGCAATCTAAATTACTTTTAGAGTATTTTAAATAGTTTTTAAAGCATTGTAAACTGATTTTAAAGCATTTTAAATTTTTTTGAATGCATTTTAAAAAAAAATTAAAGTACTTTAAAGCTTTTTAAATTTTTGTTAAAGCATATTAAAAGAATTTAAAATTGTTTTTAAAACACTTTAAATTGTTTTAAAATTATTTTGAATTATTTTAAATTGTTTTTAAAGCATTTAAAATTGTTTCTAAAACATTTTAAAGTACTTTAAAGCTTTTTAAATTGTTTTTAAAACATTTTAAAACGGTTTTAAAGCTTTTTCAATTGTTGTTAAAGCACTTAAACTTATTTTTAAAGCATTTTAAAATGTTTTTGAAACATTTTAAAATAATTTAAAATTGTTCTTAAATCAATTTAAATTATTTTAAAATTGTTTTTAAAGCATTGTAAACTATTTTTAAAGCATTTTAAAATTATTTAAAATTGTTCTTAAAGCAATTTAAATTATTTTTAAAGTATTTTAAACTGTTTTTAAAGCATTGTAAACTATTTTTAAAGCATTTAAAAATTATTTAAAATTGTTCTTAAAGCAATTTAAATTATTTTAGAAGTTTTTTAAATAGTTTTTAAAGCATTGTAAACCGTTTTTAAAGCATTTTAAATTGTTTTGAAAGCATTTTAAATTGTTTTCAAAGCATTTTAAAAACATTTTAAAGTACTTTACAGCCTTTTAAATTGTTTTTAAAGCATTTTAAAAGGATTTAAAATTGTTTCTAAAACATTTTAAAGTGTTTTAAATTGTTTTTAAAATATTTTGAACTATTTTAAATTGTTTTTAAAACATACTAAATCCTTTCAAAAACATTTTAAATTGTTTTTAAGGAATTTTAAATTGTTTTTAAAGCATTTAAAATTCTTTTTAAAACATTTTAAAGTACTTTAATGTTTTTTAAATTGTTTTTAAAACATTTTAAAATGGTTTTAAAGCATTTTCAATTATTGTTAAAGCACTTAAACTTATTTTTAAAACATTTTAAAATATTTTTGAAACATTTTAAAATCATTTAAAATAGTTCTTAAATAATTTTAAATTATTTTTAAAGTATTTTAAATTGTTTTTAAAGCATTGTAAACTATTTTTAAAGCATTGTTCTTAAAGCAATTTATATTATTTTTGAAGTATTTCAAATAGTTTTTAAAGCATTGTAAACTGTTTTGAAAGCATTTTATTTTTTTTGAAAGCGTTTTAAATTCCTTTTAAAGTACTTTAAAGCATTTTAAATTGTTGTTAAAGCATTTTAAAATAATTTAAAATTGTTTTTAAAACATTTTAAAGTGTTTTAAATTGTTTTTAAATTATTTTGAAGTACTTTAAATTCTTTTTAGAACATTCTAAATTGTCTCAAAAGCATTTTAAGTTGTTTTTAAAGCACTTTAAATTGTTTTTAAAGAATTTATAATTGTTTTTAAAACATTTTAAAATGGTTTTAAAGCATTTCCAATTGTTGTCAAAGAACTTGAACTTATTCTTAAAACATTTTAAATTCATTTAAAATTGTTCTTAAATCAATTTAATTTTTTTTAAAGTATTTTAAATTGTTTTTAAAGCATTGTAAATTATTTTTAACGAATTTTAAAATCATTTAAAATTGTTCTTAAAGCAATTTAAATTATTTTTGAAGTATTTTAAATAGATTTTGAAACATTGTAAACTGTTTTGAAAGCACATTAAATTGTTTTGAAATTAAAAACATTTTAAAGTACTTTAAAGCTTTTTAAATTGTTGCTAAAGCATTTTAAAAGAATTTAAAATTGTTTCTAAAACATTTTAAAGTGTTTTAAATTGTTTTTAAATTTTTTTGAACTATTTTGAATTGTTTTTAAAACATTATAAATTGTTTCAAAAACATTTTATATTGTTTTTAAAGCATTTTAAATTGTTTTTAAAGCATTTAAAAATATTTTTAAAACATTTTAAAGCGCTTTAAAGCTTTTTAAATTATTTTTAAAACATTTTAAAACGGTTTTAAAGCATCTTCAATTGTTGTTAAAGCACTTAAACTTATTTTTAAAACATTTTAATTTTTTTTTGAAACATTTTATAACATTTTAAAATCATTTAAAATTGTTCTTAAATCAATTCAAATTATTTTTAAAGTATTTTAAATTGTTTTTAAATCATTGTAAACTATTTTTAAAGCATTTCAACATCATTTAAAATTGTTCTTAAAGCAATTTAAATTATTTTTGAAGTATTTTAAATAGTTTTTAAAGCATTGTAAACTGTTTTTAAAGCATTTTAAAAATAATTTAAAGTACTTTAAAGCTTTTTAAATTGTTGTTAAAACATTTTAAAAGAATTTAAAGTTGTTTTTAAAACATTTTAAAGTGTTTTTAAATTATTTTAAATTACTTTAAATTGTTTTTAAAAGATTTTAAATTATTTCAAAAACATTTTAAATTGTTTTTAAAGAGTTTAAAATTATTTTTAAAACATTTTAAAGTACTTTAAAGCTTTTTAAATTGTTTCTAAAACATTTTAAAACAGGTTTAAAGCATTTTCAATTGTTGTTAAAGCACTTAAACTTATTTTTAAAACATTTTAAAATGTTTATGAAACATTTTAAAATCATTTAAAATTGTCCTTAAATCAATTTAAATTATTTTTAAAGTATTTTAAATTGTTATTAAATCATTGTAAACTATTTTTAAAGCATTTTAAAATCATTTAAAATTGTTCTTAAAGCAATTTAAATTATTTTTGAAGTACTTTAAATAGTGTTTAAAGAATTGTAAATGGTTTTGAAAGCATTTTAAATGGTTTTGAAAGCATTTTAAACGCATTTTAAAGTACTTTAAAGCTTTTTAAATTGTTATTAAAGCATTTTAAAGGAATTTAAAATTGTTTTTAAAACATTTTAAAGTGTTTTAAATGGTTTTTAAATTATTTTGAACTATTTTAAATTGTTTTTAAAACATTCTAAATTGTTTCAGAAACATTTTAAATTGTTTTTAAAGCATTTTAAGTTGTTTTTAAAGCATTTAAAATTGCTTTTAAAACATTTTAAAGTACATTAAATCTTTTTAAATTGTTTTCAAAACATTTTAAAACTGTCTTAAAGCATTTTCAATTGTTGTTAAAGCATTCAAACTTATTTTTAAAACATTTTCAAATGTTTTTGAAACATTTTAAAATCATTTAAAATGGTTATTAAATCAATTTAAATTATTTTTAAAGATTTTTTTTTTTAAATCATTGTAAACTTTTTAAAAGCATTTTGAAGTCATTTAAAGTTGTTCTTAGCAATTTAAATCATTTTTGAAGTATTTTAAATAGTTTTTAAACTGTTGTAAACTATTTTTAAAGCATTTTAATTTGTTTTGAAAACATTTTAAAAACATTTTAAAGTACTTTAACGCTTTTTAAATTGTTGTTCAAGCCTTTTAAAATAATTTGAAAAGTTTTTAAAAATATTTTAATGTGTTTTAGATTGTTTTTAAATTATTTTTAAGTATTTTAAATTGTTTTTAAAACATTCTAAATTGTTTAAAAGACACTTTAAATTGTTTTTAAAGCATTGTAAATTGTTTTTAAAGCATTTAAGATTGTTTTTAAAACATTTTAAACGATTTTAAAGCATTTTCAATTGTTGTTAAAGCACTTAAGCATTTTAAAATATTTTAAAATCATTTAAAAATATTGTTTTAGATTGTTTTTTTTGAAACATTTTAAAATATTTTAAAATCACTTGAAATTTTTCTTAAATAAATCTAAATTATTTTTAAATATTTTAAATTATTTTTAAAGCATTATAAACTATTTTCAAAGCATTTTAAAATCATTTAAAATTGTTCTTAAAGAAATTTAAATTATTTTTGAATTATTATAAATAGTTTTTAAAGCAGTGTAAACTAATTTTAAAGCATTTTAAATTGTTTTGAAAGAATTTTAAAGTACTTTAAATCTTTTTAAATTGTTTTTAAAGCATTTTAAAAGAATTTTAAATTGTTTTTAAAAATTTTTAAAGTGTTTTTTTTAATTATTTTGATCTATTTTAAATTGTTTTTAATACATTGTAAATTGTTTCAAAAACATTTGAAATTGTTTTTGAAACATTTTAAAATCATTTAAAATTATTCTTAAAGCAATTTAAATTATTTTTGAATTATTTTAAATAGTTTTTAAAGCATTGTAAACTAATTTTAAAGCATTTTTAATTGTTTTGAAAGAATTTTAAAGACATTTTAAAGTGCTTTAAATCTTTTTAAATTGTTGTTAAAGAATTTTAAAAGAATTTAAAGTTGTTTTTAAAAAATTTTAAAGTGTTTTTAAATTATTTTGAACTATTTTAAATTGTTTTTAAAACGTTCTAAATGGTTTCAAAAACATTTTAAATTGTTTTTAAAGCATTTTAAATTGTTTTCAAAGCATGTAAAATTGTTTTTAAAACATTTTAAAGTATTTTAAAGCTTTTAAAATTGTTTTTAAAACATTTTAAAATGGTTTTAAAGTATTTTTAATTGTTGTTAAAGCACTTAAACTTATTTTTAAAACATTTTAAAATGTTTTTGAAAAACATTTTAAAATAATTTAAAATTGTTTATTTTTAAAGTATTTTAAATTGTTTTTAAAGCATTGTAAACTATTTTTAAAGCATTTTAAAATCATTTAAAATTATTCTTAAAGCATTTTAAATTATTTTTGAAGTATTTTAAATAGTTTTTAAAGCATTGTAAACTATTTTTAAAGCATTTATAATTGTTTTTAAAGCATTTTAAAAACATTTTAAAGTACTTTAAAGATTTTTAATTGTTGTTAAAGAATTTTAAATTGTTTTTAAAACATTTTAAAGTGTTTTAAATTGTTTTTAAAACATTTTAAAGTGTTTTAAATTGTTTTTAAATTTTTTTTTAAATTATTTTGAACTATTTTAAATTGTTTTTAAAATGTTCTAAATTGTTTCAAAAACATTTTCAATTGTTTCTAAAGCATTTTAAATTGTTTTTAAAATGTTTAAATTTTTTTTTTAAACATTTCAAAGTACTTTAAAGCTTTTTAAATTGTTTTTAAAACATTTTAAAACGGTTTTAAAGCATTTTTTATTGTTCTTAAAGAACTTAAACTTATTTTTAACTCATTTTAAAATGTTTTTGAAACATTTTAAAAGATTTTAAAATCATTTAAAATTGTTCTTAAATCAATTTAAATTATTTTTAAAGAATTTTAAATTATTTTTAAAGCATTGTAAACTATTTTTAAAGCATTTTAAAATCATTTAAAACTGTTCTTAAAGCAATTTAAATTATTTTTGAAGTATTTTAAATAGTTGTTAAAGAATTGTAAACAGTTTTTAAAGCATTTTAAATTGTTTTGAAAGCATTTTAAAAACCTTTTAAAGTACTTTAAAGATTTTTAAATTGTTTTTAAATTATTTTGAACTATTTTAAATTGTTTTAAAGCATTTTGAATTGTTTTTTAAAGTGTTTAAAATTGTTTTTAGAACATTTCAAAGTACTTTAAAGCTTTTTAAATCGTTTTTAAAACATTTTAAAACAGTTTTAAAGCATTTTCAATTTTTGTTAAAGCACTAAAACTTATTTTTAAAACATTTTAAATTTTTTTTGAAACATTTTAAAATCATTTTAAATTGTTATTAAATCAATTTAATTATTTTTAAAGCATCTTAAAATTGTTCTTAAAGCAATTTAAATCATTTTTGAAGTATTTTAAATAGTTTTTAAAATATTGTAAACTATTTTTAAAGTATTTTAAATTGTTTTGAAAGCATTTTAAATTGATTTGAAAGCATTTAAAAAAAATTTAAACTACTTTAAAATCATTTAAAATTGTTCTTAAGTAATTATATTATTTTTGAGGTATATTAAATAGTTCTGATAGCATTGTAAACCATTTTTAAAGCATTTTAAATTGTTTTGAAAGCATTTTAAAAACATTTTAAAGTACTTTAAAGCTTTTTAAATTGTTGTTAAAGCATTTTAAAAGAATTTAAAGTTATTTTTAAAACATTTTAAAGTGTTTTTAAATTATTTTGAACTATTTTAAATTGTTTTTTAAAACGTTCTAAATTGTTTCAAAAACATTTTAAATTGTTTTTAAAGCATTTTAAATTGTTTTTAAAGCATTTAATATTGTTTTTAAAACATTTTAAAGTACTTTATAGCTTTTTAAATTGTTTCTAAAACATTTTAAAACGGTTTTAAAGCATTTTCAAATTATTTTTTTTTGAATAAATCTACTCCTATTTTGATGCAAAATATTTTTACATAGAGGCCATGGCCTCGAAATGTCTAGCCCAGAAAGGCGACTTACTCCCTTTACATTACTGAAAATTGACCCAAAAGGACTAGCTGATGACTAACTAGAACCAGGACCATGACTAGTACATAGAGACTAAATACAACATTGTCAAAATTGTAGACTAACCAGAGGACCAAAACAACTTGTCTGAGCTTATACATATGATCATGGGAGCACTGCCCAGGTCAGAACTACAATCTAAGTCATAAACAAGCATTGAACCCTTAACATTGAACAAACAGGGAGACTGCAACCAAAGGGCGAAGACCTGATTATGCATCATGAGCGGTGGAAGGCACTTCTTCCACGATTCGACATCCAAAACTGAAGGGATCATCATCATCTGAGGGATGGCCCTCTTCGCTTGGAGAACCGCCTTCAATTGGACCACTCAGATGCGCCTGAGTTTGCATCTGCTGGGATGTAGTACCATCTGGAACCTTATTCTGCTGGCTGTGAAACTGAGAAGTGCCTGGTGACTCTTCCACCCTTGCCTCCATTGTTGCACCTGGAGAAGCAGCCACCAAACCAACTGTGCCCTCGCTTAGCTGAATAATAACAAAAGCAATGAAAGAGTGATTACTAAGAGTGCAGGGGATTTGAAAACGGGTCGTATGAGCATGAGAATTGTGAGAACTCGACACTAAAGCGTGTTTCCCTTGCCCTCATCCACGACTGCTCTTGGTAGCTGGATGGTGATCAGAGTCGAATCCTGATGAGCAAGAAGAGGGGTCCATGGTTAAGGAGGAGGGCTGGCGGCTGGGTCACCCACGGGAGCTTCCCCTTCTATAGCCCATTCTTTGGTGCAATTTAGGCATGTTGAATAGAACCAAAGGAGCGGAACAAGCAGCAAATCTTTGCTGGCTAGGAGAGACTGAAAGGGGGAGAGCAACCTCGCGTGATGGAGCACTGAGAATGACGGAGGACAAGCGGCAATTACAATTGCAGGAAGGATTTTAGAAAGCCAGAAGTCCCAGCTGAGAGTCAACACTACATTCCTGAGCGCAGCGATTTCGTGGACTAACCCGAGAACAGAGCATTGTGACAACGACGAAGCAAAACATTCGCAGGGGAGGAAAAATGAAGAACTGGAGGAGCACCATAACATAAGAGCAAAACTACCAGTATGGGATGTTGAGCTGCATTAATGTAGCATTGAATGAGCTTTCAGGGAGAATGAAGGTTGGCAGCGAGTGAAGCGAGATGGCGTTGGGTGTGAACCATGTGCCATCCCATCCAACCGTCTTTGTACCCTGCTCTGTACTACATGCCCACATCCGGGAAAGCATTTTCAATTGTTGTTAAAGCACTTAAACTTATTTTTAAAACATTTTAAAATGTTTTTGAAACATTTTAAAATCATTTAAAATTGTTCTTAAATCAATTTAAAATATTTTTAAAGTATTTTAAATTGTTTTTAAAGCATTGTAAACTATTTTTAAAGCATTTTTAAATTATTTAAAATTGTTCTCAAAGAAATTTAAATTATTTTTAAAGTATTTTAAATAGCTTTTAAAGCATTGTAAACTGTTTTTAAAGCATTTTAAATTGTTTTGAAAGAATTTTAAAAACATTTTAAAGTACTTTAAAGCTTTTTAAATTGTTGTTAAAGCATTTTAAAAGAATTTAAAATTGTTTTTAAAACATTTTAAAGTGTTTTTAAATTATTTTGAACTATTTAAGACTGTTTTTAAAAAGTTCTAAATTGTTTCAAAAACATTTTAAATTGCTTTTAAAGCATATTAAATTGTTTTTGAAGTGTTTAAAATTGTTTTTAAAATATTTTAAAGTACTTTAAAGATTTTTAAATTGTTTTTAAAACATTTTAAAATGGTTTTAAAGCATTTTCAATCTTTGTTAAAGCACTTAAACTTATTTTTAAAACATTTTAAAATGCTTTTTTAAACATTTTAAAATCATTTAAACGTGTTCTTAAATCAATTTAAATTACTTTTAAATTATTTTAAATTGTTTTTAAAGGATTGTAAACTATCTTAAAATCATTTAAAATTGTTCTTAAAGCAATTTGAATTATTTTAAAAGTATTTTAAATAGTTTTTAAAGCATTGTAAACTGTTTTTAAAGCATTTTAAATTGTTTTGAAAGCATTTTAAAGTACTCTAAAGCTTTTAAAATTGTTGTTAAAGCATTTTAAAAGAATTTAAAATTGTTTTTAAAACATTTTAAAGTACGTTAAAGCTTTTTAAATTGTTTTAAAAACATTTTCAATTGTTGTTAAAGCACTTAAACTTCTTTTTAAAACATTTTAAAATCATTTAAAATTGTCCTTAAATCAATTTAAATTATTTTTAAAGTATTTTAAACTATTTTTAAAGCATTGTAAACTATTTTTAAAGCATTTTAAAATGATTTAAAATTGTTCTTAAAGCAATTTTAATTATTTTTGAAGTATTTTAAATGGTTTTTAAAGCATTGTAAACTATTTTTAAAGCATTGTAAACTGTTTTTAAAGCATTTTAAATTGTTTTTAATGCATTTTAATTTTTTTTTAAGTACTTTAAAGATTCCTAATTGTTGTTTAAATTATTTTGCACTATTTCAAATTGTTTTTAAAATGTTCTAAATTGTTTCAAAAGCATTATAAATTGTTTTTAGAGCATTTTAAATTGTTTTTAAATCGTTTAAAAATGTTTTTAAAACATTTTAAAGTACTTGAAAGCTTTTTAAAATATTTAAAAACGGTTTTAAAGCATTTTCAATTGTTGTTAAGGCACTTAAATTTTTCTTTAAAACATTTTAAAATGTTTTTGAAACATTTTAAAACATTTTAAAATCATTTAAAATTGTTCTTAAATCAATTTAAATTATTTTTAAAGTATTTTAAATTGTTTTTAAAGCATTGTAATCTATTTTTAAAGCATTTTCAAATTATTTAAAATTGCTCTTAAAGCAATCTAAATTATTTTTAAAGTATTTTAATTAGTTTTTAAAGCATTGTAAACTGTTTTTAAAGCATTTTAAATTGTTTTTGAAACGTTATAAATTGTTTCAAGAACATTTGAAATTGTTTTTAAAGCATTTTGAATTGTTTTTAAAGTGTTTAAATTTTTTTTTAAACATTTTAAAGTACTTTAAAGCTTTTTAAATTGTTTATAAAACATTTTAAAATGGTTTTAAAGATTTTTCAATTGTTGTTAAAGAACTTAAACTTATTTTTAAAACATTTTAAAATCATTTAAAATTGTTCTTAAATCAATTTCAGTTATTTTTAAAGTATTTTAAATTGTTTTTAAAGCATTGTAACTATTCTTAAAGAATTTTAAAATTGTTCTCAAAGCAATTTAATTTACGTTTGAATTATTTTAAATAGTTTTTAAAGCATTTTAAATGGTTTTTAATGCATTTTAAATTGTTTTGAAAGCATTTTAAAAACATAAAGCATTCTAAAAGATTTTAAAATTGTTTTTAAAACAATTTAAAGTGTTTTAAATTGTTTTTAAATTATTTTGAACTATTTTAAAGTGTTTTTAAAATGTTCCAAATTGTTTCAAAAATATTTTAAATTGTTTTGACGCCTTTTGATGCCTTTTCAATTGTTGTTAAAGTACTTAAACTTATTTGTCAAATATTTTAAAATGTTTTTGAAACGTTTTAAAACATTTTAAAATCATTTAAAATTGTTCTTAAATCAATTTAAATTAATTTTAACGTATTTTAAATTGTTTTTAAAGCATTGTAAACTATTTTTAAAGCATTTTAAAATCATTTAAAATTGTTCTTAAAGCAGTTAAAATTATTTTTGAAGTATTTCAGATAGTTTTTAAAGCATTGTAAATTGTTTCTAAAGCATTTTAAATTGTTGTTAAAGATTTTAAAAGATTTTAAAATTGTTTTTATAACATTTTAAAGTGTTTTAAATTGTTTTTAAATTATTATGAACTCTTTTAAATTGTTTTCAAAACGTTCTAAATTGTTTTAAAAACATTTTAATATTTTTTAAAGCATTTTTAATTGTTTTTAAAGTCTTTAAAAATATTTTAGAACATTTAACATCATTTAGAATTGTTCTTAAATCAATTTAAATTATTTTTAAAGCAATTTAAATTGTTTTTAAAGCAATTTAAATTGATTTTAAAGCAATTTAAATTGTTTTTGAAGTATTTTAAATTGTTTTTAAATCATTGTAAATAGTTTTTAAAGCATTTTTAATTGTTTTTAAAGCATTTTAAAGTACTTTAAAGCTTTTTAAATTGTTCATAAAGCATTTTAAAAGAATTTAAAATTGTTTCTAAAACATTTTAAAGTGTTTTAAATTGTTTTTAAACTATTTTAAAGTGTTTTTGAAACATTCTACATTGTTTCAAGAACATCTTAAATTGTTTTTAAAGCATTTTGAATTGTTTTTAAAGCGTTTAAAATTGCTTTAAAAACATTTTAAAGTACTTTAAAGTTTTTTAAATTGTTTTTAAAACATTTTAAAATGTTTTTAAAGCCTTTTCTATTGTTGTTAAAGCACTTAAACTTATTTTTCAAATATTTTAAAATGTTTTTGAAACATTTTAAAACATTTTAAAATCATTTAAAATTGTTCTTAAATCAATTTAAATTAATTTTAACGTATTTTAATTTTTTTTTAAAGCATTGTAAACTATTTTAAAGAATTTTAAAATCATTTAAAATTTTTCTTAAAGCAATTAAAATTATTTTCGAAGTATTTTAGATAGTTTTTAAAGCATTTTAAAAGAATTTAAAATTGTTTTTAAAACATTTTAAAGTGTTTTTAAATTATTTTGAACTATTTTAAATTGTTTTTAAAAACATTCTAAATAGTTTCAAAAATATTTTAAATTGTTTTTAAAGCATTTAAAAATATTTTTAAAACATTTTCAAGTACTTTAAAGCTTTTTAAATTGTTTTTAAAATGGTTTTAAAGCATTTTCAATTGCTGTTAAAGCACTTAAACTTATTTTTAAAACATTTTAAAATGTTTTTGAAACATTTTAAACATTTTAACATCATTTAAAATTGTTCTTAAATCAATTTAAATTATTTTTAAAGTATTTTAAATTGTTTTTAAAGCATTGTAAACTATTTTTAAAGCATTTTAAATTTCTTAAAGCAATTTAAATTATTTTTGAAGTATTTTAAATGGTTTTTAAAGCATTGTAAATGGTTTTTAAAGCATTTTAAATTGTTGTTAAATCATTTTAAAAGAATTTAAAATTGTTTTTAAAATATTTTAAAGTGTTTTAAAGTGTTTTTAAATTATTTTGAACTATTTTAAATTGTTTTTAGAATGTTTTAAATTGTTTCAAAAACATTTTAAATTGTTTTTAAAGCATTTTAAATTGTTTTTAAAGCGTTCAAAAATATTTTTAAAACATTTTAAAGTACTTTAAAGCTTTTTAGATTGTTTTTAAAATGGTTTTAAAGCATTTTCAATTGTTGTTAAAGCACTTAAACTTATTTTTAAAACATTTTAACATCATTTAAAATTGTTCTTAAATCAATTTCAATTATTTTTAAAGTATTTTAAATTGTTTTTAAAGCATTGTAAACTATTTTTAAAGCATTTTAAAATCATTTAAAATTGTTCTTAAAGCAATTTAAATTATTTTTCGTGTATTTTAAATAGCTTTTGAAGCATTGTAAATAGTTTTTAAAGTATTTTAAATTGTTTTGAAAGTATTTTAAAAACATTTTAGAGTACTTTAAAGCTTTTTAAATTGTTGTTAAAACATTTTAAAAGAATTTATAATTGTTTTTAAATTATTTTGAAATATTTTATATTGTTTTTAAGACGTTCTAAATTGTTCCAAAAACATTTTAAATTGTTTCAGAAACATTTTAAATTGTTTTTAAAGCATTTTCAATTGTTGTTAAAGCACTTAAACGTATTTTTAAAACATTTTAAAATCATTTAAAATTGATCTTAAATCAATTTAAATTAATTTTAAAGTATTTTAAATTGTTTTCAAATCATTGTAAACTATTTTTAAATCATTTTAAAATCATCTTAAATTCTTTTGAAAGCATTTTAAAAACATTTTAAAGTAATTTAAAGCTTTTTAAATTGTTGTTAAAACATTTTAAAGTATTTTTTAATTATTTTAAACCATTTTAAGTTGTTTTTAAAACATTCTAATTTTTTTCAAAAACATTTTAAATTTCTTCTAAAGCATTTTAAATTGTTTTTAAAGCGTTTAAAATTGTTTTTAAAACATTTTAAAGTACTTTAAATCTTTTTAAATTGTTTTTAAAACATTTTGAAATGGTTTTAAAGCATTTGCAATTGTTGTTAAAGCACTTAAACCTATTTCTAAATCATTTTAAAATGTTTTTGAAACATTTTAAACTAATTTAAAATTGTTCTTAAATCAATTTAAATTATTTTTAAAGTATTTCATATTGTTTCTAAAGCATTGTTAACTATTTTTAAAGCGTTTTAAAATAATTTAAAATTGTTCTTAAAGCAATTTAAATTATTTTTGATGTATTTTAAATAGTTTTTAAAGTATTGTAAACTGTTTTTAAAACATTTTAAATGGTTTTGAAAGCGTTTTAAAAACATTTTAAAGTACTTTAAAGCTTTTTAAATTGTTTTAAAGCAATTTAAAAGTGTTTACAATTGTTTTGGATACATTTTAAAGTGTTTTAAATTGGTTTTAAATCATTTTGAAATATTTTAAATTGTTTTTAAAATGTTCTAAATTGTTTCAAAAACATTATAAATTGTTTTTAAAGCATTTAAAATTGTTTTAAAAACATTTTAAAGTACTTTAAAGATTTTTAAATTGTTTTTAAAATATTTTAAAACGATTTTAAAGAATTTTCAATTGTTTTTAAAGCACTTAAACTTATTTTTAAAACATTTTAAAATGTTTTCAAACATTTAAAAATCATTTAAAATTGTTCTTAAATCAATTTAAATTATTTTTAAAGTATTTTAAATTGTTTTTAAAGCATTTTAAAACGGTTTTAAATCATTTTCAATTGTTGTTAAAGCACATAAACTTATTTTTAAAACATTTTAAAATGTTTTTGAAACATTTTAAAATCATTTAAAATTATTATCAAATCAATTTAAATTATTTTTAAGGTATTTTATATTGTTTCAAAAGCACTATAAACTATTTTTAAAGCAATTTAAAATCATTTAAATATGTCCTTAAAGCAATTTAAATTATTTTTGATGTATTTTAAATAGTTTTTAAAGCATTGTAAACGGTTTTTAAAGCATTTTAAAAACATTTTAAACTACTTTAAAGCTTTTTAAATTGTTTTTAAAACATTTTAAAACGGTTTAAAAAAATTTTCAATTGTTGTTAAAGCACTTAAACATATTTTTAAAACATTTTAAAATGTTTTTGAAACATTTAAAATGTTTTAAATTCATTTTAAAATGTTTTAAATTCATTTAAAATTGTTATTAAATAAATTTAAATTATTTTTAAAGTTAAATTGTTTTTAAAGCATTGTAAACTATTTTTAAAGCATTCTAAAACCATTTAAAATTGTTCTTAAAGCAATTTAAATTATTTTTGAAGTATTTTAAATAGTTTTTAAAGCATTGTAAAATGTTTTGAAAGCATTTTAAAGTACTTCAAAACTTTTTAAATTGTTGTTAAAGCATTTTAAAAGAATTTAAAATTGTTTTTAAAAAATTTTAAAGTGTTCTTAAATTATTTTGAAATATTTTATATTGTTTTTAAAGCAGTTAAATTTATTTTTAAAACATTTTAAAATCATTTAAAATTATTCTTAAATCAATTTAAATTATTTTTAAAGTATCTTAAATTGTTTTTAAAGCATTGTAAACTATTTTTAAAGCATTTTAAAATCATTTAAAATTATTCTTAAAGCAATTTAAATTATTTTTGAAGTATTTTAAATATTTTTTAAAGTGTTGTAAACTATTTTTAAAGCGTTTTAAATTGTTTTGAAAGTATTTTAAATTGTTTTGAAAGCATTCTAAAAACATTTTAAAGTACTTTAAAGCTTTTTAAATTGTTCTTAAAGCATTTTAAAAGAATTTAAAATTGTTTTAAAAACATTTTAAGGTGTTTTAAATTTTTTTGAAGGTATTGATTTGAGAGTGTATTTAATTTTTTTTAGTTATATTTGATGGAAAATGATGTTATGATGGGCGGTCAAATGTTATCCACTTAAGTTTGGAATTTCATATTTATTTTGTTTTTTCAAGTGGAAATTTTATTGACGGTTAATTGTTTTTGACGTCTTAGCTTTGATTTTTATGCAAATGTCTGAACTCCAATTTTTTTAGTGTTTTAAAATTCTTAAAGCAATTTAAATTATTTTTGAAGTATTTTAAATGGTTTTTAAAGCATTGTAAACGGTTTTTAAAGCATTTTAAATTGTTTTGAAAGCATTTTAAAAACATTTTAAAGTACTTTAAAACATTTTAAATTGTTGTTAAATCATTTTAAAAGAATTTAAAATTGTTTTTAAAACATTTTAAAGTGTTTTAAATTGTTTTTAAATTATTTTGAACTATTTTAATTTTTTTTTTAAATGTTTTAAATTGTTTCAAAAACATTTTAAATTGTTTTTAAAGCATTTTAAATTGTTTTTAAAGCATTTTAAATTGTTTTTAAAGCGTTTAAAAATATTTTTAAAACATTTTAAAGTACTTTAAAGCTTTTTAGATTGTTTTTAAAATGGTTTTAAAGCATTTTCAATTGTTGTTACAACACTTAAACTTATTTTTAAAATGTTTTTGAAACATTTTAAAACATTTTAGCATGATTTAAAATTGTTCTTAAATAAATTTAAATTATTTTTAAATTATTTTAAATTGTTTTCAAAGCATTGTAAACTATTTTTAAATCATTTTAAAATCATTTTAAATTCTTTAGAAAGCATTTTAAAAACATTTTAAAGTACTTTAAAGCTTTTAAAATTGTTGTTAAAACATTTTAAAGTATTTTTAAATTATTTTGAACCATTTTAAGTTGTTTTTAAAACATTCTAATTTTTTTCAAAAACATTTTAAATTTATTCTAAAGCATTTTAAATTGTTTTTAAAGCGTTTAAAATTGTTTTCAAAACATTTTAAAGTACTTTAAAGCTTTTTAAATTGTTTTTAAAACATTTTAAAATGGTTTTAAAGCATTTTCAATTGTTTTTAAAGCACTTAAACTTATTTCTAAAGCATTTTAAAATGTTTTTGAACATTTTAAACTAATTTAAAATTGTTCTTAAATCAATTTAAATTATTTTTAAAGTATTTCATATTGTTTCTAAATCATTGTAAACTATTTTTAAAGCGTTTTAAAATCATTTAAAATTGTTCTTAAAGCAATTTAAATTATTTTTGATGTATTTTAAATAGTTTTTAAAGTATTGTAAACTGTTTTTAAAACATTTTAAATGGTTTTGAAAGCGTTTTAATAACATTTTAAAGTACTTTAAAGCTTTTTAAATTGTTTTAAAGCAATTTAAAAGTGTTTACAGTTGTTTTGGAAACATTTTAAAGTGTTTTAAATTGGTTTTAAATCGTTTTGAAATATTTTAAATTGTTTTTAAAATGTTATAAATTGTTTCAAAAACATTATAAATTGTTTTTAAAGCATTTAAAATTGTTTTTAAAGCATTTAAAATTGTTTTAAAAGCATTTTAAAGTACTTTAAAGCTTTTTAAATTGTTTTTAAAATATTTTAAAACGGTTTTAAAGAATTTTCAATTGTTTTTAAAGCACTTAAACTTATTTTTAAAACATTTTAAAATGTTTTCAAACATTTAAAAATCACTTAAAATTGTTCTTAAATCAATTTAATTTTTTTAAAAAGTATTTTAAATTGTTTTTAAAGCATTTTAAAATGGTTTTAAATCATTTTCAATTGTTGTTAAAGCACATAAACTTATTTTTAAAACATTTTAAAATGTTTTTGAAACATTTTAAAATCATCTAAAATTATTAGCAAATCAATTTAAATTATTTTTAAGGTATTTTATATTGTTTCTAAAGCACTATAAACTATTTTTAAAGCATTTTAAAATCATTTAAAATTGCTCTTAAAGCAATTTAAATTATTTTTGATGTATTTTAAATAGTTTTTAAAGCATTGTAAACGGTTTTTAAAGCATTTTAAAAACATTTTAAAGTACTTTAAAGCTTTTTAAATTGTTTTTAAAACATTTTAAAACGGTTTAAAAGCATTTTCAATGGTTGTTAAAGCACTTAAACATATTTTTAAAACATTTTAAAATGTTTTTGAAACATTTTAAAATGTTTTAAATTCATTTTAAAATGTTTTAAATTGATTTTAAAATGTTTTAACTTCATTTAAAATTGTTATTAAATCAATTTCAATTATTTTTAAAGTTAAATTGTTTTTAAAGCATTGTAAGCTATTTTTAAAGCATTCTAAAACCATTTAAAATTGTTCTTAAAGCAATTTAAATTATTTTTGAAGTATTTTAAATAGGTTTTAAAGCATTGTAAAATGTTTTGAAAGCATTTTAACGTGTTTTGAAAGCATTTTAAAGTACTTCAAAACTTTTTAAATTGTTGTTAAAGCATTTTAAAATTGTTTTTAAAACATTTTAAAGTGTTTTTAAATTATTTTGAAATATTTTATATTGTTTTTAAAGCAATTAAATTTATTTTTAAAACATTTTAAAATCATTTAAAATTGTTCTTAAATCAATTTAAATTATTTTTAAAGTATCTTAAATTGTTTTTAAATCATTGTAAACTATTTTTAAAGCATTTTAAAGTCATTTAAAATTATTCTTAAAGCAATTTAAATTATTTTTGAAGTATTTTAAATAGTTTTTAAAGTGTTGTAAACTATTTTTAAAGCGTTTTAAATTGTTTTGAAAGTATTTTAAATTGTTTTGAAAGCATTCTAAAAACATTTTAAGGTACTTTAAAGCTTTTTAAATTGTTCGTAAAGCATTTTGAAAGAATTTAAAATTGTTTTAAAAACATTTTAAAGTGTTTTAAATTGTTTTGAAGGTATTGATTTGAGAGTGTATTGAATTTTTTAGTTATATTTGATGGAAAATGATGTTATGATGGGCGGTCAAATTTTATCCACTTAAGTTTGGAATTTCATATTTATTTTGTTTTTTCAAGTGGAAATTTTATTGACGGTTAATTTTTTTAGACGTCTTAGCTTTAAGTTTTATGTAGATGTCTGAACTCCAATTTTTTTAGTGTTTTAAAATTCTTAAAGCAATTTAAATTATTTTTGAAGTATTTTAAACGGTTTTTAAAGCATTGTAAACGGTTTTTAAAGCATTTTAAATTGTTTTGAAAGCATTTTAAAAACATTTTAAAGTACTTTAAAGCATTTTAAATTGTTGTTAAATCATTTTAAAAGAATTTAAAATTGTTTTTAAAACATTTTAAAGTGTTTTAAATTGTTTTTAAATTATTTTGAACTATTTTAAATTGTTTTTAAAATGTTTTAAATTGTTTCAAAAACATTTTAAATTGTTTTTAAAGCATTTTAAATTGTTTTTAAAGCGTTTAAAAATATTTTTAAAACATTTTAAAGTACTTTAAAGCTTTTTAGATTTTTTTTAAAATGGTTTTAAAGCATTTTCAATTGTTGTTAAAGCACTTCAACTTATTTTTAAAATGTTTTTGAAACATTTTAAAACATTTTAACATCATTTAAAATTGTTCTTAAATCAATTTAAATTATTTTTAAAGTATTTTAAATTGTTTTCAAAGCATTGTAAACTATTTTTAAATCATTTAAAATTCTTTTGAAAGCATTTAAAAACATTTTAAAGTACTTTAAATATTTTTAAATTGTTGTTAAAACATTTTAAACTATTTTTAAATTATTTTGAACCATTTTAAGTTGTTTTTAAAACATTCTATTTTTTTCAAAAACATTTTAAATTTCTTCTAAAGCATTTTAAATTGTTTTTAAAGCGTTTAAAAATGTTTTTAAAACATTTTAAAGTACTTTAAAGCTTTTTAAATTGTTTTTAAAACATTTTAAAATGGTTTTAAAGCATTTTCAATGGTTGTTAAAGCACTTAAACTTATTTCTAAAGCATTTTAAAATGTTTTTGAACATTTTAAACTATTTTAAAATTGTTCTTAAATCAATTTAAATTATTTTTAAAGTATTTCATATTGTTTCTAAAGCATTGTAAACTATTTTTAAAGCGTTTTAAAATCATTTAAAATTGTTCTTAAAGCAATTTAAATTATTTTTGATGTATTTTAAATAGTTTTTAAAGTATTGTAAACTGTTTTTAAAACATTTTAAATGGTTTTGAAAGCGTTTTAATAACATTTTAAAGAACTTTAAAGCTTTTTAAATTGTTTTAAAGCAATTTAAAAGTGTTTACAATTGTTTTGGAAACATTTTAAAGTGTTTTAAATTGGATTTAAATCATTTTGAAATATTTTAAATTGTTTTTAAAATATTTTAAAAGGGTTTTAAAGAATTTTCAATTGTTTTTAAAGCACTTAAACTTATTTTTAAAACATTTTAAAATGTTTTCAAACATTTAAAAATCATTTAAAATTGTTCTTAAATCAATTTAAATTATTTTTTAAAGAATTTTAAATTGTTTTTAAAGCATTTTAAAACGGTTTTAAATCGTTTTCAATTGTTGTTAAAGCACATAAACTTATTTTTAAAACATTTTAAAATGTTTTTGAAACATTTTAAAATCATTTAAAATTATTCTCAAATCAATTTAAATTAATTTTAAGGTATTATATATTATTTCTAAAGAACTATAAACTATTTTTAAAGCATTTTAAAATCATTTAAAATTGTTCTTAAAGCAATTTAAATTATTTTTGATGTATTTTAAATAGTTTTTAAAGCATTGTAAACGGTTTTTAAAGCATTTTAAAAATAATTTTAAAGTACTTTAAAGCTTTTTAAATTGTTTTTAAAACATTTTAAAACGGTTTAAAAGCATTTTCAATTGTTATTAAAGCACTTAAACATATTTTTAAAACATTTTAAAATGTTTTTGAAACATTTTAAAATGTTTTAAATTCATTTAACATTGTTATTAAATCAATTTAAATTATTTTTAAAGTTAAATTGTTTTTAAAGCATTGTAAACTATTTTTAAAGCATTCTAAAACCATTTAAAATTGTTCTTAAAGCAATTTAAATTATTTTTGAAGTATTTTAAATAGTTTTTAAAGCATTGTAAAATGTTTTGAAAGCATTTTATATTGTTTTGAAAGCATTTTAAAGTACTTCAAAACTTTTTAAATTGTTGTTAAAGCATTTTAAAAGAGTTTAAAATTGTTTTTAAAACATTTTAAAGTGTTTTTAAATTATTTTGAAATATTTTATATTGTTTTTAAAGCAATTAAATTTATTTTTAAAACATTTTAAAATCATTTAAAATTGTTCTTAAATCAATTTAAATTATTTTTAAAGTATCTTAAATTGTTTTTAAAGCATTGTAAATTATTTTTAAAGCATTTTAAAATCATTTAAAATTATTCTTAAAGCAATTTAAATTATTTTTGAAGTATTTTAAATAGTTTTTAAAGTGTTGTAAACTGTTTTTAAAGCATTTTAAATTGTTTTGAAAGTATTTTAAATTGTTTTGAAAGCATTCTAAAAACATTTTAAATTACTTTAAAGCTTTTTACATTGTTCTTAAAGCATTTTAAAAGAATTTAAAATTGTTTTAAAAACATTTTAAAGTGTTTTAAATTGTTTTGAAGATATTGATTTGAGAGTGTATTGAATTTTTTTAGTTATATTTTATGGAAAATGATGTTATGATGGGCGGTCAAATTTTATCCACTTAAGTTTGGAATTTCATATTTATTTTGTTTTTTCAAGTGGAAATTTTATTGACGGTTAATTGTTTTTGACGTCTTAGCTTTAAGTTTTATGCAGATGTCTGAACTCCAATTTTTTTAGTGTTTTAAAATTCTTAAGGCAATTTAAATTATTTTTGAAGTATTTTAAATGGTTTTTAAAGCATTGTAAACGGTTTTTAAAGCATTTTAAATTGTTTTGAAAGCATTTTAAAAACATTTTAAAGTACTTTAAAGTACTTTAAAGCATTTTAAATTGTCGTTAAATCATTTTAAAAAAATTTAAAATTGTTTTTAAAACATTTTAAAGTGTTTTAAATTGTTTTTAAATTATTTTGAACTATTTTAAATTGTTTTTAAAATGTTTTAAATTGTTTCAAAAACATTTTAAATTGTTTTTAAAGCATTTTTAATTGTTTTTAAAGCGTTTAAAAATATTTTTAAAACATTTTAAAGTACTTTAAAGCTTTTTAGATTGTTTTTAAAATGGTTTTAAAGCATTTTCAATGGTTGTTAAAGCACTTAAACTTATTTTTAAAATGTTTTTGAAACATTTTAAAACATTTAAACATGATTTAAAATTGTTCTTAAATAAATTTAAATTATTTTTAAAGTATTTTAAATTGTTTTCAAAGCATTGTAAACTATTTTTAAATCATTTTAAAATCATTTTAAATTCTTTTGAAAGCATTTTAAAAACATTTTAAAGTACTTTAAAGCTTTTTAAACTGTTGTTAAAACATTTTAAAGTTTTAAAGTATTTTTAAATTATTTTGAACCATTTTAAGTTGTTTTTAAAACATTCTAATTTTTTTCAAAAACATTTTAAATTTCTTCTAAAGCATTTTAAATTGTTTTTAAAGCGTTTAAAATTGTTTTTAAAACATTTTAAAGTACTTTAAAGCTTTTTAAATTGTTTTTAAAACATTTTAAAATGGTTTTAAAGCATTTTCAATTGTTGTTAAAGCACTTAAACTTATTTCTAAAGCATTTTAAAATGTTTTTGAAACATTTTAAACTAATTTAAAATTGTTCTAATTCAATTTAAATTATTTTTAAAGTATTTCATATTGTTTCTAAAGCATTGTAAACTATTTTTAAAGCGTTTTAAATCATTTAAAATTGTTCTTAAAGCAATTTAAATTATTTTTGATGTATTTTAAATAGTTTTTAAAGTATTGTAAACTGTTTTTAAAACATTTTAAATGGTTTTGAAAGCGTTTTAAAAACATTTTAAAGTACTTTAAAGCTTTTTAAATTGTTTTAAAGCAATTTAAAAGTGTTTACAATTATTTTGGAAACATTTTAAAGTGTTTTAAATTGGTTTTAAATCATTTTGAAATATTTTAAATTGTTTTTAAAATGTTCTAAATTGTTTCAATAACATTATAAATTGTTTTTAAAGCATTATAAATTGTTTTTTAAGCATTTAAAATTGTTTTTAAAGAATTTAAAATTGTTTTAAAAACATTTAAAGTACTTTAAAGCTTTTTAAATTGTTTCTAAAATATTTTAAAATGGGTTTAAAGAATTTTCAATTGTTTTTAAAGCACTTAAACTTATTTTTAAAACATTTTAAAATGTTTTCAAACATTTTAAAATCATTTAAAATTGTTATTAAATCAATTTAAATTATTTTTAAAGTATTTTAAATTGTTTTTAAAGCATTTTAAAACGGTTTTAAATCATTTTCAATTGTTGTTAAAGCACATAAACTTATTTTTAAAACATTTTAAAATGTTTTTGAAACATTTTTAAATCATTTAAAATTATTCTCAAATCAATATAAATTATTTTTAAGGTATTTTATATTGTTTCTAAAGCACTATAAACTATTTTTAAAGCATTTTAAAATCATTTAAAATTGTTCTTAAAGCAATTTAAATTATTTTTGATGTATTTTAAATAGTTTTTAAAGCATTGTAAACGGTTTTTAAAGCATTTTGAAAACATTTTAAAGTACTTTAAAGCTTTTTAATTTTTTTTTAAAACATTTTAAAATGGTTTTAAAGCATTTTCAATTGTTGTTAAAGCACTTAAACATATTTTTAAAACATTTTAAAATGTTTTTGAAACATTTTAAAATGTTTTAAATTCATTTTAAAATGTTTTAAATTCATTTAAAATTGTTATTAAATCAATTCAAATTATTTTTAAAGTTAAATTGTTTTTAAAGCATTGTAAACTATTTTTAAAGCATTCTAAAACCATTTAAAATTGTTCTTAAAGCAATTTAAATTATTTTTGAAGTATTTTAAATAGTTTTTAAAGCATTGTAGAATGTTTTGAAAGCATTTTAAATTGTTTTGAAAGCATTTTAAAGCATTTTAAAGTACTTCAAAACTTTTTAAATTGTTGTTAAATCATTTTAAAAGAATTTAAAATTGTTTTTAAAACATTTTAAAGTGTTTTTAAATTATTTTGAAATATTTTAAATTGTTTTTAAAGCAATTAAATTTATTTTTAAAACATTTTAAATTGTTCTTAAATCAATTTAAATTATTTTTAAAGTATCTTAAATAGTTTTTAAAGCATTGTAAACTATTTTTAAAGCATTTTAAAATCATTTAAAATTATTCTTAAAGCAATTTAAATTATTTTTGAAGTATTTTAAATAGTTTTTAAAGTGCTGTAAACTATTTTTAAAGCGTTTTAAATTGTTTTGAAAGCATTCTAAAAACATTTTAAAGTATTTTAAAGCTTTTTAAATTGTTCTTAAAGCATTTTAAAAGAATTTAAAATTGTTTTAAAAATATTTTAAAGTGTTTTAAATTGTTTTGAAGGTATTGATTTGAGAGTGTATTGAATTTTTTTAGTTATATTTGATGGAAAATGATGTTATGATGGGCGGTCAAATTTTATCCACTTAAGTTTGGAATTTCATATTTATTTTGTTTTTTCAAGTGGAAATTTTATTGACGGTTAATTGTTTTTGACGTCTTAGCTTTAAGTTTTATGTAGATGTCTGAAATCCAATTTCTTTAGTGTTTTAAAATTCTTAAAGCAATTTAAATTATTTTTGAAGCATTTTAAATGGTTTTTAAAGCATTGTAAACGGTTTTTAAAGCATTTTAAATTGTTTTGAAAGCATTTTAAAAACATTTTAAAGTACTTTAAAGCATTTTAAATTGTTGTTAAATCATTTTAAAAGAATTTAAAATTGTTTTTAAAACATTTTAAAGTGTTTTAAATTGTTTTTAAATTATTTTGAACTATTTTAAATTGTTTTTAAAATGTTTTAAATTGTTTCAAAAACATTTTAAATTGTTTTTAAAGCATTTTAAATTGTTTTTAAAGCGTTTAAAAATATTTTTAAAACATTTTAAAGTACTTTAAAGCTTTTTAGATTGTTTTTAAAATGGTTTTAAAGCATTTTCAATTGTTATTAAAGCACTTAAACTTATTTTTAAAATGTTTTTGAAACATTTTAAAACATTTTAACATCATTTAAAATTGTTCTTAAATAAATTTAAATTATTTTTAAAGTATTTTAAATTGTTTTCAAAGCATTGTAAACTATTTTTAAATCATTTTAAATTCTTTTGAAAGCATTTTAAAAACATTTTAAAGTACTTTAAAGCTTTTTAAATTGCTGTTAAAACATTTTAAAGTATTTTTAAATTATTTTGAACCATTTTAAGTTGTTTTTAAAACATTCTAATTTTTTTCAAAAACATTTTAAATTTCTTCTACAGAATTTTAAATTGTTTTTAAAGCGTTTAAAATTGTTTTTAAAACATTTTAAAGTACTTTAAAGCTTTTCAAATTGTTTTTAAAACATTTTAAAATAGTTTTAAAGCATTTTCAATTGTTGTTAAAGAACTTAAACTTATTTCTAAAGAATTTTAAAATGTTTTTGAAACATTTAAAACTAATTTAAAATGGTTCTTGAATCAATTTAAATTATTTTTAAAGTATTTGATATTGTTTCTAAAGCATTGTAAACTATTTTTAAAGCGTTTTAAAATCATTTAAAATTGTTCTTAAAGCAATTTAAATTATTTTTGATGTATTTTAAATAGTTTTTAAAGTATTGTAAACTGTTTTTAAAACATTTTAAATGGTTTTGAAAGCGTTTTAAAAACATTTTAAAATACTTTAAAGCTTTTTAAATTGTTTTAAAGCAATTTAAAAGTGTTTACAAATGTTTTGGAAACATTTTAAATTGTTTTAAATTGGTTTTAAATCATTTTGAAATATTTTAAATTGTTTTTAAAATGTTCTAAATTGTTTCAATAACATTATAAATTGTTTTTAAATTACTTTAAAGTACTTTAAAGCATTATAAATTGTTTTTAAATTGTTTTTAAAGTACTTTAAAGCTTTTTAAATTGTTTTTAAAATATTTTAAAACGGTTTAAAAGAATTTTCAATTGTTTTTAAAGCACTTAAACTTATTTTTAAAACATTTTAAAATGTTTTCAAACATTTAAAAATCATTAAAATTGTTATTAAATCAATTTAAATTATTTTTAAAGTATTTTAAATTGTTTTTAAAGCATTTTAAAACGGTTTTAAATCATTTTCAATTGTTGTTAAAGCACATAAACTTATTTTTAAAACATTTTAAAATGTTTTTGAAACATTTTAAAATCATTTAAAATTATTCTCAAATCAATTTAAATTATTTTTAAGGTATTTTATATTGTTTCTAAAGCACTATAAACTATTTTTAAATCATTTTAAAATCATTTAAAATTGTTCTTAAAGCAATTTAAATTATTTTTTATGTATTTTAAATAGTTTTTAAAGCATTGTAAATGGTTTTTAAAGCATTTTAAAAACATTTTAAAGTACTTTAAAGCTTTTTAAATTGTTTTTAAAACATTTTAAAACGGTTTTAAAGCATTTTCAATTGTTGTTAAAGCACTTAAACATATTTTTAAAACATTTTAAAATGTTTTTGAAACATTTTAAAATGTTTTAAATTCATTTAAAATTGTTATTAAATCAATTTAAATCATTTTTAAAGTTAAATTGTTTTTAAAGCATTGTAAACTATTTTTAAAGAATTCTAAAACCATTTAAAATTGTTCTTAAAGCAATTTAAATTATTTTTGAAGTATTTTAAATAGTTTTTAAAGCGTTGTAAAATGTTTTGAAAGCATTTTAAATTGTTTTGAAAGCATTTTAAAGTACTTCAAAACTTTTTAAGTTGTTGTTAAAGCATTTTAAAAGAATTTAAAATTGTTTTTAAAACATTTTAAAGTGTTTTAAAATTATTTTGAAATATTTTATATTGTTTTTAAAGCAATTAAATTTATTTTTAAAACATTTTAAAATCATTTAAAATTGTTCTTAAATCAATTTAAATTATTTTTAAAGTATCTTAAATTGTTTTTAAAGCATTGTAAACTAATTTTAAAGCATTTTAAAATCATTTAAAATTATTCTTAAAGAAATTTAAATTATTTTTGAAGTATTTTAAATAGTTTTTAAAGTGTTGTAAATTGTTTTTAAAGCGTTTTAAATTGTTTTGAAAGTATTTTAAATTGTTTTGAAAGCATTCTAAAAACATTTTAAAGTACTTTAAAGCTTTTTAAATTGTTCTTAAAGCATTTTAAAAGAATTTAAAATTTGTTTTAAAAACATTTTAAAGTGTTTTAAATTGTTTTGAAGGTATTGATTTGAGAGTGTATTGAATTGTTGGTGAATGTGTTAGTAGCGGACCTGGTAAAGAGCCGAAGGATGTCGATGGCGAAACTGAATGCCCTGGTTGCTGGTAACTCCACAGTGGTAGCGGATTTGGATGCGGCCTACGGTAAGGCAAAAACCACAGTGAGTCAAACCCTGGAGAAAGCTCCAGTTCTGTGTCTGGTTGACGATACAGACGGAACGAAGAGGGTTTTAAGTGAGACATGCCTGCACATCGAAGTTGTGGGGTTTCAAGCAAGCACGAAGGCCCTTTGTCGAGCCTCTATCCGGCAGTCAAAAACGATTTTTGTGACGGCGGTTTTGAGGGGCATTTCTTTTGGCCCTGCTCGGATCAAATCTCCGGATGGCTGCCAAAATTACTCTCCTGTACATCATCTGCCCAAGGGTAACAACTGGCTTTTCTCAGGGCCGAGGAACATCAGTGAAACCTGTGTTCACGGCGCAGGCCAAACCCAGAAAGATGGCTTGATAAAGCACTCGATACCTCGCCAAGGGTCAATGACGGGGTTGGTTTCCCAAGCGTTTAACCTCCAGGACAGTATGCTGAGCTCAGTGGAACAGCAGCATCTGTTGGGGCTCCTTATGTTGATGCAAAACAATAGTGACGCAGAGGAGATGAACGGAATGGTTCTGGAAACTAGATTCACAGATTTCAGGGACCAGCAAAGGAAGCTTTCACTTGTCCTATCCAAAGAGGATGCGAGACAAGTGTTTGACGAAATGCCTAACCGATATTTGGTCGCCTGGAGGAACCTGATCTCTTCCTCTGCACAGAATGGTTTCTCTGTACAGATCTTAAGATATCGGCGTGAGATGAGGTGGTCAGAAGCTGAAGGGCTTGTGCTCAGCCCTGTAGAAAAGGAAGCAATGGATATCAGAGAGATTTCAAACCCATGCGACCCTTTCCCAGCGATCAATAGTGTTGGCTGCCATGTGAAGAAACATCAACAACAAGCACAATTAGAGCCCTCAGTAAGCTATGCTTGCACCAAATTCCGCTCCTCTCAACTTCATAGAGGAAAGCAAGAATTAGACATCCCAGAATCTTTCCAGATCTTGATAGTGCTCCTCTCTGGCAAAACACTACTTCAGTGGGTGAGCTCTTCAGATTTAGTCCAAGACCTCAAGCAAATCCTGGAATTTAAGTTGGGGATCTCTTCGGCATCTCAACGACTCCTATATGAAGGTAAACAATTAGAGGATTTTAATCTTCTTTCTTTTTACAACATTCAAAGAAATGCTTCCATAATTTTTTCCCTGCGTCTGAGAGGGGGAGCTGGTGGACAGTCATCTTCAGCTGCAGCGTCCTCTTACAAAGATGCTGTCCATGCTCAGACGCACAAGAAAACAACACCACCAGCCCAGGCTCCAAAACCTTTTTTGGTGGACAGACTAGAGGAAATCCCATCCATTGATATTAGGCATCCTGCGATGGACATGCAATTCCAACTGTTCGCAGAACTAGAATCATCTGCAGGTTCAATGGGCTATGGCCATGCACAGCATATCTTTTCCAATGGATTCACACCAACTGGACCAAAAAGTGCAAGGTCCTTCTCTGCTCAAAAGGCTTCTTCATGGTGATGTTTGCTTGCAGTGAGGACTACCAAAAAGCATTAACTGAAGGACCATGGTTTTGGGACTCAGCGGGTTTATTCCTAACCCCCTGGTTCCCAGATTTTGATCCGTCTACAGCAATTATTACCAAAATCCCCATCTGGGTTAGACTTCCTAACATCCCGGCGCATTTATGGCACTCTGTTGTGTTTCAAGCAATAGGTAATTCACTAGGATGCTACCTCGACATAGACACCTCCAGAGCGGAAGAGAGCATATACACATTCGCCAGAATCTGCGCAGAAATTAATATCAGCAAGGGTCTCCCTGAGTATATCATTCTCAAAATGGGAAATTTCTATTGGACTCAGACTCTGGATTTCGAGAATACAGCCTTTCGATGTCGAAACTGCCATCTCACAGGGCACCTTCAGAATTCGTGCCCTTCGAGGCCTGCCAAGAATAAGAAAGATAATTCTAAGCCAAAATCCAAAAGCTGGAAACCTCAAGCACATCCCCCAATGGATGTTTCTGTTTCCAGCTCAGATGAAGAGTTTGAGGAGGAGGATGAGGAAGATATGGACACAACGCCAGCACAGGATACGCCATCGACGGGTCCTGAGGTATCCAAGGTCCCTCCTAATTCACAGAAAAGAACACATGAGTCATCTCCTTCGGATTCAGACAAGGAGATCTCTCCTTCAGCCCAGCTCAGTTTAAAAATCGTGCCAACCCAGCAGAGTAATCTTGGTTGGGTTAAAGTTGGCAAAAAGAAAGGGAAAAAAGGCCGAACCAATGCTTCTACCCCCGGTGAGTAGAATCCGTGGTTTGGTTCCTGCTTTTCTGCTCATCTGGTTTCTTCATGCTTCGTTCTGCTCTCTTCTGAACCTCTCTTCGGGATCGAGGTGGATTGTCTATCCTTTCCGGCTACCCGTTTTCTTTTAAGGGGTTCTGAAGTTGTCCTTTTTAGCTTGTAGTGTTTTCTGTCAGGTGTCACTATGTTTTTGTCCTTCTGACAATTCTGGTTGGTTTTTTACCGCCCTGCGCGGTGTGCTATTCTTAGTTTTCAGGGGATCTGTTGTTTCTTTGCAGTCTCCTGTTGTCAGGCCTGCTCTTTAGCGGCTGTTTTTCTGCAAATGCAGAAGTTTGTACTATATTTTCTTTTGTTAATATCAAAAGCTGACTTACACAAAAAAAAAGAGTGTATTGAATTGTTTTAGTTATATTTGATGGAAAATGATGTTATGATGGGCGGTCAAATTTTATCCACTTAAGTTTAGAATTTCATATTTATTTTGTTTTTTCTAGTGGAAATTTTATTGGCGGTTAATTGTTTTTGACGTCTTAGTTTTAAGTTTTATGTAGATGTCTGAACTCCAATTTTTTTAGTGTTATTATATGCAATTTTTTTATAACAATTGGAAAATAGGCTCGAAGATATTATTCAAAGAGAAAAAATCAAAATAACTCCATAACACCCAATATTTTTTTTTGAATTGGAAGCGAACAATGTTCAACTAGAGAATGCCACTACTTCAATCTTTCTCTATATTTATTTTTAAAAGATATTTATGAAATGTAAGTGAATGTTGTCCAATTAAAGAATGCCACTACTTCAATTTTTCCATGTATTCCTTTTTATGTTTATAAGAATCTCATTTCCAAGAATGGTGACAAGCAATAGGTGTTGCAACTAAACAAATTATCTAACTTGGCCTAGGTCTAAATCACTCATTAGAATTTATGACTCATTAGAATATTAACCACTCATTACAATTTATGACATGCAACATAAATACTTAGACGTCAAAATTAAGGTTTCAAATATTTTTAATCAATCACTTTTGATATATCAAAATGTTCTTTCACTTTCAAATACCTTAAAAAAGACATTGTTCAAATATTATAAATTTTGGATAAATTTTGGAGATTCCTTTAAAAAGACATTGTTTAAATATTATAAGTTTTGGAGTTTTTGGTTAGAATTAGGCAAAATAAATTTTGATCAAATCCTAATTTTTTGTTATTTAAAATGTATTTTTCAATTTATATATATAAATTCAACACCTTGAAAAACCATTAAAATACTTGTGGAGAGTTCATAATTCAAACTTATGATTCCAACAAATCTTCAACAAATTCAACTTAAAAATTAACCCAAAACCTATTAATAAAAAATTTAAAAATACACCTATCAAATTCCATACTTACATCCACACACCAAAGTCAGAGATAAAATTTGATGAACAAATTCCCTGTGATCCTGGGATTTTCTCCTCAAACACAACAAACAATTTTCCCTAGCTGTCAATTTTTTTGTTGAAATGGCCAAAATAAACAATAGAGTTGCACAAAGAATGTCTCATATTTAAAATTTCTACCTGATCAGGGTGGATAAGGCTCATATTTTAAATTGTTTTGAAAGCATTCTAAAAACATTTTAGAGTACTTTAAATCTTTTTAAATTGTTTTTAAAGCATTTTAAAAGAATTTAAAATTGTTTTTAAAACATTTTAAAGTGTTTTAAATTGTTTTGAAGGTATTTTACATTGTTCTCAAATCAATTTAAATTATTTTTAAGGTATTTTATATTGTTTGTAAAGCATTGGAAACTATTTTTAAAGCATTTTAAAATCATTTAAAATTGTTCTTAAAGCAATTTAAATTATTTTTGATGTATTTTAAATAGTTTTTAAAGCATTGTAAATGGTTTTTAAAACATTTTAAATTGTTTTGAAAGCGCTTTAAAAACATTTTAAAGTACTTTAAAGCTTTTTAAATTGTTTTAAAGCATTTTAAAAGAGTTTAAAATTGTTTTGGAAACATTTTAAAGTGTTTTAAATTGGTTTTAAATCATTTTGAAATATTTAAAATTGTTTTTAAAATGTTCTAAATTGTTTCAAAAACATTATAAATTGTTTTTAAAGCATTTAAAATTGTTTTTAAAACATTTTAAAGTACTTTAAATCTTTTTAAATTGTTTTAAAACATTTTAAAACGGTTTTTAAAGCATTTTCAATTGTTGTTAAAGCACTTAAACTTATTTTTATAACATTTTAAAATCATTTAAAATTGTTCTTAAATCAATTTAAATCATTTTTAAAGTATTTTAAATTGTTTTTAAAGCAATGTAAACTATTTTTAAAGCATTTTAAAATCATTTTAAATTCTTTTGGAAGTATTTTAAAAACATTTTAAAATACTTTAAAGCTTTTTAATGGTTTTTGAAGTATTTTAAATAGTTTTTAAAGAATTGTAAACTATTTTGAAAGCATTTTAAATTGTTTTGAAAGCATTCAAGTACTTTAAAGCTTTTTAAATTGTTTTTAAAACATTTTAAAATGGTTTCAAAGCATTTTCAATTGTTGTTAAAGCACTTAAACTTATTTTTAAAATCATTTAAAATTGATCTGAAATCTATTTAAATTATTTAGAGTATTTTAAATTGTTTTTAAAGCATTGTAATCTATTTTTAAAGCATTTTAAAATCATTTTAAATTCTTTTGGAAGTATTTTAAAAACATTTTAAAGTACTTTAAAGCTTTTTAAATTGTTGTTAAAACATTTTAAAAGAATTTAAAATTGTTTTTAAAACATTTTAAAGTACTTTAAAGCTTTTTAATTTTTTTTATAACATTTTAAATCGGTTTTAAAGCATTTTGAATTGTTGTTAAAGTACTTAAACTTATTTTTAAAATCATTTAAAATGTTTATAAAGCATTTTAAAATCATTTAAAATTGTTCTTAAATCAATTTAAATTATTTTCAAAGTATTTTAAATTGTTTTTAAAGCATTGTAAACTATTTTTAAAGCATTTTAAAATCATTTAAAATTGTTCTTAAAGCAATTTAAATTATTTCTGAAGTATTTTAAATAGTTTTTAAAGCATTTTAAATTGTTTTGAAAGCATTTTGAATTGTTTTGGAAGCATTTTAAAAACATTTTAAAGTACTTTAAATCTTTTTAAATTGTTGTGAAAGCATTTTAAAAGAATTTAAAATTGTTTTTAAAACATTTTTAAAGATTTTAAATTGTTTCAAAATTATTTTGAACTATTTTAAATTGTTTTTAGAGAATTTTAAATTGTTTTTAAAGAATTTAAAATTGTTTTTAAAACATTTTAAAGTACTTTAAAGCTTTTTAAATTATTTTTAAAACATTTTAAAATGGTTTTAAAGCATTTTCAATTGTTGTTAAAGCACTTAAACTTGTTTTTAAAACATTTTAAAATGTTTTTAAAACATTTTAAAATCATTTAAAATTGTTCTTAAAACAATGTAAACTATTTTTAAGGCATTTTACAATTATTCAAATTTTTTCTTAAAGCAATTTAAATTATTTTTGAAGTATTTTAAATAGTTTTTGAACCATTGTAAATTGTTTTTAAAGTATTTTAAATTGTTTTGAAAGCATTTTAGAAACATTTTAAAGTACTTTAAAGCTTTTTAAATTTTTGTTAAAGCATTTTAAAAAAAATTAAAATTTCTTTTAAAACATTTTAATGTGATTTTAAATTATTTTGAACTCTTTTAAATTGTTTTTAAAACATTTTAAATTGTTTCAAAAACATTTTAATTTGCTTTTAAAGCATTTTAAATTGTTTTTAAAGCGTTTAAAACTTGTTTTTAAAACATTTTAAGGTACTTTAAAGCTTTTTAAATTGTTTTTAAAACATTTTAAATTGGATTTAAAGCATTTTCAATTGTTGTTAAAGCACTTAAACTTATTTTTAAAACATTTTAGACTCATTTAAAATTGTTCTTAAATCAATTTAAATTATTTTTAAAGTATTTTAAATTGTCTTTAAAACATTGTAAACTGTTTTTAAAACATTTTAAAATCATTTAAATTTTTTCTTAAAGCAATTTGAATTATTTTTGAAGTATTGTAAATAGTTTTTAAAGCATTGTAAACTGTTTTTAAAGCATTTTAAATTGTTTTGAAAGCATTTTAAAAACATTTTAAAATACTTTAAAGATTTTTAAATTGTTGTTAAAGCATTTTAAAAGAATTTAAAATTGTTTTTAAAACATTTTAGAGTGTTTTAAAGTTTTTTTTAAATTGTTTTTAAAACATTCTAAATTGTTTCAAAAACATTTTAAATTGCTTTTAAAGCATTTTAAATTGCTTTTAAAGCATTTAGAATTGTTTTTAAAACATTTTAAAGTACTTTAAATTGTTTTTAAAACATTTTAAAATGGTTTTAAAGCATTTTCAGTTGTTGTTAAAGCACTTAAACGTATTTTTAAAACACTTGAAAATGTCTTTGAACCATTTTAAAATCATTTAAAATTGTCCACAAACCATTTAAATTATTTTTATAGTATTTTAAATTGTTTTTAAAGCATTGTAAACTATTTTTGAAATATTTTAAATAGTTTTTAAAGCATGGTAAACTATTTTTAAATCATTTCAAATTGTTTTGAAAGCATTTTAAAAACATTTTAAAGTACTTTAAGCTTTATAAATTGTTGTTAAAACATTTTAAAAGAATTCCAAATTGTTTTTAAAACATTTTAAACTATTTTAAATTGTTTTGAACTATTTTAAATTGTTTTTAAAACATTCTAAATTTTTTCAAAAACATTTTAAATTGTTTTTAAAGCATTTCAAATTGTTTTTAAAGTGTTTGAAATTGTTTTTAAAACATTTTAAAACAGTTTTAAAGTATTTTCAATTGTTGTTAAAGCACTTAAACTTATTCTTAAAACATTTTAAAATCATTTAAAATTGTTCTTAAATCAATTTAAATTATTTTCAAAATATTTTAAGTTGTTTTTAAAGCATTGTAAACTATTTTTAACGCATTTTAAAATCATTTAAAATTCTTCTTAAAGCAATTTAAAATATTTTTGAAGTATTTTAAATAGTTTTTAAAGCATTGTAAACTGTTTTTAAAGTGTTTTATATTGTTTTGAAAGCATTTTAAAAACATTTTCAAGTACTTTAAAGCTTTTCAATTTGTTGTTAAAGCATTTTAAAAGAATTTAAAATTGTTTTTAAAACATTTTAAAGTGTTTTAATTTTTTTAATTATTTTGAACTATTTTAAATTGTTTTTAAACCATTGTAAATTGTTTCAAAAACATTTTAAATTGCTTTTAAAGCATTTTAAATTGGTTTTAAAGCATTTAAAATTGTTTTTAAAACATTTTAAAGTACTTTAAAGCTTTTTAAATTGTTTTGAAAACATTTTAAAACGGTTTTAATGCATTTGCAATTGTTGTTAAAGCACTTAAACTTATTTTTAAAGCATTTTCAATTGTTGGTAAAGCACTTAAACTTATTTTTTAAACATTTTAAAATGTTTTTGAAACATTTTAAAACATTTTAAAATCATTTAAAATTGTTCTTAAATCAATTTAAACTATTTTTAAATTGTTTTTAAAGCATTTTAAACTATTTTTAAAGCAGTTTAAAATCATTTAAAATTGTTTTTAAAGCAATCTAAATTATTTTTGAAGTATTTTAAATAGTTTTTAAAGCATTGTAAACTATTTTTAAAGCATTTTAAATTGTTTTGAAAGCATTTTAAGTTGTTTTGAAAGTATTTTAAATACATTCTCAAGTACTTTAAAGCTTTTTAAATTGTTGTTAAAGCATTTTAAAAGAATTTAAAAATGTTTTTAAAACATTTTAAAGTGTTTTTAAATTATTTTGAACTATTTTAAATTGCTTTTAAAACGTTCTAAATTGTTTCAAAAACATTTTAAAAATTGATTTTAAATTGTTTTTAAAGCATTTAAAATTGTTTTTAAAACACTTTAAATTATTTTTAAAGTATTTTAAATTGTCTTTAAAGCATTGTAAACTATTTTTAAAGCATTTTAAAATCATTTAATATTCTTCTTAAAGCAATTTGAATTATTTTTGAAGTATTTTAAATAGTTTTTAAAGCATTGTAAACTATTTTTAAAACATTTTAAATTGTTTTGAAAGCATTTTAAAAACATTTTAGAGTGGTTTAAAGCTTTTTAAATTGTTGTTAAAACATTTTAAAAAAAATTATAATTGTTTTTAAAACCTTTTAAAGTGTTTTTAAATTATTTTGAACTCTTTTAAATTGCTTTTAAAATGTTCTAAATTATTTCAAAAACATTATAAATTGTTTTTAAAGCATTTTAAATTGTTTTTAATGCGTTTAAAATTGTTTTTAAAACAATTTAAAGTACTTTAAAGATTTTTAAATTGTTTTTAAAACATTTTAAAACGGTTTTAAAGCATTTTCAATTGTTGTTAAAGCAATTAAACTTATTTTTAAAACATTTTAAAGTGCTTTTGAAACATTTTAAAATTGTTATTAAATCAATTTATATTATTTTTAAATATTTTAAATTGTTTTTAAAGTATTGTAAACTATGTTTAAATCATTCTAAAACCATTTAAAATTTTTCTTAAAGCAATTTAAATTATTTTTGAAGTATTTTAAATAGTTTCGAAAGCATTGTAAACTGTTTTGAAAGCATTTTAAAAGCATTTTAAAGTACTTTAAAACTTTTTAAATTGTTGTTAAAGAATTTTAAAAGAATTTAAAATTATTTTTAAAACATTTTAAAGTGTTTTTAAATTATTTTGAACTATTTTATTTTTTTTTAAACGTTCTAAATTGTTTCAAAAACATTTTAAATTTCTTCTAAAGCATTTTAAATTGTTTTTAAAGCATTTAAAATTGTTTTTAAAACATTTTAAAATGCTTTTGAAACATTTTAAAATTGTTATTAAATCAATTTATATTATTTTTAAAGTATTTTAAATTGTTTTTAAAGCATTGTAAACTATTTTTAAAGCATTCTAAAACCATTTAAAATTGTTCTTAAAGCAATTTAAATTGTTTTTGAAGTATTTTAAATAGTTTCTAAAGCATTGTAAATTGTTTTGAAAGCATTTTAAATTGTTTTGAGAGCATTTTAAAAACATTTTAAAGTACTTTAAAACTTTTTAAATTGTTGTTAAAGCATTTTAAAAGAATTTAAAATTATTTTTAAAACATTTTAAAGTGTTTTAAATTATTTTGAACTATTTTAATTTTTTTTTTAACGTTCTAAATTGTTTCAAAAACATTTTAAATTTCTTCTAAAGCATTTTAAATTGTTTTTAAAGCGTTTAATTTTTTTTTTTTAATATTTTAAAATGGTTTTAAAGCATTTACAATTGTTGTTAAAGCACTTAAACTTATTTTAAATCATTTTAAAATGTATTTGAAACATTTTAAAACATTTTAACATCATTTAAAATTGTTCTTAAATTATTTTTAAAGTATTTTAAATTGTTTTTAAAGCATTGTAAACTATTTTTAAAGCATTTTAAAATCATTTAAAATTGTTCTTAAATTTAAATTATTTTTGAAGTATTTTAAATAGTTTTTAAAGCATTGTAAACCGGTTTTTCAAGCATTTTAAATTGTTTTGAAGGCATTTTAAAGTACGTTAAAGCTTTTTAAATTGTTGTTAAAGCATTTTAAAAGAATTTAAAATTGTTTTTTAAACATTTTAAAGTGTTTTAAATTATTTTGAACTATTTTAAATTGTTTTTAAAACGTTCTAAATTGTTTCAAAAACATTTTAAATTGTTTTTAAAGCATTTTAAAGCATTTAAAATTGTTTTTAAAACATTTTAAAGTACTTTAAAGCATTTTAAGTTGTTTTTAAAACATTTTCAAATGATTTTGAAGCATTTCAATTGTTGTTAAAGCACTTAAACGTATTTTTAAAACATTTTAAAATGTTTCAGAAACATTTTAAAATCATTTAAAATTGTTATTAAATCAATATAAATTATTTTTAAAGCATTTTAAAATCATTTAAAATTGTTCTTAAAGCAATTTAAATTATTTTTGAAGTATTTTAAATAGTTTTTAAAGCATTGTAAAATATTTTTAAAGCATTTGAAATTGTTTTGACAGAATTTTAAAAACATTTTAAAAAGAATTTTAAAAACATTTTAAAGTACTTTAGATCTTTTTAAATTGTTGTTAAAGCATTTTAAAAGAATTTAAAATTCTTTCTAAAACATTTCAAAGTGTTTTAAATTGTTTTTTAAATATTTTGAACTATTTTAAATTGTTTTTAAAACATTTTAAATTGTTTCAAAAACATTTTAAATTGTTCTTAAGGCATTTTAATGTTTTTTTAAAGCGTTTAAAAATCTTTTTAAAACATTTTAAAGTACTTTAAAGCTTTTTAAATTGTTTTTAGAACATTTTAAAACGGTTTTAAAGCATTTTCAATTGTTGTTAAAGAACTTAAACTTATTTTTAAAACATTTTAAAATGTTTTTGAAACATTTTAAAATGTTTTTGAAACATTTTAAAATGTTTTTGAAACATTTTAAAACAATTAAAATTATTTTTGAAGTATTTTAGATAGTTTTTAAAGCATTGTAAACTGTTTTTAAAGCATTTCCAATCATTTTGAAACCATTTTAAAGTACTTTAAATCTTTTTAAATTGTTGTTCAAGCATTTTAAAAGAATTTAAAATTGTTTTTAAAACATTTCAAAGTGTTTAAATTGTTTTTAAAATATTTTGAACTATTTTAAATTGTTTTTTAAATGTTCTAAATTGTTTCAAAAACATTTTAAATTGTTTTTAAAGCATTTTAAATTGTTTTTAAAGCGTTTAAAAATCTTTTTAGAACATTTTAAAGTACTTTAAAGCTTTTTAAATTATTTTTAAAACATTTAAAACGGTTTTAAAGCATTTTAAATTGTTGTTAAAGCACTTAAACTTATTTTTAAAACATTTTAAAATATTTTTGAAACATTTTAACATCATTTAAAATTGTTCTTAAATCAATTCAAATTATTTTTAAAGTATTTTAAATTGTTTTTAAAGCATTGTAAACCATTTTTAAAGCATTTAAAATCATTTAAAATTGTTCTTAATGCAATTTAAATTATTTTTGAAGTATTTTAAATAGTATTTAAAGCATTGTAAACTATTTTTAAGGCATTTTAAATTTTTTTGAAAGCATTTTAACTTGTTTTGAAAGCATTTTAAAAACATTTTAAAGTACTTTAAAGCATTTTAAATTGTTGTTAAAGCATTTTAAAAGAATTTAAAATTGTTTCTAAAACATTACAAAGTGTTTTAAATTGTTTTGAAAATATTTTGAACTATTCTAAATTGTTTTTAAAACGTTCTAAATTGTTTCAAAAACATTTTAAATTGTTTTTAAAGCATTTTAAATTGTTTTTAAAGCGTTTAAAAATATTTTTAGAACATTTTAAAGTACTTTAAATCTTTTTAAATTGTTTTTAAAACATTTTAAAACGGTTTTAAAGCATTTTCAATTGTTGCTAAAGCACTTAAACTTATTTTAGAACATTTTAAAATGTTTTTGAAACACTTTAAAACATTTTAACATCATTTAAAATTGTTCTTATATCAATTCAAATTATTTTTAAAGTATTTTAAATTGTTTTTAAAGCATTGTAAACCATTTTAAAGCATTGAAAATCATTGAAAATTATTCTTAATGCAATTTAAATTACTTTTGAAGTATTTTAAATAGTTTTTAAAGCATTATAAATGGTTTTTAAAGCAATTTAAATTGTTTGGAAAGAATTTAAAAACATTTTAAAGTACTTTAAAGCTTTTTAAATTGTTTATAAAGCATTTTAAAAGAATTTAAAATTGTTTCTAAAACATTTTAAAGTGTTTTTAAATTATTTTGAACTATTTAAAATTGTTTTCAAAACGTTCTAAATTGTTTCAAGAACATTTTAAATTGTTTTTATACCATTTTAAATTGTTTTTAAACCATTTAAAATTGTTTTTAAAACATTTTAACATCATTTAAAATGGTTCTTAAATCAACTTAAGTTATTTTTAAAGTATTTTAAATTGTTTTTAAATCATTGTAAACTATTTTTAAAGCATTTTAAAATAATTTAAAATTGTTCTTAAAGCAATTTAAATTACGTTTCAAGTATTTTAAATAGTTTTTAAAGCATTGTAAATGGTTTTTAAAGCATTTTAAATTGTTTTGAAAGCATTTTAAAGTACTTTAAAGCTTTTTAAATTGTTGTTAAAGCATTTTAAAATTAATTGTAAAACATTTTAAAGTGTTTTAAATTGTTTTGAACTATTTTAAAGTGTTTTTAAAATGTTCTAAATTGTTTCAAAAACATTTTAAATTGTTTTTAAAGTGTTTAAAATTGTTTTTAAAACATTTTAAAGTACTTTAAAGCTTTTTAAATTGTTTTTAAACATTTTAAAACGGTTTTAAAAGCATTTTCAATTTATTTATTTATTTATTTATTTTATTTCTATTATTATTATTATTTTTTCTTTTCTGAATCAGACTATTTCTATTAGTGATATAAAAATTTTACATAGGGGCGGCAGCCTCTTGAGGTCTAGCCAGGATATTGGCTATCTCGCCTGAAGGATTTGAAAAACTAAAAACTAGACTACCTCAGACTAAACCCAAACTGTCATTTCAAAACGCATACTGACTGAGGTTCCAAAACTGTTGAACATAAGTAAAACTATTGACACGAACTGTTTACATAGACAGTGGACCATTAAACAAAGACAGAAAACTAGTAAGCATGTTCTTTGACTAGACATTATGATTCCAAAGGATGACGACAACCAGATTAGGTATCGTGAGCATAGGAAGGCAATTCTTCCATAATTTGGCAACCATAACTGGAGAGGTCATCCTCGTCAGATGAAAGGCCTTTATCATATGGTTGATGCCCAACATCCGGAGGATTTGAGTGCGCCATAGCTGGCTAAGCCAGGAAAGAAGAATTTTTAGGTACCTGAGACTGCTGGCAATGATTCTGAGATGTGCCTGGCATATAATTCATCTTTTGCTCTGAAGTTTCATGTGTAGTAGCAGCAGCCACATCTGCGACGCGTTCACTGAGCTGAATCGTGACGGTGGCAATGAAGGAGTGGTTTCTAAGCCTGCAAGGGATTTGAAAGCGGGCCGAGTGCTGATGAGAATGATGAGGATCCGAAATTGCAGCCCGTTGTCCCCTGCCACGGCCACGACCACGACCACGACCACGAACAGGCAGACTTTCAGTAGTGGTATCCTCGAAGGAGGCAGAGGCATGGCACAAGGGCCGACCACAATCGCCTCCTCTACAGCAACCCATTCTCTGTCTCAGGATGGTCATTATGCCCAGAGGATGGAGAATAGAGCAAACATCGGAACTGGGCTGAACAGGATCAGCGAGAAGGGGGAGAATTTACTTGAGTATCAGAGAATTAGGAGAGCTAGAGAGCTTATAGGGGAGGAGAATGCTGAAAGGGCAGAGGCGTTCCAGTATAGTCTTAACAGAAGGAGTATCGCCAGCCTGTATACCTTGGATACCTGAAACCTCCACCAGACAGAGCTCTGCATCTGCGTGGAAGCCAAAAATGCGAGAGGAGGGAACAAATCTAGGATGGCTATGCGCCATCGGTTTAATGCCATAGAACTTGTGGGGAATGTCAAACCAAGAGAGCTCGGATTTGAATGAACTTGGCAGAGAATTGAATGCCATCTTCAGGTGGAACCAGGTGGCACGAGGCGTATTCCACGCGCAAAATGCTTCTGCTGCCATACTCCGATCATCTGTCTTGTGCATCCGCATCCAAGAGGGATAGATATTGGTGCACCAGTAGAGTGCACTCTTGTTTGAGTTGCTCATCATTAGATTGATTGAGAGGCCCAGAGAAGAATGGGAGCTGCTTATCAGCCCCCTGGTTAGCCAGTCTGTCAGCTACTTTTTTGGAAAATCTCCGAACATGCTAGAAGGTGACACTGCGAGGAGACCTGAGCTAATCTTCAATTTGCTCTAGTCTGCTTAGGAGACGCCAAATAAAGGCAATTTTTCCAGCAGAGGTGCCTAATTGGATCCGAGAAACCATTTCAATAAGGATCTGTCAATCCCCTTCTATCACCAGTGGGAAGAAATTTTCAGATGCAGTTATGCCGATACCCTTCCATAATCCTTCCAACTCAGCTGCATTGTTGGTGTCTCTACCTATCGAACCATGATAGATGTAGAGAGCCGAGCCCTCAGCTGTTCTGAAGATACCTCCATATCTAGCCGGCCCTGGATTACCCTTGGCAGCACCATCGAGATTTAATTTTATTGTCTGGGAGATAGGAGGAGACCAGTGATGGGGGGATTCAGCATGGATGGAGGGAGTACGGGTGGAATGAGCAGAAAAGGTGATATTCAGATTCCAATTATCCCAAACTTGGCATTCCTAAGGAGTGGATGGCATGTCCGAGTTATTCCAGAGTTTCAGCACCAGTGTTTCGTGAATGTTCTGTTTAAGAAGAAGCGAAAGGGAGTCCAGGGGAGAATAGAGATTTTTAAAGATCCTATTGTTCCGCTCCTTCCAAAGGATCCAATAGACAAAGCCTAGGATGAGGATCCATAGGGATTTGAGGACCGGGCTGTGGAAGGGTTGCTGAGGCCAATTTCAGATAGTATTAGAAATGTTGCCTACTTGTCTTACTGATCTTCTGTTGCATAGGGCGATCCTCTCCCAAAGAACAACATTTTAAAGTAATTTAAAGCTTTTTAAATTGTTGTTAAAGCATTTTAAAAGAATTTAAAATTGTTCTTAAAACATTTTAAAGTGTTTTAAATTGTTTTTAAATTATTTTGAACTATTTTAAATTGTTTTTAAAACATTTTAAAGTGTTTTAAATTGTTTTTAAATTATTTTGAACTATTTTAAATTGTTTTTAAAACGTTCTAAATTGTTTCAAAAACATTTTAAATTGTTTTTAAAGCATTTAAAAATCTTGTTAAAACATTTTAAAGTACTTTAAAGCTTTTTAAATTGTTCTTAAAACATTTTAAAACAGTTTTAAAGCATTTTAAATTGTTGTTAAAGCACTTAAACTTATTTTTAAAACATTTTATGTTTTCGAAACATTTTAACATCATTTAAAATTGTTCTTAAATCAATTCAAACTATTTTTAAAGTATTTTAAATTGTTTTTAAAGCATTGTAGACCATTTTTAAAGCATTCAAAATCATTTAAAATTGTTCTTAATGCAATTTAAATTATTTTTGAACTATATTAAATAGTTTTTAAAGCATTGTAAATGGTTTTTAAAGCATTTTAAATTGTTTTGAAGGAATTTTAAAAACATTTTAAAGTACTTTAAAGCTTTTTAAATTATTTATAAAGCATTTTAAAAGAATTTAAAATTGTTTCTAAAACATTTTAAAGTGCTTTAAATTGTTATTAAATTATTTTCAACTATTTATATTGTTTTTAAAACGTTCTAAATTGTTCCAAGAACATTTCAAATTGTTTTTATACAATTTTAAATTGTTTTTAAAGCGTTTAAAATTGTTTTTAAAGCATTTTAAAGTACTTTAAAGATTTTTGAATTGTTTATAAAACAATTTAAAACGGTTTTAAAGCTTTTTCAATTGTTGTTAAAGAACTTCAACTTATTTTTAAAACATTTTATAATCATTTAAAATTGTTCTTAAATCAATTTAAGTTATTTTTAAAGTATTTTAAATTGTTTTTAAAGCATTGTAAACTATTTTTAAAGCATTTTAAAATCATTTAAAATTGCTCTTAAAGCAATTTAAATTACGTTTGAAGTATTTTAAATAGTTTTTAAAGCATTGTAAATGGTTTTTAAATCATTTTTAATTGTTTTGAAAGCATTTTAAAATCATTTTAAAGTAATTTAAAGCTTTTTAAATTGTTGTTAAAGCATTTTAAAAGAATTTAAAATTGTTTTTAAAACATTCTAAATTGTTTCAAAAACATTTTAAATTTTTTTTCAAGCATTTTAAATTGTTTTTAAAACGTTTAAAATTGTCTTTAAAACATTTTAAAGTACTTTAAAGCTTTTAAAATTGTTTTTAAAACATTTTAAAACGATTTTAAAGCATTTTCAATTGTTGTTAAAGCACTTAAACTTATTTTTCAAACATTTTAAAATGATTTTGTAACGTTTTAAAACATTTTAAAATCATTTAAAATTGTTCTTAAATCAATTTAAATTAATTTTAAAGTATTTTAAATTGTTTTTAAAGCAATTAAACTTATTTTTGAAGTATTTTAGATAGTTTTTAAAGCATTGTAAATTGTTTTTAAAGCATTTTAAATCATTTTGAAACCATTTTAAAAACATTTTAAAGTACTTTAAAGCTTTTTAAATTGTTGTTAAAGCATTTTAAAAGAATTTAAAATTGTTTTTAAAACATTTCAAAGTGTTTTAAATTGTTTTTAAAGCATTTAAAAACATTTTTAGAACATTTTAAAGTACTTTAAAGCTTTTAAAATTGTTTTTAAAACATTTTAAAACGGGTTTAAAGCATTTTCAATTGTTGTTAAAGCACTTAAACTTTTTTTAAAAACATTTTAAAATGTTTTTGAAACATTTTAAAACATTTTAACATCATTTAAAATTGTTCTTAAATCAATTCAAATTATTTTTAAGTATTTTAAATTGTTTTTAAAGCATTGTAAACCATTTTTAAAGCATTTAAGATCATTTAGAATTGTTATTAATGCAATTTAAATTATTTTTGAAGTATTTTAAATAGTATTTAAAGCATTGTAAACTGTTTTTAAAGCATTTTAAATTGTTTTGAAGGAATTTTAAATTTTTTTGGAAGCATTTTGAAAACATTTTAAAGTACATTAAAGGTCTTTCAATTGTTTTTAAATAATTTTAAAAGAATTTAAAATTGTTTCTAAAATGTTTTAAAGTGTTTTAAATTGTTTTTAAAATATTTTGAACTATTTGAAATTGTTTTTAAAACGTTCTAAATTGTTTCAAAAACATCTAAAATTGTTTTCAAAGCATTTTAAATTGTTTTTAAAGCGTTTAAAAATCTTTTTAGAACATTTTAAAGTACTTTAAATCTTTTTAAATTGTTTTTAAAACATTTTAAAACAGTTTTAAAGCATTTTCAATTGGTGCTAAAGCACATAAACTTATTTTTAAAACATTTTAACATCATTTAAAATTGTTCTTAAATCAATTCAAATTATTTTTAAAGTATTTTAAATTATTTTTAAAGCATTGTAAACCATCTTTAAAGCGTTTAAAATCATTTAAAATTGTTCTTAATGCAATTTAAATTATTTTTGAAGTATTTTAAATAGTTTATAAAGCATTGTAAATGGTTTTTAAAGCAATTTAAATTGTTTTGAAAGCATTTTAAAAAACAATTAAAACACCTTAAAGCTTTTTAAATTGTTTATAAAGCATTTTAAAAGAATTTAAAATTGTTTCCAAAACATTTTAAAGTCTTTTTAAATTATTTTGAACTATTTTAAATTGTTTTTAAAACATTCTAAATTGTTTCAATAACATTTTAAATTGTTTTTATACCATTTTAAATTGTTTTTAAACCATTTAAAATTGTTTTTAAAACATTCTAAAGTACTTTAAAGCTTTTTGAATTGTTTATAAAACAATTTAAAATGGTTTTGAAGCTTTTTCAATTGTTGAACTTAAACTTATTTTTAAAACATTTTAAAATCGTTTAAAAATTGTTCTTAAATCAATTTAAGTTATTTTTAAAGTATTTTAAATTGTTTTTAAGGCATTGTAAACTATTTTAGCATTTTAAAATTTTTTAAAATTGTTTTTAAAGCAATTTAAATTATGTTTGAAGTATTTTAAATAGTTTTTAAAGCATTGTAAACGGTTTTTAAAACATTTTAAATTGTTTTGAAAGCATTTTAAAAACATTTTAAAGTACTTTAAATATTTTTAAATTGTTGTTAAAGCATTTTAAAATTAATTTGAAAACATTTTAAAGTGTTTTAAATTGTTTTGAACTATTTTAAAGTGTTTTTAAAACGTTCTAAATTGTTTCAAAAACATTTTAAATTGTTTTTAAGTCATTTAAAATTGTTTTTAAAACATTTTAAAGTACTTTAAAGATTTTTAAATTGTTTTTAAAACGGTTTTAAAGCATTTTCAATTGTTGTTATTGTTGTTGTTGTTGTTTTTCTTTTTTCTTTTGTTTTTGTTTTTTTGGTTTTTGTTTTTGTTTTTTGTTTTGTTTTGTTTTGTTCTTTTTTTTTTTTGAATCGGACTATTTCTATTAATGATACAAAAATTTTACATGGGGGAAGAAGCCTCTTGAGGTCTAGCCAGGATATCGGCTATCTCGCCTGAAGGATTTGAAAAACTAAAAACCAGACTGCCTGAGACTAAACCCAAACTGTCATTACAAAATGCATACTAACTGAGCTTCCAAAACTGCTGAACATAAGTAAAACTATTGACGCGAACTGATTACATAGACAGTGGACCATTAAACAAAGACAAAAAACCAGTAAGCATGTTCTTTGACCAGACGCTATGATTCCAAAGGATGACGATAGCCAAATCAGGGATTGTGAGCATAAGAGGGAAATTCTTCCATAATTTGGCAACCATAATTGGAGAGGTCATCCTCGTCAGATGAAAGGCCTTTATCATATGGATGATGCCCAGCATCCGGAGGACTGGAGTGCGCCATAGCCGGCTAAGCCAGGAGAGAATAATTTTTAGGTACCTGTGACTGCTGGCGATGATTCTGATATGTGCTTGGCATATCATTCATCTTCTGCTCTGAAGGTTCATGCGTAGTAGCAGCAGCCACATCTGTGACGCCTTCACTGAGCTGAATCATGACAGTAGCCACGAATGAGTGGTTGCTAAGCCTACAAGGGATTTGAAAGCGGGCTGAGTGCTGATGAGAATGATGAGGATTAAAAATTGCAGCCCATTGTCCCCTGCCACGGCCACAAGCACGACCACAAACAGGCGGACTTTCAGTAGTGGTATCCTCGGAGGAGGCAGAGGCATGGCGTAGGGGCTGACCACGAACGCCTCCTCTGCGGCAACCCATTCTCTGTCTCAGGATGGTCATTATGCCCAGAGGATGGAGAATAGAGCAAACAACAGAACTAGGTTGAATAGGATCAGCGAGAAGGGAGAGAATTGACTTAAGTATCAAAGAATTAGGAGAGCTAGAGAGCTTACAGGGGAGGAGAATGTTGAAAGTGTAGACGCGTTCCAGTAGAGTCTTAAGAGAAGGAGTATCACGAGCCTGTATACCTTGGATACCTAAAACCTCAACCAGACAGAGCTCTTCATCTGCGTGGAAGCCGAAAATGCGAGAGGAGGGAACAAATCTGGGATGGCTATGCGCCATTGGTTTAATGCCAAAGAACCTATGGGGAATGTTAAACCAATAGAGCTCAGCTTTGAATGAACTTGGCAGAGAATTGAATGCCATCTGCAGGTGGAACCAGGTGGCACGAGGTGTACTCCACGCGCCAAATGCTTCTATCGCCATCCTCCGATCATCTGTCTTGTGCATCCGCATCCGGGAGGGATAGATCTTGTTGCACCAGTAGAGTGCACTCTTGTTTGAGTTGCTCATTATTAGATCAACTGAGAGGCCCAGAGAAGAATGGGATCTACTGATCAGCCCCCTGGTTAGCTAGTCTGTCAGCTACTTTGTTGGGAGATATCCAAACATGCTGGAAGGTGACACTACGGGGAGACCTGAGCCAATCTTCAATTTTCTCTAGTCTACTTAGGAGACGCCAACTAGAGGCGATTTTTCCAGCAGAGGTGCCTAATTGGATCCGAGAAACCATTTCAATAAGTATCTTTGAATCCCCTTCTATCACGAGCGGGAAGAAATTTTCAGATGCAGCTATGCTGATAGCCTTCCATAATCATTCCAACTCAGCTGCATTGTTGGTGTCTCTACATACCGAACCATGATAGATGTAGAGAGCCGAGCCCTCAGCTATTCTGAAGATACCTCCATATCCAACCGGCCCTGGATTACCCTTGGCAGCACCATCGAGATTTAATTTTATTGTCTGGGAGATAGGAGGAGACCAGTGATGGGGGGATTCAGCATGGATGGAGGGAGTATGGGTGGAATGAGCAGAAAAGGTGATATTCAGATTCCAATTATCCCAAACTTGGCATTCCTGAGGAGTGGATGGCATGTCCGAGTTATGCCAGAGTTTCAGCGCCAGCATTTCCTGAATGTTCTGTTTAAGAAGAAGCCAAAGGGAGTCCAGGGGAGAATAGAGATTATTAAAGATCGCATTGTTCCGCTCCATCCAAAGGATCCAATAGACAAAGCCTGGGATGAGGATCCATAGGGAGTTGAGGACCGGGCTTTGGAAGGGTTGCTGAGGCCAATTTCATACAGTATTAGAAATGTTGCCTACCTGTCTTCCTGATCTTCTGTTGCATAGGGCGATCCTCTCCGAAAGAACAACATTTTAAAGTACTTTAAAGCTTTTTAAATTGTTGTTAAAGCATTTTAAAAGAATTTAAAATTGTTTTTAAAACATTCTAAAGTGTTTTAAATTGTTTTTAATTTATTTTGAACTATTTTAAATTGTTTTTAAAACGTTCTAAATTGTTTCAAAAACATTTTAAATTGTTTTTAAAGCATTTTAAATTGTTTTTAAAGCGTTTAAAAATATTTTAAAAACATTTTCAACTACTTTAAAGTTTTTTAAATTGTTTTTAAAACATTTTAAAACGGTTTTAAAGCATTTTCAATTGTTGTTAAAGCACTTAAACTTATTTTTAAAATATTTTAAAATGTTTTTGAAACATTTTAAAACATTTTAACATCATTTAAAATTGTTCTTAGATCAATTCAAATTATTTTTAAAGTATTTTAAATTGTTTTTAAAGCATTGTAAACCATTTAAAATCATTTAAAATTGTTATTAATGTAATTTAAATTATTTTTGAAGTATTTTAAATAATTTTTAAAGCATTGTAAATGGTTTTTAAAGCCTTTTAAATTGTTTGTAGAGCATTTTAAGAGAATTTAAAATTGTTTCTAAAACATTTTAAAGTGTTTTTAAATTATTTTGAACTATTTTAAATTGTTTTTAAAACATTCTAAATTGTTTCAGGAACATTTTAAATTGTTTTTATACCATTTTAAATTGTTTTTAAACCATTGAAAATTGTTTTTAAAACATTTTAAAGTACTTTAAAGCTTTTTGAATTGTTTTTAAAACATTTTAGAATCATTTAAAATTGTTCTTAAATCAATTTAAGTTATTTTTAAAGTATCTTAAATTGTTTTTAAAGTATTGTAAACTATTTTTAAAGCATTTTATAATCATTTAGAATTGTTCTTAAAGCAATTTAAATTATTTTGAAGTATTTTAAATAGTTTTTAAAGCATTGTAAATTGTTTTTAAAGCATTTTAAATTGTTTTGAAATCATTTTAAAAACATTTAAAAGTACTTTAAAGCTTTTTAAATTGTCTATAAAGCATTTTAAAAGAATTTAAAGTTGTTTCTAAAGCATTTTAAAGTGTTTTTAAATTATTGTGAACTATTTTAAATTGTTTTTAAAACGTTCTAAATTTTTCAAAGAAATTTTAAATTGTTTTTAAACCATGTAAAATTGTTTTTAAAACATTTTAAAGTACTTTAAAGCTTTTTGAATTGTTTATAGAACAATTTAAAATGGTTTTAAAGTTTTTTCAATTGTTGTTAAAGAACTTAAACTTATTTTTAAAACATTTTAAAATCATTTAAAATTGTTCTTAAATCAATTTAAGTTATTTTTAAAGTATTTTAAATTGTTTTTAAAGCATTGTAAACTATTTTTAAAGCATTTTAAAATCATTTAAAAATTTTCTTAAAGCAATTTAAATTATTTTTGAAGTATTTTAAATAGTTTTCAAAGCATTCTAAATTGTTTTTAAAGCATTCTAAATTGTTTTGAAAGCATTTTAAAAACATTTTAAAGTACTTTAAAGCTTTTTAAATTGTTGTTAAAGCATTTTAAAATCATTTAAAATTGTTCTTAAAGAAATTTAAGTTATTTTTGAAGTATTTTTAAATTGTTGTTCAAGCATTTTAAAAGAATTTAAAATTGTCTATAAAACATTTTAAAGTGTTTTAAATTGTTTTGAACTATTCTAAATTGTTTTTAGAACATTCTAAATTGTTTCAAAAACATTTTAAATTGTTTCAAAAGCATTTTAAATTGTTTTTAAAGCGTTTAAAATTGTTTTAAAACATTTTAAATTAATTTAAAGCTTTTTAAATTGTTTTTAAGACATTTTAAAATGGGTTTAAAGCATTTTCAATTGTTGTTAAAGCACTTAAACTTATTTTTAAAACATTTTAAAATGTTTTTTAAACATTATAAAACATTTTCAAATCATTTAAAATTGTTCTTAAATCAATTTAAATTATTTTTAAAGTATTTTAAATTGTTTTTAAAGCATTGTAAACTATTTTTAAAGCATTATAAAATAATTCAAAATTGTTCTTAAAGCAATTTAAATTATTTTTGAAGAATTTTAAATAGTTTTTAAAGCATTGTAAATTGTTTTTAAAGCATTTTAAATTGTTTTGGAAGCATTTTAAATTTTTTGGAAAGCATTTCAAAAACATTTTAAAGTACTTTAAAGCTTTTTAAATTGTTGTTAAAGCATTTTAAAAGAATTTAAAATTGTTTTTAAAACATTTTAAAGTGTTTTAAATTATTTTGAACTCTTTTAAAATGTTTTTAAAACGTTCTAAATTGTTTCAAAAACATTTTAAATTGCTTGTAAAGCATTTTAATTTTTTTTTAGAGCATTTTAAATTGTTTTTAAAACATTATAAAGTACTTTAAAGCTTTTTAAATTGTTTTTAAAACATTTTAAAATGGTTTTAAAGCATTTTCAATTGTTGTTAAAGCACTTAAACTTATTTTTAAAACATTTTAAAATGTTTTTGAAACATTTTAAAATCATTTAAAATTGTTCTTAAATAAATTTAAATTATTTTTAAAATATTTTAAATTGTCTTTCAATAATTGTAAACTATTTTTAAAACATTTTAAAATCATTTAAAATTCTTGTTAAAGCAATTTCAATAATTTTTGAAGTATTTTAAATAGTTTTTAAAGCATTGTAAGCTATTTTTAAAGCATTTTAAATTGTTTTGAAAGCATTTTAAAAACATTTTAAATTACTTCAAAGCTTTTTAAATTGTTGTTAAAGCATTCTAAAAGAATTTAAAATTGTTTTTAAAACATTTTAGAGTGTGTTCAATTGTTTTGAAATTATTTTGAACTATTTTAAATTGTTTTTAAAACGTTCTAAATTGTTTCAAAAACATTATAAATTGTTTTTGAAGCATTTCAAATTGTTTTTAAAGCGTTTAAAATTGTTTTTATAACGTTTTAAAGTACTTTAAAGCTTTTTAAATTGTTTTTAAATCATTTTAAAACGGTTTTAAAGCATTTTCAATTGTTGTTAAAGCACTTGAACTTATTTTTAAAACATTTTAAAATGTTTTCAAAAGCATTTTAAAGACATTTAAAATACTTTAAAGCTTTTTAAATTGTTGTTAAAGCACTTCAAAATCATTTAAAATTGTTCTTAAAGCAATTTAAATTATTTTTGAAGTATTTTAAATAGTTTTTAAAGCATTGTAAGCAATTTTTAAAGCATTTTAAATTGTTTTGAAAGCATTTTAAAATCATTTTAAAGTACTTCAAACTTTTTAAATTGTTCTTAAAGCATTTTAAAAGAATTTAAAATTGTTTTTAAAACATTTTAAAGTGTTTTTAAATTATTTTAAACTATTTTAAATTGTTTTTAAAATGTTCTAAATTGTTTCAAAAACATTTCAAATTGTCTTTAAAGCATTTTAAATTGTTTTTAAGGCATTTAAAATTGTTTTCAAAACATTTTAAAGTACTTTAAAGCTTTTTAAATTGTTTTTAAAACATTTTAAAATGGTTTTAAAGCATTTTCGATTGTTGTTAAAGCACTTAAACTTATTTTTAAAACATTTTAAAATGTTTTTGAAAGATTTAAAAATCATTTAAAATTGTTCTTAAATCAATTTAAATTATTTTTAAAGTATTTTAAATTGTTTTTAAAACATTGTAAACTATTTTTAAAGCATTTTAAAATCATTTTAAATTGTTTTAAAAGCATTCTAAAAACATTGTAGAGTAGTTTAAAGCTTTTTAAATTGTTGTTAAAATATTTTTAAAAACTTTATAATTGTTTCTAAAACATTTTGAAGTGCTTTAAATTGTTTTTAAATTATTTTGAACTATTTTAAATTGTTTTTAAAACATTTTAAAATGGTTTTAAAGCATTTTCAATTGTTGTTAAAGTAGTAAAGTGTTTTTAAATTATTTTGAACTATTTTAAATTGTTTTTAAAATGTTCTAAATTGTTTCAAAAACATTTTAAATTGCTTCTAATCATTTTAAATTGTTTTTAAAGCGTTTAAAATTGTTTTTAAAACATTGCAATGTACTTTAAAACTTTTTAAATTGTTTTTAAAACATTTTAAAATGGTTTTAAAGCATTTTCAATTGTTGTTAAAGCACTTAAACTTATTTTTAAAACATTTTAAAATGTTTTTGAACCATTTTAAAACATTTTAACATCATTTAAAATTGTTCTTAAATCAATATAAATTATTTTTAAACTATTTCAAATTGTTTTTAAAGCATTTTAAAATCATTTAAAATTGTTCTTAAAGCAATTTAAATTATTTTTGATGTATTTTAGATAGTTTTTAAAGCATTGTAAACTGTTTTTAAATCATTTTGAATCGTTTTGAAACCATTTTAAAAACATTTTAAAGTACTTTAAAGCTTTTTAAATTGTTGTTAAAGCATTTTAAAAGAATTTAAAATTGTTTCTAAAACATTTCAAAGTGTTTTAAATTGTTTCTAAAACATTTCAAAGTGTTTTAAATTGTTTTTAAAATGTTCTAGATTGTTTGAAAAACATTATAAATTGTTTTTAAATCATTTTAAGTTGTTGTTAAATCATTTTAAAATCTTTTTTAAACATTTTAAAGTACGGTAAAGCTTTTTATATTATTTTTATTTAAAAATGTTTTAAAGCATTTTCAATTATTGTTAAAGCGCTTAAACTTATTTTTAAAATGTTTTTGAAACATTTTAAAACATTTTAACTTCATTTAAAATTGTTCTTAAATCAATTTAAATTATTTTTAAAGTATTTTAAATTGTTTTTGAAGCATTGTAAACTATTTTTAAAGCATTTTAAAATCATTTAAAATTGTTCTTAAAGTAATTTAAATTATTTTTGAAGTATTTTCAATAGTTTTTAAAGCATTGTAAACGGTTTTTAAAGCATTTTAAATAATTTTGAAAGCATTTTGAGTTGTTTTGAAAGCATTTTAAAAACATTTTAAAGTAATTTAAAGCTTTTTAAATTGTTGTTAAAGAATTTTAAAAGAATTTAAAATTGTTTTTGAAACATTTTAAAGTGTTTTAAATTGTTTTGAACTATTTTAAATTATTTTTAAAACATTCTAAATTGTTTCAAAAACATTTTAAATTGTTTTTAAAGCATTTTAAATTGTTTTTAAAGTGTTTAAAATGTTCTAAATTGTTTCAAAAACATTTTAAAACGGTTTTAAAGCATTTTCAATTGTTGTTAAAGCACTTAAACTTATTTTTCTTTTAGCATTGCACGGGCGTTCTTCGACAACAAACACTTGCTTAAATAATATTACTTGGGTACCATCGACCTTATGCCTACTTGCCTTTCACCATACCTTTGTTTATTGAGTGTTGCCAATCAATTAATTCAGCCAGGAATTCTCTGTAGGTAGGATATTGACCTTTGCTTTTCTCAGTCTAGCTGCGGTAGAGATTACAGATTTCCACTTAGACCTTCATTGCTAGGGAAGCAAAGCTTTGATAGCACAGGCCTTCTTTGGCAAGCAAGCAAGCCTGTGTGGTCTTTTAATGACTACTATTCTCTTCCCTCAATTCGATAGATATCTACTAACGACTCTTATTATATGGGTAACTGGAGATTTAGAAAAAGTGCAATTCGTTACATTTTAAAATGTTTTTGAAACATTTTAAAACATTTTAAAATCATTTAAAATTGTTCTTAAATCAATTTAAATTATTTGTAAAGTATTTTAAATTGTTTTTAAAGCATTGTAAAGTCTTTTTAAAGCATTTTAAAATCATTTGAAATTGTTCTTAAAGTAATTTAAATTATTTTTGAAGTATTTTAGATAGTTTTTAAAGCATTGTAAACTATTTTTAAAGCATTTTAAATTGTTTAGAGACCATTTTAAAAACATTTGAAGTACTTTAAAGCTTTTTAATGTGTTGTTAAAGCATTTTAAAAGAATTTAAAATTGTATTTAAAACATTTTAAAGTGTTTTAAATTGCTTTTAAATTATTTTGAACTATTTTAAATTGTTTTTAAAATGTTCTAAATTGTTTCAAAAACATTTTAAATTATTTTAAAGCATTTTAAATTGTTTTTAAAGCATTTTTTAAATTGTTTTTAAAACATTTTAAAATGGTTTTAAAGCATTTTCAATTGTTGTTAAAGTACTTAAACTTATTAAAACATTTTAAAATGTTTTTGAAACATTTTAAAATGTTTTTGAAACATTTTAAAATCATTTAAAATTGTTCTGAAATCAATTTAAATTATTTTTAAAGTATTTTAAATTGTTTTTAAAGCATTGTAAACTATTTTTAAAGCATTTTAAAATCATTTTAAATTGTTTTTAAAGCGTTTAAAATTGTTTTTAAAAACATTTTAAAGTACTTTAAAGCTTTTTAAATTGTTTTTAAACCATTTTAAAATGGTTTTAAAGCATTTTCAATTGTTGTTAAAGCACTTAAACTTATTTCTAAAACATTTTAAAATGTTTTTGAAACATTTTAAAATCACTTAAAATTGTTCTTAAATCAATTTAGATTATTTTTAAAGTATTTTATATTGTTTCTAAAGGATTGTAAACTATTTTTAAAATGTTTTAAAATCATTTAAAATTGTTTTTAAAGCATTTTAAATTGTTTTTAAAACATTTTAAAGTAATTTAATGCTTTTTAAAGTGTTTTTTAAACATTTTAAAATGGTTTTAAAGCATTTCCAATTGTTGTTAAAGCACTTAAACTTATTTTGGAAACATTTTAAAATGTTTTTGAAATATTTTAAAATCATTTAAAATTGTTCTCAAATCAATTTAAATTATTGTTAAAGTATTTTATATTGTTTCTAAAGCATTGTAAACTATTTTTAAAGCATTTTAAAATCATTTAAAATTGTTCTTAAAGCAATTAAAATTATTTTTGATGTATTTTAAATAGCTTTTAAAGCATTGTAGATGGTTTTTAAAGCATTTTAAATTGTTTTGAAAGCATTTTTAAAGTACTTTAAAACTTTTTAAATTGTTGTTAAAGAATCTTAAAAGAATTTAAAATTGTTTTTAAAACATTTTAAAGTGATTTAAATCATTTTGAACTATTTTAAATTGTTTTTAAAATGTTCTAAATTGTTTCAAAAACATTATAAATTGTTTTTAAAGCATTTTAAATTGTTTTTAAAGTTGTTTAAAATTGTTTTTAAAACATTTTAAAGTACTTTAAATCTTTTTAAATTGTTTTCAAAACATTTTAAACTGGTTTTGAAGCATTTTCAATTGTTGTTAAAGCACTTAATCTTATTTTTAAAGAATTTTAAAATGTTCTTAAAGCATTGTAAACTATTTTTAAAGCATTCTAAAACCATTTAAAATTGTTCTTAAAGCAATTTAAATTATTTTTGAAGTATTTTAAATAGTTTTTGAAGCATTGTAAACTGTTTTGAAACCATTTTAAAAACAATTTAAAGTACTTTAAAGCTTTCTAAATTATTGTTAAAGCATTTTAAATTGTTTTGAAAGCATTTTAAAAAGATTTTAAAGTACTTTAAGACTTTTTAAATTGTTGTTAAAGAATTTTAAAAGAATTTAAAATTGTTTTTAAAACATTTTAAAGTGTTTTTAAATTATTTTGAAATATTTTAAATTATTTTTAAAGCATTTAAATTTATTTTTAAAACATTTTAAAATGTTTTTGAAACATTTTAGAATCATTTAAAATTCTTCTTAAATCAATTTAAATTATTTTTAAAGTATCTTAAATTGTTTTTAAAGTATTGTAAACTATTTTTAAAGCATTTTAAAATCATTTAAAATTGTTCTTAAAGCAATTTAAATTATTTTTGAAGTATTTTAAATAGTTTTTAAAGTATTGTAAACTATTTTTAAAGCATTTTAAATAATTTTTAAAGCATTTTGAATTGTTTTGAAAGCATTTTAAAAACATTTTAAAGTACTTTAAAGCTTTTTAAATTGTTGTTAAAACATTTTAAAAGAATTTAAAATTATTTTAAAAACATTTTAAAGTGTTTTAAATTGTTTTGAACTATTTTAAATTGTTTTGAAAACATTCTAAATTGTTTCAAAAACATTTTAAATTGTTTTAAAGCATTTTAAATTGTTTTTAAAGCATTTTAAATTGTTTTTAAAACATTTTAAAGTACTTTAAAGCTTTTTAAATTGTTTTAAAACATTTTAAGACAGTTTTAAAGCATTTTCAATTGTTGTTAAAGCCCTTAAATTTATTTTTATAACATTTTAAAACATTTTTAAATCATTTAAAATTGTTCTTAAATCAATTTAAATTATTTTTAATGTATTTTGAATTGTTTTTAAAGAAATGTAAACTATTTTAAAATCATTTAAAATTGTTCTTAAAGTAATTTAAATTTGTTTTTAAAACATTTTAGAGTGTTTTAAAGTGCTTTTAAATTATTTTGAACTATTTTAATTTTTTTTTAAACATTCTAAATTGTTCCAAAAACAATTTAAATTGCTTTTAAAGTATTTTAAATTGTTTTTAAAGCGTTTAAAATTGTTTCTAAAACATTTTAAAGTACTTTAAAGCTTTTTAATTTTTTTTAAAACATTTTAAAACGGTTTTAAAGCTTTTTCAATTGTTGTTAAAGCAAGTAAACTTATTTTTAAAGCATTTTAAAATGTTTATGAAACATTTTAAAATCATTTAAAATTGTTCTTAAATCAATTTAAATTTTTTTCATAGTATTTTAAATTGTTTTTAAAGCATTTTAAACTATTTTTAAAGCATTTTAAAATCTTTAAATTTTTTTTTTAAAGCGACTTAAATCATTTTTGAAGTATTGTAAACAGTTTTTAATGCATTGTAAACTATTTTTAAAGCATTTTAAATTGTTTTGAAAGCATTTTAAAGTACTTTAAAGCTTTTTAAACTATTGTTAAAGCATTTTAAAAGAATTTAAAACTGTTTTTAAAACATTTTGAAGTGTTTTAAATTTTTTTAAATTATTTTGAACTTATTTAAATTGTTTTTAAAACGTTCTAAATTGTTTCAAAAACATTTTAAATTGTTTTTAAAGCATTTTAAATTGTTTTTAAAGCGCTTAAAATTGATTTAAAACATTTTAAAGTACTTTAAAGATTTTTAAAACATTTTAAAACAATTTTAAAGCATTTTAAATTGTTGTTAAAGCATTTAAACTTATCTTTAAAACATTTTAAAATGTTTTTCAAAATTTTAAAAATCATTTAAAATTGTTCTTAAATCAATTTAAATTATTTTAAATTGTTTTTAAAGCATTGTAAACTATTTTTAAGGCATTTTGAAATTATTTAAAATTGTTCTTAAAGAAATTTAAATTATTTTTGAAGTATTTTAAATAGTTTTTAAAGGATTGTAAATTGTTTTTAAAGCATTTTAAATTGTTTTGAAAGCATTTTAGGAACATTTTAAAGTACTTTAAATCTTTTTAAATTGTTGTTAAGGCATTTTAAAAGAATTTAAAATTTCTTTTAAAACATTTTAATGTGTTTTTAAATTATTTTGAACTCTTTTAAATTGTTTTTAAAACACTCTAAATTGTTTCAAAAACATTTTAAATTGCTTGTAAAGCATTTTAAATTGTTTCAAAAACATTTTAAATTGCTTGTAAAGCATTTTAAATTGTTTTTAAAGCGTTTTAAATTGTTTTTAAAACATTTTAAAATGGATTTAAAACATTTTCAATTGTTTCTAAAGCACGTAAACTTATTTTTAAAACATTTTAAAAGCATTTAAATTTGTTCTTAAATCAATTTAAATTATTTTTAAAGTATTTTAAATTGTTTTTAAAGTATTTTAAATTGTTTTTAAAGCATTGTAAACTATTTTTAAAGCATTTTAAAATCATTTAAAATTGTTCTTAAAGCAATTCAACTTATTTTTGAAGTATTTTAATAAATAGTTTTCAATGCATTGTAAACTGTTTTTAAAGAATTTAAATTGTTTTGAAATCATTTTAAAAACATTTTAAAATGCTTTAAAGATTTTTAAATTGTTGTTAGAGCATTTTAAAAGAATTTAAAATTGTTTTTAAAACATTTTAGAGTGTTTTAAAGTGTTTTAAATGGTTTTAAAGCATTTTCAATTGTTGTTAAAGCACTTAAACTTCTTTTTAAAACATTTTAAAATGTTTTTGAAACATTTTAAAATCATATAAGATTGTTATTAAATCAATTTAAATTATTTTTAAAGTATTTTAAATTGTTTTTAAAGAATTGTAAACTATTTTTAAAGCATTTTAAAATCATTTAAAATTGTTCTTAAAGTAATTTAAATTATTTTTGAAATATTTTAAATAGTTTTTAAAGCATTGTAAACTATTTTTAAAACATTTTGAATTGTTTTGAAAGCATTTTGAATTGTTTTGAAAGCATTTTAAAAACATTTTAAAGTACTTTAAGGTTTATAAATTGTTGTTAAAGCATTTTAAAAGAATTTCAAATTGCTTTTAAAACATTTTAAAGTGTTTTGAATTATTTTGAACTATTTTAAATTGTTTTTAAAACATTCTAAATTGTTTCAAAAACATTTTATATTGTTTTTAAAGTGTTTAAAATTGTTTTTAAAACATTTTAAAATGGTTTAAAGAATTTTCAATTGTTGTTAAAGCACTTAAACATATTCTTAAAACATTTTAAAATCATTTAAAATTGTTCTTAAATTAATTTAAATTATTTTCGGAGTATTTTAAATTTTTTCAAAAGCATTGTAAACTATTTTTAAAGCATTTTAAAATCATTTAAAATTTTTATTAAAGCAATTTAAATTAATTTTGAAGTATTTTAAATAGTTTTTAAAACATTGTAAACTGTTTTTAAAGAGTTTTAAATTGCTTTGAAAGCATTTTAAAAACATTTTCAAGTACTTTAAAGCTTTTTAAATTGTTGTTAAAACATTTTAAAAGAATTTAAAATTGTTTTTAAAACATTTTAAATATTTTAATTTTTTTTTAAATTATTTTGAACTACTTTAAATTGTTTTTAAAACATTGTAAATTGTTTCAAAAACATTTTTAACTGCTTTTAAATCATTTTAAATTGTTTTTAAAACATTTTAAAATGGTTTTAAAGCATTTTCAATTGTTGTTAAAGCACTTAAACTTATTTTTAAAACATTTTAAAATGTTTTTGAAACATTTTAAAATCATTTAAAATTGTTCTTAAATCAATTTAAATTATTTTTAAATTATTTTGAATGGTTTTTAAGGCATTGTAAACTATTTTTAAAGCAGTTTAAAATCATTTAAAATTGTTCTTAAAACAATTTAAATTAGTTTTGAAGTATTTTAAATAGTCTTTAAGGCGTTGTAAACTGTTTTTAAAGCATTTTAAATTGTTTTGAAAGCATTTTAAATTATTTTGAAAGAATTTAAAAACATTTTAAAGTACTTTAAAGCTTTTTAAATTGTTGTTAAAGCATTTTAAAATAATTTAAAATTGATTTTAAAACATTTTAAAGTGTTTTTAAATTATTTTGAACTATTTTAAATTGCTTTTAAAACGTTCTAAATTGTTTCAAAAACCTTTCAAATTCCTTTTAAAGCAATTTAAATTGTTTTTAAAGCGTTTAAAATTGTTTTAAAAACATTCTAAAGTACTTTAAAGCTTTTTAAATTGTATTTAAAACATTTTAAAATGGTTTTAAAACATTTTCAATTGTTGTTAAAGCACTTAAACTTATTTTTAAAACATTTTGAAATCATTTAAAATTGTTCTTCAATCAATTTAAATTATTTTTAAAGTATTTTAAATTGTCTTTAAAGCATTGTAAACTATTTTTAAATCATTTTAAAATAATTTAATATTTTCCTTAAATCAATTTGAATTATTGTTGAAGTATTTTAAATAGTTTTTAAAGCATTGTAAAGTATTTTTAAAGCATTTTAAATTGTTTTGAAAGAATTTTAAAAACATTTTAAAATACTTTAAAGCTTTTTAAATTGTTGTTAAAGCATTTTAAAAGAATTTAAAATTGTTTTTAAAACATTTTAGAGTGTTTTAAATTGCCTTTAAATTATTTTGAACTATTTTAAATTATTTTTAAAACATTCTAAATTGTTTAAAAAACATTATTAATTGTTTTTGAAGCATTTTATTTTTTTTTAAATCATTTAAAATGGTATCTAAAACATTCTAATGTACTTTAAAGCTTTTTAAATTGTTTTTAAAACGTTTTAAAACGGTTTTAAATCATTTTCAATTGTTGTTAAAGCAATTAATATTATTTTTAAAACATTTTAAAATGTTTTTGAAACATTTTAAAATCGTTTAAAATTGTTCTTAAATCAATTTAAATTACTTTAAATTGTTTTTAAAGCATTGTAAACTATTTTTAAAGCATTTTAAAATCATTGAAAATTGTTCTTAAAGCAATTTAAATTATTTTTGTAAATTTTAAATAGTTTTTAAAGCATTGTAAATAGTTTTTAAAGCATTTTAAATTGTTTTGAAGGCATTTTAAAAACATTTTAAAGTGCTTTAAAGATTTTTAAATTGTTTTTTTCTAAGTAAGTGCTACTTCTATATTAAAAGAGAAAAATATGTACAGAGCTATCGATTTTACAAGGAGGCCGAGGCCAATCCTCGAACTGAGAAGGCTTGACCATTCTGTCTATCCGCCTTTGCTGAGTACCAAAACTACCAGGACTGCATTCTTCCACATGATTTCTTGATATCAAAGAACCTAGACTCCTACTGACATAGATACTATGGCGACTAACAGGATAGTGCCATGTTACATTGTGAAGAGTAGAGCAAAAAAAGCATGCTGTTGTGGCATGAAGCCAGCAGCAGTAGCTGTAGAGAGCTTGAAAATTGAGAGTACCAGAGAGAGACACTAGATACGAAAACAGTAAGACAAAAAGACAGAAGATATCAGACCGAAGTGAATTAAGTATGCTGGCTGGTCGAATCCGCCTGAACGCCATCGCCTTGGCTGGGAGAATCTATCCAGATGACCATCCCGTCTTCAGGATCAGAGGGAACTTGGGTTCCTGAGACTTCTTCAACAGCATTCAGAATGGGTAATTGCATGATTTCCTGGATGGAAAGGTCGTTGCCCGAATCCTCCCGAGGTTCTGCCGGCTGGGCCAAAATGCTCTGAGCAGGCGTCGTGGAATCGCGGCGCATTCTGTAGACCATACCCTCCATATCCCCAACGAAAACATCACTGTCATGAGCTCTGGAAGGGGAGCCCGAATTGATGCAGCTAGGATCCTCCTCCGTTATGAAAACAGAAAAATTCACCACTACCTCTGGACGAACCAGACGACTTGGGAATCGAAAGCGGAAGGACTGATAAGTTCCCTGAGGGAGCAGACATTCCTGCTCAGACTCATCTGTATCTGAAGAAGGGGGCGCTTCATTGACAGGAGAAATAGGCTGCACACTGCCCCTTTCCGAGCTAACTCTTACACCGGATCTTCCCCCTCTTCTGGGGATGCCTCTATCCCGCGGCATTTTGCCAAAAACTCGAGAGCCGGCACCACTGCAATACCCAAGATGAGTATGGACAGGGAAACCAGTGTCGCAAATGCTCTGTTCATGAATTTGCCAACGATGAGCCATAATGTGGTGGCCGGTCTCAATAAGTAGGAGAATTATCATAATTGTTGCGTGTGTGAGGCTTTGGGCGCCTCCCCTGCTACCCTTAGAACTCTGCGCCAACATACCAGGCATAAATGCCTTACCACGCCTCATCTGAATCCGTCTGAAGGCAGCGTCCCGTCGACTCTGCCTTATATTTAATGTTGTCGTCCTGCGCCTTAAAACCACAAGGCTACCATCACCTTCCACGCGCGGGGGTTGGCATCCCATTCTGCCTCCATGTGGCTGTACCATTGATGGCTTAATTACAAGTGTGGACACCCGCATCCGGGTAAGATTTTTAAATTGTTGTTAAAGCATTTTCAAAGAATTTAAAATTGTTTTTAAAACATTTTAAAGTTTTTTAAATTGTTTTTAAATTATTTTGAACTATTTTAAATTGTTTTTAAAACGTTCTAAATTGTTTCAAAAACATTTAAATTGTTTTTAAAGCATTTTAAATTGTTTTAAAGCATTTAAAATTGTTTTTAAAACATTTTAAAGTACTTTAAAGCTTTTTAAATTGTTTTTAAAACATTTTAAAATGGTTTTGAAGAATTTTCAATTTTTTTTCTCAATTAGTCTACTCCTATATTCATACAAAAAAGTTACAGCGAGGCTGGCCTCAAGATTTCTTGCCATGAGGTTGGCATGTAGCAAAAACTTGACATCCTGACTATAGAACCAGACAGACACAAAATCTTATCCAAACAGCGTTATCAGACTGAGTGAGACACCACTGTTTCAAGGATAAATTTTTACATAGATATAGGCATAAAAAGACCCTAACCTGAGACATGAACAAAAGCCTGAGACAGGCATGAACCCTATGGATCAAAAATGAGGAGAGCTTTAACTTCAGAGGCAAAACTATGGAACCAGAGGTGCGGACTGTCAATCTTCATTTGAAGTGGTTGGCTATTCCTCTATAACCTTGCACCCAAAATGACCGGAGTCCATGGAGTCAGAGGAGCGGATTGCAGAGTTGGAAGGCTCTCCTCTTGTGCTTGGGCCGACATTGGCCTCAGGTTGCGTGGTGGGCATGCTTCCGGTACCTTGGCGTGGGGTGGCAGTTTGACTTGCCACCTTCTGTTCCTCCGTGGTCCCCTGATGAACAACACCCGAACCCGAGTTGTGCTCACATCTTTCGATGGTTACAGAAATGATGAAAGAGGCATTTGCTAGCGAACAGGGAATGCGATAGCGGGCAGTGGGATGCACATGATGCTGACAGGCTTCTCCTCTATCCTGCCCTCGACCTCGACCTCTGCCACTTCTGGTTGCTGGGTAGGTCGACGCTTCTTCAAAGGGATCCAGAGAGGTCGAGATATGCTGGGCGATGGCTCGACCACGTGAACCGCCACGCCGGCTGATCATTCGCATCCTTTCTTTCGGCATGATTATGGGATGGGAGCAATTAAATGGAGGAGGTAAAGCGGAAGATCGATTGAGGGATGAAATCACTGAGAGAGCAGGAAACTGAGCCTGTGAAAAGTAGAAGGCTTTAGGAGGAGGAGCTGAAGGGAGGCCGGAGCAGTTTAAGGCGTAAAAAGCTCTACAGAGCAAGACCAAACGGGAGGAATTCTCGTCATTCACCAGTGCCGAAAGGGAGCCTGCAGGCAGACTCTCACTAGGAGAGAAGCCCAAGACCGCGACCTGGACTGAGCCGAGAGCATACCAGAGAACCGCAACAATGACAATGAGATGGAGTGCCATCGTTCCTATGACCAAACATAGGGTGGGCAGAGTAAATGTCGCCTTAAATGCATATGTGTGAAGCTTGTCGTCCATTCCAAGGTCATGTGCTTCACGCAGGTGGGATGCCACTTGCCCATCTCGCGCACCTCCAACGTACCTTTGTGACTAACAATCACCCGCATCCGGGAGCGAGTAGTCTTGTTGCACCAGAGAAGTGCATTCATTTTTAAGTTGTTCATCATCTGAGTCGCCGAGAGGACCTGAGAAGTAGGGGATCTGCTGGTTAACCCCTTGATTGGCCAGTCTATCTACTACTTTGTTGGCACTGCATCTTACATGCTTGAAGGTGATGCTTTGGGCGTTCCGAAGCCAATCCTCCAATGGTTCTAATTTGCTAAGTAGCCTCCAGCTAGATGCTATCTTGGCTGCCGAGGTACCTGCTTGAATCCTGATAGCTGCTGTTATTAGGATAAGGGAGTCTCCCTCGACCTCTAATGGGAAGAAGTTTTTTTGATCTGCTATGCAAATCCCTTTCCACAGTCCTTCCAGTTCTGCAGCATTGTTGGTATCTTTGCCAATGGTTCCATAGTAGACATGCAATGTTGCGCCCACCTCATTCCTAAAGACCCCTCCAAAGCCCGTCGTCCCAGGATTGCCCTTGGCTGCTCCATCAAAATTCAATTTGAAGGAGTTGGATGCTGGAGGAGACCAAGTGAGAGGAGAGGTAGGGCTAATTGGAGGACGAGCTTTGACATGGTCCAGAAAAGACAGATCCAAATTCCAGGCGTTCATGATGTGGCATTCCTGAGGTGATTCTGGCAGATCCATGTCATGCCAATGTCTGATAGCTAGAGTTTCTTGGAGATTTTGCTTCAGAAGAAGCCATAGAGTATCAATAGGCCTGCTGATATTGTTAAAAATTTTGTTGTTCCTTTCCTTCCAGAGAATCCAATAGAGAAAGCCCGGTAATAGAGTCCACAGAGAGTTTAAAAGAGGGCTTTGAAAAGGGTGCTTTGGCCATTTTCTGATTGTATCTGTTATATCTCCCATCCGTTCTCCCGATCTTCGGTTGCATTGGTCAGTTTTCTCCCATAACTGAGTAGCCAGAGGACAGGTCTCCATGAGATGCGTAATGGTTTCAGAGTTGAGATTGCAGTTGGGACATCTCGATGGGCCAATGAATCCCCTTTTTTGCAAATTGTCCCAAGTGAGGATACGCCTCTTGCTTAAGAGCCAAAGAAAGGTGGATATCTTGGGCCATATTCCTGGTTGCCAAACCCGTTCCTAGAGCTGATCCTTGTCTGTCTGAATGGCTGAGTAGCGAAGCTGGTAAGCTTCCTTGGTAGTGAACATCCCCCTTGGTGTATGACCCCATCTCAGTTTGTCCTGCTGATCTGAGCATTTGATTCTTCTATGGTTTAACTCCTGATCGATCTCGGTGAAGGTTTCCCCTTGCCAATTGGCTTGCCAGGTACTAGCTGGTTTCCAAAGGTGAAAGTCTTGGGTTGCTTGCTGCTACCAGAATTGATGGACATGGGTAAGATTTTCTTGTTGCATTGAGACCTGCCAGATTGGCTTGTGGAAGAGAGAGGCTAGTTTTGGGAGCTGCTGCCAAGAGTCCTCCCAGAACCTACTGTGGTGCCTGAATGAATTTCCCAGAAGCTATGCTCTTGAATGAAGGCATTGTGGAGCTTGGCAGCATTCCAGATCAAAGAGCCTGGGGTTGTAGTGCTAATTCTTATGAGGTCGTTCCCTTGACTTCCTAGTGCATATTTTTCTTGCCATAACCGTGCCTAGGGCATTTGTGGTTTGGAGATCCAATTCCACCAAATGCGGGCACCCATTATATTGTTGCTATGGAGAGGGTCCCTTAATCCCAGCCCTCCCTCTGATTTTCGCTGACAAACTTCCTTCCAATTGAGAAGAGCCCATTTCCTATTGAGACCAGAAGATCCCCATAGAAAATTTCCCTATAGATTGCGAATTGCCTTAAGGACCCATTTTGGTGCCGCCAAGACGGAGAAAAGATACAGAGGCATAGCCTGGAGAACAAATTTGATCAAAATGAGTCTGTCGGCTATATTGAGAGAGCGGTAAGTCCAGGATGAGAGCCTTGAATCCAATTTGTCGAGAAGAGTCCTCCAGGAGGCATGTTTTATGGCTGAGTCCAACAAAGGAGCTCCCAGGTATTTTGAGGGCAGCGCTACTGTAGAGAATCCCAGAATACGAGTGATGTTCCTTTGAGTGGAGGTAGGGGTGTTAAAAAAGAAGAGTTGGGATTTGGAGGCATTGATAGAGGTACCTAAGGCTTCAGAGAAGAGAGAGCAGATTTTGGAGGCTTTAGCCTCTTGAGAGGAGGGGTGGCCAAAAAGCATAGTGTCGTCTACAAACTGCTGGTGGGATAAGGGATGAAGACCATGGAGAGAAATGCCTTTTAGAACATGAGAGGAAATGACCAAGTGAAGCAAACGACTGAGCCCCTCTGCCATGAGGACAAAAAGGAAGGGGGATAAGGGATCCCCTTGACGAATACCACGTGAGGGGCGGAAGGGCGATGAGGGGGTGCCATTGAGTAGGACCGAGAAACAAGGAGAGGAGATGAGGTTCATGATCCATCGTGTCCAAGTGGAATTGAAGCCAAATGCCAATAACATCTGATGAATATAGTTCCAGCTGAGTTTGTCAAAAGCTTTAGATAGATCAAGCTTTAGAATCATACCTGGCTTTTTCAAGATCTTCAGGGAATGGATTACTTCATTTGAAAGAATGATGTCATCCATTATCTGACGCCCTTCTACATATCCAGTCTGCTCTGGCGAGATGAGAAGAGGGAGGAGAGGTTTGAGCCTGTTCGCCAGTACTTTAGAGATGAGCTTGTAGATGACGTTGCATAATGCAATCGGCCTGTATTTGTCAGGCGTATTTGGTTCATCCCCTTTAGGCACTAGCACTATGAAAGTGGCATTTAGGGAGGGGAGAATCCAATGCATAGTTCTTGATTCCTCCACTAATTCCCATACCTCTGTCTTGATGAGCTCCCAAAACTCATGAAAGAAATTGGCTGTAAAACCATCAGGACCAGGTGCCTTACCATCCTTGAGTTGGGCCATCGCCACTTCTACTTCCTGCAGTGAAATAGATTGGAGTAGTTTATTGTTATGATCCTCCGTTATGATTTTAGGGATGTGCTGTGTGATGGTTCTAATAGCTTGATCTCTGCTTCCTGGAGGCTCCCTGAGAATTTCCTGAAAGTAATCTTTAATTTCCTTTTCCATGTCTTCGTGCACTTCTAATCTATCCCCTTGTTTGTTGTTGATGAATGCAATATTGTTGTGCATTCTTCTTTGGATGGCCGATCTATGGAAGAATTTTGTATTCTTCTCCCCTTCCTTGAGCCATCAGATTCTGGACTTTTGTCGCCATAGGATTTCTTCTTGCTACCTACAAGCCTCAATTTTAGTCCAAAGGTTCTGCTCCTGATGCGCCTGCTCTTCTGTCCTGCCCTCCAAGATGATAGTCTGTTGAAGTGAGCTCATTTGCTGTTCCAACTTTTTCCGATTCTCGAAAATGTTGCCAAACTGTGTGCGGTTCCAAGCTTTGAGCACTTATTTTAGGTTTTTTAGTTTCTGTTGGAATTGAAACATTTTGGCTCCTTCAGGTGGGATAAAGGATTTCCAGGCCTCACTGACCACTATTTTGAAGTTAGGATTTGAGAACCAGAAGGCTTCAAATCGAAAAGGTCTGTTGCATCTTGTACCTGGCTGTGACCATTGTAACATAATGGGCCAGTGATCGGATCCTCCTTGGGGCAATATGGAAGCATGAAAGTCCCCTCTCAGGTGTATGGCATTGTCCGAGATGAGGAACCGATCAAGCCTGGAAGCAATATGTTGGGTACCCCTCCGCTTATTGGTCCAGGTGTATACACCATTGGAAGTCTGAATATCCATTAATTGGTTACTTTGAATGTATTCTTTGAAGCCATTGTTGTCACTGTCTAACCTTGATCTTCCGCCATTTTTCTCCTCCAACGACGTTATGATGTTGAAATCGCCACCACCAATCCAGAGGGGGAATTGCCTATTGGAATTTAGAATGGTGAGAGTATCCAATAGTTCCAGTTTTTGCTGTAAATTTTGTGGAAAATAGACATTAGAGAGATGTCGGTGAATGTTTGTGCCTATGAGATGGAAGGACGCTTGGATGAGGAAATGGGAAGCATGAAAGTCTTGAAGAGTGAGAACCTGTGGGTCCCACAAAATTTCCAGTCCTCCGGAAGCCCCAGAGGCATCTACTGAAACTGAGCAGCTACCTGACCAGACCTTATTGAGGATTCTTTCTATGGCAGTATTATTACTTTTTGTTTCTTGAAGAAAAACTAGTGATGGTTTTTCTTGCTGGATCAAGTTTTTAATCATTCTGTGTTTTGAGGGGCTATTGAGCCCTCTCACATTCCAGGAGATGAGCTTCATGAGAAACAGTGGGGTTTGGGTTTGTAGAACTTTGTCAACTTAGGGAATCTCCCTGATTCCATAAGTATTTCTCCTACGATAATGGTCCTTTGCATGTCTGTTTTGCGCCCTCTTTTATTCTTTTCTTTGAGAATTTTTTTTCCATTCCAGGGGCTTCCTGCTTGTATACCTAGACATTTATTGTGCTGAGATTTGGTGAGAACTCCTTCCAGCCTGTCGATTTGCAATGGGGGTATTGAATTGTATTCTTTCTGCTTGCATGTCGTTTCCAATTTGAGGATGTCCAGACCATCCAGGCTAACATTCTCTGGATCCTCATCCATTATTGTGGGAGTGTTCTGATCTTCCATGTATGCACTGTCATGCCGACTAAGAGCTAGAGCAGCGTCTAGATCCATTGAAGAAGACTGCTGGCCTGACTCTGCCACGGTTTTCTCCAAGGTAGAGGGATTTGGGCCAGAATCTGGAACAGGTTTCTCCAAGTCAGAGGATATTAATGAGCTGGAGGGATCAGAGGCAGAGGATGGTTGAGAAGCTTTGATAATCAGGGAGGAGGAGGGAGGGGAGGGGATCACCTAAGGATCGGAGCTTTGCTTCTCTGAGGGATCTTGAGAGGAGAGTAAAATGAATCTGTTCTAGGACTCAGGCTTTTTGGGGCTTTCTAGGACTGCAGGATTTTTCTTAGCATGCCTCCGGCGATTAGGGACTTTAATGGATCCTTCAGAGTCTTTGCTAGATTCATTAGCAGAGGTTTTGGGCTGGGAATTCAGAGGACAGTCCCGGAAGAGATGGTCGTGTTCGTGGCATTTCCGACAACGAAAAGGGATATGCTCGTAGTCTAGAGGTTGGATCCATTCAAAATCATCATGAAAGAGACTTACCGAGTCTGCAAGAGCTTTGGTCGAGTGCATCTGGACATAGATCCTGGCATAAGAGGTGTATCGACGGGATTTGGTTTCCTCAGAAACTTTGATGAAGACCCCCAATTTTTTGCCGATGTCCGCTAGCGTTTCCTCTTTCCAGTATTCCACAGGAAGGGAGTACATCCTTATCCATACTGGAGCCCAACTGAAATCTTCCTTATCTGGGTTAAACCTAGCTTTCCAGTCCCGAAGGTATAGACCTGAGGAGTTAAAGAAGTACGGGCCGCCTTCAAATATGCGAGATTTGTCCTCCATGCAGTGGAAAATGGCAGTGAAGAAGCCTTTGGGGCCCAACTGCAGAGTGACTTGTCCTTTGGGCTTCCATTTTGAAGCTATCCAGCCCTGCAGAGCCTTTTCAGTTGGCCAAAATCCAAGGAATTTTCCTATGAGCGCGTGGTCCTGCATAAATTGGATTTTGTTGTTGATTCGATGGCTGAGGAGATCGACTTTGATTCATTCTGTTGCTTTCGGGATGCATGTTTCTGAGGTCGCCTTTGGCTGTGACGTTGGAGACTTTTGGTTCATGCCTTTGTCTTGGTCATCCGTTTCACGTGCTGCTGAGGGGTCAGCTTCATTGTTGACAGGTTTGGAACCCTGATCTGTTTCTGAGAAACCACCAGGAGGGGTCATAGATGCTGCAGGCTTTAAAATGTCAGAGGCGGAGGCATTGAAAGGAGGGGGAGCTGATCCCGCCCCTCCCGAGGGCGCAGCCATGGGAAAGAGATCAGTAGGTGTGTTGTGGCACTAGCTATGAAAACCAGAAGAATGCAATGATTAAGGTTTTCTCGTTCTGAGCAGTGCGCGGCATTCGCAGGAGCTCAACCCAGCCATTTCAAGTAAAATTATTATCTAGTTTGAAGCATTTTCAATCGTTGTTAAAGCACTTAAACTTACTTTTAAAATATTTTAAAATGTTTTTGAAACATTTTAAAATCATTTAAAATAAATCAATTTAGATTATTTTTAAAGCATTTTAATATCATTTAAAATTGTTCTTAAAGCAATTTAAATTATTTTTGAAGTATTTTAATTATTATTTAAAGCATTGTAAACTATTTTTAAAGCATTTTAAATTGTTTTGAAAGCATTTCAAATTGTTTTGAAAGCATTTTAAAAACATTTTAAAGTAATTTAGAGCTTTTTAAATTGTTGTTAAAGCATTTTAAAAGAGTTTAAAATTGTTTCTAAAACATTTCAAAGTGTTTTAAATTGTTTTTAAAATATTTTGAACTATTTTAAATTGTTTTTAAAACGTTCTAAATTGTTTCAAAAACATTTTAAATTGCTTTTAAAGTGTTTAAAAATCTTTTTAGAACATTTTAAAGTACTTTAAAGCTTTTTAAATTGTTTTTAAGACATTTTAAAGTTGTTTTAAATCATTTTCAATTGTTGTTAAAGCACATAAACTTATTTTTAAAATGTTTTTGAAACATTTTAAAACGGTTTTAAATCATTTTCAATTGTCGTTAAAGCACTTAAACTTATTTTTAAAATGTTTTTGAAACATTTTAAAACAATTTAACATCATTTAAAATTGTTCTTAAATCAATTCAAATTATTTTTAAAGTATTGTAAATTGTTTTTAAAGCATTGTAAACCATTTTTAAAGAATTCAAAATCATTTAAAATTGTTCTTAATGCAATTTAAATTATTTTTGAAGTATTTTAAATAGTTTTTAAAGAATTTTAAATTGTTTTGAAAGAATTTTAAATTGTTTTAAAAGCATTTTAAAAGCATTTTAAAGTACTTTAAAGCTTTTTAAATTGTTTATAAAAGATTTTAAAAGAATTTAAAATTGTTTCTAAAACATTTTAAAGTGTTTTTAAATTATTTTGAACTATTTTAAATTGTTTTTAAAACGTTCTAAATTGTTTCAAGAACATTTTAAATTGCTTTTATACCATTTTAAAGCGTTTAAAGTTGTTTCTAAAACATTTTAAAGTACTTTAAAGCTTTTTGAATTGTTTATAAAACAATTTAAAACGGTTTTAAAGCTTTTTCAATTGTTGTTAAAGAACTTAAACTTATTTTTAAAACATTTTAAAATCATTTAAAATTGTTCTTAAATCAATTTAAGTTTTTTTTAAAGTATTTTAAATTGTTTTTAAATCATTGTAAACTATTTGTAAAGCATTTTAAAATCATTTAAAATTGCTCTTAAAGAAATTTAAATTATGTTTGAAGTATTTTAAATAGTTTTTAAAGCATTTTAAATGGTTTTTAAATCATTTTAAATTGTTTTGAAAGCATTTTAAAAACATTTTAAAGTACTTTCAATCTTTTTAAATTGTTTTTAAAACATTTTAAAAGGATTTAAAATTGTTTTTAAAACATTTTAAAAGGATTTAAAATTGTTTTTAAAACATTTTAAAAGGATTTAAAATTGTTTTTAAAACATTTTAAAGTGTTTTTAATTGTTTTTAATTATTTTGAACTATTTTAAAGTGTTTTTAAAACGTTCTAAATTGTTTCAAAAACATTTTAAATTGTTTTTCAAGCATTTTAAATTGTTTTTAAAGTGTTTAAAATTGTTTTTAAAACATTTTAAAGTACTTTAAAGCCTTTTAAATTGTTTTTAAAACATTTTAAAATGATTTTAAAGCATTTTCAATTGTTGTTAAAGCACTTAAACTTATTTTTCAAACATTTTAAAATGTTTTTGAAATGTTTTAAAACATTTTAAAATGTTTTTGAAATGTTTTAAAACATTTTAAAATCATTTAAAATTGTTCTTAAAGCAATTAAAATTATTTTTGAAGTATTTTAGATAGTTTATAAAGCATTGTAAACTGTTTTAAAGCATTTTAAATCGTTTTGAAACCATTTTGAAGTACTTTAAAGATTTTTAAATTGTTGTTAAAGCATTTTAAAAGAATTTAAAATTGTTTTTAAAACATTTTAAAGTATTTTAATTTTTTTTTAAATTATTTTGAACTATTTTAAATTGTTTTTAAAAGTTTTGAATTGTTTCAAAAACATTTTAAATTGTTTTTAAAGCATTTAAAAATCTTTTAAAAACATTTTAAAGTACTTTAAAGATTTTTAAATTGTTTTTAAAACGGTTTTAAAGCACTTCCAATTGTTGTTAAAGCACTTAAACTTATTTTTAAAACATTTTAAAATTTTTTTGAAACATTTTAAAACATTTTAACATTTTTAAAGCTTTTAAAATCATTTAAAACATTTTAAAATGTTTTAAATTATTTTAAAACATTTCCAATTGTTGTTAAAGCACTTAAACTTATTTTTAAAACATTTTAAAATGTTTTTGAAACATTTTAAAACATTTTAACATTTTTAAAGCTTTTAAAATCATTTAAAATTGTTCTTAATGCAATTTAAATTATTTTTGAAGTATTTTAAATAGTATTTAAAGCATTGTAAACTGTTTTTAAAGCATTTTAAATTGTTTTGAAAGCATTTTAAATTGTTTTTGAAGGGTTTAAAAATCTTTTTAGAACATTTTAAAGTACTTTAAAGCCTTTTAAATTGTTCTTAAATCAATTTAAATTATTTTTGAATTATTTTAAATTGTTTTTGAAGCATTGTAAACTATTTCTAAAGCATTTTAAAATCATTTAAAATTATTTTTAAAGCAATTTAAATTATTTTTGAAGTATTTTAAATAGTTTTTAAAGCATTGTAAATGGTTTTTCAAGCATTTTAAATTATTTGAAAGCATTTTAAAAACATTTTAAAGTACTTTAAAGCTTTTAAAATTGTTGTTAAAGCATTTTAAAAGAATTTAAATTTGTTTTTAGAACATTTTAAAGTGTTTTAAATTGTTTTTAAATTATTTTGAACTATTTTAAATTGTTTTTAAAATGTTCTATATTGTTTCAAAAACATTATAAATTGTTTTTAAAGCATTTTAAATTGTTGTTAAAGTGTTTAAAAATATTTTTAAAACATTTTAAAGTAGTTTAAAGCCTTTTAAATCTTTTTGAAAATATTTTAAAACGTTTTTAAAGCATTTTCAATTGTTGTTAACCACTTAAACTTATTTTTAAAATGTTTTTGAGACATTTTAACATCATTTAAAATTGTTCTTAAATCAATTTAAATTATTTAAAAGTATTTTAAATTGTTTTTAAAAGTATTTTAAATTGTTTTTGAAGCATTGTAAACTATTTTTAAAGGGCAGTTGTCTATAATGAGACTTTTTGGAAGCCTTTCCGGTGGGTTTTTCCGGTCAAAATCCGGCAACAATTTATTGGAATCTCAAGTTTGATAGCTAGTTTTTGCACAATCAAGGCGTCCCAGGGGTTTTTCAGGGTGCTGAGTCCAAATATGCAGTTAAAAAACCATTTTAACTGCAACAAATCAAGATTTAACATCAATTTCTTCGCCGGATTCCGTCACCAGAATCTCCAAAAAGTCGCATTATAGACAACTCCTTTTTAAAGCATTTTAAAATCATTTAAAATTGTTCTTAAAGCAATTTAAATTGCTTTTGAAGTATTTTAAATAGCTTTGAAAGCATTGTAAACTATTTTTTAAAGAATTTTAAATTGTTTTGAAAGCATTTTGAAAACATTTTAAAGTACTTTAAAGCTATTAAAATTGTTGTTAATGCATTTTAAAAGAATTTAAAATTGTTTTTAAAACATTTTAAAGTGTTTTAAATTGTTTTTAAATTATTTCGAACTATTTTAAATTGTTTTTAAAACGTTCTAAATTGTTTCAAAAACATTATAAATTGTTTTTAAAGCATTTTAAATTGTTGTTAAAGAATTTAAAAATCTTTTTGAAACATTTTAAAGTAGTTTAAAGCTTTTTAAATTGTTTTAAAAACATTTTAAAACGGTTTTAAAGCATTTTCAATTGTTGTTAAAGAACTTAAACTTATTTTTAAAATATTTTAAAATCATTTAAAATTGCTCTTAAATCAATTTAAATTATTTTTAAAGTATTTTAAATTGTTTTTAAAGCATTGTAAAATATTTTTAAAGCATTTTAAAATCATTTAAAATTGTACTTAAAGCAATTTAAATTATTTTTGAAGTATTTTTAAATTGTTGTTAAAGCATTTTAAAAGAATTCAAAATTGTTTATAAAACATTTTAAAGTGTTTTAAACTGTTTTGAACTATTTTAAATTGTTTTTAAAACATTCTAAATTGTTTCAAAAACATTTTAAATTGTTTTTAAAGCATTATATATTGTTTTTAAAGCGTTTAAAATTGTTTTTAAAACATTTTAAAGTACTTTAAAGCTTTTAAAATTGTTTTTAAATGGTTTTAGAGCATTTTCAATTGTTGTTAAAGCACTTAAACTTATTTTTAAAACATTTTATAATGTTTTTGAAAGATTTTAAAACATTTTAAAATCATTTAAAATTGTTCTTAGATCAATTTAAATTATTTTTAAGATATTTTAAATTGTCTTTAAAGAATTGTAAACTATTTTTAAAGCATTTAAAAATCATTTAAAATTCTTCTTAAAGCAATTTCAATTATTTTTTAAGTATTTTAAATAGTTTTTAAAGCATTGTGAGCTATTTTTAAATCATTTCAAATTGTTTTGAAATCCCTTTAAAAACATTTTAAATTACTTTAAAGCTTTTTAAATTGTTGTTAAAGCATTTTAAAAGAATTTAAAATTGTTTTTAAAACATTTTAGAGTGTTTTAAATTATTTTGAACTAATTTAAATTGTTTTTAAAACGTTCTAAATTGTTTCAAAAACATTATAAATTGTTTTTGAAGCATTTTAAATTGTTTTTAAAGCGTTTAAAATTGCCTTTAAAACATTTTAAAGTACTTTAAAGCTTTTTAAATTGTTTTTATAACATTTTAAAATGGTTTTAAAGCATTTTCAATTGTTGTTAAAGCACTTAAACATATTTTTAAAACATTTTAAAATATTTTCGAAACATTTTAAAATCATTTAAAATTGTTCTTAAATCAATTTAAATTATTTTTAAAGTATTTTAAATTGTTTTTAAACATTGTAAACTATTTTTAAAGCATTTTAAAATCATTTAAAATTGTTCTTAAAGCAATTTAATTTATTTTTGAAGTGTTTTAAATAGTTTTTAAAGCATTGTAAATTGTTTTTAAAGCATTTTATATTGTTTTGAAAGAATTTTAAAAACATTTTAAATTACTTTAAAGCTTTTTAAATTGTTGTTAAAGCATTTTAAAAGAATTTAAAATTATTTTTAAAACGTTTTAAAGTGTTTTTGAATTATTTTGAGCTATTTTAAATTGTTTTTAAAACATTCTAAATTGTTTCAAAAAAAAATTAAATTTATTCTAAAGCATTTTAAATTGTTTTTAAAGTATTTTAAATTGTTTTTAAAGCGTTTAAAATCTTTTTAGAGCATTTTAAAGTACTTTACAACTTTTTAAATTGTTTTTAAAACATTTTAAAACGGTGTTAAAGCATTTTCAATTGTTGTTAAAGAACTTAAACTTATTTTTAAAACATTTTAAAATGTTTTTGAAACATTTTAAAGCATTTTAACATCATTTAAAATTGTTCTTAAATCAATTCAAATTATTTTTAAAGTATTTTAAATTGTTTTTAAAGCATTGTAAACTATTTTTAAAGCATTCAAAATCATTTAAAATTGTTCTTAATGAAATTTAAATTATTTTTGAACTATTTTAAATAGTTTTTAAAGCATTGTAAATGGTTTTTAAATCATTTTAAATTGTTTTGAAAGCATTTTAAAAACATCTAGAGTACTTTAAAGCTTTTTAAATTGTTTATAAACCATTTTAAAAGAATTTAAAATTGTTTTTTTTCTCGGTAAAATTATACTAATATATTATATACAGAAGTCAAAATTTACATCAGATCAAAACAGAAAGAACCAAACACCAGAGGTGTCAACCTGGAACAGCTGAAACTGCAAGGTCCAAAGGACTAGACCATTCAAAAGAGCTAGCCCTCACAGGGGCCCAACCAAAAATCTAAATTATCCCACGCAGGGGAGACAGACACAACCCAGACCATCAACAAAGTTTCTTGAGCACAAACAAAAAGCATAGAAGACAAAACTAAGCTAACATAGACAACATTAGAGACCAAAAGACCAGACATAAGAGCCATGTAGACCTTGAGCTAGGGAGACTCTATTCTTCCAGTTGCTCCTCCTCTACCCAGCACCATCCGTAAGCCTCCCTCTCCGCAGCAGTGGGGGCAGTGTCCATATTGATGTCTTCTGCTTCGTTGGTCCTCGCCTTCTGATCCAGCAGGCTTTTCGAGACATTCTCCAGGTCTGTGGCAGGATCCTTTATTTCTTTCTCTGGGTCTATAGCAGGATCCTTTGTTTCTTTCACCGTGCTATCAGCATTCACCTGCCCACGATTTTCCAGAGAGTCATTGTCTTCCTGGGAAGTTTCAATGAACAGAACCGATACGTGCGCACTGATCTGGGGGCTGTTCATAGAACTTCTGAAGTTAAAAATAGTAGAGCCAAATGTGGGCAAGGAAGCTGAGCTCAAAGCACCAGCGTCCATGAACTGACTAGATTGAAGGGGGTTAGCTCCAGTAGAGTGAATTCCATGGCAATGACAACAGTGGGCAGAAGTATCAGCAACGGGAGTGCGTGAAGTTCCTCCCCTGGAGGTGCCTCGATGGCTGAACATGCACTGTCGAGGCCTCACCATCCTCACAGGGACCGAAGGGATGAGACCCAGCTCCCGAGTGTGATACAACTCCTTCCTATGAAGAGTGCGAACAGACTGCAGAATAAACCAGACAGATAGCGTGATGACCCCGACAGAGACGGAGAGGCAGGGCATCTGAGGTTGCATAGACCTGCCTGAAGGAAAAACCAGAAACATTCCCTGACCCGACGTAGTGACATAGTTTATAATCGCAGCGACCTCACCTTGGAACGCGCCTGCCATAACTGTAACCTCCAAGCGAGCCGAATAGTCGTGCAGGGCATTAACTCTACTCTGTTGAATGACCTTATACCTACTTCCACTTATGCATGTACAGGCTTAAGCCCAAACGTCTGCCACGTGATGGCACATGGCCGGCATGTGGTCAGCGGCATACTCCCGTCCCATCCTAACTATCACCCGCATCCGGGGAAAGAATTTAAAATTGTTTCTAAAACATTTTTAAAGTGTTTTAAATTGTTTTTAAATTATTTTGAACTATTTTAAATTGTTTTTAAAATGTTCTAACTTGTTTCATGAACATTTTAAATTGTTTTTATACCATTTTAAATTGTTTTTAAAGCATTTAAAATTGTTTTTAAAACATTTTAAAGTACTTTAAAGCTTTTTGAATTGTTTATAAAACAATTTAAAATTGTTTTAAAGCTTTTTCAATTGTTGTTAAAGAAATTAAACTTATTTTTAAAACATTTTAAAATCATTTAAAATTGTTCTTAAATCAATTTAAGTTATTTTAAAGTATTCTAAATTGTTTTTAAAGCATTATAAACTATTTTTAAAGCATTTTAAAATCATTTAAAATTGTTCTTAAAGCAATTTAAATTATGTTTGAAGTATTTTAAATAGTTTCTAAAGCATTGTAAATGGTTTTTAAAGCATTTTAAATTGTTTTGAAAGCATTTTAAAAACATTTTAAAGTACTTTAAAGCTTTTTAAATTGTTGTTAATGCATTTTAAAAGAATTTAAAATTGTTTTTAAAACATTTTAAAGTGTTTTAAATTGTTTTTAAAATATTCTGAACTAATTTAAATTGTTTTTAAAATGTTCTAAATTGTTTCAAAAACATTTTAAATTGTTTTTAAAGCATTTTAAATTGTTTTTAAAGCTTTTTAAAATCTTTTTAACACATTTTAAAGTACTTTAAATCTTTTTAAAATGATTTTAAAATGTTTTAGAATGATTTTAAATCATTTTCAATTGTTGTTAAAGCACTTAAACTTATTTTTAAAACATTTTAAAATGTTTTCGAAACATTTTAAAACATTTTAACACATTTTAAATTATTTTGAACTATTTTAATTATTTTTTAAAACGTCCTAAATTATTTGAAAAATATTTTAAATTGTTTTTAAAGCATTTTAAATTGTTTTTAAAACATTTTAAAATGGCTTTGAAGCATTTTCAATTGTTGTTGAAGCACTTAAACTTTTTTTTAAAACATTTTAAAATGTTTTTGAAACATTTTAAAATCATTTAAAATTGTTCTTTAATCAATTTAAATTATTTTTAAAGTATTTTAAATTGTATTTAAAGCATTGTAATCTATTTTTAAAGAATTTTAAAATAATTTAAAATTCTTCTTAAAGCAATTTGAATTATTTTTGAAGTATTTTAAATAGTTTTTAAAGAATTCTAAACTGTTTTTAAAGCATTTTAAATTGTTTTGAAAGCACTTTAAAAACATTTCAAAATACTTTAAAGATTTTTAAATTGTTGTTCAAGCATTTTAAAAGAATTTAAAATTGTTTTTAAAACATTTTAGAGTGTTTTAAATTGTTTTTAAATTATTTTAAACTATTTTAAATTGTTTTTAGAACATTCTAAATTGTTTCAAAAACATTATAAATTGTTTCTAAAGCATTTTAAATTGTTTTTAAAGTATTAAAATAGTATTTAAAGCATTTTAAAATACTTTAAATCTTTTTAAATTGTTTTAAAAACATTTTGAAACAGTTTTAAAGCATTTTCAATTGTTGTTAAAGTACTTAAACTTATGTTTAAAACATTTTAAAATCTTTATGAAACATTTTAAAACATTTTAAAATCATTTAAAATTGTTCTTAAATCAATTTAAATTATTTTTAAAGTATTCTAAATTGTTTTTAAAGCATTGTAAACTATTTTTAAAATATTTTAATTTTTTTTGAAAGCATTTTAAAAACATTAAGTACTTTAAAGATTTTTAAATTGTTGTTAAATCATTTTAAAAGAATTTAAAATTGTTTCTAAAACATTTTAAAGTGTTTTAAATTGTTTTTAAAACGTTCTAAATTGTTTCAAAAAAAAAAAAATTGTTTTTAAAGCATTTTAAATTGTTTTTAAAATATTTTAAAGTACTTTAAAGCTTTTTAAATTGTTTTAAAACATTTTAAAACGGTTTTAAAGCATTTTCAATTGTTGCTAAAACAGTTAAACTTATTTTAAAACATTTTAAAATGTTTTTGAAACATTTTAAAATCATTTAAAATTGTTCTTAAGTCAATTTAAATTATTTTTAAAGTATTTTAAATTGTTTTTAAAGAATTGTAAACTATTTTTAAAGCATTTTAAAATCATTTAAAATTGTTCTTAAAACAATTTAAATTATTTTTGAAGTATTTTAAATAGTTTTTAAAGCATTGTAAACGGTTTTTAAAGTATTTTAAATTGTTTTGAAAGCATTTTAAATACATTTTAAAGTACTTTAAAGCTTTTTAAATTGTTGTTAAAGCATTTTAAAATTTAACATTGTTTTTAAAACATTTTAAAGTTTTTGCAATTGTTTTTAAATTATTTTGAACTATTTTAAATTTTTTTAAAAACTTTCTAAATTGTTTCAAAAACATTGTAAAGCAATTTAAATTGTTTTTAAAGTGTTTAAAATTGCTTTTAAAGCATTTTAAAATGTTTTTGAACTTTTTAAAATCATTTAAAATTGTTCTTAAGTCAATTTAAATTATTTTTAAATAATTTAAATTATTTTTTAAAGCATTGTAAACTATTTTTAAAGCATTTTAAAATCATTTAAAATTGTTCTTAAAGCAATTTAAATTATTTTTGAAGTATTTTAAATAGTTTTTAAAGCATTGTAAACAGATTTTAAAGTATTTTAAATTGTTTTGAAAGCATTTTAAAAACATTTTAAAGTACTTTAAAGCTTTTTAAATTGTTGTTAAAGCATTTTAAAAGAATTTAAAATTGTTTTTAAAGTATTTTAAAGTGTTTGCAATTGTTTTTAAATTATTTTGAACTATTTTAAATTTTTTTAAACGTTCTAAATTGTTTCAAAAACATTCTAAAGTATTTTAAATTGTTTTTAAAGCGTTTAGAATTGTTTTTAAAGCATTTTAAATTATTTTTAAAGCGTTTAAAATTGTTTTTAAAACATTTTAAAGTACTTTAAAGCTTTTTAAATTGTTTTTAAAACATTTTAAAGCGGTTTTAAAGAATTTTCAATTGTTGTTAAAGTACTTAAACTTATATTTCAAACATTTTAAAATGTTTTTGAAACGTTTTAAAACATCTTAAAATAATTTAAAATTGTTCTTAAATCAATTTAAATTATTTTTAAAATATTTTAAATTGTTTTTAAAGCATTGTAAACTATTTTTAAACCATTTTAAAATCATTTAAAATTGTTCTTAAAGAAATTTAAATTATTTTTGAAGTATTTTAGATAGTTTTTAAAGCATTGTAAACTATTTTTAAAGCATTTTAAATTGTTTTGAAACCATTTTAAAAACATTTTAAAGCACTTTAACTCTTTTTAAATTGTTGTTAAAGCATTTTAAAAGAATTTAAAATTGTTTTTAAAACATTTTAAAGTGTTTTAAATTGTTTTTAAATTATTTTGAACTATTTTAAATTGTTTTTAAAACATATTAAAATGGTTTTAAAATATTTTCAATTGTTGTTAAATCACTTAAACTTATTTTTAAAACATTTTAAAATGTTTTTGAAACATTTTAAAATCATTTAAAATTGTTCTTAAATCAATTTAAATTATTTTTAAAGTATTATAAATTGTTTTTAAAGAATTGTAAAGTATTTTTAAAGCATTTTAAAATCATTTTAAATTGTTTTGAAATCATTTTAAAAACATTGTAGAGTAGTTTAAATCTTTTTAAATTGTTGTTAAAACATTTTTAAAAAAATTATAATTGTTTTTAAAACATTTTAAAGTGTTTTAAATAGTTTTTAAATTATTTTGAACTATTTTAAATTGTTTTTAAAACGTTCTAAATTGTTTCAAAAACATTATAATTTTTTTAAAGCATTTTAAATTGTTTTGAAAGCATTTAAGATTGTTTTTAAAACATTTTAAAGTACTTTAAAGGTTTTTAAAACATTTTAAAACAGTTTTAAAGCATTTTCCATTGTTGTTAAAGCACTTAAACTTATTTTTAAAACATTTTAAAATGTTTTTGAAACATTTTAACATCATTTAAAATTGTTCTTAAATCAATTTAAATTATTTTTAATATATTTTAAATTGTTTTTAAAGCATTGTAAACTATTTTTAAAGCATTTTAAAATAATTTAAATTGTTCTTAAAGAAATTTAAGTTATTTTTGAAGAATTTTAAATAGTCTTTAAAGCATTGTAAACTGTTTTTAAAGCATTTTAAATTGTTTTGAAAACATTTTAAAAACATTTTAAAGTATTTTAAAGCTTTTTAAATTGTTGTTAAAGCATTTTAAAAGAATTTAAAATTATTTTTAAAACATTTTAAAGTGTTTTTAATTTATTTTGAACTATTTTAAATTATTTTTAAAATGTTCTAAATTGTTTCACAAACATTTTAAATTGCTTCTAAAGCATTTTAAATTGTTTTTGAAGCGTTTTCAGTTGTTTTTAATACATTTTAAAGTATTTAAAGCTTTTTAATTGTTTTTAAAACATTTTAAAATGGTTTTAAAGCATTTTCAATTGTTGTTAAAGCACTTAAACTTATTTTTAAAACATTTTAAAATGTTTTTGAAACATTTTAAAATCATTTAAAATTGTTCTTAAATCAATTTAAATTATCTTTAAAGTATTTTAAATTGTTTTTAAAGCATTGTAGACTATTTTTAAAGCATTTTAAAATAACTTAAAATTGTACTTAAAGCAATTTAAATTATTTTTTATGTATTTGAAATAGTTTTTATAGCATCGTAAACGGTTTTAAAGCATATTAAATTGTTTTGAAGGCGTTTTAAAAACATTTTAAAGTACTTTAAAGCTTTTTAAATTGTTGTTAAAGAATTTTAAAAGAATTTAAAATTGTTTCTAAAACATTTTGAATTGTTTTAAATTGTTTTTAAATTATTTTGAACTATTTTGAATTGTTTTAAAATGTTCTAAATTGCTTTAAAAACATTTTAAATTGTTTTTAAAGCATTTTAAATTGTTTTAAAGCGTTTGAAATTGTTTTTAAAACATTTTAAAGTACTTTAAATATTTTTAAATTGTTTTTAAAACATTTTAAAACGGTTTTGAAGCATTTTCAATTTTTGTTCAAGCACTTAAACTTATTTTTAAAACATTTTAAAATGTTTTTGAAACATTTTAAAATGTTTTTGAAACATTTTAAAATCATTTAAAATTGTTATTAAATCAATTTAAATTATTTTTAAAGCATTTTAAAATCATTTAAAATGGTTCCTAAAGCAATTTAAATTATTTTTGAAGTATTTTAATTAGTATTTAAAGCATTGTAAACTGTTTTTAAAGCATTTTAAATTGTTTTGGAAGCATTTTAAATTGTTTTGAAAGCATTTTAAAAACATTTTGAAGTACTTTAAAGCTTTTTAAATTGTTGTTAAAGCATTTTAAAAGAATTTAAAATTGTTTCTAAAACATTTCAAAGTGTGTTAAACTGTTTTTAAAATATTCTGAACTATTTTAAATTGTTTTTAAAACGTTCTAAATTGTTTCAAAAACATTTTAAATTATTTTTAAAGCATTTTAAATTGTTTTTAAAGCGTTTTAAAATCTTTTTATAACATTTTAAAGTAATTTAAAGATTTTTAAATCATTTTAAAAACATTTTAAAACGGTTTTAAAGCATTTTCAATTGTTGTTAAAGCACTTAAACTTATTTTTAAAACATTTTAAAATGTTTTTGAAACATTTTAAAATATTTTAACATCATTTAAAATTGTTCTTAAATCAATTCAAATTATTTTTAAAGTATTTTAAATTGTTTTTAAATCATTGTAAACCATTTTTAAAGCATTCAAAATCATTTAAAATTGTTCTTAATGCAATTTAAATTATTTTTGAAGTATTTTAAATAGTTTTTAAAGCATTGTAAATGGTTTTTAAATCATTTTAAATTGTTTTGAAAGCATTTTAAAAACATTTTAAAGTACTTTAAAGCCTTTTAAATTAATTATAAAGCATTTTAAAAGAATTTAAAATTGTTTCTAAAACATTTTAAAGTGTTTTAAATTGTTTTTAAATTATTTTGAACTATTTTAAATTGTTTTTAAAACGTTCTAAATTGTTTCATGAACATTTTAATTTGTTTTTAAAGCATTGAAAACTGTTTTTAAAACATTTTAAAGTACTTTAAAGCTTTTTGAATTGTTTATAAAACAATTTAAAACTGTTTTAAAGCTTTTTCAATTGTTGTTAAAGAAATTAAACTTATTTTTAGAACATTTTAAAATCATTTAAAATTGTTCTTAAATCAATTTAAGTTATTTTTAAAGTATTTTAAATTGTTTTTAAAGTATTGTAAAGTATTTTTAAAGCATTTTAAACAAATTTAAAATTGTTCTTAAAGAATTTTTAAATTACGTTTGAAGTATTTTAAATAGTTTCTAAAGCATTTTAAATTGTTTTGAAAGCATTTTAAAAACATTTTAAAGTACTTTAAAGCTTTTTAAATAGTCGTTAAAGCATTTTAAAAGAATTTAAAATTGTTTTTAAAACATTTTAAAGTGTTTTAAATTGTTTTTAAATTATTTTGAACTATTTTAAAGTGTTTTTTAAACGTTCTAAATTGTTTCAAAAACATTTTAAATTGGTTTTAAAGCATTTTAAATTGTTTTTAAAACATTTTAAAGTACTTTAAATATTTTTAAATTGTTTTTAAAACAATTTAAAATGGTTTTAAAGCATTTTCAATTGTTGTTAAAGCACTTAAACTTATTTTTCAAACATTTTAAAATGTTTTTGAAACATTTTAAAACATTTTAAAATCATTTAAAATTGTTGTTAAATCAATTTAAATTAATTTTAAAGTATTTTAAATTGTTTTTTAAAGCATTGTAAACTATTTTCAAAGCATTTTAAAATCATTTAAAATTGTTCTTAAAGCAATTAAAATTATTTTTTAAGTATTTTAGATATTTTTTAAAGCATTGTAAACTATTTTTAAAGCATTTTAAATCGTTTTGAAACCATTTTAAAAACATTTTAAAGTACTATAAGGATTTTTAAATTCTTGTTAAAGCATTTTAAAATAATTTAAAATTGTTTTTAAAACATTTTAAAGTGTTTTAAATTGTTTTTAAATTATTTTGAACTATTTTAAATTGTTTTTAAAATGTTCTAAATTGTTTCAAAAACATTTTAAATTGTTTTTAAAGCAATTTAAATTGTTTTAAAGCATTTAAAAATATTTTTAAAACATTTTAAAGTACTTTAAAGCTTTTTAAATTGTTTTTAAAACATTTTAGAAGGGTTTTAAAGCATTTACAATTGTTGTTAAAGCACTTAAACTTATTTTTAAAACATTTTAAAATGTTTCTGAAACATTTTAAAAGATTTTAACATCATTTAAAATTGTTCTTAAATCAATTCAAATTATTTTTAAAGTATTTTAAATTATTTTTAAAGCATTGTAAACCATTTTTAAAGCATTTAAAATCATTTAAAATTGTTCTTAATGCAATTTAAATTATTTTTGAATTATTTTAAATAGTTTTTAAAGCACTGTAAATGGTTTTTAAAGCATTTTAAATTGTTTTGAAAGCATTTTAAAAACATTTTAAAGTACTTTAAAGCTTTTTAAATTGTTTATAAAGAATTTTAAAAGAATTTAAAATTGTTTCTAAAACATTTTAAAATGTTTTAAATTGTTTTTAAATTATTTTGAACTATTTTAATGTGTTTTTAAAACGTTCTAAATTGTTTCAAAAACATTTTAAATTGTTTTTAAAGCATTTTAAATTGTTTTTAAAGTGTTTAAAATTGTTTTTAAAACATTTTAAAGTACTTTAATAGTAGGGGCTTTTCTGGCTGCTGGATGAAATTGTAGTTCTAGATTTTATCCCCATGTGATGTCCTATTGGCTAAGATTGGAGTCGTCATTTATATCAGTCAAGCACTCCTTTATGTGGCATTTAATCTTGGCTTCTAAGGCCTTGTGGTTCTACTTTGTATTTCTAAAGATTCTTCTGATATGTTCTAGCCATATCTGCCAACAGATAATCTTTGGAAGGATAGCCCATGCTGATTTAATTATCTGGTTTTTAGGAGGTGGTCCAAGATATCTGTTCACCCATTTAGAAAAATGTTCAGTAGTGGAGCAAGGAAGCATGAAATTGGGATCCAAATCTTGGATAAAGGAAGACCAGATCTGCTTGGAGAAATTGCATTCTAGAATTAGATGAACTGTTGTATCTGCATTTTCATTGCACAATGAATAGATGGAGGGACCGTGGAATCCTTTCCTCTTCAAATAGTCATAAGTTAATATTTTTCCATGACATAAAGGCAGGCAAAGAAGTCCACTTTGGGCCATGAAGGCAGTTGCCAGACACCTTGCCAAGAAGCTAGGTCAAGGGGGACGTATGGCCTCTCATTCAGTTTGGCGTACCCCAAGGAGACGGCGTAACCTCTGGAATTCGGCCTCCATCATTTCAAGTCTCTTTTCCTCATGTGAGTGGGAGCCAAGCCATGCAAGGAATAGAGCAACATGGTCCATTCAGAGGTCAAATGATCCGGCACCTCAATGCATTTCCATCCTTCCCAGAAAAAGTTGTTCTAGCGTGAGATATCCCATAGCGTTCGCAATCCCTCTCTGTCCATCTAGCAACACAGTGATCTAATGGAGGCTCTGTCTTCTATTGAATCCTTGTTCATGATTTTATCCGTCCAGATGTTGATTTTTTTCCCATTGCCTGGGATCCAATAGGAGTGCACAGTAATTAGAGGGGCAACTTTGGCATATATTTTAAGAAATGACGAGTTGGGCAATTGAATCACATTTTCTAGACATCTAGATCGAGGTCCTTTGAAATTTTTTTTCCAGAGAGCCATTTGGGCCCATCCAGGTTTGGGCGCAATGATCGTCCAAATAATTTTTGCAGCCATTACCACATTCTGCTGACAGAGATTTTTTAAGTTTAGACCACCCTCCCACAGTGGCTTGGAGATGATTTCCCAACTGATAAGGGGGATATTTTTTTCATTCGGTTTTCCTCCCTTCCAAAAGAACCTCCATATGTACTCTTCCATTTTTTTTAGAATGGTTGTCGGAGTGATAAGCCCAGCGAATTGAAAGAAAGGTAGGCTAGTAAGCACACATTTAATTAAGACTAATTTTCCAACAGTATTGAGCCAGGAGTAGCCTTAGGCTTGAATCTTAGACTTGAATTTTTCCAGCTGAGGGAGCCAATCTTTGCTTGCAGGTCTCTTATGAGATACAGGGAGGTCCAAGTATTTAAAAGAGGACTAAGAAGAGGAGGCTGCAAAACCCAAACATCTAGAAATGGCAGAGAGCAATCTGGGCGTAATATTCCAGCTGAAGATGTGGCATTTTCTCTTATTAACAATGCTGCCTAAGGCCTCACTGAATTTATCCAGAACCGCTTTAAATTTTCAGGTAGAGGAGATAGAGGCAGAACCCAAAAGCAGAGTGTCATCCGCAAACAAGGCATGATTAATGTTTTTGGCCCCTCTTGCAATACACAGTCCATTAATATCTTGGTCTTAAATCTTTTTGTCTAACAGGAAGCTGAGAACAGAGGCTTGGATGACAAAGAGCAGAGGGGATAGAGGGCACCCCTACCTAAGTCCTCTCGAAGCTTTAAAATTTTTTTGTGGCTCTTCCATTTACAAGGGGAGCAATCCATGGCTCCGAGACGCATGCCCGGATCCATTTAATGAAATTTGCTCCAAAACCAAACTTTCTCATAACATTTAAAAGAAAACTGTGATTTACTCCATCAAAGGTGTTTTCTAAATCAAGTTTAATCACCATACCTTGCTCTTTTCAGAGAATACTTGAATGAATTACCTCTTGTACCAGGATGAAGTTGTCCACGATCTGCCTTCCTTGGATGAAGCCTCCTTGATTCTCTAGAATTATTTTAGGAAGAATGAGCTTCAGTCTATTTGCAATTACTTTGGTGATTAATTTGTACCCAGTATTGCATAGGGAAATCGGACGGAATCTGCTGAAGTTGTTGGCGCCCTTTTCCTTGGGTATGAGGGCTAAGAATGCAGAGTTTGTGCTGCCTCCTATTTTCTGAGTATTTTGAGACTTTTGAACCATTTTGAGAAGGTCCTTTTCAACAATTGGCCAACAAGCTTGAAGGAATTTAGCAGAGAAACCATCCAGCCCAGGGGCCTTATCTGGGTCCATATCAAAAAGAGCATTTTTGACTTCATCTTTAGTGACTTTTGCCTCAAGAGTCTCATTCATTCGCTGAGAAATTATAGAGGGTATAATATCTAACAAATCTGAATAATGGCTTGGATCCTTGTCTTCCCTATACAAGTTTTGAAAATGAGAAAAGGATGCTTTCTTTATGTAATCAAAATCCTTATGAATATCGCTATCTTTTTTAATCTTTGAGATGGTGTTGAAACATTTCCTTGCCTGGGCTTGTTTGTGGAAAAAAGCAGTGTTCCTATCCCCTGCTTTGAGCCAAAGATTATGAGATTTTAATCTCCAATACTCTTCTTCAGCTAAGCAAGCTTTGTGATAGTGTTGTTGCAGCTGAGCTTCTTGATCTAATAACTCCTTTGTGAGTAGAGCTACTTTTACCCTTCTAAGCTTTTCCTCCCAAATATAGAAAGGTGATCCTTTAACTGGCTGATTCCAGCATTCCTTGATAGTTTGCATGAAGTCTAGCTCCTTTACCCAGAGAGGGTTGAATGTAAAGGGGATAGGACCCAAATCAGGGTGAGATAGAAGTTCTAGCTTTATGGGCTTATGGTCCAAGATGCTGGTAGCAAGAATATGCATTCTGGTCTCTAAACCTAGCAACAAATAGGAGCTTTGAATAATAAATCTATCTAACCTAGCAACAATATGTCCAGGTCCCACTCTTTTATTAGACCAAGAGTACTTACCGAAAGAAGGTTTGATATCCAGCAGGTCCTAGTCCCGCATTATGTCCTCCACCCATTCCCTTGCCGGGTCTCGAACTATGTTGCCTCCCCTTTTTCTGATGGATAAAAAGTGAGATTGAGGTCTCCAACAATAATTATATTTTCCAGGTTTTTCAAGTCTTCTTGGTGCCTTATAGAGTCCCAACAATCTTTCTTCCCCAACATTGACTGGAGAGTAAATATTGAACAGACAAAACGTTTCCTTAGTGTCCAAATTCTGCATTTTCAACAACAACCAATGAGTATTCCTAGCCTCAAATAGGACTGTAAATTTGTTAGTGTTCCAAAGAGTTCCAATCCCTCCTGAGGCACCTCGGGCAGAGATTTCTCTTGCTTCACTTTTAATCCAAAGTTTCTTGCTTGCTTGAAGGAAGACTATGTATTCTAGCTTTGTCTCCTGGACGAGAAGTAAGTCTAGGGTTTTTGTTCTGATTACGAGCTGTTTTTTGGGCCTCGATCTCCTAAGTAGCTTCTGCCTCCTTTTGGACCTCGCCCTCCTGTGTGTTCTCTGGTTGCGAACTCAGGGGATCGTACTTATTTTCTGGAGCAGGTTTGAGTGGGATCTGCTGGGCAGTGCCCTGGTGAGGTCCTTTGCCATTAGGGCCTCCCGGCTTCTGATTCTTGAGATAGGGTTTGGATCGCTTGACTTGATTCCATCCATCCTCCTTCCCCTGCACTGCCTCACTGTTGGTCGGGCAGCCTCTGGCGAAGTGGCCATAAACATGGCATTTCTGGCATTTGAAGTGTAGCTGCTCATAGTCCAGTTTCTGCATATGCGTCCAACTTCCAACCTTTAGTGTGATGGCCTCTAGTAGTCCCACCTCGAAATCTACTTCTACACAGATCCTGGCATAGTCATATTGGTCCTTATTATTCGCTCGGTCTATAAATTTCCCCAGGGAATTTCCAATGTGCCTCAGAGAATCCCAATTCCAACAGTGCACTGGGAGATTTGGAAGTCTGACCCACACCGGGACTGCTTTGGGCACATCTACTACCAGATCGAAGTCCGGGGTCCATTTATTCAAATACAGACCCTAAGGGCCCATGAAGTATGGGCCATTTTGGAAGATCAGGTCTTTGTCGTCTTTTGATGTGAATTCGAAGAGGAAGTATCCTCTCCCCAGAAAGTAAGAGGTGACACTTTCTTTGATCAATGGCGCCCAGTTTCTGTTGACCCAACTTTCAGTGGATTTTGGGGACGACCATAGCCCAGTGAATTGACTGATGAGAGCCCATTCGGCCAATGACAGAGCAACTTGGATTGGGGTTTCTGGAGGGAGGGAGATCACAGGAATATCATCCAATCTTTTAACGAAATTCACATCTTCAATATTTTTCTTCTTTGGAAGGCCAGCCAAAAGCCGAACGGGCTCTCATCATGCAAAGAGGCCTCAGGCGGACAGATCCGCAGGAGTCAGGTCAGCAAAGCGCAGACAAGCTCGCTGTCTGCAGCTCCAGCAAGATGCGGATCTAGAATTTGGAGAGCCAAAGGTTGCAGAGCGCACTTAATCCTTACTGCAGTTAAATTTATTTTTAAAACATTTTAAAATGTTTTTGAAACATTTTAAAATCGTTTAAAATTGTTCTTAAATCACTTTGAATTATTTTTAAAGTATTTTAAATTGTTTTTAAAGCATTGTAAACTATTTTTAAAGCATTTCAAAATCATTTAAAATTGTTCTGAAAGCAATTTAAATTATTTTTGAAGTATTTTAAATAGTTTTTAAAGCATTGTAAACTGTTTTTAAAGCATTTTAAATTGTTTTGAAAGCATTTTAAAGTACTTTAAAGCTTTTTAAATGTTTGTTAAAGCATTTTAAAAGAATTTAAAATTGTTCTTAAAACACTTTAAAGTGTTTGAAATTGTTTTTAAATTATTTTAAACTATTTTAAATTGTTTTTAAAACATTCTAAATTGTTTCAAAAACATTTTAAATTGTTTTTAAAGCATTTAAAATTGTTTTTAAAGCATTTAAAATTGTTTTTAAAACATTTTAAAGTAATTTATAGCTTTTTAAATTGTCTTTAAAACATTTTAAAAAGGTTTTAAAGCATTTTCAATTGTTGCTAAAGCAGTTAAAATTATTTTTAAAACATTCTAACATGTTTCTGAAACATTTTAAAACATTTTAAAATCATTTAAAATTGTTCTTAAATCAATTTAAATTATTTTTAAAGTGTTTTAAATTGTTTTTAAAGCACTGTAAACTATTTTTAAAGAATTTTAAAATTATTTAAAATTATTCTTAAAGAAATTTAAATTATTTTTAAAATATTTTAAATTGTTTTTAAGGCATTGTAAACTATTTTTAAAGCATTTTCAAATCATTTAAAATTGTTCATAAAGCAATTTAAATTATTTTTGAAGTATTTTAAATAGTTTTTAAAGCATTTTAAATAGTTTTTAAAGCATTTTAATTTTTTTTGAAAACATTTTAAAGTACTTTAAAGCTTTTTAAATTGTTGTTAAAGAATTTTAAAAGAATTTAAAATTGTTTTTAAAACATTTTAAAGTGTTTTTAAATTATTTTGAACTATTTAAAATTGTTTTTAAAACGTTCTAAATTGTTTCAAAAACATTTTAAATTGCTTCTAAAGCATTTTAAATTGTTTTGAAAGCGTTTAAAATTGTTTTTAAAACATTTTAAAGTAGATTAAAGCTCTTAAAATTGTTTTTAAAACATTTTAAAATGGTTTTAAAGAATTTTCAATTGTTGTTAAAGCACTTAAACTTATTTTTAAAACATTTTAAAATGTGTTTGAAACATTTTAAAATCATTTAAAATTGTTCTTAAATCAATTTAAATTATTCTTGAAGTATTTTAAATTGTTTTTAAAGCATTGTAAACTGTTTTTATAGCATTTTAAAATCATTTAAAACTGTTCATAAAGTAATTTAAATTATTTTTGTAGTATTTTAAATACTTTTTAAAGCATTATAAACTGTTTTGAAAGCATTTTAAATTGTTTTGAAAGCATTTTAAAAACATTTTAAAGTACTTTAAAGCTTTTTAAATTGTTGTTAAAGCATTTTAAAAGAATTTAAAATTGTTTTTAAAACATTTTAAAGTGTTTTTAAATTATTTTGAACCACTTTAAATTGTTTTTAAAATGTTCTAAATTGTTTCAAAAACATTTTGAATTGTTTTTAAAGCATTTTAAATTGTTTTTGAAGTGTTTAAAATTGTTTTTAAAACATTTTAAAGTACTTTAAAACTCTTTAAATTGTTTTCAGAGCATTTTAAAATTGTTTTAAAGCATTTTCAATTGTTGTTAAAGCACTTAAACTTATTTTTAAAACATCTTAAAATACTTTAAAGCTTTTTAAATTGTTGTTAAAACATTTTAAAAGAATTTTAAATTGTTTTTAAAACATTTTAAAGTGTTTTAAATTGTTTTTAAATTATTTTGAACTATTTTAATTTTTTTTTTAAACTTGCTAAATTGTTTCAAAAACATTTTAAATTATTTTAAATGCATTTTAAATTGTTTTTAAAGCGTTTAAAATTGTTTTTAAAACATTTTGAAATGGTTTTAAAGCATTTTCAATTGTTGTTAAAGCACTTAAACTTATTTTTAAAACATTTAAAAAAAAAATAAAACATTTTAAAACATTTTAAAATGTTTTTCAAACATTTTAAAACATTTTAAAATGTTTTTCAAACATTTTAAAACCATTTAAAATTGTTCTTAAATCAATTTAAATTATTTTTAAAGTATTTTAAATTGTTTTTAAATCATTGTAAACTATTTTTAAAGCATTTCAAACTCATTTAGAATTGTTCTTAAAGCAATTTAAATTATTTTTGAAGTATTCTAAATAGTTTTTAAAGCATTGTAAACTATTTTGAAAGCATTTTAAATTGTTTTAAAAGCATTTTAGAAACATTTTAAAGTACTTTAAAGCTTTTTAAATTGTTGTTAAAGCATTTTAAAAGAATTGAAAATTGGTTATAAAACATTTTAAAGTGTTTTTAAATAACTTTGAACCATTTTAAATTGTTTTTAAAGCATTTAAAATTGTTTATAAAACATTTTAAAATGGTTTTAAAGCATTTTCAATTGTTGTTAAAGCACTTAAACTTATTTTTAAAACCTTTTAAAATATTTTTGAAACATTTTAAAATCATTTAAAATTGTTCTTAAATCAATTTAAATTATTTTTAAAGTATTTTATATTGTTTCTAAAGCATTGTAAACTATTTTTAAAGCATTTTAAAATCATTTAATATTGTTCTTAAAGCAATTTAAATTATTTTTGAAGTATTTTAAATAGTTGTTAAAGCATTTTAAAAGAATTTAAAATTGTTTTTAAAACATTTTAAAGTGTTTTTAAATAACTTTGAACCATTTTAAATTGTTTTTAAAGCGTTTAAAATTGTTTATAAAACATTTTAAAATGGTTTTAAAGCATTTTCAATTGTTGTTAAAGCACTTAAACTTATTTTTAAAATGTTTTTGAAACATTTTGAAACATTTTAAAATCATTTAAAATTGTTCTTAAATCAATTTAAATTATTTTAAAATTATTTTAAATTGTTTTTAAAGCATTGTAAAGTGTTTTTAAAGCATTTTGAAATCATTTTAAATTGTTTTGAAAGCATTTTAAAAACATTTTAAAGTACTTTAAAGCTTTTTAAATTATTGTTAAAACATTTTAAAAGAATTTAAAATTGTTCTTAAAACATTTTAAAGTGTTTTTAAATTATTTTGAACTATTTTAAATTGTTTTTAAAACGTTCTAAATTGTTTCAAAAACATTATAAATTGTTTTAAAAACATTTTAAATTATTTTTAAAGTGTTTAAAAATCTTTTTAAAACATTTCAAATTACTTTAAAGCTTTTTAAATTTTTTTAAAAACACTTTAAAACGGTTTTAAAGCATTTTCAACTGTTGTTAAAGCACCTAAACTTATTTTTAAAACATTTTAAAATGTTTTTGAAACATTTTAAAACATTTTAAAATCATTTGAAATTGTTCTTAAATCAATTTAAGTTATTTTTAAAGTATTTTAAGCTGTTTTTAAATGATTGTAAACTATTTTTAAAGCATTTTAAAATCATTTAAAATTGTTCTTAAATCAATTTAAATTACTTTTCAAGTATTTTAAATAGTTTTTAAAGCATTGTAAACGGTTTTTAGAGCATTTTAAATTGTTTTGAAGTCATTTTAAAAACACTTTAAAGTACTTTAAAGCTTTTTAAATTGTTCTTAAAGAATTTTAAACGAATTTAAAATTGTTTCTAAAACATTTTAAAGTGTTTTAAATTGTTTTTAAATTATTTTGAACTATTTTAAAGTGTTTTTAAATGTTTTAAATTGTTTCAAAAACATTTTAAATTGTTTTTAAAGCATTTTAAATTGTTTCAAAAACATTTTAAATTGTTTTTAAAGCATTTTAAATTGTTTTTCAAGCGTTTAAAATTGTTTTTAAAACATTTTAAAGTACATTAAATCTTTTTAAATTGTTTTTAAAACATTTTAGAACGGTTTTAAAGAATTTTCAGTTGTTGTTAAATCACTTAAACTTATTTTTAAAACATTTTAAAATGTTTTTGAAACATTTTAAAATCATTTAGAATTGTTCTTAAGTCAATTTAAATTATTTTAAAAGTATTTTAAATTGTTTTTAAAGCATTGTAAACTATTTTTAAAGCATTTTAAAATCATTTAAAATTGTTTTTAAAGCAATTTAAATTATTTTTGAAGTATTTTAAATAGTTTTTAAAGCATTGTAAATGGTTTTTAAAGCATTTTCATTTTTTTGAAAGCATTTTAAAAACATTTTAAAGTACTTTAAAGCTTTTTCAATTGTTGTTAAAAAATTTTAAAAGAATTTAAAATTGTGTTTAAAATATTTTCAATTGTTGTTAAAGCACTTAAACTTATTTGTAGAACATTTAAAATTTTTTTTGAAACATTTTAAAACGCTTTCAAATCATTTAAAACTGTTCTTAAATCAATTTAAATTATTTTGAAGTATTCTAAATTGTTTTTAAAGCATTCTAAACTATTTTTAAAGAATTTTAAAATCATTTTAAATTGTTTTGAAAGTGTTTTAAAAACATTTTAAAGTACTTTACAGCTTTTTAAGTTGTCGTTAAAACATTTTAAAAGAATTTAAAATTGTTTTTAAAACATTTTAAAGTGTTTTAAATTGATTTGAACTATTTTAAATTGTTTTTAAAACGTTCTAAATTGTTTCAAAAACATTTTAAATTGTTTCAAAAACATTTAAATTGTTTTAAAAAACATTTTAAATTGTTTTTAAATCATTTTAAATTGTTTTTAAAGCGTTTAAATTTGTTTTAAAACATTTTAAAGTGCTTTAAAGATTTTTAAATTGTTTTTAAACATTTTAAAATGGTTTTAAAGCATTTTCAATTGTTGTTAAAGCACTTAAACTTATTTTTAAAACATTTTAAAATGTTTTTGAAACATTTTAAAATATTTTAATATCATTTTAAAATTGTTCTTAAATCAATTTAAAATTATTTTTAAGTATTTTAAATTGTTTTTAAAGCATTGTAAACTATTTTTAGAGCATTTTAAAATCATTTAAAATTGTTTTGAAAGCATTTTAAAAACATTTTAAAGTATTTTAAATCTTTTTAAATTGTTTTTAAACATTTTAGAAGAATTTAAAATTGTTTTTAAAGCATTTTAAAGTGTTTTTAAATTATTTTGAACTATTTTAATTTTTTTTAAAACTTTAAAGGTTTTTAAAACATTTTAAATTGTTTTAAAGCATTTTAAATTGTTTTTAAAGCATTTAAACTTATTTTTAAAACATTTTAAAATGTTTTTGAAACATTTTAAAATCATTTAAAATTGTTCTTAAATCAATTTAAATTATTTTTAATTATTTTAAATTGTTTTTAAAGCATTGTAAACTATTTTTAAAGCATTTTAAAATCATTTAAAATTGTTCTTAAAGCAATTTAAATTATTTTTGAGTATTTTAAATAGTTTTTAAAGCATTGTAAACTGTTTTTAAAGCATTTTAAATTGTTTTGAAAACATTTTAAAAAAAAAATAAAGTATTTTAAAGCTTTTTAAATTGTTGTTAAAGCATTTTAAAAGAATTTAAAATTGTTTTTAAAACATTTTAAAGTGTTTTAAATTGTTTTTAAATTATTTTGAAAGCATTTTAAATTGTTTTTAAAACGTTTTAAATTTTAAAGTTTTTAAAACATTTTAAAATGTTTTTAAAGCATTTTCAATTGTTGTTAAAGCACTTAAACTTATTTTTAAAACATTTTAAAATTTTTTTGAAACATTTTAAAATCATTTAAAATTGTTCTTAAATCAATTTAAATTATTTTTAAAGTATTTTAAATTGTTTTTAAAGCATTGTAAACTATTTTTAAAGCATTTTAAAATAATTTAAATTGTTCTTAAAGCAATTTAAATTATTTTTGAAGTATTTTAAATAGTTTTTAAAGCATTGTAAACTGTTTTTAAAGCATTTTAAATTGTTTTGAAAGCATTTTAAAAACATTTTAAAGTACTTTAAAGCTTTTTAAATTGTTGTTAAAGCATTTTAAAAGAATTTAAAATTGTTTTTAAAACATTTTAAAGTGTTTTTAAATTATTTTGAACTATTTTAAATTGTTTTTAAAATGTTCTAAATTGTTTCAAAAACATTTTAAATTGCTTTTAAAGCATTTTAAATTGTTTTTAAAGCGTTTAAAATTGTTTTTAAAACATTTTAAAGTACTTTAAAGCTTTTTAAATTGTTTTTAAAACATTTTAAAATGGTTTTAAAGCATTTTCAATTGTTGTTAAAGCACTTAAACTTATTTTTAAAACATTTTAAAATGTTTTTGAAACATTTTAAAATCATTTAAAATTGTTCTTAAATCAATTTAAATTATTTTTAAAGTATTTTAAATTGTTTTTAAAGCATTCCTAAAAGCATTTAAAATTGTTCTTAAAGCAATTTAAATATTTTAAAGTATTGTAAATAGTTTTTAAAGCATCGTAAACGGTTTTTAAAGCATTTTAAATTGTTTTGAAAGCATTTTAAAAACATTTTAAAGTACTTTAAAGCTTTTTAAATTGTTGTTAAAGCATTTTAAAAGAATTTAAAATTGTTTCTAAAACATTTTAAAGTGTTTTAAATTGTTTTTAAAATATTTTGAACTATTTTAAATTGTTTTTAAAATGTTCTAAATTGTTTCAAAAACATTTTAAATTGTTTTTAAAGCATTTTAAATTGTTTTTAAAGCGTTTAACATTTTAAAACATTTTAAAGTACTTTAAATCTTTTTAAATTGTTTTTAAAACATTTTAAAACGGTTTTAAAGCATTTTCAATTGTTGTTAAAGCACTTAAACTTATTTTTAAAACATTTTAAAATGTTTTTGAAACATTTTAAAATCATTTAAAATTGTTCTTAAATCAATTTAAATTATTTTTAAAGTATTTTAAATTGTTTTTAAAGCATTGTAAACTATTTTTAAAGCATTTTAAAATCATTTAAAATTGTTCTTAAAGCAATTTAAATTATTTTTGAAGTATTTTAAATAGTTTTTAAAGCATTGTAAATGTTTTTTATTTAAATTGTTTTAAAGCATTTTAAATTGTTTTGAAAGCATTTTAAAAACATTTTAAAGTACTTTAAAGCCTTTTAAATTGTTATTAAAGCATTTTAAAAGAATTTAAAATTGTTTTTAAAACATTTTAAAGTGTTTTAAAGTTATTTTTAAATTTTAACTATTTTAAAACGTTTTAAATTGTTTTAAAATTTTTTGTTTTAAAGCATTTTAATTTGTTTTTAAAGCATTTTAAAATGTTTTTAAAACATTTTAAAGTACTTTAAAGCTTTTTGAATTGTTTTTAAAACAATTTAAAACTGTTTTAAAGCTTTTTCAATTGTTGTTAAAGAAATTAAACATTTTATTTTTTGAACATTTTAAAATCATTTAAAATTGTTCTTAAATCAATTTAAATTATTTTTAAAGTATTTTAAATTGTTTTTAAAGTATTGTAAAGTATTTTAAAGCATTTTAAAAAATTTAAAATTGTTCTTAAAGCAATTTAAATTATTTTTGAAGTATTTTAAATAGTTTTTAAATTCTAAATTGTTTCTAAAGCATTTTAAATTGTTTTTAAAGCATTTTAAAAACATTTTAAAGTACTTTAAAGCTTTTTAAATGTCGTTAAAGCATTTTAAAAGAATTTAAAATTGTTTTTAAAACATTTTAAAGTGTTTTAAATTGTTTTTAAATTATTTTAAACTATTTTTAAAGTTTTAAATTGTTTAAACGTTCTAAATTGTTTTAAAGCATTTTAAATTGTTTTTAAAGCATTTAAAATTGTTTTTTAAAACATTTTAAAGTACTTTAAAGATTTTTAAATTGTTTTTAAAACAATTTAAAATGGTTTTAAAGCATTTTCAATTGTTGTTAAAGCACTTAAACTTATTTTTCAAAACATTTTAAAATGTTTTAAATGAAACCATTTTAAATTGTTTTTAAAGCATTTTAAAATCATTTAAAATTGTTGTTAAATCAATTTAAATTTTTAAAACATTTTAAATTTTTAAATTGTTGTTTTTAAAGCATTGTAAACTATTTTCAAAGCATTTTAAAATCATTTAAAATTGTTGTTAAAGCAATTAAAATTTTAAATTGTTTTAAAAGCATTTTAGATATTTTTTTAAAGCATTTTAAACTATTTTTAAAGCATTTTAAATCGTTTTGAAACCATTTTAAAAACATTTTAAAGTACTATAAGGATTTTTAAATTCTTGTTAAAGCATTTTAAAATAATTTAAAATTGTTTTTAAAACATTTTAAAGTGTTTTAAATTGTTTTTAAATTATTTTGAACTATTTTAAATTGTTTTTAAAATGTTCTAAATTGTTTCAAAAACATTTTAAATTGTTTTTAAAGCAATTTAAATTGTTTTAAAGCATTTAAAAATATTTTTAAAACATTTTAAAGTACTTTAAAGCTTTTTAAATTGTTTTTAAAACATTTTAGAAGGGTTTTAAAGCATTTACAATTGTTGTTAAAGCACTTAAACGTATTTTTAAAACATTTTAAAATGTTTCTGAAACATTTTAAAAGATTTTAACATCATTTAAAATTGTTCTTAAATCAATTCAAATTATTTTTAAAGTATTTTAGATTGTTTTTAAAGCATTGTAAACCATTTTTAAAGCATTTAAAATTGTTCTTAATGCAATTTAAATTATTTTTGAATTATTTTAAATAGTTTTTAAAGCACTGTAAATGGTTTTTAAAGCATTTTAAATTGTTTTGAAAGCATTTTAAAAACATTTTAAAGTACTTTAAAGCTTTTTAAATTGTTTATAAAGAATTTTAAAAGAATTTAAAATTGTTTCTAAAATGTTTTAAAATGTTTTTAAATTATTTTGAACTATTTTAATGTGTTTTTAAAACGTTCTAAATTGTTTCAAAAACATTTTAAATTGTTTTTAAAGAATTTTAAATTGTTTTTAAAGCGTTTAAAATTGTTTTTAAAACATTTTAAAGTACTTTAATAGTAGGGGCTTTTCTGGCTGCTGGATGAAATTGTAGTTCTAGATTTTATCCCCATGTGATGTCCTATTGGCTAAGATTGGAGTCGTCATTTATATCAGTCAAGCACTCCTTTATGTGGCATTTAATCTTGGCTTCTAAGGCCTTGTGCTTCTACTTTGTATTTCTAAAGATTCTTCTGATACGTTCTAGCCATATCTGCCAACAGATAATCTTTGGAAGGATAGCCCATGCTGATTTAATTATCTGGTTTTTAGGAGGTGGTCCAAGATATCTGTTCACCCATTTAGAAAAATGTTCAGTAGTGGAGCAAGGAAGCATGAAATTGGGATCCAAATCTTGGATAAAGGAAGACCAGATCTGCTTGGAGAAATTGCATTCTAGAATTAGATGAACTGTTGTATCTGCATTTTCATTGCACAATGAATAGATGGAGGGACCGTGGAATCCTTTCCTCTTCAAATAGTCATAAGTTAATATTTTTCCATGACAGAAAGGCAGGCAAAGAAGTCCACTTTGGGCCATGAAGGCAGTTGCCAGACACCTTGCCAAGGAGCTAGGTCAAGGGGGACGTATGGCCTCTCATTCAGTTTGGCGTACCCCAAGGAGACGGCGTAACCTCTGGAATTCGGCCTCCATCATTTCAAGTCTCTTTTCCTCATGTGAGTGGGAGCCAAGCCATGCAAGGAATAGAGCAACGTGGTCCATTCAGAGGTCAAATGATCCAGCACCTCAATGCATTTCCATCCTTCCCAGAAAAAGTTGTTCTAGCGTGAGATATCCCATAGCGTTCGCAATCCCTCTCTGTCCATCTAGCAACACAGTGATCTAATGGAGGCTCTGTCTTCTATTGAATCCTTGTTCATGATTTTATCCGTCCAGATGTTGATTTTTTTCCCATTGCCTGGGATCCAATAGGAGTGCACAGTAATTAGAGGGGAAACTTTGGCATATATTTTAAGAAATGATGAGTTGGGCAATTGAATCACATTTTCTAGACATCTAGATCGAGGTCCTTTGAAATTTTTTTTCCAGAGAGCCATTTGGGCCCATCCAGGTTTGGGCGCAATGATCCTCCAAATAATTTTTGCAGCCATTACCACATTCTGCTGACAGAGATTTTTGAAGTTTAGACCACCCTCCCACAGTGGCTTGGAGATGATTTCCCAACTGATAAGGGGGATATTTTTTTCATTCGGTTTTCCTCCCTTCCAAAAGAACCTCCGTATATACTCTTCCATTTTTTTTAGAATGGTTGTCGGAGTGATAAGCCCAGCGAATTGAAATAAAGGTAGGCTAGTAAGCACAAATTTAATTAAGACTAATTTTCCAACAGTATTGAGCCAGGAGTAGCCTTAGGCTTGAATCTTAGACTTGAATTTTTCCAGCTGAGGGAGCCAATCTTTGCTTGCAGGTCTCTTATGAGATACAGGGAGGCCCAAGTATTTAAAAGAGGACTAAGAAGAGGAGGCTGCAAAACCCAAACATCTAGAAATGGCAGAGAGCAATCTGGGCGTAATATTCCAGCTGAAGATGTGGCATTTTCTCTTATTAACAATGCTGCCTAAGGCCTCACTGAATTTATCCAGAACCGCTTTAAATTTTCAGGTATAGGAGATAGAGGCAGAACCCAAAAGCAGAGTGTCATCCGCAAACAAGGCATGATTAATGTTTTTGGCCCCTCTTGCAATACACAGTCCATTAATATCTTGGTGTTAAATCTTTTTGTCTAACACGAAGCTGAGAACAGAGGCTTGGATGACAAAGAGCAGAGGGGATAGAGGGCACCCCTACCTAAGTCCTCTCGAAGCTTTAAAAAATTTTGTGGCTCTTCCATTTACAAGGGGAGCAATCCATGGCTCCGAGACGCATGCTCGGATCCATTTAATGAAATTTGCTCCAAAACCAAACTTTCTCATAACATTTAAAAGAAAACTGTGATTTACTCCATCAAAGGTGTTTTCTAAATCAAGTTTAATCACCATACCTTGCTCTTTTCAGAGAATACTTGAATGAATTTCCTCTTGTACCAGGATGAAACTGTCCACGATCTGCCTTCCTTGGATGAAGCCTCCTTGATTCTCTAGAATTAGTTTAGGAAGAATGAGCTTCAGTCTATTTTCAATTACTTTGGTGATTAATTTGTACCCAGTATTGCATAGGGAAATCGGACGGAATCTGCTGAAGTTGTTGGCGCCCTTTTCCTTGGGTATGAGGGCTAAGAATGCAAAGTTTGTGCTGCCTCCTATTTTCTGAGTATTTTGAGACTTTTGAACCATTTTGAGAAGGTCCTTTTCAACAATTGGCCAACAAGCTTGAAGGAATTTAGCAGAGAAACCATCCAGCTCATGGGCCTTATCTGGGTCCATATCAAAAAGAGCCTTTTTGACTTCATCTTTAGTGACTTTTGCCTCAAGAGTCTCATTCATTCGCTGAGAAATTATAGAGGGTATAATATCTAACAAATCTGAATAATGGCTTGGATCCTTGTCTTCCCTATACAAGTTTTGAAAATGAGAAAAGGCTGCTTTCTTTATGTAATCAAAATCCTTATGAATATCGCTATCTTTTTTAATCTTTGAGATGGTGTTGAAGCATTTCCTTGTCTGGGCTTGTTTGTGGAAAAAAACAGTGTTCCTATCCCCTGCTTTGAGCCAAAGATTATGAGATTTTAATCTCCAATACTCTTCTTCAGCTAAGCAAGCTTTGTGATAGCGTTGTTGCAGCTGAGCTTCTTGATCTAATAACTCCTTTGTGAGTAGAGCTACTTTTACCCTTCTAAGCTTTTCCTCCCAAATATAGAAAGGTGATCCTTTAACTGGCTGATTCCAGCATTCCTTGATAGTTTGCATGAAGTCTAGCTCCTTTACCCAGAGAGGGTTGAATGTAAAGGGGATAGGACCCAAATCAGGGTGAGATAGAAGTTCTAGCTTTATGGGCTTATGGTCCAAGATGCTGCTAGCAAGAATATGCATTCTGGGCTCTAAACCTAGCAACAAATAGGAGCTTTGAATAATAAATCTATCTAACCTAGCAGCAATATGTCCAGGGCCCACTCTTTTATTAGACCAAGAGTACTTACCGGAAGAAGGTTTGATATCCAGCAGGTCCTAGTCCCGCATTATGTCCTCCACCCATTCCCTTGCTGGGTCTCGAACTATGTTGCCTCCCCTTTTTCTGATGGATAAAAAGTGAGATTGAGGTCTCCAACAATAATTATATTTTCCAGGTTTTTCAAGTCTTCTTGGTGCCTTATAGAGTCCCAACAATCTTTCTTCCCCAACATTGACTGGAGAGTAAATATTGAACAGACAAAACGTTTCCTTAGTGTCCAAATTCTGCATTTTCAACAACAACCAATGAGTATTCCTAGCCTCAAATAGGACTGTAAATTTTTTGGCATTCCAAAGAGTTCCAATCCCTCCTGAGGCACCTCGGGCAGAGATTGCTCTTGCTTCACTTTTAATCCAAAGTTTCTTGCTTGCTTGAAGGAAGACTATGTATTCTAGCTTTGTCTCCTGGACGAGAAGTAAGTCTAGGGTTTTTGTTCTGATTACGAGCTGTTTTTTGGGCCTCGATCTCCTAAGTAGCTTCTGCCTCCTTTTGGACCTCGCCCTCCTGTGTGTTCTCTGGTTGCGAACTCAGGGGATCGTACTTATTTTCTGGAGCAGGTTTGAGTGGGATCTGCTGGGCAGTGCCCTGGTGAGGTCCTTTGCCATTAGGGCCTCCCGGCTTCTGATTCTTGAGATAGGGTTTGGATCGCTTGACTTGATTCCATCCATCCTCCTTCCCCTGCACTGCCTCACTGTTGGTCGGGCAGCCTCTGGCGAAGTGGCCATAAACATGGCATTTCTGGCATTTGAAGTGTAGCTGCTCATAGTCCAGTTTCTGCATATGCGTCCAACTTCCAACCTTTAGTGTGATGGCCTCTAGTAGTCCCACCTCGAAATCTACTTCTACACAGATCCTGGCATAGTCATATTGGTCCTTATTATTCGCTCGGTCTATAAATTTCCCCAGGGCATTTCCAATGTGCCTCAGAGAATCCCAATTCCAACAGTGCACTGGGAGATTTGGAAGTCTGATCCACACCGGGACTGCTTTGGGTACATCTACTACCAGATCGAAGTCCGGGGTCCATTTATTCAAATACAGACCTTGAGGGCCCATGAAGTATGGGCCATTTTGGAAGATCAGGTCTTTGTCGTCTTTTGATGTGAATTCGAAGAGGAAGTATCCTCTCCCCAGAAAGTAAGAGGTGACACTTTCTTTGATCAATGGCGCCCAGTTTCTGTTGACCCAACTTTCAGTGGATTTTGGGGACGACCATAGCCCAGTGAATTGACTGATGAGAGCCCGTTCGGCCAATGACAGAGCAACTTGGATTGGGGTTTCTGGAGGGAGGGAGATCACAGGAATATCATCCAATCTTTTAACGAATTTCACAGCTTCAATATTTTTCTTCTTTGGAAGGCCAGCCAAAAGCCGAACGGGCTCTCATCATGCAAAGAGGCCTCAGGTGGATAGATCCGCAGGAGTCAGGTCAGCAAAGCGCAGACAAGCTCACTGTCTGCAGCTCCAGCAAGATGCGGATCTAGAATTTGGAGAGCCAAAGGTTGCAGAGCGCGCTTAATCCTTACTGCAGTTAAATTTATTTTTAAAACATTTTAAAATGTTTTTGAAACATTTTAAAATCGTTTAAAATTGTTCTTAAATCACTTTGAATTATTTTTAAAGTATTTTAAATTGTTTTTAAAGCATTGTAAACTATTTTTAAAGCATTTCAAAATCATTTAAAATTGTTCTGAAAGCAATTTAAATTATTTTTGAAGTATTTTAAATAGTTTTTAAAGCATTGTAAACTGTTGTTAAAGCATTTTAAATTGTTTTGAAAGCATTTTAAAAACATTTTAAAGTACTTTAAAGCTTTTTAAATGTTTGTTAAAGCATTTTAAAAGAATTTAAAATTGTTCTTAAAACACTTTAAAGTGTTTGAAATTGTTTTTAAATTATTTTAAACTATTTTAAATTGTTTTTAAAACATTCTAAATTGTTTCAAAAACATTTTAAATTGTTTTTAAAGCATTTAAAATTGTTTTTAAAGCATTTAAAATTGTTTTTAAAACATTTTAAAGTAATTTATAGCTTTTTAAATTGTCTTTAAAACATTTTAAAAAGGTTTTAAAGCATTTTCAATTGTTGCTAAAGCAGTTAAAATTATTTTTAAAACATTCTAACATGTTTCTAAAACATTTTAAAACATTTTAAAATCATTTAAAATTGTTCTTAAATCAATTTAAATTATTTTTAAAGTATTTTAAATTGTTTTTAAAGCACTGTAAACTATTTTTAAAGAATTTTAAAATTATTTAAAATTATTCTTAAAGAAATTTAAATTATTTTTAAAATATTTTAAATTGTTTTTAAGGCATTGTAAACTATTTTTAAAGCATTTTCAAATCATTTAAAATTGTTCTTAAAGCAATTTAAATTATTTTTGAAGTATTTTAAATAGTTTTTAAAGCATTTTAAATGGTTTTTAAAGCATTTTAATTTTTTTTTAAAACATTTTAAAGTACTTTAAAGCTTTTTAAATTGTTGTTAAAGAATTCTAAAAGAATTTAAAATTGTTTTTAAAACATTTTAAAGTGTTTTTAAATTATTTTGAACTATTTAAAATTGTTTTTAAAATGTTCTAAATTGTCTCAAAAACATTTTAAATTGCTTCTAAAGCATTTTAAATTGTTTTGAAAGCATTTAAAATTGTTTTTAAAACATTTTAAAGTAGATTAAAGCTCTTAAAATTGTTTTTAAAACATTTTAAAATGGTTTTAAAGCATTTTCAATTGTTGTTAAAGCACTTAAACTTATTCTTAAAACATTTTAAAATGTGTTTGAAACATTTTAAAATCATTTAAAATGGTTCTTAAATCAATTTAAATTATTTTTGAAGTATTTTAAATTGTTTTTAAAGCATTGTAAACTATTTTTATAGCATTTTAAAATCATTTAAAACTGTTCATAAAGCAATTTAAATTATTTTTGTAGTCTTTTAAATACTTTTTAAAGCATTATAAACTGTTTTGAAAGCATTTTAAATTGTTTTGAAAGCATTTTAAAAACATTTTAAAGTACTTTAAAGCTTTTTAAATTGTTGTTAAAGCATTTTAAAAGAATTTAAAATTGTTTTTAAAACATTTTAAAGTGTTTTTAAATTATTTTGAACCACTTTAAATTGTTTTTAAAATGTTCTAAATTGTTTCAAAAACATTTTGAATTGTTTTTAAAGCATTTTAAATTGTTTTTGAAGTGTTTAAAATTGTTTTTAAAACATTTTAAAGTACTTTAAAGCTCTTTAAATTGTTTTCAGAGCATTTTAAAATTGTTTTAAAGCATTTTCAATTGTTGTTAAAGCACTTAAACTTATTTTTAAAACATCTTAAAATACTTTAAAGCTTTTTAAATTGTTGTTAAAACATTTTAAAAGAATTTTAAATTGTTTTTAAAACATTTTAAAGTGTTTTAAATTGTTTTTAAATTATTTTGAACTATTTTAAATTTTTTTTAAAACTTGCTAAATTGTTTCAAAAACATTTTAAATTATTTTAAATGCATTTTAAATTGTTTTTAAAGCGTTTAAAATTGTTTTTAAAACATTTTGAAACGGTTTTAAAGCATTTTCAATTGTTGTTAAAGCACTTAAACTTATTTTTAAAACATTTAAAAAAAAATCAAACATTTTAAAATGTTTTTCAAACATTTTAAAACCATTTAAAATTGTTCTTAAATCAATTTAAATTATTTTTAAAGTATTTTAAATTGTTTTTAAATCATTGTAAACTATTTTTAAAGCATTTCAAACTCATTTAGAATTGTTCTTAAAGCAATTTAAATTATTTTTGAAGTATTCTAAATAGTTTTTAAAGCATTGTAAACTTTTTTGAAAGCATTTTAAATTGTTTTAAAAGCATTTTAGAAACATTTTAAAGTACTTTAAAGCTTTTTAAATTGTTGTTAAAGCATTTTAAAAGAATTGAAAATTGGTTATAAAACATTTTAAAGTGTTTTTAAATAACTTTGAACCATTTTAAATTGTTTTTAAAGCATTTAAAATTGTTTATAAAACATTTTAAAATGGTTTTAAAGCATTTTAAATTGTTGTTAAAGCACTTAAACTTATTTTTAAAACATTTTAAAATATTTTTGAAACATTTTAAAATCATTTAAAATTGTTCTTAAATCAATTTAAATTATTTTTAAAGTATTTTATATTGTTTCTAAAGCATTGTAAACTATTTTTAAAGCATTTTAAAATCATTTAATATTGTTCTTAAAGCAATTTAAATTATTTTTGAAGTATTTTAAATAGTTGTTAAAGCATTTTAAAAGAATTTAAAATTGTTTTTAAAACATTTTAAAGTGTTTTTAAATAACTTTGAACCATTTTAAATTGTTTTTAAAGCGTTTAAAATTGTTTATAAAACATTTTAAAATGGTTTTAAAGCATTTTCAATTGTTGTTAAAGCACTTAAACTTATTTTTAAAACGTTTTTGAAACATTTTGAAACATTTTAAAATCATTTAAAATTGTTCTTAAATCAATTTAAATTATTTTAAAATTATTTTAAATTGTTTTTAAAGCATTGTAAAGTGTTTTTAAAGCATTTTGAAATCATTTTAAATTGTTTTGAAAGCATTTTAAAAACATTTTAAAGTACTTTAAAGCTTTTTAAATTATTGTTAAAACATTTTAAAAGAATTTAAAATTGTTCTTAAAACATTTTAAAGTGTTTTTAAATTATTTTGAACTATTTTAAATTGTTTTTAAAACGTTCTAAATTGTTTCAAAAACATTATAAATTGTTTTAAAAACATTTTAAATTATTTTTAAAGTGTTTAAAAATCTTTTTAAAACATTTCAAATTACTTTAAAGCTTTTTAAATTTTTTTAAAAACACTTTAAAACGGTTTTAAAGCATTTTCAACTGTTGTTAAAGCACCTAAACTTATTTTTAAAACATTTTAAAATGTTTTTGAAACATTTTAAAACATTTTAAAATCATTTGAAATTGTTCTTAAATCAATTTAAGTTATTTTTAAAGTATTTTAAGTTGTTTTTAAATCATTGTAAACTATTTTTAAAGCATTTTAAAATCATTTAAAATTGTTCTTAAATCAATTTAAATTACTTTTCAAGTATTTTAAATAGTTTTTAAAGCATTGTAAACGGTTTTTAGAGCATTTTAAATTGTTTTGAAATCATTTTAAAAACACTTTAAAGTACTTTAAAGCTTTTAAAATTGTTCTTAAAGAATTTTAAACGAATTTAAAATTGTTTCTAAAACATTTTAAAGTGTTTTAAATTGTTTTTAAATTATTTTGAACTATTTTAAAGTGTTTTTAAATGTTCTAAATTGTTTCAAAAACATTTTAAATTGTTTTTAAAGCATTTTAAATTGTTTTTCAAGCATTTTAAATTGTTTTTAAAACATTTTAAAGTACATTAAATCTTTTTAAATTGTTTTTAAAACATTTTAGAACGGTTTTAAAGAATTTTCAATTGTTGTTAAATCACTTAAACTTATTTTTAAAACATTTTAAAATGTTTTTGAAACATTTTAAAATCATTTAGAATTGTTCTTAAGTCAATTTAAATTATTTTAAAAGTATTTTAAATTGTTTTTAAAGCATTGTAAACTATTTTTAAAGCATTTTAAAATCATTTAAAATTGTTTTTAAAGCAATTTAAATTATTTTTGAAGTATTTTAAATAGTTTTTAAAGCATTGTAAATGGTTTTTAAAGCATTTTCATTTTTTTGAAAGCATTTTAAAAACATTTTAAAGTACTTTAAAGCTTTTTCAATTGTTGTTAAAAATTTTTAAAAGAATTTAAAATTGTGTTTAAAATATTTTCAATTGTTGTTAAAGCACTTAAACTTATTTGTAGAACATTTAAAAAAAAATTGGAACATTTTAAAACACTTTCAAATCATTTAAAATTGTTCTTAAATCAATTTAAATTATTTTAAAGTATTCTAAATTGTTTTTAAAGCATTCTAAGAATTTTAAAATCATTTTAAATTGTTTTGAAAGCATTTTAAAAACATTTTAAAGTACTTTACAGCTTTTTAAGTTGTTAAAACATTTTAAAAGAATTTAAAATTGTTTTTAAAACATTTTAAACTGTTTTAAATTGTTTTTAACTATTTTAAATTGTTTTTAAAACGTTCTAAATTGTTTCAAAAACATTTTAAATTGTTTCAAAAACATTTAAAATTGTTTTAAAAACATTTTAAATTGTTTTTAAAGCATTTTAAATTGTTTTTAAAGCGTTTAAATTTGTTTTTAAAACATTTTAAAGTGCTTTAAAGATTTTTAAATTGTTTTTAAAACATTTTAAAATGGTTTTAAAGCATTTTCAATTGTTGTTAAAGCACTTAAACTTATTTTTAAAACATTTTAAAATGTTTTTGAAACATTTTAAAATATTTTAATATCATTTAAAATTGTTCTTAAATCAATTTAAATTATTTTTAAAGTATTTTAAATTGTTTTTAAAGCATTGTAAACTATTTTTAGAGCATTTTAAAATCATTTAAAATTGTTTTGAAAGCATTTTAAAAACATTTTAAAGTACTTTAAATCTTTTTAAATTGTTTTTAAACATTTTAGAAGAATTTAAAATTGTTTTTAAAACATTTTAAAGTGTTTTTAAATTATTTTGAACTATTTTAATTTTTTTTTAAAACGTTCTAAATTGTTTCAAAAACATTTTAAATTGCTTCTAAAGCATTTTAAATTGTTTTTAAAGCATTTAAACTTATTTTTAAAACATTTTAAAATGATTTTGAAACATTTCAAAATCATTTAAAATTGTTCTTAAATCAATTTAAATTATTTTTAAAGTATTTTATATTGTTTCTAAAGCATTGTAAATTATTTTTAAAGCATTTTAAAATCATGTAAAATTGTTCTTAAAGGAATTTAAATTATTTTTGATGTATTTTAAATAGTTTTTAAAACATTGTATATGGTTTTTAAAGCATTTTAAATTGTTTTGAAAGCATTTTAAAAAAAAATTAAAGTACTTTAAAGCTTTTTAAATTGTTGTTAATGCATTTTAAAATAATTTAAAATTGTTTTTAAAACATTTTAAAGCGTTTTAAATTGTTTTTAAATTATTTTGAACTATTTTAAATTGTTTTTAAAATGTTATAAATTGTTTCAAAAACATTTTAATTTGTTTTTAAAGCATTTTCAATTGTTTTTAAAGCACTTAAACTTATTTTTAAAACATTTTAAATTTTTTTTGAAACATTTTAAAATCATTTAAAATTGTTCTTAAATCAATTTAAATTATATTTAAAGTATTTTAAATTGTTTCTAAAGCATTGTAAACTATCTTAAAGCCCTTTAAAATCATTTAAAATTGTTCTTAAAGCAATTTAAATTATTTTTGAATTATTTTAAATAGTTTTTAAATCGTCGTAAATTGTTTTTAAAGCATTTTAAATCGTTTTGAAAGCATTTTACAAACATTTTAAAGTACTTTAAAGCTTTTTAAATTGTTGTTAATGCATTTTAAAAGAATTTAGAATTGTTTTTAAAACATTTTAAAGTGTTTTTAAATTGTTTTAAACTATTTAAAATTGTTTTTAAAGCGTTCAAAATTATTTCAAAAACATTTTAAATTGCTTTTAAAGCATTTTAAATTGTTTTTAAAGTTTTTAAAATTGTTTTTAAAACATTTTAAAGCACTTTAAAGCTTTTTAAATTGTTCTTAAAACATTTCAAAATGGTTTTAAAACATTTTCAATTGTTGTTAAAGCACTTAAACGTAATTTTAAAACATTTTTAAAATGTTTTTGAAACATTTTAAAATCATTTAAAATCATTTTAAAATCATTTAAAATCAATTTAAATTAAATTTTAAATTATTTTTAAAGAATTTTAAATTGTTTTTAAAGCATTGTAACTACTTTTAAAGCATTTTAAAATCATTTAAAATTGTTCTTAAAGCAATTTAAATTATTTTTGAAGTATTTTAAATAGTTTTTAAAGCATCGTAAACTATTTTTAAAGCATTTTAAATTGTTTTGACAGCATTTTAAAAACATTTTAAAGTACTTTAAAGATTTCTAAACTGTTGTTAAAGCATTTTAAAAGAGTTTAAAGTTGTTTCTAAAACATTTTAAAGTGTTTTAAATTGTTTTTAAAATTTTTTGAGCCATTTTAAATTGTATTTAAAATGTTCTAAATTGTTTCAAAAGCATTTTAAATTGTTTTTAAAGCATTTTAAATTGTTTTTAAAGCGTTTAAAAATCATTTTAAATCATTTTAAAGAACTTTAAATCTTTTTAAATTGTTTTAAAACATTTTAAAACGGTTTTAAAGCATTTTTAATTGTTGTTAAAGCACTTAAACTTGTTTTTAAAACATTTTAAAATATTTTCGAAACATTTTAAAATCATTTAAAATTGTTATTAAATCAATTTAAATTATTTTTAAAGTATTTTTAATTATTTTTAAAGCATTGTAAACTATTTTTAAAGCATTTTAAAATCATTTAAAATTGTTCCTAAAGCAATTTAAATTATTTTTGAACTATTTTAAATAGTTTTTAAAGCATTGTAAACTGTTTTTAAAGTATATTAAATTGTTTTGAAAGCATTTTAAATTGTCTTGAAAGCATTTTAAAAACATTTTAATGTACTTTAAAGCTTTTTAAATTGTCGTTAAAGCATTTTAAAAGAATTTAAAAATGTTTTTAAAACATTTTAAAGTGTTTTAAAGTTATTTTGAACTATTTTAAGTTGTTTTTAAAACGTTCTAAATTGTTTCAAAAACATTTTAAATTGCTTTTAAAGCATTTTAAATTGTTTTCAAAGCATTTTAAATTGTTTTTAAAACATTTTAAAGTACTTTAAAGATTTTTAAATTGTTTTTAAAACATTTTAAAACGGTTTTAAAGCATTTTCAATTGTTGTTAAAGCACTTAAACTTATTTTTAAAACATTTTAAAATGTTTTTTAACATTTTAAAATCATTTAAAATTGTTCTTAAATCAATTTAAATTATTTCTAAAATATTTGAAATTGTTTTTAAAGTATTGTAGACTATTTTTAAAGCATTTTAAAATAATTTAAAATTGTTCTTAAAGCAATTTAAATTATTTTTCAAGGATTTTAAATAGTTTTTAAAGCGTTGTAAACTGTTTTTAAAGCATTTTAAATTGTTTTCAAAGCATTTTAAAACATTTTAATGTACTTTAAAGCTTTTTAAAGTGTTGTTAAAGCATTTTAAAAGAATTGAAAATTGTTTTTGAAACATTTTAAAGTGCTTTTAAATTATTTTGAACTATTTTAAATTGTTTTTAAAGCATTCTAAATTGTTTCAAAAAAATTTAAACTGCTTTTAAAGCATTTTAAATTGTTTTTAAAGCGTTTAAAATTGTTTTTAAAACATTTTAAAGTACTCTAAAGCTTTTGAAATTGTTTTTAAAACAATTTAAAATGGTTTTAAAGCATTTTCAATTGTTTTTAAAGCACTTAAACTTATTTTCAAAACATTTTAAAGTCATTTAAAATTGTTCTTAAATCTATTTAATTTTTTAAAGTATTTTAAATTGTCTTTAAAGCATTTTAAATTATTTTTAAAGCATTTTAAAATCATTTAAATTTGTTCTTAAAGCAATTTGAATTATTTTTGAAGTATTTTAAAGAGTTTTTAAATCATTGTAAACTGTTTTTAAAGCATTTTAAATTGTTTTGGAAGCATTTTAAAAACATTTTAAAATACACTAAAGCTTTTTAAATTGTTGTTAAAGCATTTTAAAAGAATTTAAAATTGTTTTTAAAACATTTTAGAGTGTTTTAAATTGTTTTTAAATTGTTTTGGACTATTTTAAATTGTTTTTAAAACGTTCTAAATTGTTTCAAAAACATTTTCAATTGTTGTTAAAGCACTTAAACTTCTTTTTAAAACATTTTAAAATCATTTAAAATTGTTCTTAAATCAATTTGATTTATTTTTAAATTTTTTCAAATTGTTTTTAAAGCATTGTAAACTATTTTTAAAGCAGTTTAAAATTCTTTAAAATTGTTCTTAAGGCAATTTAAATTATTTTTGAAGTATTTTAAATAGGTTTTAAATCGTTGTAAACTATTTTTAAAGCATTTAAAATTGTTGTTAAAGCATTTTAAAAAAATTTAAAATTGTTTTTAAAACATTTTAAAGTGTTTTTAAATTATTTCGAACTATTTTAAATTGCTTTTAAAATGTTCTAAATTGTTTCAAAAACATTTTAAATTGCTTTTAAAGCATTTTAAATTGTTTTTAAAGCGTTTAAAACTATTTTTAAAACATTTTAAAGTACATTAAAGCTTTTTAAATTGTTTTTAAAACATTTTAAAATTGCTTTTAAAGTGTACTAAATTGTCTTTAAAGCATTGTAAACTATTTTTAAAGCATTTTAAAATCATTAAAAATTCTTCTTAAAGCAATTTGAATTATTTTTGAAGTATTTTAAATAGTTTTTAAAGCATTGTAAGCTATTTTCAAAGCATTTTAAATTGTTTTGAAAGCATTTAAAGAAAAAATTAAAACACTTTAAAGCTTTTTAAATTGTTGTTAAAGCATTTTAAAAGAATTTAAAACTGTTTTTAAAACATTTTAGATTGTTTTAATTTGTTTTTAAATTATTTCGAACTATTTTAAATTGTTTCTAAAACGTTCTAATTTGTTTCAAAAACAATATAAATTGTTCTTGAAGCATTTTAATTTTTTTTAAAGCATTTAAAAATATTTTTAAGACATTTTAAAGTACTTTAAATCTTTTGAAATTGTTTTTAAAACATTTTAACACTGTTTTAAGGCATTTTCAATTGTATTTAAAGCACTTAAAATTATTTTTAAAACATTTTAAAATGTTTTTGAAACATTTTAAAATCATCTAAAATTGTTCTCAAATCAATTTAAATTATTTTTGAAGTATTTTATATTGTTTCTAAAGCATTGTAAACTATTTTTAAAGCATTTTAAAATCATTTAAAATTGTTCTTAAAGCAATTTAAATTATTTTTGAAGTATTTTAAATAGTTTTCAAAGCATTGTAAATGGTTTTTAAAGCATTTTAAATTGTTTTGAATGCAATTTAAAAAAAAAACATTAAAGTACTTTAAAGCTTTTTAAATTGTTGTTAAAGTATTTTAAAAGAATTTAAATGTATTTTTAAAACATTTTAAAGTGTTTTAAATTGTTTTGAACTATTTTAAATTGCTTTTAAAACATTCTAAATTGTTTTAAAAACATTTTAAATTGTTTTTAAAGCATTTTAAATTGTTTTTAAAGCGTTTAAAATTGTTTTTAAAACATTTTAAATTAATTTAAAGCTTTTTAAATTGTTCTTAAAACATTGTAAAACAGTTTTAAAGAATTTTATATTGTTGTTTGAGCACTTAAACTTAGTTTTAAAACATTTTAAAATGTCTTTGAAACATTTCAAAACATTTTAAAATCATTTAAAATTGTTCTTAAATCAATTTAAATTATTTTTGAAGCATTTTAAATTGTTTTTAAAGCGTTGTAAACTATTTTTAGGGCATTTTAAAATCATTTAGAATTGTTCTTAAAGCAATTTAAATTATTTTTGAGGTACTTTAAATAGTTTTTAAAGCATTGTAAACTTTATTTAAACCATTTTAAATTGTTTTGAAAGCATTTGAAAAACATTTTAAAGTACATTAAAGCTTTTTAAATTGTTTTTAAAACATTTTAAAATTGTTTTTAAAGTGTTTTAAATTCTCTTTAAAGCATTGTAAACTATTTTTAAAGCATTTTAAAATCATTAAAAATTCTTTTTAATTCAATTTGAATTATTTTAAATAGTTTTTAAAGCATTGTAAACTATTTTTAAAGCATTTTAAAATCGTTTAAAATTAATCTTAAAGCAATTTAAATTATTTTTGAAGTATTTTAAATAGTTTTTAAAGCATTGTAAACTGTTTTTAAGGCATTTTAAATTATTTTGAAAGCATTTTAAAAACATTTTAAAGTACTTTAAAGATTTCTAAATTGTTGTTAAAGCATTTTAAAAGAATTTAAAATTGTTTCTAAAACATTTTAAAGTGTTTTAAATTGTTTTTAAAATATTTTGAACTATTTTAAATTGTTGTTAAAACGTTCTAAATTTTTTCAAAAACATTTTAAATCGTTTTTAAAGCATTTTAAATTGTTTTAAAGCGTTTAAAAATCATTTAAAAACATTTTAAAGTACTTTAATGATTTTTAAATTGTTTTAAGACATTTTAAAACAGTTTTAAAACATTTTCAATTGTTGTTAAAGCACTTAAACTTGTTTTTAAAACACTTTAAAATGTTTTCGAAACATTTTAAAACATTTTAAAATCATTTAAAATTGTTCTTAAATCAATTTAAATTATTTCTAAAGTATCTTAGATTGTTTTTAAAGCATTGTAAACTGTTTTTAAACATTTTAAATTGTTTTGAAAGCATTTTAAATTGTATTTAAAGCATTTTAAAAACATTTTAAAGTACTTTAAAGCTTTTTAAATTGTTGTTAAAGAATTTTAAGAGAATTTAAAATTGTTTTTAAAACATTTTAAAGTGTTTTTAAATTATTTTGAACTATTTTAAATTGTTTTTAAAATGTTCTAAATTGTTTCAAAAACATTTTAAATTGCTTTTAAAGCATTTTAAATTGTTTTTAAAGTGTTTAAAAATCTTTTTAAAACATTTTAAAGTACTTTAAAACTTTTTAAATTGTTTTTAAAACATTTTAAAGTACTTTAAAACTTTTTAAATTGTTTTTAAAACATTTTAAAACAGTTTTAAAGCATTTTCAATTGTTGTTAAAGCACTTAAACTTATTTTTGAAACATTTTAAAATCATTTAAAATATTTCTTAAATCAATTTAAATTATTTTTGAAGTATTTTAAATTGTTTTTAAAGCAGTGTACACTGTTTTTAAAGCATTTTAAATTGTTTTGAAAGCATTTTAAAAACAGTTTCAAGTACTTTAAAGCTTTTTAAATTGTTGTTAAAGCGTTTTAAAAGAATTTAAAATTGTTTTTAAAACATTTTAAAGTGTTTTAAAATTATTTTGAACTATTTTAAATTGTTTTTAAAACATTCTAAATTGTATCAAAAACATTTTAACTTGTTTTTAAAGCATCTTAAATTGTTTTTAAAACATTTTAAAGTACTTTAAAGCTTTTTAAATTGTTTTTAAAACATTTTAAAACAGTTTTAAAGCATTTCAATTGTTGTTAAAGCACTTCAACTTTATTTTAAAACATTTTAAAATGTTTTTAAAACATTTTAAAACTTAAGAGTACAAACGAACTGTTTCAATAGCAAGCAATAAAACATATCAGCTAACTAATTATGGAATTGTATCCCATGTTTCATCCCCATCTCTTATCATTGCCCCAGCAGAGAGAAGGGCAGCTTTATTGGCTTCAAGATCTGCTTCTTTGTTGTTGTCTCTCAATACTTGGAGTATTTTACGTTTTGGGACAATTTCCCCAAACTTCTGATTCTAAATATCAGTCTTGCTAATATTAAGTCCTGTGAAGATGAGTTGGTCACCATGATTTTTGTTATCACTTGAGAATCCCCAAAAATGTTTGCCTCCTTGATTTCCAAATTCAAGAGCAACTTAAGACCTTGGAAGAGGGCCAAAACCTCAACTTGAATGCTGGAGTTGATCCCCAAACCCCAAGCAAAGATGTGGCTCGATATGCCTTCAGTGTTTTTTACAATTCCTCCTACCCCAGCCTTCCCAGGATTTCCCTTTGATGCCCCGTCAAAAAAGAGAGGGTGGAATTTAATTTTTTTTTGAAGTATTTTAAATAGTTTCTAAAGCATTGTAAACTGTCTTTAAAGCATTTTAAATTGTTTTGAAAGCATTTTAAAAACATTTTAAAGTACTTTAAAACTTTTTAAATTGTTGTTAAATCATTTTAAAGGAATTTAAAATTGTTTTAAAAACATTTTAAAGTGTTTTTAAATTATTTTGAACTATTTTAAATTGTTTTTAAATCGTACTAAATTGTTTCAAAAACATTTTAAATTGCTTTTAAATCATTTTAAATTGTTTTTAAAGTGTTTAAAATTGTTTTTAAAACATTTTAAAGTACTTTAAAGCTTTTTAAATCGTTTTTAAAACATTTAAAAATGGTTTTAGAGCATTTTCAATTGTTGTTAAAGCAATTAAACTTATTTTTAAAGCAATTTAAATTATTTTTGAAGTATTTAAATAGTTTTTCAAGCATTGTAAATTCTTTTTAAAGCATTTTAAATTTTTTTGAAAGCATTTTAAAAAAAAAATTGAAGTACTTTAAAGCTTTTTAAATTGTTTTTAAAATATTCTAAAATGATTTTAAACCATTTTCGATTATTGTTAAAGCACTTAAACTTATTTTTAAAACATTTTAAAATGTTTTTGAAACATTTTAAAACATTTCAGAATCATTTAAAATTGTTCTTAAATAAATTTAAATTATATTTAAAGTATGTTAAACTGTTTTTAAAGCAGTGTGAACTATTTTTAAAGCATTTTAAAATCATTTAAAATTGTTCCTAAAGAAATTTAAATTAATTTTTAAGTATTTTAAATAGTTTTTAAAGCACTGTAAACTGTTTTTAAAGCATTTTAAATTGTTTTGAAAGCATTTTAAAAACATTTTAAAGTACTCTAAATCTTTTTAAATTGTTGTTAAAGCATTTTAAAAGAATTTAAAATTGTTTTTAAAACATTTTAAAGTGTTTTATATTGTTTTTCACTTATTTTGAACTATTTTAAATTGTTTTTAAAACGTTCTAAATTGTTTCAAAAACATTTTAAATTGTTTCCAAAGCATTTTAAATTGTTTTTAAAGCGTTTAAAATTGTTTTTAAAACATTTTAAAGTACTTTAAAGCTTTTTAAATTGTTTTAAAACATTTTAAAACAATTTTAGAGCATTTCCAATTGTTGTTAAAGCAGTTAAACTTATTTATAAAACATTTTAAAATGTTTTTGAAACATTTTAAAATCATTTAAACTTGTTCTTAAATCAATTTAAATTATTTTTAAAGTATTTTAAATTGTTTTGAAAGCATTGTAAACTATTTTTAAAGCATTTTAAAATCCTTTAAAATTGTTCTTAAAGCAATTTAATTTTTTTTTGAAGTATTTTAAATAGTTTTTAAAGCATTGTAAACTATTTTAAAAGTATTTTAAATTGTTTTGAAAGCATCTTAAATTTTTTGAAAGCATTTTAAAAACATTTTAAAGTACTTTAAAGCTTTTTAAATTATTGTTAAAGCATTTTAAAAGAATTTAAAATTGTTTTCAAAACATTTTAAAGTGTTTTTAAATTATTTTGAACTATTTTAGATTGTTTTTAAAATGTTCTAAATTGTTTCAAAAGCATTTTAAATTTTTTTAAGGCATTTTAAATTGTTTTTAAAGCATTTTAAATTGTTTTAAAAACATTTTAAAGTACTTTAAAGCTTTTTAAATTGTTTTTAAAACATTTTAAAACGGTTTTAAAGCTTTTTCAATTGTTGTTAAAGCACTTAAAATTATTTTTAAAACATTTTAAAATGTTTTTGAAACATTCTAAAACATTTTAAAATCATTTAAAATTGTTCTTAAATCAATTTAAATTATTTTAAAATTATTTTAAATTGTTTTTAAATCATTGTAAACTATTTTTAAAGCATTTTAAAATCATTTAAAATTGTTCTTAAAGCAATTTAAATTATTTTTGAAGAGGAAGGAATAGGTGCGGCTCAGATCTGATATCAGAGAGCCCGGGGGAGGAAAGAACACGAACCACCAAGGCACGCCCAGAATCTAAGTTTCTTGAAACTAAAAAACGGATGATAGGAGGTGAACGATCGCCAGATCTGGAGAATCAGGGCTCGATTAAGGCCGATCCATCAGATCTGAAACAAATATTTATCAGATCTCTAGACAGCAAACACTGTTGTGCCCAAATCAAGGAAGGGATGTACATCCAGGAGTTAAAGAAACAGATCCAGAACAAATTGGGAATTCCGGCAGCACTCCAAAGTCTCTTATTCTCAGGGATCTGTATGCAGGACCAACACACGCTCCAGCATTACGGAGTGGACAAAGATTCAACCATCATCCTCAACCTCAGGCTCCGAGGCGGATGCAAGGGAACCAGCTCAAAAAATCCAGGCTCCTTCCGTGATGCAGTTAAAGGAAAAGAACCAATGCAACATAGAACAACATCCACACCAGAGATTCCAGGACCCTACATCATGGAACATAAGACAGAAGCACCTATTTTAACTATATCATTGCCAGAGGTAATAGATCTACACTCAGATCTAACTCATAATGTTGTTATATGCAGATTTAACGGTTATTGGCCCAAAGCTGATGCACTACACCATTGGATCTACACATCATGGACACCCAATTGTGAAATATATCTATGCCCTAAGGGATTCTTCATAGTCAGATTTAGCACAGAACTGGAACGAGACAATGCCATTAACCAGGGGCCCTGGTTTTGGGGCAATGCTGGTCTCTTTCTCACACCCTGGTTCCTGGATTTCGACGCCAATACCATGGTAGTATCGACAATGCCAGTCTGGGTTAGGCTACACAACCTACCACTGCATTTCTAGCACCGAAAAGCTTTAACAGCCATTGGGAACTCCTTAGGGAAATATCTCAAAATAGACGAGGACAGAGCATGCCGGGGAATTTTCACATATGCTAGAATATGTGTAGAAGTGGATCTAAGCCAAGGACTCCCAGATCATATTACATTGAACTTCAATAACTCACTGTGGACGCAACAACTTGATTAAGAAAACACAGCCTTCAGATGTCGCAGCTGCTTGCAGACAGGGCACCTACAATATGCATGTCCACAGACTTGTAAGGAGCCAAAGGGGAATAAGAAATAACAGAAAAAGCCAAAAGGCTGGCAGCACACTAAACCAGTGGAGGAGGAGGCACTAAACACAGAACCCACATACATATACAGAAGCTAGAAACAAATGGAGGAAGAGAACACCGAAGGGCACAAACTTGAACCAAACAGCATGGTGTGGCAGCAAGAACAACAGCTGGAAATAAGTGGTGCCAAACGAGCAAATAGTACCGAAGGATCAGATTCGGACAAAGAACAACCTGTGAACATAGAGGACACCCAACTAGCCATAATTGTCCCCACTGCCAACACTGGAGGATGGCGAAAAGTGGAGAAGAAAAAAGGGAGGAAAATATAGGCCGGTAGACACAATTATCATAAATTTTGCTGCATTCCTTTCTAGTCTTATACTATTCTGTGTTCTTATTTCTGTTATGCTGCCTGTTAATACAGGATCAGCCATTTGCATATGCTTCAAGCATCTACAAAATGTAATTTTATCAACATGAATAAAATTACGATTTTTCCCTAGGGGAAAAAAAAAAATATTTTTGAAGTATTTTAAATAGTTTTTAAAGCATTGTAAAATGTCTTTAAAGCATTTTAAATTGGTTTGAAAGCATTTTGAGTTGTTTTGAAAGCATTTTAAAAACATTTTAAAGTACTTTAAGCTTTTTAAATTGTTGTTAAAGCATTTTAAAAGAATTTAAAATTGTTTTTTAAATATTTTAAAGTGTTTTAAATTGTTTTGAACTATTTTAAAACGGTTTTAAAGCATTTTCAATTGTTGTTAAAGCACTTAAACTTATTTTTAGAACATTTTAAAATGTCTTTGAAACATTTTAAGAGCATTTAAAATTTTTCTTAAATCAATTTAAATTATTTTTAAAATATTTTAAATTGTCTTTAAAGAATTTTAAACTATTTTTAAAGCATTTTAAAATCATTTAAAATTCTTCTTAAAGCAATTTCAATTATTTTTGAAGTATTTTAAATAGTTTTTAAAGAATTGTAAGCTATTTTTAAATCATTTTAAATTGTTTTGAAAGCATTTTAAGAACATTTTAAATTACTTTAAAGTTTTTTAAATTGTTGTTAAAGCATTTTAAAAGAATTTAAAATTGTTTTTAAAACATTTTAGAGTGTTTTAAATTGTTTTTACATTATTTTGAACTATTTTAAATTGTTTCTAAAACGTTCTAAATTGTTTCAAAAACATTATAAATTGTTTTTAAAGCGTTTAAAAATCTTTTAAAAACATTTTAAAGTACTTTAAAGATTTTTAAATTGTTTTAAAACATTTTAAAACGGTTTTAAAGCATGTTCAATTGTTGTTAAAGCACTTAAACTTATTTTTAAAACATTTTAAAATGTTTTCGAAACATTTTAAAACATTTTAAAATCATTTAAAATTGTTCTTAAATCAATTTAAATTATTTTTAAAGTATTTTAAATTGTTTTTAAAGCATTGTAAACTATTTTTAAAGCATTTTAAAATCATTTAAAATTGTTCTTAAAGCATTTTAAATTATTTTTGAAGTGTTTTAAATAGTTTTTAAAGCATTGTAAACTGTTTTTAAAACATTTTAAATTGTTTTGAAAGCATTTTAAATTGTTTTGAAAGCATTTTAAAAACATTTTAAAGTACTTTAAAGCTTTTTAATTGTTTTGTTTTGTTTTTTTGTTTTTTTTGTTTTTCGTTTTTTTTTGTTTTTGTTTTTTGTTTGTTTGTTTGTTTGTTTGTTTGTTTTTTTGTTCCCCCCCCCCTGAAATTTGGCTACTCCTATATTGATACATAATATAATTATAGAGAGGCAGAGGCCTCGAGAGTTCTTGCCTCAAAGAAGGCATGCTTACAAAATATCACTTGAAAACCTAACCAAAAATCCTTCACAATGACTTGCTTTGATACCTGATTTGTCTTGAAACTGTAACTGAAAACCGGGATAGAGTGTTTGGAACCAGACAAAAGCTCAAAACTGTGCAGCCTTTCCATGACCGAATGAGGACCTATAGACCTATTGACCCAATACAAAATCCAGGAGGACAGAGGCCGTAAGATAGTGTTTATGACAGTAACCAAAAAACTAAAGAGGGTCGCCCACGCAAGGGAAATAGGCGAGTCAATATTAGCAAAATACTTGATACTGATAATTGTGAGACAATAAATGGCTTTGGATTCTGAGAGGATAAGACGTCTTCTTACCACTGCAGAGCAAAAATAGAAGGTGCGGACCTGTTCAATCATTAAGCGAGGTAGGAGGCAATTCCTCAATAATGCGGCAGCCGAATTGGTCAGAATCTTCAGACTCAGAGGGTTGGCCTTTTTTTCTTGAATAACCACCCTCTGCAGGAGCACTAGGACTAGCGTGAATGGTAGTTTCTAGATTTGTTGGGTCACCTGGATCCTTTCGCTGAGTAGTCTCAGTCTGCGTGGAATCGTTCTTGTCTGCTGTCGTCGGCTCCAAGGGAGCGCCTAGACCAACAGCCCCTGAACCAACAGCTCCTGAACCAACAATGTCTTCACACAGCTCAATGGTGACTAACGCAGTGAAGGAAGAGTAGCCTAGGGAGAAGATGTAGCGGAAGCGAGCAATGTGGGATTGGGAGTGGTAAGAGCAAGCTTCGGTGATAATTTGCCCTCTTCCTCTACCATGACCACTTCTAGTTGCAGGGGATCTATAAAAGCTGAATTCCAAAGCATCAGATGAAGGTTCAGAGGTCGTGGAGGATGGCTGGTGAGAGACATGACCATGGGAGCTGCCTCTCCTATAGCTCATCCTAGAGCGAGTTCTGGGCATTTTGAGGATGGCAAGAGGAGCGGAACAAACAACAACGGAGGAGATAGAAAGGGAGCTGCAGAGGAAGGTGTAGGACTGATTAAAAGGAAGATGGATGCACTGATGAATGGCAGCGTTATGATCCCGAGCTAGATAGTGGACTAATCTTTCTCGAGAGCCAGGAGCGACATTCTCGCTGGAACAGCTTAAGCACAAGGGAGGAGCCAGAATGAAGAACAAAAAAAGCGCCATTACAATTATACTGTTGAACTGAAGGGTGGTGGGGTGTTGCATTAATGCAACAATTAATTTGTAGTCCTGATTCATTAATTCAATCCTCATGCGAGGCTGGTTGGCGCTAGTGATGGGCCACGCGCCTCCCTTCCACGCCGCCGTCAAGCTGTACGCCATATTATACACCCGCATCCGGGTGGGATAGATCTTGTTGCACCAAGAGATTGCAGTCGCGCTTGAGTTGTGAATCATTGGAATTGTTCAACAGGCCAGAGAAAAATGGGAGCTGTTGATCGGCCCCTTGATTAGCCAATCTGTCTGCTGCCTTATTAGCTGTATGCTGGATGTGCTTGAAGGATATGCTGCGAGGAATTTTGAGCCATTCTTCAATTTGTTCCAATCTACTTAGAAGCCTCCAACTCGAAGCTATTTTTGTAGCTGAGGATCCTGATTGTAGCCTGATTGCAGCCTCTATAAGGATTTGAGAATTTCCTTCGACCTCTAGAGGGAGAAAATTTTCGGTTTCTGCTATGCATAGACCCTACCATAAGCTTTCCAGCTCGACAGCGTTGTTGGTGTCTTTGCCTAATGTTCCATGATAGATATGCAAAACTGAGCCTGTCGCATTTCTAAAGATGCCTCCATAGCCAACTGGCCCAGGATTGCCCTTATCCACACCATCAAAGTTCAGCTTGTAAGGGTGGATGGCAAGAGGTGACCAAAAATGAGATAACTCAGAGTGAATGGAGGTGTTGGGTTTGATATGATCTATAGAGGTGAGATCAAGGTTCCAATTGGCGAGAATGAGATGCTCCTGGGGTAGGACTGGCATATCTGAATCTTGCCATCGTTTAAGAGCCAAAGTTTCTTGAAGATTCTACCTAGAAGAAACCAAAGGGTATCAAGAGGTGAATTATGATTTTTGAAGATCCTGTTGTTTCTTTCCTTCCAGATGATCCAATAGATGAAGCCTGGAAGGAGGTGCCAGAGGGCATTAAGAAGAGGACTTTGGAAAGGGTTCCGAGGCCAATTTCTGATGGTGTTTACTGTGTCTCACTCTTTTCTACCTGATCTTCTATTACACTGAGCTGCTCTTTCCCACATTTGAGCTACTAATGGGAAAGTGTCCAAGAGATGATTAATGTTCTCTAAATGTAGATTGCAGTTGGAGCATCTGGATGGCCTGATAAATCCACGCTTTTGCAGGTTATCCCAAGTGAGGATCCTTTATTTGTTTAGAAGCCAAAGGAAGGTAGAAACCTTAGGCCAAATGTTTGGTTGCCATACTTGGTCCCAAAGTGGATCTTTTATAATCTGCAAAGGTTGATAAAGGATTTGATAAGCCTCCTTGGTAGTGAACAGGTCCTTGGTAGTTTATCCCCATCTCAATTGATCTTTCTGATCTGATAGTTTGATTTTCCTGAGTTTGAGCTCGTTGTCAATCTCATCATAGGTTTCCTCTTGCCAATTGGCTTGCCATGTATTTGCCGATCTCCAAAGATGAAATCCATGGAAAAAATTTTATTGCCAGAATTGATGTACATAGATTTGCTCATTTTGCTGCACGGTTATTCGCCACTTGGGTTTGTGAAAAAGAGAGGCAAGTTTGGGAAGTTGTTGCCAGGAATCTTGTAGTGTTGCCTGAGTGGATTTCACAAAAGTTGTGCGCTTGAATGAAGGCGCTATGAATTTTTTCAGTGTTCCAGATTAGTGAGCCAGGAGTGGTAGAGGAGAATCGGGTTAGCTCCTCGATAGGACTGCCTGGAGCGTATTTGGCTTGCCATAGATGACCCCAGGGAGTAAGTGGTTTGGAGAGCCAATTCCACCATATACGTGCCCCCATGATGTTATTTCTGTGGAGGGGGTCCCTCAGGCCTAATCCCCCCGCTGATTTCGGCAGACAAACCTCTGACCATTTAACCAGGGCCCTTTTTTTGTTGTGGCCTGAGGAGACCCAAAGAAAATTTCTTTGAAGATTGTGAATGTTCTTGAGAACGCATTTCAAGGTAGCCAATATTGAGAATAGGTACAGAGGCATGGCTTGGAGGACATATTTGATGAGGATGATTCTGCTTGTAATGTTGAGAGAGCAGTAGGTCCAGAAGGAAAGACTGGTTTCTAAGTTGTTAAGGAGGGTCCTCCAGGCGGCATGTTTGATGGTAGAGTCAAACAGGGGAGCCCCCAAATATTTCGAAGGAAGCTTGGCTATCGAAAAGCCCCAAATCCGGGCTATATTCCTTTGACTGAGAATGGGAGTGTGGAAGAAAAAGAGTTGAGATTTGGAGGAATTGATGGATGTGCCAGAGGCGTCTGAGAAAAGATTGAGCAGGTGTTTGAAGGCAGAGGATTCTTGTACTGAAGGATAGCCAAAAAGCATATTATCGTCAACAAACTGTTGGCGAGTAATGGGGGATTGACCATGCAGCGAAATGCCCTTTAAAGAGTATGAAGTAGTAGCAGAGTGAAGAAGGCAGCTTAACCCTTCAGCCATGAGAACAAAAATGAATGGGAAAGAGGATCTCCTTGATGAATACCCCGAGAAGGATGAAAAGGAGGGGAGGGGGATCCATTGAGAAGGATGGAGAAGTAGGGGGAGGAAATGAGATTCATGATCCATCATGTCCAGGTGGAATTGAAGCCGAATGCTAATAAGATGTGTTTAATATAGGTCCAGTTGAGTTTGTCGAAAGCTTTGGAGAGATATAGTTTGAGAATCATACCTGATTTTTCAATATCTTGAGTGAGTGGATCACTTCGTGGGAGAGAATGATACCATCCAGAATCTGGCAGCCTTCTACATATCCTATCTGCTCTGGAGAGATAAGGAGAGGGAGAAGAGGTTTGAGTCTATTTGCCACTACTTTAGATATAAGCTTGTAGATGACATTGCATAATGCAATTGGCCTAAATTTAACAGGAGTCTTGGAATCTTCCAGTTTAGGAACGAGCAATATGAAGGTCGTATTTAGGGAAGGTAGAACCCAGTGCATCGATCGTGATTCATCCACGAGCTCCCAAACCTCTATTTTGATATGCTCCCAGAAAGCATGAAAGAAGTTGGCTGTGAATCCGTCAGGGCCGGGCGCCTTACCATCCTTGTGCTGGGCCATTGCATCCTCCACTTCCTGCATGGAGATAGGCTGTAGAAGCATATTGTTGTGATCCTCATTAATGATTTTAGGAATGTGCTGCACTATAGTTTGTATAGCTTGATTTCTTCTGCCCAGCGGTTTTCTAAGAGTGTCCTGGAAGTATTCTTGGAATTCTTGTACTATGTCTTCATGCACCTCCAGGCACTCCCCTTGTTGATTGTTGATGAATGCGATGTTGTTGTACATTCTCCTTTGAATGGTTGACCTATGAAAGAACTTAGTATTTTTCTCCCCATCCTTGAGCCATCTGATCCTGAATTTTTGTTGGCCAGAGAGTCTCTTCTTGTTGCCTACACGTTTCAATCTGATTTAGGAGTACCTGCTCTTGTAGTGCATAATCCTCCATTCGACCCTCTGATATGATACATTGTTGCAGTGTGTTCATTTTCTACTCCAACGCTTTCCTTTGATCGAATATGTTGCCAAACTAAGTGCGATTCCAAGTTTTCAGCAATTGCTTAAGGTATTTTAGCTTTTGCTGAAATTGAAACATCTTGGCTCCTGCGGGGGGAGTGAAGGATTTCCATGTAGCTATTACCACATCTTTGAAATTGGGATGAGAGAACCAGAAGGATTCGAAGCGGAAAGTTCTGTTGCTCTTTGACTCTGGACGAGACCATTGAAGCATTATAGGCCAGTGATCTGAGCCTGCTTGAGGCAAAATGGAAGCATGGAAATCTTCGCCCAGATGAATGGTGTTATCCGACAGGAGGAAACAATCAAGTCTAGAACTCTTCGTTTGTTGGTCCATGTAAACATACCGTTCGAGGTCTGAAGATCCATGAGCTGATTCCTAGATATGAAGTCTTTAAAGCCAATGTTGTCCCCTTCTAGTCTTGCTCAACCTCCGTATTTTTCCTCCAACGCTGTAATGATGTTCAAGTCACCACCACTTATCCATAGGGGATGGCTTCTGCCAGAGCTGAGAGCAGTGAGAGTGTTCAGCAAATCCATCTTTTTTTGAAGATCTTGAGGAAAATACACATTTGTGAGAAGACCATGGATATTGGTACCAATGAGGTGGAAAGTGGTTTGAATGAAGAAGTGAGAGGCATGGAAATCTTGAAGGGAGAGAATTTGAGGGTTCCATAAGATTTCCAGCCCTCCAGAAGCGCCTGATGCATCCACAGAGACTGAGCGACAACCTGTCCAAACTTTGTTTAGAATTTTCTCCAATACAGTGCTATTGCCTTTGGTTTCTTGTAGAAAGACTAATGTAGGCCTTTCTTGCTGAATCATGTTTTTTAACATTCTATGTTTTGCGGGGCTGTTAAGCCCTCGCACATTCCATGAGATTAGCTTCATGAGGAACTGTGGGGAAGAGCTTTAAAGAAATTGGTCAGCTTGGGGAATTCTCCAGAATCCACCATCGTTTCTCCAATAATGATAGTCCTTTGCAAATCTATTTTGCGCCCTCGTTTTTTCATGTCTTTAAATTTTTTTTTACCATCCCAAGGACTACTTGCCTGAATGCCAAGATATTTGTTTTTCTATGCTCTGATCAGAACTCCTTCAAGTCTGTCGATCTCCCTTGGGGGAGTATCACTGAAATCTTTCTGCCGACACGATGCTTCTAGTTTGAGTAGGTCCATACGTCCTAGATCTTCACTTTCTGGTCCCTCCTCCATGAGTGATGGTTTGTCATGTTCCTCCTCATCTGACCTTTGATTAATATTGTGGGCTAGAGAAGCGTTAATCTCCATGGTGGAAGATGGTATGGTTGTTTCTGAAGCGATATTTTTGTCAGTAGAGGTTGAGGCGGGAGTTATGATTGGAGCGGACTTAGAGGGCGGAGTTGAGGGATTTGGGGGAGGCACAGGGGTGGAAGAGGAAGGATCTAGAGGTGGTATGAGTGTATGATCCTCCATGAAGATTGGAGAGGACAAGATTCCAAAGCTATTCTTAGTTTCAGGTTTCTTGGGATCTTCTAGAGCAATTGGAGGTTTCTTGGTTTGCTTTCTACGACTAGGAACTCTCGTGAATCCTTCAGCGTCTTTACTTGTCTCTGATGCGGATGCTTTCGACTGAAGATTCAGAGGGAAATCCCTGAAAATATGGCCATGCTCATGGCACTTTCTGCAGCGAAAAGGAATGTGCTCGTAGTCTATTGTTTGTAGCCATTCATAATCATCATGAAATAAACTTACCGAATCCATGAGTTCTTTGGTTAGATGCATGTGTACACAGATCCTGGCATAGGAGGTGTATCTTCGGTATTTGGTTTCCTCAGCGACTTTGATGAAGACTCCTAGGCTGTTGCCAATGTCCTTTAAAGTCTCCTCGTTCCAATATTCCACGGGAAGAGAATACAAGCGTATCCATACCGGAGCCCAGGTGAAGTCCTCTTTGTCTGGATCGAACCTCGCTTTCCATTCTCGGAGATATAGGCCTGCAGAGTTGAAGAAATACGAACCTCCTTCGAAGATGTGGGTTTTGTCTTCCAGGCAGTTGAAGATAGCAGTGAAAAAACCTTTGGGGCCTAGCTGCAGGGAGACTTGACCCTTAGGCTTCCATTTGGAGGCTATCCATCCATACAAGGCCTTTTCAATTGGCCAGAATCCAAGGAACTTACCTATGAGTGCATGATCACTCATGTATTGGATTTGGGCATTGATTCGATCACTGGGAAGATATATTTTTATTCTCTCTGCAAACTTGGGAATGCATGTTGCAGAGAACGGTTTTGGCCATGATGTCGAGTTTTTCTGGTCTGCTCTTTTGTCTATGGTTGTCGTCTGACCTGCAACAACGTTTTCATTGTTGTCTGTAATAGGATCTGAATGAGGGCCATCGGTTGGGTTAGGGCCTTGACCGATTGGAACTTCTACATTTACTGGCTTGTTAGGAGAGGGATCTGATGAGGGAAGGGGGGCGGTGCCCACCCCTTCGGATGGCAGGGCCATGGAGAGGAGATTAGCGGTGTCGAAGGCTAGAGAAACCGAGGGCACAAAGGAGAGGGACATCGGGATTATTCAGTAACCATAGCAGGGGAAGCATCACACATCAGAAGCGTCGTCTCATAAACATTCAATATAGCAATGAAGTATTATGGACAAAGCTTTTTAAATTTTTGTTAAATCATTTTAAAAGAATTTAAAATTGTTTTTAAAACATTTTAAAGTGTTTTAAAATTATTTTGAACTATTTTAAATTGTTTTTAAAACGTTCTAAAATGTTTCAAAAACATTTTAAATTTCTTTTGAAGCATTTAAATTGTTTTTAAAGCATTTAAAATTGTTTTAAAAACATTTTAAAGTACTTTAAAGCTTTTTAAATTTTTGTTAAAAAATTTTAAAACGGTTTTAAAGCATTTTCAATTGTTGTTAAATCACTTAAACTTATTTTTGAAACATTTTAAAATCATTTAAAATTATTCTCAAATCAATTTAAATTATTTTTAAAGTATTTTATATTTCTTCTACAAGTTAATTACTCCAAAAGACTTGGAATATCAAATTATCCATTATGGATATAAATATTATATTAAACAAAAATGAATAAGAATGATGATTTACAAATGAGAACGAGAGGCTTGCTTATATACCAAGCAAGTGTCTTTTCATGAAGAGTCATGTCCTATTAGACATGCCTCTTCAACCTAATTACTAGCTTAACTTACTATTATTTATGATTATTATCTTTTACATTATATTTATATTATTTATATATTTTATTCGTTACATTGTCTCCTTCTTCAAAAATATTTGTCCTCAAAGCTTGTCGATGAAAAAGGCTTGATCTCTTTTTCGGCTTCGAAAGTCTCTCTCTCTTGGAACAGTCATCTTCATCGATACACGCTGATATGATCTTCTTAGTGACAAAAAAAATTGTCGCACTAAGAAGGGATCAGACCATCCTAGATTAATCTTCTGTATAGCATTCTGATCACTAAAAATTTGTAATGACTTGTCCTCGTAGCACTGGGTTGAGGTTACATTACTCTTTTTTGGAACATTAGTTTGTTGTTTCGTTTCTGATTGGTTCAAATATGTAGCATAGTTGATTTGTTTGTTCTCATGATTTGGATGCCGATATGGAACCTTTTTTGTTTGATTTTTCCTTACTGGGCATGTGCCAATTTTTATATTTTCTTCTGGCGAAGATGTTGTTGAGTTGGTTATGAAACGTTCACTGGGGATGTTCATTGTTTGAACTGCAACATCCAAGCGCGTGTTTTCTTCAACTTGCTCATCTTCTTCCTGAGTTGTGACATTCACTGAATCGATATTTGTTGTTTTTTCATTTACTTGAATTCCTACATTTGATGCTTCCTTATTAATAAGTTGTTGGACCTTGCTTTCTAATGACTTCTTATCCTTCTTAAGTTTCTTAATTTGTGTCAGCAATTTTTCGCTATGGTTTTTAAATCAAGAAACTTCTTCATTTTTGTCAACATTGATTTTGTCAATTTCTTTTTTCATATTTTGTAATACCTTTTTACCTTCTTGAGACATTACTTTTGAAATATATAAATAATATAACGAATAAAATATAAATAATATAAATATAATTAAAAGATAATAATCATAAATAATAGTTAGTTAAGCTAGTAATTAGGTTGAAGAGGCATGTCTAATAGGACATGACTCTTCAGGAAGAGACACTTGCTTGGTATATAAGCAAGCCTCTCATTCCCATTTGTAAATCATCATTCTTATTCATTTTTATTTTTTTCTATTATTTTTTTTATTATGATATATTCTCTCTCCTTTTTTTTCCCTCTCTTTTTATATAATTTCTTCTTCTTTTTTTTGGTATATATTTTTTTAATCTATAAAATATATTTCCACTTCTCTCTTATAAAAGTCTTATATATATATATATATATATATATATATATATATATATATATATATATATCAAATATTCTCTTCTTCTTCTTCTTCTTCTTTTTCTTTTGTTCACTCTATTAATAAAATTTTATATAACAATAATTTTTTTTAATATATATAATTATAAATTATATATATTATATAATTTTAATTTATATATATTATAAAATTATAATTATATAAAACTATATATACTTTTTTGAGACCCACTTTTCCTTTTATATGTAACTATATAAGGCTTATATAGTATTTTTTTATAATTATAATAATATTTTTTTTCGAAAATTTGGATGAGTCGTGACTAATTTGGATGAGACGTGACTCTTGGTACAGTCACAATCTTTAGATTTGAACGATTTAAATTATTTAGATCACACCTTTTTTCTCCAATGTTATCAAAATATCTTTTACTTTTAAAATACCATGGGCTATTACCATGGGTTGTTTTTAAAACCTCATGTAAAAAGTAATAGTAATATTTACGTTTCACGTAAGAGCTTTTGTATCCTTGTTTTTTCTTTAACTTTTAAAATACCATGGGCTATTACCATGGGTTGTTTTTAAAACCTCCGTTAAAATGTTCTCCACGTAAAAAGTAAAACGTATTCCTTTTGTTTTTTTGTTTTCGTTTTTTTTTCCTTTCAACTTTTTAAAATACCATGCATTGTTTTTAAAATTGTGGGCTTCTCCACGTAAAATGTTTTAAATATACTTGAAAATATTCCTGTTTATCTTTATTATGCACTTTTATCAATAAAGTAAAACCCTTATATATATATATATAAAGTAAAACCCTTTTATATTTTTTTTTGTTCGGAATATATTATTTCCTTTCCTCTTTTCTTCTTTATTCTTTATTCTTTATTTTTTTATTTTTATTTTTCTAAATAGTAGCAAATGGCCAAAGACCTAAAAAATGGAGAATCTCCCAATGTGTGGCGAAACGCTTCAATTATGACAGCAACAAGGTTGATGATAGGTTGATAGCCAAAGGCCTGGTGATCAGCCAAATGTGGCTCTGATACCAAATGAAGTGAACAAAGTTCCTCCTACAAATTAATTACTCCAAAAGACTTGGAATATCAAATTATCCATTAAGGATATAAATATTATATTAAATAAAAATGAATAAGAATGATGATTTACAAATGAGAACGAGAGGCTTGCTTATATACCAAGCAAGTGTCTCTTCATGAAGAGTCATGTCCTATTAGACATGCCTCTTCAACCTAATTACTAGCTTAACTAACTATTATTTATGATTATTATCTTTTACATTATATTTATATTATTTATATATTTTATTCGTTACAATCGTAGGCATACTTGGACTAGGAAAGGGAAATACCTTCCTTGGATTGCAAGACTTGAAGACCAAGAAAATAATGTAAGTGTCCTAAGTCTGTCATTTCAAAATTCCTTTTAAGGCTAGACTTTACATGGTTTATGAGGTTGGGATCACTACCAGTCAGGATAAGATCATCAACATAAAGAACAAGAATGATAAGAGACTTGCCCACTTTCTTGGTGTCGAGAGTATTGTTAGAATGACACCTAGAAAAGCCATTTTCTAAAAGAAAGTTATCCATTTTGGCATACCAAGCTCGAGGAGCTTTCTTGAGGCCATAAAGGGATTTCTTAAGCCGACATACAAGGATGGAGTCTATTTGTATAAAGCCAATAGGTTGTTCCATATAGATTTCTTCATGCAAGTCCCCATGCAAGAAGGCAAATTTAACATCCATCTGATGGAGTTCCCATTTGAAAGAGGCAGCAAGGGAAAGAACAAGGCAGATAGAGTTCATTTTGGCAACAGGGGAGAAGGTTTCAATGTAGTCAATGCCTTCAACTTGTGAAGAACCCTTAGCAACAAGACGAGCTTTATGTTTATCAACTTTCCCATCTGGTCCATACTGGGTTCTGTAAACCCATTTGCATCTAACAAGTTTTCATCCCTTTGGTAGAGGAACAAGATCCCATGTATCATTTTCCAATAATGAATGATATTCTTCATTCATAGCTACTTCCCAATCTGGATGGCCCGAAGCTTCTGCAAATGTGTCTGGATCATAATTCACTGAAGCTTGAGCCAGTAAAGAAGAGTCTCTATCAAACTAAGAACATGTACGTCGTTGATCTGTAGGATCAATGGCAAGATCACCTGCTGCATCCCGAGTAGCACGGACCCATTTTGGAAGCTGAGGAGATGAAGGAGGATCCTGAGAAGATGGGGGAGGATTTTCATCCTCGCTTTCATCATCTGAAGAAGAAATATTTTCAAAATTAGAAGAGATGGGGAGAGATGGCACATCCGTCGAACTAGGCTTGTAGGCCGATATATTTTTAGCAAACTTTACATCTTTTCTAATGATAACATTTTTGGACTTAAATGGAATAAGTCCATATCCTTTGACATCTTCAGAATATCCAACAAAAATACGTTTTTCACTCTTAGGTTATAAAGCTTTATGTTTCTCATCTGGAATATGGGCCCATGCTTCACTTCCAAAAACACGAAAGTGACTTACATCTGGTTTAGTTGAGCTCCATGCTTCTTCTGGAGTGATATTCTTAAACACCTTAGTAGGAGTGCGATTTATTATGTAATTTGCACAGTTAATTGCTTCTGCCTAATAATTAAGACTAAGTCCTTTAGATTGAAGCATACAATTAGCCATTTACTTTAAGGTGTGATTCTTCCTTTCAGCTACACCATTTTGTTGTGGAGTATATGGAACAATATGTTGCATTTGAATTCCATTCTCAGTGCAAAAGTTGATGAATTTTTTGTTAACATATTCTCCGCCATTATGAGATATTAGCTTAAGAATTTGATGTCCAGATTGTTTTTCAACAAATTCCTTAAAGGCCAAGAACATGTTAAATACTTCACTCTTGAGTTTTAAGAAGTATACCCAAGTGCGTCTGGAGAAATCATCAATGAAAGTTAAGAAATACTTGTAGCCAGAGAACAAAATAACTGGAAGTGGACCACATAAATCACTATGCACGAGCTGTAAAGGGGTTGAGGCATGCCAAGAGGCACGTTTTTCAAAACTGTCCTAATGATGTTTTTCGAGTACACATCCGGAACAAACACCATCTCTGCAAGATACCATTGGAAGACCTGTAACCATATTTTCTTTACATAGATTCTGAAGAGAGCAATAGTTTAAGTGACCAAATCGCTCATGCCAAAGTTTGCTCACTTCATCATTATGAGCAACAAATACCGAGGGAAGATTTGATGACCCAAAGTTGTGAAACTTATACAACCTTGTAGAATCATCAGCAATGCCAGTAGCTAAAATCTGTCTAAGATCTCTTAGATCCTTAATTAAAACATCGTGAGGTGAAAATTCAACGATTTTACCTTCACCTGAATGAGTTATCTGATATACAGATAGAAGGTTACAGGATAAGGTTGGAACACATAATACATCATTAAATTGACCATTGTCTATATGAACAGTTCCAGTCCCTACAACACTAAGAGATCTATCATCACCAACATATATATTTTTGGTGTTACAATCATTTAAAGAAGAAAACATGGCTTTTTTTTTTCCCATGTGATAAGAAGCTCCAGAATCAATGAGCCACTCATGAGAATGAGAAGAAGAAGATACATTTAGTGCATAGCCAGACCGAGATGCTTGACAACCACGTGCAGAAAGTGTCATTCCTAAAGATGAAGTTGAAGTTGAAGAGTGCTCCAAATGGATATTATGCTTCTTCATTGTTGCTTCCAAGGCTTTCATCTTCTTAAAGCATTTGGATCTAAGTGGCCATCTTGATTACAAAAGTTGCAATGTCTATCAGTCTTCTTCCCTTTGTTTTTATTTGTCTTATCATTTTGTTGAAATGATTTTTCATTTTGAGGCTGAAATTGCTTAGGACCCTTGTTTGGTTTAGGACCATTCCTTTTAGGATACAACTTATTAGGATTATTTGAATTTGGTTGCTACTGGGTGGTAACGCTTTCTTAGAAGAGTTTCCAAAATGAAGAAGACCAAGGTGTAAGAGTTTTTCTTGTTCTCTTATTAAAGAATCACAAAAAGAATCAAATGAAGGGGACTTGTAGTCTTGTCCTTGAGAAATGAAGGCTTCTCTTGTAGAATGGAAGGTGGAAACAAACACAGAGTAGGCTGGTCCCATCTTAGTAAGAATGGAATAGATAAGGTTACTATCTTCTTTCTTAACCTTAACACCTTCCAAGAGAAGTCTAAGGGTCTTGAACTTGGACAAAAAATCTTCAATGCAAGAAAAATTATTGGGGTCCAATGTAAGAAACTCATTTTCAAGTTGATGGGCTCTAAGTTCATTTTTTATTCCAAAAACTTTAGTAATCTGTTTCAATGCTTCATCAGGAGTATAAAGTTCTGCAATATGGAATCTAAGATCTGGAGAAATAGACATCCCTATCAACCCACGTGCTTGATCTTGCCTGTTTTCCCATTTAGCTGTCTTATCTTCATCTTTCAGTTTGGTTTCTTGTCTTGAGGCTATTCTGTAGAGACCTTTACTTCTAAGTAAATCCACAATGTAGGACCACCATTGAAAGTAGTTGGTGCTGTCAAGAATAACTTGGCATGGACTTTCCATTTTAAAAAAAACTAAAGCTATAATGCTGAAACTAAGTGTTGCAATGGAAAGATCTCGAAAAATTAGGCTGTTTCAAAAAAAACGGTTCTGAAAACGGCTTCTGGATGAAGAAGTTATGGCTTTTTGAAGAAAATTTGATGAAGATGCCAACGAAGTGTGGGAATGTGTGGAAATGAAAAATCCGCCCCCACAAAAATGAGACTTGAACTCAAGACCTCTACTCTCATAAATTAGCTTTGGACCAAGTGAGCTATACAAAAAGTTTGAGAGAGAGAGAGAGAGGGGGGGGTTGAAGCTTTGGGTTGCATGCTTACTTTGAGAAAGCTCTTTTTCCCTACAAAACAAAAAACACAAAACCCAACACGGACATACAAAAAAATGAACCTTATGGCTCGAAGTTAGCTTTAGCTGGAAACTAAATATTTTCCACAATGTTTCTGATTTTCTGAGATCACACTAAGGTGCAGCGGAAAAGAGCATATGCATGAGAAAAATCCTTCCTTTCTGTTTCTCATTTGCCCAGATCGCACAGGGTCGCGGGGAAAAGAGCATACGCAAAAGTGAAAGGTATAGATCCAGTAATAAAAAAAATATAAATAAACCGAAACCGAAATAAACAGAGAGAAAATAACTGTAAACTGCAAATAAACACTATATACCTCCAGATCTTAAAAATGATGCAGCTATGGCTACCGGAAACCTTTTCGCATGAAATGAAAGGGGTTCCTCACTGGAACAGAGGCTCCCAACAAAACAGAGTAGTCCTCTCGGCCTGAAAGCAATAAAAAACAGTAGATCTAGGAAACGATAGTCGGATGCAGTTCTACTGGCTTCAGATTTGGATCACCAACGGACGCGGCCCTCAAATAGCTCTGATACCATGTAGGAATTTACAGGGTAAGTTCCTCAGACAGAGCACCAAAGGACACCGCTCACAAATAGATCACAGATCAATACACCAGTACTTTTGACGTGGTTAAAACCCTCAAAGAGGGAAACAGTCCACGGCCTAAGCCAACGCGACCACTTCAGGCAATATATTAATAAAAGACATTTGAAAATTTACATAAGCTTCTCTCATGGACGATTTAACCTACAAATGACCCTCCATGCTCTTTAAATAGAGATCATGGACCAATCGGGTGTTAAGCCACGGATCAAGTGTCGGTAATACCGAGGAGAGAATGAATCGTCAGATCACTACATATCGTGACCGTTGGATTGTAAGTTACATAATGTACATAGTAAAGAAACACATTTTCCCTAACTCTATACTAGACCAAGTTATACTTAACTATTTCCTATGTGTCGGAACATCCTAACATTAGAATCATTTAAAATTGTTCTTTAATCAATCTAAATTATTTTTAAAGTATTTTAAATTGTTTTTAAAGCATTGTAAACTATTTTTAAAACATTTTAAAATCATTTAAAATTGTTCTTAAATCAATTTATATTATTTTTGAAGTATTTTAAATAGTTTTTAAAGCATTATAAATTGTTTTGAAAGCATTTTAAATTGTTTTGAAAGAATTTTAAAAACATTTTAAAGTACTTTAAAGCTTTTTAAATTATTGTTAGATCATTTTAAAAGAATTTAAAATTGTTTTTAAAAAATTTTAAAGTGTTTTTAAATTATTTTGAACTATTTTAAATTGTTTTTAAAACGTTCTAAATTGTTTCAAAAACATTTTAAATTACTTTTAAAGCATTTTAAATTATTTTTAAAGCGTTTAAAATTGTTTTTAAAACATTTTAAAGTATTTTAAAGCTTTTTAAATTGTTTTAAAAAATTTAAAACGGTTTTAAAGCATTTTCGATTGTTGTTGAAGCACTTAAACTTATTTTTAAAACATTTTAAAAAATATTTGAAACATTTTAAAAAATCATTTAAAATTGTTCTTTAATCAATTTAAATTATTTTTAAAGTATTTTAAATTGTTTTTAAAGCAATGTAAACTATTTTTAAATCATTTTGAAATCATTTAAAATTGTTCTTAAAGCAATTTAAATTATTTTTGAAGTATTTTAAATAGTTTTTAAAGATGTGTAAATTGTTTTTAAAGCATTTTAAATTGTTTTGAAAGCATTTTAAAAACATTTTCAAGTACTTTGAAGCTTTTTAAATTGTTGTTAAAGCATTTTAAAAGAATTTATAATTGTTTTTAAAACATTTTAAAGTGTTTTTAAATTATTTTGAACTATTTTAAATTGTTTTTAAAACATTCTAAATTGTTTCAAAAACATTTTAAATTGCTTTTAAAGCATTTTAAATTGTTTTTAAAGCATTTAAAATTGTTTTTAAAACATTTTAAATTACTTTAAAGATTTTTAAATTGTTTTTAAAACATTTTAAAATGGTTTTAAAGCATTTTCAATTGTTGTTAAAGCACTTAAAATTATTTTTAAAACATTTTAAAACTTAAAAGTACAAATGAATTGTTTCAATAGCAATCAATAAAACATATCAGCTGACTGATTATGGAATTGGATCCCATGTTTCGTCCCCGTCTCTTATCATTGCCCCAACAGAGAGAAGGGCAACTTTATTAGCTTCAAGATCTACTTCTTTGTTGTTGTCTCTCAATACGTGGAAGTATTTCAGGTTTTGGAACAATTTCCCCAAACTTCTGATTCTAGATATCAGTCTTGCCAATCTTAAGTCCCAAGGGGATGAGTTGGTCACCATGATTTTTATTATCACTTGAGAATCCCCAAAAATGTTTGCCTCCTTGATTTCCAAATTCAAGAGCAACTTAAGACCTTGGAGGAGGGCCAAAGCCTCAACTTGAACGCTGGAGTTGATCCCTAGACCCCAAGCAAAGTTGTGGGTCGATATGCCTTCAGTGTTTTTTACAATTCCTCCTACCCCAGCCTTCCCAGGATTTCCCTTTGATGCCCCGTCAAAGAAGAGAGAGTGCACCTTTTGATTGGAGATCCAATCTTGAAAATCTTCATTATTTCCCCCCTTATTTGCTAGTCTTTAGAAGGGGAGATATTTCTGGTAGCTTGATTAAATTGCAGGTTTAGGGAGGCACCCCAAACAGTATCTCACTGATTTAGATTTGAAACATCTTTTTCATCTCCCAAGCATTATTTTAACTGGAATTTTATCTTAGTTGCTACCACCTTGACATCATGTTGTGTGTTTCAAAAAATTCTGTTGTTTCCCTCTAGCTAGATCTGCCAACAGCAAATTTTAGGAAGGGAAGACCAAGCCGCTTTAATCACTTTGTTTTTGGGAGGAGGGTCGGGATAACTGTTCTGCCAATTTGCAAAAAGATCAATCATGGAGATGGGAAGAAAAAAATTGGGGTTCCAATAATCCATTTGCAAAATGTTATGAAACCAGCTCAAGAAAAGATAGAAAAGATAGATCAACACCTTAGAATTCAGCCTCTTCGAGGGGGCAACCTCCTTTACATTACATAAATGAACAATTCTTGGATGATTCAAATGACAAAACCTCCTTTCTATATATAGGAGTCTAAGGAGTCACAATATAATCCAACCAACCTAACAATAATAATATAAAGCCACAAAAATAACAATAGAGGGATTCTATGGGCACATTAATAACAATATGGGGGCAATGGGGCACAACAATATAAATAAGGGGTATAACTACAATAGTAATGGGGTAATCACTAGTATTATAGGGACCCAACATGCCCCTCTCCTTCAAAAAAGTGTTGTCCTCAACGCTTGAGTAGTTCTGGATATTTCTGCATAAAATTCTCATCCTCCCATGTGGAATCTTCAGCGGATAAGTTCTTCCACTTGATAAGATACTCTGAAATTGATCGATTTCGTAGCTGTCGAGTTCTTGTTTTTATAACTGCTTCTGGTTCCAATATAATTTTTCCTTCCTCGTCAAGTTCTGGCAATATTGTTTGAACTGGGAGCTTGTCGCCTATAACCTTCTTTAAGCATGAAACATGGAAAACTGGGTGCAATCGAGAAGCTGCAGGAAGCTCCAATTTGTATGCCATAGTACCAATCTTTTGCAACACCTTGTACGGACCATAATACTTTGGTGATAATTTATTATCCTTCTTAGCTTGCTTGAGGGACATTTTCTTATATGGTTGTAGCCGTAGGAATACCCAATCACCTACATCAAAACTTCTTTCACTGCGATGTTGATCTGCCTGTTGTTTCATTCTATTCTGTGCCAACACGAGGTTATCCTTTAAGAGTTGGAGGACTTGTTGTTGATGTTCGATGTGATGTTCCACTGCCTGAACCTTAGAATTTTCTCTTAAATATGATGTGATGGATGGTGGTTGATACCCATAAAGTGCCATAAATGGGGTCATTTTTGTTGCTGTATGGAAGGAAGTGTTATACCACCATTCAGCCAGAGGCAACCATTTGACCCATTGTGTCTGTTTATCAGATACAAAGCAACGAAGATATCCTTCCAAACATTTGTTTACTATCTCAGTTTGCCCATCAGATTGAGGATGATAAGATGAGCTATGAGCTAACTGAGTACCAAGACAAGAAAATAATTCTGTCCAAAAATTTCCAGTGAAAATGGGATCTCTGTCACTTACAATAATCTTTGGGTTTCCATGTAGCTTTTGAATTGTTTCCATAAATGCAGTAGAAACTGTACTGGCTTTAAATGGATGTGATAATGCACAAAAGTGTGCATACTTGGTAAGTCTGTCAACTACCACCATGATGACACTCTTTCCCTCAGACTTGGGTAAACCTGTGATAAAATCCATTGAAACCTCCTCCCAACGTTGGCTTGGAATGGATAAAGGTTGTAATAGACCCGGTGTCTTAATTGTTTCAACTTTATTTTGTTGGCAAACCAAACATTCTGCCACAAACTTTTGAATATCTGATTTAAGGCCATCCCAAAAAAATTCCTTCTTAACCCTGTGGTAAGTTTTTAAAAATCCTGAGTGCCCTCCTAAGGGAGAAGTGTGCAATTCCATAAGAATCTTTTGTTTTAGCTGGGAATTCTTACAGAGGTATAAGCGATCTTTGTACCATAATGAATCATTTTTCCAGCTAAATGTATCAGACGTACTGGAATCTTGTTGTAGCTTTCGAATAAGTGCCCACACTTCTTCGTCATTCTTCCATTCCTCCCTTGCTTCATTTATCCAATCTGGTTGGATGATAGAAATAGCGCACAACAATGCTTTCACATCCTCATCCTTTCTTGAGAGTGCATCTGCCACCACATTTTGCTTCCCTTTTTTGTAGATGATTTCAAAGTCATAACCCAACATCTTTGTGACCCACTTTTGTTGCTCTTCAGAGGGTAATCTTTGTTCTAAAAAGTATTTAAGGCTATCATTATCCGTTTTTACCTTGAAGTTTCCATTAGGTAGGGTCGCCATTTCTTAAGTGCATGGAGTATTGCCAACATTTCCTTCTCATAAATAGCTTTTCTTAGAAACTTTCCCTTGATTGGACGACTTTCAAAAGCAATGGGTCTTTCATCTTGCATTAGAACAACACCAATTCCATTTCCTGAAGCATCACATTCCACAATAAAGGTTTTTGTGAAGTCCGGTGTAGCTAAGACCGGTGCTTGGCACATTGCCTCTTTAAGATGTTCAAAGGCCTTTGTTGCTTCCAGAGTCCATGAAAATGCATCTTTCTTCAATAATGTCGTTAGAGGTGCTGCTATTCTCCCATAATTCTTAACAAACTTGCGATAATACCCTGTCAACCCAAGAAATCCGCTCAAATGCTTTATGGATGTGGGGATTTTCCATTCCTTAATGGCTTTAATTTTGCTAGGGTCTACCTTAACTCCTTCATGAGATACAATATGACCCAAATATTCCACCTCCTGGACTCCAAAGAAACATTTGGATCTTTTTGCATATAATTGTTTCTCCTCCAATAGTTGTAGCACCCTGTCAACATGTTCAACATGATCCTTCCAAGACTTGCTGTAGATTAGTATATCATCAAAAAATACTAACACAAATTTTCTAAGGAATGGTTTGAAAATTGAATTCATCAAACCTTGAAATGTTGAAGGTGCATTGGTAAGGCCAAAAGGCATGACCAAAAATTCATAATGACCCTCATGAGTTCTAAATGTCGTTTTCGGAATGTCTTCAATCTTCATTCTGATTTGATGATATCCTGAACGAAGATCCAACTTGGTGAAGTAAATTGATCCATGCAATTCATCCAGTAATTCATCAATGACAGGAATGGGGAACTTATCTTTAATAGTGAGCTTGTTGAGCTCCCTATAATCCGAACACATGCGCCATGATCCATCCTTCTTGTGCACCAATACTACTGGAGCAGAGAAAGAACTTTGACTCGGTTGAATTATACCAGCCTCTAGCATTTCTGCAACCATACGTTCAATTTCACTTTTTTGGACATAGGGATATCTGTACGGCCTGATGTTTGGAGGAACACTTCCTGGAATCAGATGAATAGCATGATCATGATCACGCATAGGTGGGAGACCTTTGGGAGTCTCAAATACCTTGGAATGATTGTCCAGGACTTTTTGGAGATCTGGAGAAATAGATGATTCCAATGTGGAAACATCTAGCGAACATAATTGTGCAATTACACCTCTTTGCTCCTTTTTTAGAAGCTTTGTCATACCATTAGAGCTGATTATCTTTCCTGGTTTCCCTGCAATACCCCTTAATTCAACTTCCTTTCCTTCCGTAGAAAATTTGATGAAAAGTTCTTGAAAATTAAAAGCTATTGTACCCAAGGATTGTAGCCATTGGACTCCTAGTACAACATCAACACCTCCCATTGGAATGGAAAGCATTGGGCTAGTCAATACATATTCTCCCATGGATAGCTTGATATTATGGCACTTTCCAGAGCAATTTATTGTTCCTCCATTTGCAATCATCACTTGACACTCTGGTGCTGGATATAGGAAGCAATTCAATTCTTTTGCTACCCTACAATGAATAAAATTGTGGGTGCTTCCTGAATCAATCAACACTATTACCTTTTTCTTCTTGATTTGTCCTTCTATCTTGATGGTTTGAGGAGTGGTAATTCCCGCCAATGCATTACAAGATATGGTCGGATTTATTTGTTCTTCATCTAGGCTTTGTTCCTGGAGTATATCCTCTTCTTTTGACCTTTCTTGCTCCTTTTCTTCTTCCTCTTCACAATCTATGTAGAATAATTTCTTCTCAGCACACTTATGACCTTTAGTGTATTTGCTATCACAACTGTAACAAAGCCCTTTTGCTCTTTTTTCTTCCAATTGTTGTGGTGTCAACCTTATAGGTTGTGGAAGACTAGGGGCAACAACACTTCCGTCTTTATAGTTGTGAGTGGTATGCTTCCTGGTTGCCATAATTTTGCTTTCCATTTTTCTTGCTAACCTGAATGCCTTCTCTAATGAATCAGGTTCCCAAAGGCGAACATCATGTTGGATATTATCCTTTAAAGACCCTATGAACACATCAATCCTATGCTCCTCTGGAATATCTTTTACCCTTATGTTCAATTTTTGGAACTCCTCAATGTGCTCCATTATTGAACCCTTTTGTTTGAGACTTATCAATTGGCTAAAAAAAGTGTTGCTTTTTGTATCCTCATAATGTGCTATCAATTCTTCCGTAAAAATTGCCCAAGTGATAAATTTTTTACGAGAGCAAAGCCATTGATACCATACAAACTGATTTGGTTCCAAATATAAAGTTGCCATACGTACCTTTTGTGTGTTTTGCACATTATTGAGATCGAAGAATTGCTCCATCTGTAATATCCATGTGGCGGGATCCTTGCCATCAAACTTCCTCATATCGATTTTTGGAATATGGTGGGTCTTTGATCCAACATTAGAGTCTATGGAATCATGATTAACATTTCTTTTGTTCACATCATGAGTTTCCTTTACAACCTTTTCACCATTAGTAAGTATTTCTTGTAGAAAATTTATCAAATCTGTCTTCAAATCTGCCATGTCTGTCTTCAAATTTGTTCTCAAATCTGCCTTCAGATCATCCATCTTAGCTTCCATGCCCTTTATCTTACATTCCACGCCATTTATCTTAGCATCTGTTAGCTTTTGTGAGCGTGACATTTGTTGCACTTGTTCTTGTAATTTTGATATATCATGTAGCATTTCTTCCTCTTCTTCATGAGTCATGCTAGAGCTTTCAGGTTCCTTACTAGGTGTTTGCATTTTCTTTCCTCGGGGCATCAGTTACCGATAATAATGCTTTACTATGCCCTTTGAATTCCTTCAAACCAAGCTTATGCAAAAATTAAAAAAAAAAACTACACACATTTTTTTTCTTTGTAGAAGCCTGATATTGAATCTGATGTATCTCTGTAATTTCGAATCATCCAGTTCTGAAATTGTGACCTGTAGTAGCCTTCTATGTCCTCTTTCCAATGCCACTAGTCTGATCCAAATTGGATTCTCCAAGAAAGAGTTATGCACAATCTCCCGCAGTGACCTGATTATAGACTAGTTCAGTAGAGCGAACTTGTATGAAGTGCCACGTGTCACTGTTTCAACTTTTGACTCTAAATATTATATAAAAAAAAACTACAGTCCGTCCTCTTTCTGTACCTTCTTACGAAATTTCAATCCGATGCTCAAAAAGAAAGTTATGACGATTTTCCCCAGGTCACCTGTTTTGAGTGTAATTCAGGAGTCTGCAAAAAGACCAACTTCCTCAGATCATATCTCCGACAATATCACGCGAAAAGCTCTGAAATTCAGACCCAAGGTTCAGCGTGATTTATTCTCAAATGAGTTTTTTTGTGACTTCTAAAACATCACAGAACAAAAGCGAAAATGCCACGATGACCTGTTTGGAGCAGCGAAACCCTAGAATCCAAAGCTCTGATACCAAATGTTATGAAACCAGCTCAAGAAAAGATAGAAAAGATAGATCAACGCCTTAGAATTCAGCCTCTTCGAGGGGGCAACCTCCTTTACATTACATAAATGAACAATTCTTGGATGATTCAAATGACAAAACCTCCTTTCTATATATAGGAGTCTAAGGAGTCGCAATATAATCCAGCCGACCTAACAATAATAATATAAAGCCACAAAAATAACAATAGAGGGATTCTATGGGCACATTAATAACAATATGGGGGCAATGGAGGCACAACAATATAAATAAGGGGTATAAATACAATAGTAATGGGGTAATCACTAGTATTATAGGGACCCAACACAAAAAGAATTTAAAATTGTTTTTAAATATTTTAAAGTGTTTTAAATTGTTTTTAAAACATTCTAAATTGTTTCAAAAACATTATAAATTGTTTTTAAAGCATTTTAAATTGTTTTTAAAGAGTTTAAAATTGTTTTTAAAACATCTTAAAGTACTTTAAAGATTTTTAAATTGTTTTTAAAACATTTTAAAACGGTTTTAAAGCATTTTCAATTGTTGTTAAAGCACTTAAACTTATTTTTAAAACATTTTAAAATATTTTTGAAACATTTTAGAACATTTTAAAATCATTTAAAATTGTTCTTAAATCAATTCAAAGTATTTTAAATTGTTTTTAAAGCATTGTAAACTATTTTTAAAGCATTTTAAAATCATTTAAAATTGTTCTTGAAGCAATTTAAATTATTTTTGAAGTATTTTAAATAGTTTTTAAAGCATTGTAAACTGTTTTTAAAGCATTTTAAATTGTTTTGATAGCATTTTAAATTGTTTTGAAAGCATTTTAAAAACATTTTAAAGTACTTTAAAGCTTTTTAAAATCATTTAAAGCATTGTAAACTATTTTTAAAGCATTTCAAAATCATTTTAATTGTTTTTAAAGCATTGTAGACTATTTTTAAAGCATTTTAAAATCATTTAAAATTGTTCTTCAAGCAAATTAAATTATTTTTGAAGTATTTTAAATAGTTTTTAAAGCATTGTAAATTGTTTTTAAAGCGTTTTAAATTGTTTTGAAAGCATTTTAAATTGTTTTGAAAACATTTTAAAGAACTTTAAAGCTTTTTAAATTGTTGTTAAATCATTTTAAAAGAATTTAAAATTGTTTTTAAAACATTTTAAAAGGGTTTTAAAGAATTTTCAATTGTTTTTAAAGCACTTAAACGTATTTTTAAAACATTTTAAAATGTCTTTGAAACATTTTAAAACATTTTAAAATCATTTAAAATTGTTCTTGAATCAATTTAGATTATTTTTAAAGCATTTTAAATTGTTTTTAAAGCATTTTAAATCATTAAAATTGTTCTTAAAGCAATTTAAATTATTTTTGAAGTATTTTAAATAGTCTTTAAAGCATTGTAAACTGTTTTTAAAGCATTTTAAAAACATTTTAAAGTACTTTAAAGCTTTTTAAATTGTTGCTAAAGCATTTAAAAAGAATTTAAAATTGTTTCTAAAACATTTAAAACATTTTAAAGTGTTTTAAATTGTTTTAAAAATATTTTGTATTATTTTAAATTGTTTTTAAAACATTCTAAATTGTTTCAAAAGCATTTTAAATTGTTTTTAAAGCATTTTAGATTGTTTTTAAAGCATTTAAAAATATTTTTAAAACATTTTAAAGTACTTTAAAGCTTTTTAAATTGTTTTAAAACATTTTAAAATAGTTTTAAAGCATTTTCAATTGTTGTTAAAGCACTTAAACTTATTTTTAAAACATTTTAAAATGTTTTCAAAACATTTTAAAACATTTTAAAATCATTTAAAATTGTTCTTAAATCAGTTTAAATTATTTTTAAAGTATTTTAAATTGTTTTTAAACCATTGTAAACTATTTTAAAAGAATTTTTAAAATCATTTAAAATTGTTCTTAAAGCAATTTAAATTATTTTTGAAGTATTTTAAATAGTTTTTAAAGCATTGTAAACTGTTTTGAAAACATTTTAAATTGTTTTGAAAGCATTTTAAATTGTGTTGAAAGCATTTTAAAAACATTGTAAAGTACTTTAAAGCTTTTTTTTTTGGTTAAATCATTTTAAAAGAATTTAAAATTGTTCTTAAAACATTTTAGATTGTTTTTAAAACGTTCTAAATTGTTTCAAAAACATTTTAAATTGCTTTTAAAGCATTTTAAATTGTTTTTAAAGTGTTTAAAATTGTTTTTAAAACATTTTAAAGTACTTTAAAGCTTTTTAAATTGTTTTTAAAACATTTTAAAACAGTTTTAAAGCATTTTCAATTGTTGTTAAAGCACTTAAACTTATTTTTAAAACATTTTAAAATGTTTTTGAAAAATTTTAAAAGCATTTAAAATTGTTCTTAAATCAATTTAAATTATCTTTAAAGTATTTTAAATTGTTTTTAAAGCATTGTAAACTATTTTTAAAGCTTTTTAAAATCATTTAAAATTTTTCTTAAAGCTTTTTAAAATCATTTAAAATTTTTCTTAAAGCAATTTAAATTATTTTTGAAGTATTTTAAATAGCTTTTAAAGAATTTTAAACTATTTCTAAAGCATTTTAAATTTTTTGAAACCATTTTAAAAACATTTTCAAGTACTTTAAAGCTTTTTAAATTGTTGTTAAAGCATTTTAAAAGAATATAAAATTGTTTTTAAAACATTTTAAAGTTTTTTTAAATTATTTTGAACTATTTTAAATTGTTTTTAAAACATTCTGAATTGTTTCAAAAACATTTTAAATCGCTTTTAAAGCATTATAAATTGTTTTTAAGGCGTTTAAAATTGTTTTTAAAACATTTTAAAGTACTTTAAAGCTTTTTAAATTGTTTTTAAAACATTTTAAAACGGTTTTAAAGCATTTTCAATTGTTGTCAAAGCACTTCAACTTATTTTTAAAACCTTTTAAAATGTTTTTAAAACATTTTAAAACTTAAAAGTACAAACGGATTGTTTCAATAGCAAGCAATAAAACTTATCAACTGACTGATTATGGATTTTCATCCCATGTTTCGTCCCCGTCTCTTATCATTGCCCCAGCAAAGAGAAGGGCAGCTTTATTAGCTTCAAAATCTGCTTCTTTGTTGTTATCTCTCAATACGTGGAATTATTTAAGGTTTTGAAACAATTTCCTCAAACTTCTGATTCTAGATATCAGTCTTGCCAATCTTAAGTCCCAAGGGGATTAGTTGGTCACCATGATTTTTATTATCACTTGAGAATCCCCAAAAATGTTTACCTCCTTGATTTCCAAATTCTATAGCAACTTAAGACCTTGGAAGAGGGCCAAAGCCTCAACTTGAATGCTGGAGTTGATCCCCAGACCCCAAGCAAGGTTGTGGGTCGATATGCCTTCAGTGTCTTTTACAATTCCTCCTACCCCAGCCTTTCCAAGATTTCCCTTTGATGCCCTGTCAAAGAAGAGAGAGTGCACCTTTTGATTGGAGATCCAGTCTTGAAAATCTTCATTATTTTTCCCCCTTATTTGCTATTCTTTAGAAGTGGAAATATTTCTGGTAGCTTGATGAAATTGCAGGTTTAGGGAGGCACCCCAAACAGTATCTAACAGATTTAGATTTGAAACGTCTTTTTGATTTCCCAAGCATTCTTTTAACTGGAATTTTATCTTAGCCGCTACCACCTTAACATCATGTTGTTTGTTTCTAAAAATTCTGTTGTTTCGCTCTAGCCAAATCCGCCAACAGTAGATTTTAGGAAGGGAAGACAAAGCAGCTTTAATCACTTTGTTTTTGGGAGGAGGGTCAGGATAACTGTTCTGCAAATTTCCAAAAAGATTAATTATGGAGATGGGAAGAACAAAATTGGGGTTCGAATAATCCATTTGCAAAAAGACTTTAAAATTGTTTTTAAAACATTTCAAAGTGTTCTGAATTGTTTTTAAATTATTTTGAACTATTTTAAATTGTTTTTAAAACATTCTAAATTGTTTCAAAAACATTATAAATTGTTTTTAAAGCATTTTAAACTGTTTTTAAAGAGTTTAAAATTGTTTTTAAAACATTTTAAAACAGTTTTAAAGCATTTTCAATTGTTGTTAAAACACTTAAACTTATTTTTAAAACATTTTAAAATGTTTTTGAAACATTTTAAAATCATTTTTTTTTTTTTTTTTTTTTTTTTTTTCGATGTGGTTCACGGGGCACCGGAGGTGGGCCGCTACGTCCACGTAGAGAAGCACGGCCATCAGGCCTGACCCCGAGGGCGTCGAGGAGATTTGACCCCGTGACCTCCCAAACTGGGAGAGTACTATCAACGGGAACTCGACCATTTGAGCTATCCCTCGGGGCGTTTTTAAAATCATTTAAAATTGTTCTTAAATCAATTTAAATTATTTTTAAAGTATTTTAAATTGTTTTTAAAACATTGTAAACTATTTTTAAAGCATTTTAAAATCATTTAAAATTGTTCTTAAAGCAATTTAAATTATTTTTGAGGTATTTTAAATAGATTTTAAAGCATTGTAAACTATTTTTAAATCATTTTAAATTGTTTTGAAAGTAGTTTAAAAACATATTAAAGTACTTTAAAGCCTTTTAAATTGTTGTTAAAGCATTTTAAAAGAATTTAAAATTGTTTCTAAAACATTTTAAAGTGTTTTATTTTTTTTTAAATATTTTGAACTATTTTAAATTGTTTTTAAAACGTTCTAAATTGTTTCAAAAACATTTTAAATTGTTTTTAAAGCATTTTAAATTGTTTTTGAAGCGTTTAAAAATCTTTTTAAAACATTTTAAAGTACTTTAAAGTTTTTTAAATTGTTTTAAAACATTTTAAAACAGTTTTAAAGCATTTTCAATTGTTGTTAAAGCACTTAAACTTATTTTAAAACATTTTAAAATGTTTTTGAAACATTTTAAAATCATTTAAAATTGTTCTTAAATAAATTTAAATTATTTTTAAAGTACTTTAAATTGTTTTTAAAGCATTGTAAACTATTTTTAAAGCATTTTAAAATCATTTAAAATTGTACTTAAAGCAATTTAAATTATGTTTGAAGTATTTTAAATAGTTTTTAAAGGATTGTAAACTATTTTTAAAGCGTTTTAAATTATTTTGAAAGCATTTTAAATTGTTTTGAAAGAATTTTAAAAACATTTTAAGGTACTTTAAAGCTTTTTAAATTATTGTTAAATCATTTTAAAAGAATTTAAAATTGTTTTCAAAACATTTTAAAGTGTTTTTAAATTATTTTGAAATATTTTAAATTGTTCTAAATTGTCTCAAAAACATTTTAAATTGTTTTTAAAGTGATTAAAATTGTTTTTAAAACATTTTAAAACGGTTTTAACATTTTAAAATGTTTTTGAAATGTTTTAAAACATTTTAAAATCATTTAAAATTGTTCTTAAAGCAATTAAAATTATTTTTGAAGTATTTTAGATAGTTTTTAAAGCATTGTAAACTGTTTTTAAAGCATTTTAAATATTTTTGAAACCATTTTAAAAAAAAATTAAAGTAATTTAAAGAATTTTAAATTTTTGTTAAAGCATTTTACAAGAATTTAAAATTGTTTTTAAAACATTTTAAAGTGTTTTAAATTGTTTTTAAATTATTTTGAACTATTTTAAATTGTTTTAAAATGTTCTGAATTGTTTCAAAAGCATTTTAAATTGTTTTTAAAGCGTTTAAAAACATTTTAAAGTACTTTAAAGATTTTAAAATTGTTTTTAAAACGGTTTTAAAGCATTTCCAATTGTTGTTAAAGCACTTAAACTTATTTTTAAAACATTTTAAAATGTTTTTGAAACATTTTAAAACATTTTAACATTTTTAAAGCTTTTAAAATCATTTAAAATTGTTCTTAATGCAATTTAAATTATTTTTGAAGTATTTTAAATAGTATTTAAAGCATTGTAAACTGTTTTTAAAGCATTTTAAATTGTTTTGAAAGCATTTTAAATTGTTTTGAAAGCATTTTAAAAACACTTCAAAGTACTTTAAATCTTTTAAAATTGTTGTTAAAGCATTTTAAAAGAATTGAAAATTGTTTCTAAAACATTTCAAAGTGTTTTAAATTGTTTTTAAAATGTTCTAAATTGCTTCAAAAACATTTTAAATTTTTTTTAAAGCATTTTAAATTGTTTTTAAAGCATTTTAATTTTTTTTTGAAGGGTTTAAAAAACTTTTTAGAACATTTTAAAGTACTTTAAAGCTTTTTAAATTGTTTATAAAGCATTTTAAAGGAATTTAAAATTGTTTCTAATACATTTTAAAGTGTTTTAAAATTATTTTGAACTACTTTAAATTGTTTTTAAAATGTTCTAAATTGTTTCAAGAACATTTTAAATTGTTTTTATACCATTTTAAATTGTTTCAAAAACATTTGTTTTTAAAGCGTTTAAAATTGTTTTTAAAGCATTTTAAAGTACTTTAAAGCTTTTTAAATTGTTTTAAAAATGGTTTTAAAGCATTTTCAATTGTTGTTAAAGCACTTAAACTTATTTTTCAAACATTTTAAAATGTTTTCAAACATATTAAAACATTTTAAATCATTTAAAATTTTTCTTAAATCAATTTAAATTAATTTTAAAGTATTTTAAATTGTTTTTAAAGCATTATAAACTATTTTTAAAGCATTTTAAAGTCATTTAAAATTGTTCTTCAAGCAATTAAAATTATTTTTGAAGTATTTTAGATAGTTTTTAAAGCATTGTAAACTATTTTTAAAGCATTTTAAATTGTTTTGAAACCATTTTAAAAACATTTTAAAGTACTTTAAAGCTTTTTAAATTGTTCTTAAATCAATTTAAATTATTTTTAAAGTATTTTAAATTATTTTCGAAGCATTGTAAACTATTTCTAAAGCATTTTAAAATCATTTAAAACTAGTTTTAAAGCAATTTAAATTGTTTTTGAAGTATTTTAAATAGTTTTTAAAGCATTGTAAATGGTTTTTAAAGCATTTTAAATTGTTTGAAAGCATTTTAAAAGAATTTAAAATTGTTTTTATAACATTTTAAAGTGTTTTAAATTGTTTTTAAATTATTTTGAACTATTTTAAATTGTTTTTAAAATGTTCTATATTGTTTCAAAAACATTATAAATTGTTTTTAAAGCATTTTAAATTATTGTTAAAGTGTTTAAAAATATTTTTAAAACATTTTAAGGTAGTTTAAAGCTTTTTAAATTGTTTTGAAAACATTTTAAAACGTTTTTAAAGCATTTTCAATTGTTGTTAAAGCACTTAAACTTATTTTTAAAATGTTTTTGATACATTTTAACATCATTTAAAATTGTTCTTAAATCAATTTAAATTATTTTAAAAGTATTTTAAATTGTTTTTGAAGCATTGTAAACTATTTTTAAAGCATTTTAAAATCATTTAAAATTGTTCTTAAAGCAATTTAAATTGCTTTTGAAGTATTTTAAATAGCTTTGAAAGCGTTGTAAACTGTTTTTTAAAGCATTTTAAATTGTTTTGAAAGCATTTTGAAAGCATTTTAAAGTACTTTAAAGCTATTAAAATTGTTGTTAATGCATTTTAAAAGAATTTAAAATTGTTTTTAAAACATTTTAAAGTGTTTTAAATTGTTTTTAAATTATTTTGAACTATTTTAAGTTGTTTTTAAAACGTTCTAAATTGTTTCAAAAACATTATAAATTGTTTTTAAAGCATTTTAAATTGTTGTTAAAGCATTTAAAAAACTTTTTAAAACATTTTAAAGTAGTTTAAAGCTTTTTAAATTGTTTTAAAAACATTTTAAAACGTTTTTAAAGCATTTTCAATTGTTGTTAAAGAACTTAAACTTATTTTTAAAACATTTTAAAATCATTTAAAATTGCGCTTAAATCAATTTAAATTTTTTTTCCGAAGAAAAAGCGAACTTTTTATTAAGAGAATAAAAAGTTACATTGCATATGCCGAGCATTTCTGTTATGACTGCTTGCCAAGCCAAGCAAACAAAAAACTATAACCTCCTTTCTGCCCTTTTGAAACGCAGAAAACTGAGCAAGTTTTAACTGAAGAAAACAGCTGAAACAAAACAGCCATGACCAAAACCACGCCTCGACTGAGAGAGGCAGATCAAAAAGCAAAAAACAGCATACTAAAACAGCCTTTGCGTCTCCTCAACAGAGAGGAAAACAACCCACAAAAAATATATAAAATTAAGTATCAGAGTTTTTGTGAAAGAGATGTCTGTGATAGAGTGTCTAAACAGGAAAATAAGAGTTGAAAACAGATAAGCAGAACCTGCTGAAGAGTTACATATAAGGAGGCACATCTGATGAAATGGACTATCCTTGACAGTCTTCAACTATCTTCCACCCTCCCAAAACTTGCTGCAAACCTTCCTTAGAAAGCTTGTCCGAGGCATCGTTGTTGTCCCTGTATATATGACATATGGAGAAAGTGTTAAAAGATGACTTAAGGACCAGAAGATCATCCAGCATTAAATCAATTTAAATTATTTTTAAAGTATTTTAAATTGTTTTTAAAGCATTGTAAAATATTTTTAAAGCATTTTAAAATCATTTAAAATTGTACTTAAAGCAATTTAAATTATTTTTGAAGTATTTTTAAATTGTTGTTAAAGCATTTTAAAAGAATTCAAAATTGTTTATAAAACATTTTAAAGTGTTTTAAACTGTTTTGAACTATTTTAAATTGTTTTTAAAACATTATAAATTGTTTCAAAAACATTTTAAATTGTTTTTAAAGCATTTTATATTGTTTTTAAAGCGTTTAAAATTGTTTTTAAAACATTTTAAAGTACTTTAAAGCTTTTAAAATTGTTTTTAAGTCATTTTAGAATGGGTTTAGAGCATTTTCAATTGTTTTTTTTTTCTATGTTAAGACTAACCTAAGTACCCACGGGGGATTTGAACCGGTGACCTATCGCAAGGAGTGTCTTAACAAGACACCCATTCACCGTCAATCCAAAGCCCCGTGGGCAGAGCATTTTCAATTGTTGTTAAAGCACTTAAACTTATTTTTAAAACATTTTATAATGTTTTTGAAAGATTTTAAAACATTTTAAAATCATTTAAAATTGTTCTTAGATCAATTTAAATTAATTTTAAAATATTTTAAATTGTCTTTAAAGAATTGTAAACTATTTTTAAAGCATTTTAAAGTCATTTAAAATTCTTCTTAAAGCAATTTGAATTATTTTTGAAATATTTTAAATAGTTTTATAAGCATTGTAAGCTATTTTTAAAGCATTTTAAATTGTTTTGAAAGCACTTTAAAAACATTTTAAATTACTTTAAAGCTTTTTAAATTGTTGTTAAAGCATTTTAAAAGAATTGAAAATTGTTTTTAAATCATTCTAGAGTGTTTTAAATTATTTTGAACTAATTTAAATTGTTTTTAAAACGTTCTAAATTGTTTCAAAAACATTATAAATTGTTTTTGAAGCATTTTAAATTGTTTTTAGAGCGTTTAAAATTGTCTTTAAAACATTTTAAAGTACCTTAAAGCTTTTTAAATTGTTTTTATAACATTTTAAAACGGTTTTAAAGCATTTTCAATTGTTGTTAAAGCACTTAAACTTATTTTTAAAACATTTTAAAATATTTTCGAAACATTTTAAAATCATTTAATATTGTTCTTAAATCAATTCAAATTATTTTTTAAGTATTTTAAATTGTTTTTAAGCATTGTAAACTATTTTTAAAGCATTTTAAAATCATTTAAAATTGTTCTTAAAGCAATTTAATTTATTTTTGAAGTGTTTTAAATAGTTTTTAAAGCATTGTAAATTGTTTTTAAAGAATTTTATATTGTTTTGAAAGCATTTTAAAACCATTTTAAATTACTTTAATTCTTTTTAAATTGTTGTTAAAACATTTTAAAAGAATTTAAAATTATTTTTAAAACGTTTTAAAGTGTTTTTAAATTATTTTGAACTATTTTAAATTATTTTTAAGACATTCTAAATTGTTTCAAAAAAAATTAAATTTATTCTAAAGCATTTTAAATTGTTTTTAAAGCGTTTTAAATTGTTTTTAATACATTTTAAAGTACTTTGAAGCTTTTTAAATTGTTTTTAAAACATTTTAAAATGGTTTTAAAGCATTTTCAATTGTTGTTAAAGCACTTAAACTTATTTTTAAAACATTTTAAAATGTTTTTGAAACATTTTAAAACATTTTAAAATCATTTAAAATTATTCCTAAATCAATTTAAATTATTTTTAAAGTATTTTAAATTGATTTTAGAGCATTGTAGACTATTTTTAAAGCACTTTAAAATCATTTAAAATTGTTCTTAAAGCAATTTAAATTATTTTTGATGTATTTGAAATAGTTTTTAAAGCATCGTAAATGGTTTTTAAAGCATTTTAAATTGTTTTGAAGGCATTTTAAAAACATTTTAAAGTACTTTAAAGCTTTTTAAATTGTTGTTAAGCATTTTAAAAGAATTTAAAATTGTTTCTAAAACGTTTTAAATTGTTTTTAAATTATTTTGAACCATTTTAAATTGTTTTTAAAATGTTAAATTTTCTCAAAAATATTTTAAATTGTTTTTTAAGCATTTTAAATTGTTTTAAAGCATTTAAAATTGTTTTTAAAACATTTTAAAGTACTTTGAAGCTTTTAAAATTATTTTTAAAACATTTTAAAATGGTTTTGAAGGATTTTCGATTTTTGTTCAAGCACTTGAACTTATTTTTAAAATATTTTTGAAACATTTTAAAATCAATTTAAATTATTTTTAAAGCATTTTAAAATCATTTAAAATGGTTCCTAAAGCAATTTAAATTATTTTTGAAGTATTTTAATTAGTATTTAAAGCATTGTAAATTGTTTTTAAAGAATTTTAAATTGTTTTGAAAGCATTTTAAATTGTTTTGAAAGCATTTTAAAAACATTTTGAAGTACTTTAAAGCTTTTTAAATCATTGTTAAAGAATTTTAAAAGAAATTAAAATTGTTTCTAAAACATTTCAAAGTGTTTTAAATTGTTTTTAAAATATTCTAAACTACTTTAAATTGTTTTTAAAGCGTCTAAATTGTTTCAAAAACATTTTAAATTGTTTTTAAAGCATTTTAAATTGTTTTTAAAGCATTTAAAAATCTTTTTAGAACATTTTAAAGTACTTTACAACTTTTTAAATTGTTTTTAAAACATTTTAAAGCGATGTTAAAGCATTTTCAATTGTTGTTAAAGAACTTAAACTTATTTTTAAAGCATTTTAAAATGTTTTTGAAACATTTTAAAACAATTTAACATCATTTAAAATTGTTCTTAAATCAATTCAAATTATTTTTAAAGTATTTTAAATTTTTTTAAAGCATTGTAAACCATTTTTAAAGCATTCAAAATCATTTAAAATTGTTCTTAATGAAATTTAAATTATTTTTGAACTATTTTAAATAGTTTTTAAAGCATTGTAAATGGTTTTTAAATCATTTTAAATTGTTTTGAAAGCATTTTAAAAACATTTAAAGTACTTTAAAGCTTTTTAAATTGTTTATAAACCATTTTAAAAGAATTTAAAATTGTTTTTTTTCTCGGTAAAACTATACTAATATATTATATACAGAAGTCAAAATTTACATCAGATCAAAACAGAAAGAACCAGGTACCAGAGGTGTCAACCTGAAACAGCTGAGACTGCAAGGTCCAAAGGACTAGACAATTCAAAAGAGCCCTCACAGGGGCCCCAACCAAAAATCCAAATTATCCCACGCAGGGGAGACAGACATAACCCAGACCATCAACAAAGTTTCTTGAGCACAAATAAAAAGCACAGAAGACGAAACTAAGCTAACATAGACATCATTAGAGACCAAAAGACCAAACAGAAGAGCCATGTAGACCTTGAGCTAGGGCGACTCTATTCTTCCAGTTGCTCCTCCTCTACCCGGCACCATCCATAAGCCTCCCTCTCCGCAGCAGTGGGGACAGTGTCCATATTGATGTCTTCTACTTCGCTGGTCCTCGCCTTCTGATCCAGCAGGCTTTTCGAGACATTCTCTAGGTCTGTGGCAGGATCCTTTATTTCTTTCTCCGGGTCTATAGCAGGATCCTTTGTTTCTTTCATCGTGCTATCAGCATTCACCTGCCCATGATTTTCCAGAGAGTCATTGTCTTCCTGGGAAGTTTCAATGAACATAACCGATACGTGCGCACTGATCTGGGGGCTGTTCATAGAACTGCTGAAGTTAAAAATAGTAGAGCCAAAGGCGAGCATGGAAGCTGAGCTCGAAGCACCAGCGTCCATGAACTGACTAGATTGAAGGGGGTAAGCTCCAGTAGAGCGAATGCCATGTCAATGACAACAGTGGGCAGAAGTATCTACAACGGGAGTGCGTGAAGTTCCTCCCCTGGAGGTGCCTCGATGGCCGAGCATGCGCTGTCGAGGCCTCACCATCCTCACAGGGACCGAAGGGATGAGACCCAGCTCCCGATTATGATACAACTCCTTCCTATGAAGAGTGCGAACAGACTGCAGAATAACCCAGACAGATAGCGTGATGACCCCGACGGAGACGGAGAGGCAGGGCATCTGAGGTTGCATAGACCTGCCTGAAGGAAAAACCAGAAACATTCCCTGACCCGACTTAGTGACATAGTTTATAATCGCAGCGACCTCACCTTGGAACGCGCCCGCCATAACTGCAACCTCCAAGCGAGCCGAATAGCCGTGCAGGGCATTAACTCTGCTCTGCTGAATGACCTTATACCTGCTTCCTCTTACGCATGTACAGGCTTAAGCCCAAACGTCTGCCACGTGATGGCACATGGCTGGAATGTGGTCAGCGGCATACTCCCGTCCCATCCTAACTATCACCCGCATCCAGGGAAAGAATTTAAAATTGTTTCTAAAACATTTTTAAAGTGTTTTAAATTATTTTGGACTATTTTAAATTGTTTTTAAAACGTTCTAAATTGTTTCATGAACATTTTAAATTGTTTTTATACCATTTTAAATTGTTTTTAAATCGTTTAAAATTGTTTTTAAAACATTTTAAATTACTTTAAAGCTTTTTGAATTGTTTATAAAACAATTTAAAATTGTTTTAAAGCTTTTTCAATTGTTGTTAAAGAAATTAAACTTATTTTTAAAACATTTTAAAATCATTTAAAATTGTTCTTAAATCAATTTAAGTTATTTTAAAGTATTTTAAATTGTTTTTAAAGCATTGTAAACTATTTTTAAAGCATTTTAAAATCATTTAAAATTGTTCTTAAAGCAATTTAAATTACGTTTGAAGTATTTTAAATAGTTTCTAAAGCATTGTAAATGGTTTTTAAAGCATTTTAAATTGTTTTGAAAGCATTTTACAAACATTTTAAAGTACTTTAAAGCTTTTTAAATTTTTGTTAATGCATTTTAAAAGAATTTAAAATTGTTTTTAAAACATTTTAAAGTGTTTTAAATTGTTTTTAAATTATTTTGAACTATTTTAAATTGTTTTTAAAATGTTCTAAATTATTTCCAAAACATTTTAAATTGTTTTTAAAGCGTTTAAAAATCTTTTTAACACATTTTAAAGTACTTTAAATCTTTTTAAATTGATTTTAAAACATTTTAGAACGGTTTTAAAGCATTTTCGATTGTTGTTAAAGCACTTAAACTTATTTTTAAAATGTTTTTGAAACATTTTAAAACTTTTTAACACATTTTAAATTATTTTGAACTATTTTAATTTTTTTTTAAACGTCCTAAATTATTTGAAAAACATTTTAAATTGTTTTTAAAGCATTTTAAATTGTTTTTAAAGCGTTTAAAATAGTTTTTAAAACATTTTAAAGAACTTTAAAGCTTTTTAAATTGTTTTTAAAACATTTTAAAATGGTTTTAAAGCATTTTCAATTGTTGTTGAAGCACTTAAACTTATTTTTAAAACATTTTAAAATATTTTTGAAACATTTTAATACATTTTAAAATCATTTAAAATTGTTCTTAAATGAATTTAAATGATTTTTAAAGTATTTTAAATTGTCTTTAAAGCATTGTAATCTATTTTTAAAGCATTTTAAAATCTAAGTATGGGGGATTTACGCAGTGCATTATATTAGATATCATTTTTGGGATTCAACTGCGTTAAGTAAGTCATTCAAACGTATGACCATTTCCATGAGAGGTAGTCGTAACTGACTAATTTCTCATGATTTTTTGAATAGTTCACTTAGCACTCATTGCATCGGGTGATGCTCACAGGGGTGAAGAAGTGGGATTGAAACTAGTGAAATGTGGAGAACGAATCACATAGCATCAATCATCACTTCCGGGGCTTGCACCCGTTAACCAGGACTTCCCAGGAGGTCACCCATCCCAGAACTCCTCTGGCTCAAGCACACTTAACTGTGGAGTTTTTCCCACAATCAAGCCCACTTAGCTTGCTACCCCATTTGCAAAACCTTAGCAAGTATTGTGCCTCATGAACCATTCAAGTAGAGATCCCTTGACTCTTTTTGAATTTAAGTATGGGGGATTTACGCAGTGCATTATATTAGATATCATTTTTGGGATTCAACTGCGTTAAGTAAGTCATTCAAACGTATGACCATTTCCATGAGAGGTAGTCGTAACTGACTAATTTCTCATGATTTTTTGAATAGTTCACTTAGCACTCATTGCATCAGGTGATGCTCACAGGGGTGAAGAAGTGGGATTGAAACTAGTGAAATGTGGAGAACGAATCACATAGCATCAATCATCACTTCCGGGGCTTGCACCCGGTAACCAGGACTTCCCAGGAGGTCACCCATCCCAGAACTCCTCTGGCTCAAGCGCGCTTAACTGTGGAGTTTTTCCCACAATCAAGCCCACTTAGCTTGCTACCCCATTTGCAAAACCTTAGCAAGTATTGTGCCTCATGAACCATTCAAGTAGAGATCCCTTGACTCTTTTTGAATTTAAGTATGGGGGATTTACGCAGTGCATTATATTAGATATCATTTTTGGGATTCAACTGCGTTAAGTAAGTCATTCAAACGTATGACCATTTCCATGAGAGGTAGTCGTAACTGACTAATTTCTCATGATTTTTTTTTTGAATAGTTCACTTAGCACTCATTGCATCGGGTGATGCTCACAGGGGTGAAGAAGTGGGATTGAAACTAGTGAAATGTGGAGAACGAATCACATAGCATCAATCATCACTTCCGGGGCTTGCACCCGGTAACCAGGACTTCCCAAGAGGTCACCCATCCCAGAACTCCTCTGGCTCAAGCGCGCTTAACTGTGGAGTTTTTCCCACAATTAAGCCCACTTAGCTTGCTACCCCATTTGCAAAACCTTAGCAAGTATTGTGCCTCATGAACCATTCAAGTAGAGATCCCTTGACTCTTTTTGAATTTAAGTATGGGGGATTTACGCAGTGCATTATATTAGATATCATTATTGGGATTCAACTGCGTTAAGTAAGTCATTCAAACGTATGACCATTTCCATGAGAGGTAGTCATAACTGACTAAATTCTCATGATTTTTTTAATAGTTCACTTAGCACTCATGCTCACAGGGGTGAAGAAGTGGGATTGAAACTAGTGAAATGTGGAGAACGAATCACATAGCATCAATCATCACTTCCGGGGCTTGCACCCGGTAACCAGGACTTCCCAGGAGGTCACCCATCCCAAAACTCCTCTGGCTCAAGCGCGCTTAACTGTGGAGTTTTTCCCACAATCAAGCCCACTTAGCTTGCAATTTGAATTATTTTTGAAGTATTTTAAATAGTTTTTAAATAATTCTAAACTGTTTTGAAAGCATTTTAAAAACATTTCAAAATACTTTAAAGCTTTTTAAATTGTTGTTAAAGCATTTTAAAAGAATTTTAAATTATTTTTAAAACATTTTAGAGTGTTTTAAATTGTTTTTAAATTATTTTAAACTATATTAAATTGTTCTTAGAATGTTCTAAATTGTTTCAAAAACATTATAAATTGTTTCTAAAGCGTTTTAAATTGTTTTTAAAGCATTAAAATAGTATTTAAAGCATTTTAAAGTACTTTAAATCTTTTTAAATTGTTTTAAAAACATTTTGAAACGGTTTTAAAGCATTTTCAATTGTTGTTAAAGCACTTAAACTTATTTTTAAAACATTTTAAAATGTTTATGAAACATTTTAAAACATTTTAAAATCATTTAAAATTGTTCTTAAATCAATTTAAATTATTTTTGAAGTATTTTAAATTGTTTTTAAAGCATTGTAAACTATTTTTAAAACATTTTAATTTTTTTTGAAAGCATTTTAAAAACATTTTAAAGTACTTTAAATCTTTTTAAATTGTTGTTAAAGCATTTTAAAAGAATTTAAAATTGTTTCTAAAACATTTTAAAGTGTTTTAAATTGTTTTTAAAACGTTCTAAATTGTTTAAAAAAAAATTAATTTTTTTTTAAAGCATTTTAAATTGTTTTTAAAATATTTTAAAGTATTTTAAAGCTTTTTAAATTGTTTTAAAACATTTTAAAACGGTTTTAAATCATTTTCAATTGTTGCTAAAACAGTTAAACTTATTTTAAAACATTTTAAAATGTTTTTGAAACATTTTAAAATCATTTAAAATTGTTCTTAAGTCAATTTAAATGATTTTTAAAGTATTTTAAATTGTTTTTAAAGCATTTTAAAATCATTTAAAATTGTTCTTAAAACAATTTAAATTATTTTTGAAGTATTTTAGATAGTTTTTAAAGCATTGTAAATGGTTTATAGTATTTTAAATTGTTTTTAAAGAATTTTAAAAACATTTTAAAGTACTTTAAAGCTTTTTAAATTGTTGTTAAAGCATTTAAAAAGAATTTAACATTGTTTTTAAAACATTTTAAAGTGTTTGCAATTGTTTTTAAATTATTTTGAACTATTTTAATTTTTTTTTTAACTTTCTAAATTGTTTCAAAAACAGTATAAAGCAAAATAAATTGTTTTTAAAGCGTTTAAAATTGTTTTTAAAGCATTTTAAAATGTTTTTGAAACTTTTTAAAATCATTTAAAATTTTCCTTAAGTCAATTATAATTTAAATTATTTTAATTTTTTTTTAAAGCATTGTAAACCGTTTTTAAAGTATTTTAAATTGTTTTGAAAGCATTTTAAAAACATTTTAAAGTACTTTAAAGCTTTTTAAATTGTTGTTAAATCATTTTAAAAGAATTTAAAATTGTTTTTAAAACATTTTAAAGTGTTTTCAATTGTTTTTAAATTATTTTGAACTATTTTAATTTTTTTTAAACGTTCTAAATTGTTTCAAAAACATTATAAAGCATTTTAAATTGTTTTTAAAGTGTTTAGAATTGTTTTTAAAGCATTTTAAATTATTTTTAAAGCGTTTAAAATTATTTTTAAAACATTTTAAAGTATTTTAAATCTTTTTAAATTGTTTTTAAAACATTTTAAAGCGGTTTTAAAGCATTTTCAATTGTTGTTAAAGCACTTAAACTTATCTTTCAAACATTTTAAAATGTTTGTGAAATGTTTTAAAACATCTTAAAATCATTTAAAATTGTTCTTAAATCATTTTAATTGTTTTTAAAGCATTGTAAACTATTTTTAAACCATTTTAAAATCATTTAAAATTGTTCTTAAAGAAATTTAAATTATTTTTGAAGTATTTTAGATAGTTTTTAAAGCATTGTAAACTATTTTTAAAGCATTTTAAATTGTTTTGAAACCATTTTAAAAACATTTTAAATCACTTTAATTCTTTTTAAATTGTTGTTAAAGCATTTTAAAAGAATTTAAAATTGTTTTTAAAACATTTTAAAGTGTTTTAAATTGTTTTTAAATTATTTTGAACTATTTTAAATTGTTTTTAAAACGTTCTAATTTTTTTCAAAAACATTTTAAATTGTTTTTAAAGCATTTTAAATTGTTTTTAAAGTGTTTTTTAAATTGTTTTTAAAACATATTAAAACGGTTTTAAAACATTTTCAATTGTTGTTAAATCACTTAAACTTATTTTTAAAACATTTTAAAATGTTTTTGAAACATTTTAAAATCGTTTAAAATTGTTCTTAAATCAATTTAAATTATTTTTAAATTGTTTTTAAAGAATTGTAAAGTATTTTTAAAGCATTTTAAAATCATTTTAAATTGTTTTGAAAGCATTTTAAAAACATTGTAGAGTAGTTTAAAGCTTTTTAAATTGTTGTTAAAACATTTTTAAAAAAATTATAATTATTTTTAAAACATTTTAAAGTGTTTTAAATTGTTTTTAAATTATTTTGAACTATTTTAAATTGTTTTTAAAATGTTCTAAATTGTCTCAAAAACATTATAATTTTTTTTAAAGCATTTTAAATTGTTTTGAAAGCATTTAAAATTGTTTTTAAAACATTTTAAAGTACTTTAAAGGTTTTTAAAACATTTTAAAACAGTTTTAAAGCATTTTCAATTGTTGTTAAAGCACTTAAACTTATTTTTAAAACATTTTAAAATGCTTTTGAAACATTTTAACATCATTTAAAATTGTTCTTAAATCAATTTAAATTATTTTTAATTTATTTTAAATTGTTTTTAAAGCATTGTAAACTATTTTTAAAGCATTTTAAAATCATTTAAAATTGTTCTTAAAGCAATTTAAATTATTTTTGAAGAATTTTAAATAGTTTTTAAAGCATTGTAAACTGTTTTTAAAGCATTTTAAATTGTTTTGAAAATATTTTAAAAACATTTTAAAGTATTATAAAGCTTTTTAAATTGTTGTTAAAGCATTTTAAAAGAATTTAAAATTATTTTTAAAACATTTTAAAGTGTTTTTAATTTATTTTGAACTATTTTAAATTGTTTTTAAAATGTTCTAAATTGTTTCAAAAACATTTTAAATTGCTTCTAAAGCATTTTAAATTGTTTTTGAAGCGTTTTCAATTGTTTTTAATACATTTTAAAGTACTTTAAAGCTTTTTGATCGTTTTTAAAACATTTTAAAATGGTTTTAAAGCATTTTCAATTGTTGTTAAAGCACTTAAACTTATTTTTAAAACATTTTAAAATGTTTTTGAAACATTTTAAGATCATTTAAAATTGTTCTTAAATCAATTTAAATTATCTTTAAAGTATTTTAAATTGTTTTTAAAGCATTGTAGACTATTTTTAAAGCATTTTAAAATCACTTAAAATTGTACTTAAAGCAATTTAAATTATTTTTTATGTATTTGAAATAGTTTTATAGCATCGTAAATGGTTTTAAGGCATTTTAAATTGTTTTGAAGGCGTTTTAAAAACATTTTTTTTTTCACTGTAACGGATATCCTTTATTAAAAATTCTGAGTTAACCAAGGCCTTTCGACCTGTTTACATTATTTTCATTTCCTATTTCCCGCCTTAGGGGATTCTGCGTGCCTGAGTGATGCCTGTACCTATCTGGGCTGCGCATTTCCGAAATACAAACTAGATTTGCCAAGGTTTTAGCTGATAATCGCTGAGGATTCTGGAACATTGGGTTGCTATCTGTTGAAGACCCTTAATTTCTGCCTCTGAGCTATCCGTTGTGGATCCCTGTAGCCTAACACAATGGCGCAAGAGCTACCCGATTTACCAGATCCTCCGTCCGATCCCTTTCAGAGTGCAGGTCCTCATAGCGAGTATCGAAGGAATCAATCTGAATATCAAGGCGAGGAGCGTATGCCGCCTTCAGTGTCGAAAGACTAGTCTCCTCTGTACAGATCTCAAACGTTTGCAGTCCTCCTTTTTGTTCTGTTTGCGCCTTCCCTGTGTGTTGATTTTGGATTGGAATAAATTTCCCAGAATTATCTGTACTCAGGTTGCTGTGGCCTGTTGCAGCTGATGTGATGATAATATCATACATATTCTCTCGAGCATGCTCAGAGTGGTTCCCATCTTCCTGCTTGATGTTCTGATCTGCGCTTGAGCTAAGGTATGAGATTTGAGATAGCGCTGTTACCATTGCAGATAAGAGTTCGCGGAGCTAATCTGCATCCTTTATTTGCCATTTCATCTGCCTCTTTGTTCAGGCTTCTAAGGATATGAAATATTTTGTAGGAGTTGAAATCCTGTAGAATTAGCTTTAATCTTCTGAGGGACTTATTGAGGAGTGCCTTATTGAACTGATCATCTGAGTTAATCTTACTGATGAGGATTTCAGAGTCTCCGAATATTTGGCATTCTTTGGTGCCTTCATCCCGAGCTATTTGGCAGGCTTTTGTGAGGGCAAGAAGCTCTGCCTGATTGTTGGTGGAGATGCCTAGCCCCCAGCAGAAGTGAACCTTCCTGAGATTGTCTGCAAAGTAAATAACTCCTCCAGCTCCCGCAGTCCCCGGATTTCCTTTGCAGGCACCGTCAAAGAAGATTGAAGTTGTTTTTTGATTCTTCCACCAGATTTGAAAGACCTCTTCAGATTCTCTGATTTTCCAAGGAGGAGAAGGGAGGGGAGGGGGAGGGGCACTGATTTTACTAGAGGAGATGGGGCTATGGAGGTTCAGCCAAGCCTTTTCAGAGGGGAGAAGGGAGGAGTCAAAGATTTGAGGATGCTGGAGAACAGATTCAATAAGAAGACCTTTGGAAATTGAGGCGGTTTTAGCAGGAGAGCGAGAGGAATTATTGAAAATTAAGTCATTCCGGGCAAGCCAAATTTCCCAGCAAACAAATTTGGGAATGGAAAGCCATATGTGAAGCCACAAGGATTTCTTTGGGATGGATTGGGGGTAATATTGGAGCCATACAGAAAAGAGGTCGGCAATGGAGCTGTGCTGGGGCGGGGAGACGGGCAGTCCAAGAAGAGTTAGAGTCCATACTTCTCTGGCAAAAACGCAGTCAATAAACAGATGGGGAGCTGTTTCTCCTGAGTTTTTACACATTGCACATCTGTGAGGCCCAACAAAGTTTCTCTTTGACAAGTTGTCCCCTGTGAGCTGTTTATTCAGCGTGAGGGTCCAAAAGAAGAAATTAACTTTGGGAAGTCCCTTGGCATCCCATACCTGTTTCCAGAATGATGGCGTTCTCAAACTGTCTTTTTTGGTCTGTAAGGCAGAGTAACCCAAAGATGGCATGTAGAACCCTGTTTCGCCCCACCCCCATCTGTCTGCGATGTTGCGGTGGACCGGCGCTGCATTTAAGAGCAGAGATTTGAGGATTTCGATTTGATATTGCAGCTGCTCTGGCACTTGAGGGATCGCCCATTCGACCCAATTTCCTCTGCTGTCCCACTCAGAGATATCACTCAGCTTTCTTATTCCTGCCTCATGGAGCCAATTTCTGATGTCCCGGATTTCTGCGTGGGAGCTGAGTGGAGGGTTGTTCATGATGCGATCTTTCCAGAGAAGAGTCTTCTCCCCATTACCCGGGATGCGGTAAAGAAGTTGACTAAAGCTGCTTATGCTTTTCCTATAGAGATTCCAGGTATATGTACCTGTTGTTGTGTTATTTGCAGACAGGTGCCTGAGGGAGATCCCCTGCGCATATTTGGCGGTGAATGTTTCGCTGATCTGATGTGTAGGATTTGAATATATTTTCCACAGGAGCTTGCATCCAAGTGACAGGTTCGAAAGAGCAGGATCTCTGATTTGAAGCCCACCTTCCAGAAGTGGCCGCTTGACTAGATCCCAATTTTCCAAATGGATTTTATTTTGATTGCCTCTGCCTCCTTTCCAGAGAAAGTCTCTTAGAAGACAAGAGATCTGCTCCATGATGTGTTTCGGGGCCAGAAGAAAGGAGGCTTGATAAATGGGAAGTGCTGATAAGACGGATTTAAGAAGGATAATTTTCCCTCCCTTGGTGAGCCAATAGCCTCCCCAGGAGGTGATCTTGTCTTTGATTTTGCTGATGACACCCTGCCACAGAGATCTGTTATTGGCTCCAGATGTGAGGGGCAAGCCTAAATATTTGATGCTGTCCCATTGGGCAAAGCACTCAAATCCTAGGATCTGGCCTATATTATTGAGGTTTTGCTGGCTCACATTCCATCCGAAAATCGAGCTCTTTCTGTCATTTATCACAGCTCCTGAAGCTCTACAATAACTTTTTAAAACAGCATCAAATTTGACTGCTATTCTAGTAGAGGCTCCTCCTAGAAGAATAGAGTCATCTGCAAAGAGAGCGTGATTTATTGGGTTTAGGGCATTTGCGATTCGGATTCCTGGGAGATCACCTGTATTCATTTCCGCAGCCAGCTTCCTGCTAAGAGAATCAGCCATAAGGATGTACAAGAAAGGTGAGAGGGGACAGCCTTGCCTTAATCCGCGGTGTGCTTGAAAGAATGATGCTGGGCGACCATTGACCATGGGGGCAATCCATGGGCATGAGATGCATGCTTTGATGAGATTGATGAACTGAGGAGGGAAGCCAAAGGATCGAAGAACTTGAAGTAGGAAGGAATGGTTGACTCTGTCAAATGCGTTAGCCATATCAAGCTTGATCAGCATCCCCTTCTCTTTCCTCTGTTTGCTGGAGTGGATAGCTTCCTGCACTTGGATGATATTATCCAAGATGTGTCTGCCTTTGACGAACCCCCCTTGGGCTTTGGATATTAGTTTTTCAAGAAGGGGTTTAATTCTATTTGCCATGATTTTTGACAGAATTTTATAGGAGGCGTTGCATAGGGAGATGGGCCTGAACCTGCCGAATGTTTCCGGATTGGCCTCTTTTGGTATTAATGCAAGAAAGGTGGAGTTGATGCCTCCCCCAATCTTGGCTTTCCAGAAGAATCCGTGTATCATTTTCAGCAAGTCTGTTTTGATGATGTCCCAGCAGATTTTGTAGAAGTGTATTGTGAAGCCGTCCGGCCCGGGGGCCTTATCTGAATCCATTGCCCAGATAACCTTGATGATTTCTTCTTCAGATACTGGTTTCAATAAAGCCCGATTGTCCTCATGGGTAATGAGGCGAGGAATATGAGAGAGTAGTTCTTCGGTGTCTTCTTTGCATCCTTCATGCCTTGTGCCGTATAGTTTTTTGAAGTGATTTTCAGCTGCAATTTTTATTTGATCAAATTTATTACAGATCTGCCCTTCATCATTTTTGATCTCTGTGATATGATTCCGAGATAGACGGGCTTTGTATTGTCGGTGGAAATAAGAAGTATTTCGGTCTCCTGCCTTTAACCAGAGGCTGCGAGATTTAAGTCTCCAGTGCTCTTCTTCCTTTCTGATCGATTGATGGATGTTTCTTTGAAAGGCTGCTTCTTTGTTTAAAATTTCTGGGGTGATATGGATCCCTTCCATACCTATTTGCAAGGTATCTAGTTGCTGTACATCAATTTTTTTCTGATGGGTGATGGGGTTGTGAAGTTTCCTTAACCACCCCTTTAAAGCTTGTTTGGTAGCTTTTATTTTTTGCTCCCACACGAAACTTGGGGATCCGTTGATGGGGATGTCCCAGGCTGATCGGATTATGTCCATGAACCCTTATTTTTCGATCCATAGTGGATTAAATTTAAAAGGAATGGGCCCAAGATCTTCTTCGGGGGCCAAAAGTAGTAGAATTGGCTTATGATCCGAGGAGAGCTTGGGAAGAATTTTTGTTGATATGAGGAGGTTTTCCATCAACAGGGAGCTTTGAATTAGAAATCTGTCCAGCCGGGCAGCGATGTGGTCAGGCCAAGTTCTGTTATTTGTCCAAGTATATTTGCCTCTCACCAGGGCAAAATCTAAAAGATCCCACTGCTGCATTATTTCCTCTACCAAAGGGAGAGTCTGATCTCTGTTGTTGTTGCCCCCCCTTTTTTCTTTTGGCTTCATGACTATGTTAAGATCTCCTCCCAGAACAATATTATTTAGGGAATGATGATCTAAAAACGCCGAGAGAGTATTCCAACAGTCTCTTTTTTCTGCATAGTTAACAGGAACATATAAATTGAATAAGGCAATTGATAACTTACTTTCTAGATGCTTGAGCTCCGTGAAGATCCAATGTTGGGTCTCATGGGAGTTAGCCAGATGAAACTGATCTTCCGACCAGAGAGTTGCAACGCCACCCGAGGTTCCCCTTGAGCTGACTGCTATGCCTTCGTTCTTCTTCCATTTAGATTTGCTGATATCCTTGAGGGTTTGTCCATCGATTTTGGTCTCTTGGAGCAGGAGAATGTCTGAGGGTTCTATTTTCATTAGATCTTTGACGGCATCAATTTTTGGTTGAGTCCCCAGGCCTCTACAATTCCAAGAGACTATTCGCATTATTTACCTGGCGAGGGGTTTGGGATTCCTCCCTTGGTGGATCTTCCTCTGGTATTTCTTCCTATTGTCATCTCTATTGTGGATTGGCTGCCTTGCATTTTGAGTCGCTCTGCTTCCTCCTCCCTGACTGCTTTGTGGGTCTTCCTGCCTGCTTTCTTCGAGGGTCTCTCATAAGACTCTTCCTCTGAGGAGTCTGAAGGTTCTGGCAATTTTTTCTTCTTTGTTATATCTGCATATGAAAGCCTGGAGGGGCTTCCCTGAGGAGAGCCAAGCGATGCTACTCCACCTCGCTCTTTATTTGCCTGTGGTTCTTCGACCTGTGCTGGTATGATCAGTTCCGTTTCTGGGGGATCTGATGGAGAGGCTTCTTCAGAAAGTGGGATCTCATCCGTTTTCTGTTGGGTTTCATTTTCTTTGCTAGGTTTTCCTTGATTATTCCCCTTTGTGGCTCCTTTCCCTGTTGCTTTTGCGTTGCCCGTTTTCTGGATTGTAGTCCATTGATCTCCCTTGGGGGGATGGCTCTGTTCTTCCGTTTTTTTCTTGCAGTGTTTTGCGAAGTGACCATAGCCGTGACAGTGTCTGCATTTGAAGGGGATCTGCTCATAATCCAGCTCCTGGATATGGGTCCATCCTGCCACTGTGAGTTTTATTGCTTCAGGTAGTCCTTCTTCCAGATCTACTTCCACGCATATTCGGGCACAGGAGTATTGGTCTTTCCTCACGGCCTGATCAATGTATTTGCCCAGAGAGTTGCCGATGATTTGGAGAGATTTCTGGCTCCAGCAGTGTAGGGGGAGATGGGGGAGCCGCACCCACACTGGAACCGCGGAAGGGACATCCTGGGTCGGATCGAAATCTGGAGACCATTTATTTAGGTATAGTCCCTGTGGCCCCATGAAATATGGCCCATTCCTGAAGATGAGGCTTCGATCTTCTGCTGATTCAAAAACAAACACAAAAAAGCCTTTGCCTACGAAGTAAGATTTAATTCCTTCCTTGATCAGAGGGGTCCAGTTTCTCTTGATCCAGTCTTCTACAGATTTGGGCGATGGCCAGAGCCCAGTGAACTGTCCTATGAGCCCTCTGTCTGCTAGATTCAAAGCCGAGCGGCAGGTTTCCTCCTCAGGGAGAGCCACCGTGGGAATGCTATCTTTTTTCTTCACGAATTTCTGTTGTTGAGTAGAGGGAGGCCGTCTATTGCATGTTTCGATTATTTTCTGAAATTCAATCACTTCTGGAGGGAGGGGGGGAGGATCTGCCTCCCCATCACCGGGCATGGCTGCCAAGGCTGCAGCTGCAAGATCGCTGCACCAGACAGGTTCAGCGCAGGGGCTAGGGCTCGCTATGGGCTACGCGGGTTTCCGAGCTTGTCGGAGCTCAGAATCGGTTCAAAATGGCCAATATCGCTTTCGTTTTAAAAACATTTTAAAGTAATTTAAATCTTTTTAAATGGTTGTTAAAGCATTTTAAAAGAATTTAAAATTGTTTCTAAAACATTTTGAAGTGTTTTAAATTGTTTTTAAATTATTTTGAACTATTTTAAATTGTTTTTAAAATGTTCTAAATTGCTTTAAAAACATTTTAAATTGTTTTTAAAGCATTTTAAATCGTTTTAAAGCGTTTGAAATTGTTTTTAAAGCATTTTAAAGTACTTTAAAGCTTTTTAAATTGTTTTTAAAACATTTTAAAATGGTTTTGAAGCATTTTCAATTTTTGTTGAAGCACTTAAACTTATTTTTAAAACATTTTAAAATGTTTTTGAAACATTTTAAAATCATTTAAAATTGTTATTAAATCAATTTAAATTATTTTTAAAGCATTTTAAAATCATTTAAAATGGTTCCTAAAGCAATTTAAACTATTTTTGAAGTATTTTAATTAGTATTTAAAGCATTGTAAACTGTTTTTAAAGCATTTTAAATTGTTTTGGAAGCATTTTAAATTCTTTTGAAAGCATTTTAAAAACATTTTGAAGTACTTTAAAGCTTTTTAAACTGTTGTTAAAGCATTTTAAAACAATTTAAAATTGTTTCTAAAACATTTCAAAGTGTGTTAAACTGTTTTTAAAATATTCTGAACTATTTTAAATTGTTTTTAGAACATTCTAAATTGTTTCAAGAACATTTTAAATTGTTTTTAAAGCATTTTAAAATCTTTTTATAACATTTTAAAGTAATTTAAAGATTTTTAAATTGTTTTTAAAACATTTTAAAACGGTTTTAAAGCATTTTCAATTGTTGTTAAAGCACTTAAACTTATTTTTAAAACATTTTAAAATGTTTTTGAAACATTTTAAAATATTTTAACATCATTTAAAATTGTTCTTAAATCAATTCAAATTATTTTTAAAGTATTTTAAATTGTTTTTAAAGCATTGTAAACCATTTTTAGAGCATTCAAAATCATTTAAAATTGTTCTTAATGCAATTTAAATTATTTTTGAAGTATTTTAAATAGTTTTTAAAGCATTGTAAATGGTTTTTAAATCATTTTAAATTGTTTTGAAAGCATTTTAAAAACATTTTAAAGTACTTTAAAGCCTTTTAAATTGTTTATAAAGCATTTTAAAAGAATTTAAAATTGTTTCTAAAACATTTTAAAGTGTTTTAAATTGTTTTTAAATTATTTTGAACTATTTTAAATTGTTTTTAAAACGTTCTAAATTGTTTCATGAACATTTTAAATTGTTTTTAAAGCATTGAAAACTGTTTTTAAAACATTTTAAAGTATTTTAAAGCTTTCTGAATTGTTTATAAAACAATTTAAAACTGTTTTAAAGCTTTTTCAATTGTTGTTAAAGAAATTAAACTTATTTTTAGAACATTTTAAAATCATTTAAAATTGTTCTTAAATCAATTTAAGTTATTTTTAAAGTATTTTAAATTGTTTTTAAAGTATTGTAAACTATTTTTAAAGCATTTTAAACTCATTTAAAATTGTTCTTAAAGCAATTTAAATTACGTTTGAAGTATTTTAAATAGTTTCTAAAGCATTTTAAATTGTTTTGAAAGCATTTTAAAAACATTTTAAAGTACTTTAAAGCTTTTTAAATAGTCGTTAAAGCATTTTAAAAGAATTTAAAATTGTTTTTAAAACATTTTAAAGTGTTTTAAATTGTTTTTAAATTATTTTGAACTATTTTAAAGTGTTTTTAAAACGTTCTAAATTGTTTCAAAAACATTTTAAATTGTTTTTAGAGCATTTTAAATTGTTTTTAAAACATTTTAAAGTACTTTAAAGCTTTTTAAATTGTTTTTAAAATAATTTAAAATGGTTTTAAAGCATTTTCAATTGTTTTTAAAGAACTTAAACTTATTTTTCAAACATTTTAAAATGTTTTTGAAACGTTTTAAAACATTTTAAAATCATTTAAAATTGTTGTTAAATCAATTTAAATTAATTTTAAAGTATTTTAAATTGTTTTTTAAAGCATTGTAAACTATTTTTAAAGCATTTTAAAATCATTTAAAATTGTTCTTAAAGCATTTAAAATTATTTTTTAGGTATTTTAGATAGTTTTTAAGGCATTGTAAACTATTTTTAAAGCATTTTAAATCATTTTGAAACCATTTAAAAAACATTACAAAGTACTTTAAGGCTTTTTAAATTGTTGTTAAAGCATTTTAAAAGAATTTAAAATTGTTTTTAAAACATTTTAAAGTGTTTTAAATTGTTTTTAAATTATTTTGAACTATTTTAAATTGTTTTTAAAATGTTTTAAATTGTTTCAAAAACATTTTAAATTGTTTTTGAAGCAATTTAAATTGTTTTAAAGCATTTAAAAATATTTTTAAAACATTTTAAAGTACTTTAAAGCTTTTTAAATTGTTTTAAAAACATTTTAGAAGGGTTTTAAAGCATTTTCAATTGTTCTTAAAGCACTTAAACTTATTTTTAAAATGTTTCTAAAACATTTTAAAAGATTTTAACATCATTTAAAATTGTTCTTAAATCAATTCAAATTATTTTTAAAGTATTTTAAATTGTTTTTAAAGCATTGTAAACCGTTTTTAAAGCATTTAAAATCATTTAAAATTGTTCCTAATGCAATTTAAATTATTTTTGAATTATTTTAAATAGTTTTAAAGCACTGTTAATGGTTTTTAAAGCATTTTAAATTGTTTTGAAAGCATTTTAAAAACATTTTAAAGTACTTTAAAGCTTTTTAAATTGTTTATAAAGCATTTTAAAAGAATTTAAAATTGTTTCTAAAACATTTTAAAATGTTTTAAATTGTTTTTAAATTATTTTGAACTATTTTAAAGTGTTTTTAAAAGGTTCTAAATTTTTTCAAAAACATTTTAAATTGTTTTTAAAGCATTTTAAATTGTTTTTAAAGCGTTTAAAATTGTTTTTAAAACATTTTAAAGTACTTTAATAGTAGGGGATTTTCTGGCTGCTGGATGAAATTGTAGTTCTAGATTTGATCCCCATGTGATGTCCTATTGGTTAAGATTGGAGTCGTCTTTTATATCAGTCAAGCACTCCTTTATGTGGCATTTAATCTTGTCTTCTAAGGCCTTGTGGTTATACTTTGTATTTCTAAAGATTCTTCTGATACGTTCTAGCCATATCTGCCAACAGATAATCTTTTGAAGGATAGCCCATGCTGATTTAATTATCTGGTTTTTAGGAGGTGGTCCAAGATATCTGTTCGCCCATTTAGAAAAATGTTCAGTAGTGGAGCAAGGAAGCATGAAATTGGGATCCAAATCTTGGATAAAGGAAGACGAGATCTGTTTGGAGAAATTGCATTCTAGAATTAGATGAACTGTTGTCTCTGCATTTTCATTTCATAATGAATAGATGGAGGGACCGTGGAATCCTTTCCTCTTCAAATAGTCATAAGTTAATATTTTTCCATGACAGAAAAGGCAGGCAAAGAAGTCCACTTTGGGCCATGAAGGCAGTTGCCAGACACCTTGCCAAGGAGCTGGGTCAAGGGGGACGTATGGCCTCTCATTCAGTTTGGCGTACCCTAAGGAGACAGCGTAACCTCTGGCATTCGGCCTCCAGCCTTTCAAGTCTCTTTTCCTCATGTGCGTGGGCGCCAAGCCATGCAGGGAATCGAGCAACATGGTCCATTCGGAGGTCAAATGATCCGGCACCTCAATGCGTTTCCATCCTTCCCAGAAAAAGTTGTTCTAGCGTGAGATATCCCATAGCGTTTACAATCCCTCTCTGTCCATCCAGCAACACAGCGATCTAATGGAGGCTCTGTCTTCTATTGGATCCTTGTTCATGATTTTATCTGTCCAGATGTTGATTTTTTTCCCATTGCCTGGGATCCAATAGGAGTGCGCAGTAATTAGAGGGGCAACTTTGGCATATATTTTAAGAAATGACGAGTTGGGCAATTGAATCACATTTTCTAGACATCTAGATCGAGGTCCTTTGAAAATTTTTTTCCAGAATACCATTTGGGCCCATCGAGGTTTGGGCGCAATGATACTCCAAATAATTTTTGCAACCATTGCCACATTCTGCTGACAGAGATTTTTGAAGTTTAGACCACCCTCCCACAATCGCTTGGAGATGATTTCCCAACTGATAAGGGGGATATTTTTTTCATTCGGTTTTCCTCCCTTCCAAAAGAACCTCTGTATGTACTCTTCCATTTTTTTAGAATGGTTTCCGGAGCGATAAGCCTAGCGAATTGAAATAAAGGTAGGCTGGTAAGCACAAATTTAATTAAGACTAATTTTCCAGCAGTATTGAGCCAGGAGTAGCCTTAGGCTTGAATCTTAGACTTGAATTTTTCCAGCTGAGGGAGCCAATCTTTGCTTGCAGGTCTCTTTTGAGATACAGGGAGGCCCAAGTATTTAAAAGAGGACTAAGAAGAGGAGGCTGCAAAACCCAAACATCTAGAAATGGCAGAGAGCAATCTGGGCGTAATATTCCAGCTGAAGATGTGGCATTTTCTCTTATTAACAACGCTGCCTAAGGCCTCACTGAATTTATCCAGAACCGCTTTAAATTTTGAGGTAGAGGAGATAGAGGCAGAACCCAAAAGTAGAGTGTCATCCGCAAACAAGGCATGATTAATGTTTTTGGACCCTCTTGCAATACACAGTCTATTAATATCTTGGTCTTGAATCTTTTTGTCTAACAGGAAGCTGAGAACAGAGGCTTCGATGACAAAGAGCAGAGGGGATAGAGGGCACCCCTACCTAAGTCCTCTCGAAGCTTTAAAAAAATTTTGTGGCTCTTCCATTTACAAGGGGAGAAATCCATGGCTCCGAGACGCATGCCCGGATCCATTTAATGAAATTTGCTCCAAAACCAAACTTTCTCATAACATTTAAAAAAAAACTGTGATTTACTCCATCAAAGGTGTTTTCTAAATCAAGTTTAATCACCATACATTGCTCTTTTCAGAGAATACTTGAATGAATTTCCTCTTGTACCAGGATGAAGCTGTCCACGATCTGCCTTCCTTGGATGAAGCCTCGTTGATTCTCTAGAATTATTTTAGGAAGAATGAGCTTCAGTCTATTTGCAATTACTTTGGTGATTAATTTGTATCCAGTATTGCATAGGGAAATCAGACGGAATCTGCTGAAGTTGTGTCGTTCTCTACAACAACCCCCCATTTCATATCATCTTTATTTATAAAAATGAACATATGAAATGGGTCCCTTTAAAGTTCAATTGGTATCAATACTTTTATTGTTCAAAAAGGTCCGATAATCAAATGAACTCATTTATTTAAGGCCTTTTGAAAAACCATTTTTCAACAAATGAAACAATCTTTTATTATTGCGATAAAGCGATCGCAAGATCGCATATCGCAATGACATGGAAAACACATATAAGTGGCACATTGGTCTCCGCCGATGCGATTTCGCTATCGGGTATCGGCAATACTCCATACACATCTTAAAAACGCACATAACATAAGCTCCGACGCGATGCGCAATCGGCGATCGGCTATCGGTGATACTTCGTATGCAGTCAAAGCACCTTAAGTCATTTACCCCGATCCGATGCAATTTCGCAATCGGCAATCGGCAACATCCCATGTATAATAATAAGGCACCCAGGTCTTACCCCCGATGCGATGCAATATCGGTGATCAGGCAATCGGCATTACACTCTTTATGCACAATGTTATACCTTTTCATGCTAATCCGATGCGATTTCGCAATCAGCGGTCTGGGGTATCCTATTCATATGATTATATAACACCTATTCTCCTGATGCAATGCGATATCGCTATCGGCGATCGGCATTTCAAAAGACATAACTTAAAAATCTAAAGTATTCTTGATACCCGATCACGATAGAGCGCGGATTTCGAAAAAACCGTTAAATGGAGGGATAAGGTGATTTATTCGTATTTAAAGTTTTGCCCCTTGAATTAATAATCACCTGCACTCAACCGCCAAAATATCCATAGCATGCTTAAGAGAGTCATTCAGCCGGATAATGATGTAATGAGCATTTAAGGGGTAGCAGGCCTGAAACGACCATTTAATGTATCTGTAAGATCTTCCCATCGATTGGATCTGCAGCCATTTTTGAGAGTTAATCTCTCAGCACGCTTCAATTAATATATCTTTCCCGCATTGGATTTTCATTATCATATTTCTATGTTACGGTTTTTCTTGCCTTTGTGCAGAATTCATCCTTAGAGGGAAGCTTGAGCAAGATGGGAAAGAAATCTAAGAAGACCGCATGTTCTTCCACTACACCAGTTGCAGGACAAGCTGTTGTGGATAAAAAGAAGGGCTTAATTTCTGATACTATGTGTACTGGTCTCACCAGAGTTTCTTGGCAAGGCACATACAATTTGATTGAAACCGAACAGCCAACGGAGACAGTAACAGAAGCTAGTGTGGACTTACTCCGGAAGTCTGATAGCACTCTCAAAGACTTGGCCGACTCTTTCCTTCACAAGATAGCGGCCAGAGAGCAGATTATCCCCTACACAGACGTCGTGCGATGGGCGATTGAAGAAATTCCAATCCTGGACAAAACGTTTAGCACCAGAGATGGGAGGATTTTCGGATCATTCAAGGCAGATGATCTAAGGCAAATGTATCATTTGCCCGAGCCAGAGAAGGTGTATAACAAGGCGTTCCTAGAGAAGTTTGCAAGCGATAATGAAAAAGAATCTGAACCCATCCGGGATTGGAGGCAGAATCCAGCCAAACACAAGCACGAGTCTTCCGGTAAGTACTCGGTCGATTCTCTGGCTTCTCCTTATTGCTATGCGGGGATAATGATGTGTAGACTATGGGGATTGCATGACTCTGCTAATTTTACCATAGAGATGGTTCCTCTAATGGAGGCAGCAGTGAACAGTATAATTATGGATTGGGCCACTATTCTCTCGGATAAACTAGCCGTAGCTGTTCATGATTTTAGAAGTAAGTCTGTTGTCACTGAAACGAAAATTCCCCCATTCTATTATAGTGCATATATTTTAGATACATTATGTTTCAATTCTGAATTTCCCGTCCTCGGTTGGAGGTGGACTGCGCAAGATCCCTCACCCATTCATATATATCACCAGAAATTGTGGAAGTCTTCTTATAAGCACCATCTGTACCAAATCTGTAATGGCTTTATGGTGCCCATTTATTATTCTATTTTTGATAAGCCCATTCCCAAGATTTCCTATCAGGCTTCGTTTGATTTACCAGCGGTAGCAAGTTGGTTTGGAGAAGAGAGATTTACCTACATTAGAGTTTTCGGTAGCCAAGCCAATCCGCATGTTCTCCCTTTGTACATTCCAGATAAACTGCTAGCAAGAGAAATCGCTTATCAGATTATAGCTGAGAGTACTACACAGACTCTCAAGAAAGAAAAGAAGAGGGACTGGCCCTCTTTTCCCTTGAGATGTGGTGTCTATACTCTGCATGATCTCAAACATGCAGAAAAGGAAGCCACAAAGATTCAATCCTTAACTCTGGCCACTATCCCAAATAGGCTATTTGATCCAAAGAAAGTTGCCTATACTGCATTATAACAGGCCAAATTGACAAAATTTGAGCATCAAGAAGATATGTTTGATGACTTGTTCATTGCCTCCGAATCAATAGGTCAGGCTAGAGAACTCGCTAGAATGAAATATAATGATGAAGGGTTAACTGAGTTCAATAAACTTAGAGAACAGAGGTTGCAAACTCTGCCTCTAGATTTACTGGCAACAACCCCAGCGACATCATCAAGCGAGCCTGGTCGGCAACAGTCGAGCCAACCTCCTGTTATAACAAAAGATCAGAAAAAAGAACAGGCAGAAAGGCAAAGGAAAGAACAAGCAGAAAGGCAGAGGAAAGAACAAGCAGAAAGGCAGAGGAAAGAACAAGCAGAAAGGCAGAGGAAAGAACAGGCAGAAAAGCAGCAGAGAGCACAAGAAGAACAAGAGGAAAGAAAGAAGAAAGAGATAGAGGAACAGCAGAGAAAAGAACAAGAGGAAAGACAGAAGAGAGAACAAGAAGAGCAACAGAAGAAACAGCAAGAAGAAGTGCAGAAGGAGTCTGAAGCCGAAAAGCAGAAACAAACCACCATTGACCCCGAATTGCTCCAGCAGTGGAAGCAATTTGACTCTATTATCAGTGGAATGGAATGTTCCAAAGATACAGACACCTCGAAAACAAATGACACACAGGACATCACCTCACCTCAGGTTCTAAGTGGAACCAACGGCCCACCCATTTCTAAGGATGTTGAGATAATTCCAAAGGACCCCTCCGATCAAATTATTCTCCAGGTAGAAGATATTCCTCCCCTGGATGTTTTCTACAGCCCGAGGCATAGAGCAGTTGTAAAGCGATCAAGGAAAAGACGAAGGATTGATCAACCTTCTATCTTTCCAGAGCAAACAGTCACGGGTAATGTAGTATGGAAGGAGGAATTGGACCCCTCCGATGACCTAACAAAGCTGTCACAGTATGCAGGAGCCTATTCCGCAGCGACAATCGACAAGGCATCAGAGGTAAGTCTTCTACTGAAGACTAAGGACCAAGAAATTTTTGCACTACAGGCAGAATTAGCCGAGACAAAGCAGAAGGCAGCGCAAGCAGAGGAGCAGTTGCTAGCACAACAGCAAATGAACGATCAATTAACCCAGCAATTGCAAACAGAAAAGCAAAGGATCGACCAAAGCGCGATCCAGAAATAGAAGGACTTATCAGAGGCATTGGCACAATTGAGGACAACGAATGAGCAAATGATGAAAACGAAGGATGAGGAAATAGCTCAATTGTCATCACAGCTCGAAATCATAAAGGGCACTCAAAAAGTGGAGGAGTTTAGAGCAGAAGCATTGCAAATAAGCAATGCATTAATATCGCAAATTAGGCTACTATGTCAACAACTCACTGAGGTAGAGCCATTGTGTGAGCTAACTACATCCGTAAGTCAGCAGGTAGAGAAGGCCAGGAATGAATTAGACCAAGCTGAAGAAACCATAACCGCATATCTTGATTGGCAGGATTCTGATGTAGGAAAAGCAGCGAATTTGCCCAGGATCCAAGAAACATATAAAGACATACTCTTCACAGAATGGAAAATTCAAGTGATGAAAGCAGAGAGGCCAGCTTCAAGATGTAAATCAACTGCCAGCAATCTAGTTGATATGGTCAACAACACCCTCTACTTAGCGAACATGATTTCCTAGTGTACACCAGGAAGCATAACAACAACAAATATGATAGAGCAAACGAGTTATCCTGACTTAGAGGAAAAGGGGAGGTTAATCGCTGGGGTTAACACTTTGACCTTCGATGCATATTGGCTCTTTCTGATCAAGCCACACACACAAAGATCCGCCCTCAAGTGTTTAACAGATGCAATCGGGTGTATAATTCCCGATATTCAAGATGCCACATATGCCGCCCAGCTCAGTTCGCGCCTCAACAAACCGCCTGAAGTAGAGCCAATGCTTGCGATAAGTCAGCTTAGGTTTAAAGGCAAAGAGCCTACCTGATGAATCATGCCACCGATTGCCAGATCGCTGAGGGAAATAGGATCAATATTTATTGATACCAATTTAGTAGCATTTCAGTTTCATAGATATTTAGATTAATTTAGTATTGATAGACCCTTTCATGTTTTTAGAAAAGGTCGTAAAGTTTTGTAACAGACTTAAAAGACTGAAGTTTGCACTACTGTGCTTCAGCCAATATTCTTTTATGAAACTTGACCAGTCGTTCTTAATTTGACGAGGAAGCTTCTTTATGCAATTGTGCACTATTGTCTTTGTTGAGAATGTTTTTTTGCGTTGAAGGAAGAACTGCAAAATAGCGATTGATATTTGGGAGTGTCAAGCAGCTCATATGGTATTTCTATCTATGTCTGAATTCATTCCTTTTATATGAATTGTTATGTGATTATTCTTGCTATTGTTGATTATATGCATGCGCTATAACCGCAGATCTTTATTCATTCCACTATTGGATGCTTTATGATGTGCCTTTTCATTTAATCATGTATATGACAATGATATAAATGATAAAGTGTGGCAATTTCACTTTAATCGCTTTGCTTAACTATTTATGCACAACAGTCTTGAATGAATTAATATCTATGTCTTAAAGATGGAGTCATCTATATGCCTATCTTTAGACACAGACCATCAAGCGCTACGCTTTAGAGCTCAATAAGTCCCCGGGATAAATCATAGTTATTATATTCTTGCTGATAGTTTTAGTTATTCGCTTACCGCTAGCATAGTCTATAAGTCATTCATTCATCTCATTTATCTATTTTTGGGAAACTGGTCCCATTATCCCCAGTCGGAGCCACTATTCCAAACGGAAAAGGAGCTGTACTAAGGTCCGGACCGGGTGGTTATCCCCAATGTTGTTGCAGCGATTTTCGAGGCATCAACATTTTTGGCGCTAGAAGGAGGGCCTGACTGTGAATGGAAAACAAACCCAAATCAGCAAGCCATTCTAAGAGTAATTCTCCCTCCAAATCCTCTCAAACTTCTCATGCGCATGCTGGTTCGCCAGTATCTGAGCAAGAAGAAGAGGAATCAACTACCACTGCTCAAACCCATCATACTCTAGAACAATTAAGTCTTGAATCACCTGAAGTTTAGTCTCTTATCCATAAAATTCAAAGCTTCTCGATTTCGCCACAGAAATCTGAGGTATCACACAGCAGTGCGACTTCGCAGTTTAATTTACCTCACCCTCTCACCAGACTTTAGAGCGAAAAGCTCGGTATTGAACCCACTGAGTTCCCTTTACCGAAAAGGAAAAAGGCAAAGAAAAATACTGAAGGATCTGATAGTGAAGAGCTTTCATCCATATCCTCCATTTCAAATTCTCATCTGCAAAGTCAACCATCCACTCCTCCATTACATATCGATGTTCACCAGGGATTAGGTGCTGTAACATCCCAACCTGCTCACTCCTCAATATTGTTTCCTTCCCAGGCATTTGGAATTCCAGCGGTAGTATCATCTACTACTGCTATTATAATGGCAGATCCATGGACCAGATCTGGTGCAGTCAATATGCCTACACCGTTGCATCCATTACCAGATCTTCCTGAAAAATGGCTGCCCAAGTTTAATCTAGATAATGGGACCCAAGCTGAGGAACATATCAATAATTTCATGTTGGCAGTAAACTTGAAAGGAGTAACAGAAGAAGATGTTGTTGTTAGGCTTTTCCCTTATACCTTGCAAGGATCAGCAGGATCCTGGTATTTTTCTCTACCCTCTCGTTCCATTACCAGTTGGAACACTTGCCAAGAGCAGTTTCTTACCAAATATGGAGATGATAGGTCTTTGGCTACTTTAATAAACGATCTCTCCAATCTGAGAATAGAGCATAGGGAACCAATAAAGGAATTTAATGCTAGATTCAATAAGCTCCTGAACAAAATCCCTACAGCCTCCAAACCAAGTGAACAAATTCAGAGCGAATGGTATATAACAGCTTTGCCTGCTAATATAGCCATTTTTGTAGATAGGGCTGGGAAACCTACCTTAGCCGAAAACATGAAAGAAGAACTTGCTGTGGAAAAGCGCATCAATGCTCTAGAGAAGAAAGCTGCTCTGGAAGACAGAAAAGCCAAAAAAGTCTCTTTCAAAGAGGATTCTAAGAAGAAAACCCCAAAGGACCCATATGACATGGAGGGTTTGCAAAAGGTCTTGAAAACTTTGTCTAACGAAATGGTTGACATAAAGAAATAGGTCGCCGAAACCTCAAACAAAAGACCATTTAGGACCTATAAGAGAACTGAATCAAAGCCACCGAATGTCATATCTAACGCAGATTCAGAGCAAGAAGAAGAGGAGGAGGAAACAACCTCACAAACTGATGATGAAGAAGAAGTAGCTGAATGCCATGGAATGTGGGATTTTATACTCCCTAACTCTGATACCGATAACGAAGAAGAAGCCTTCCCGGTCACTACTAGAAGTAAAAGTACTTTTGAACCTATCCAGGCAACTTCAAAGAAAAGGAGTGCAGGTGCTGCCACAACAAAGGAAAAAGTACCTCCAAAGAAATCACCTGCAGTAGGTCCCCAAAACCAGCCTTCAACTTCCAATTCTCCTTCAACATCTAAAACGTTGGTGGTATCCGATTCAATGGAATACAACATTGTTGATGACATGAAGAAAACTAAAGCAAACATAACCATGTTTGAACTTAGTAAATTAAAGCATCAGCAAAAATTACTTCTTAAAGAATTGAATGTTGTTCCTTCTACACCACTTCCCAGTGCAAAAGCTGCTAATGATTCAGGCCAACCTCCTCCAAGTATGGTTGAAGCTACCGATTCAGTTCTGATTGGAGATAGATCAAATTCTCATACTCCACCATTCCTTCTAACCTATGAGATCTATAATCGAAACCTGCACAACTGTTTAATTGACTCAGGGGCATCATCTAACATAATGCCAGCTTCAGTTTGTTCTAAACTGAACATTGAACCCCAGAAGTCTGCTATCCATATTGTACAGTTGGACAGGACCAAAGTACAGGTTGTGGGAGAAATTAATTCCGTAACTATCAGGTAGTCTGCTGATCCCAGGATAGTACAAAGAATTGATATCTTAATAGCTGATATACCTAAGTTTTACGGTTTAATTTTGAGTAGGGATTGGTCCGAAAAATTGCATGGGTATATTTCCACTGATTGGTCACACATGTGGCTTCCCTATAAGGGTAAGCCAAATCAAATAAGGATCGATCGAGAAAAACATATGACCCACACAGTTACTGAATTTGAACAAGAAAACCAGCCCGTGGCGTTCAACAACAACATTTTGGGGAATTATTCATCAGAGTCATTCTTTGGCAACTTTGTTGCCCAACCCTCACCTTTCTCAGTTAATCATTTTTCATCTCAGATTGAGAATTTTTCACAAACAGATAATTCTAGATGTTTCAATGATAATGAGAAAACTGTAAATATGGTTGTTAATACTCCTTTATTTTGGTCTTTATATTTTGATGGTTCCAAGTCGAGCGAAGGCTTAGGAGCAAGATGTGTTTTGGTTAGTCCACATGGGGAAAAAACAATGCTGTCTTGTAGATTAGAATTTGAATGCACTAACAATACAGCCGAATATGAAGCCTTAGTCCAGGGATTATATAAAGCAATCGGCCTTAAAGTACAATATCTAAAAGTATTTGGCGATTCTGAAATAATTGTTAAACAGGTGAGAAATGCAATTCATTGTCTTTCAAATCACCTCAAGCATTATCAATCGCTAGTGCAAGATCTTACCTCACATTTCTCGGCATTCAACATTTCCTCAATTCCTAGGTCACAAAACTTGGCAGCCGACCTACTAGCCAACCTAGCTTCCAAGCTTCTACCTTCTGAAGACTACAGTCCTGATAGATTTTCTGTAGAATTGATTTTTAGACCTTCAATTCCTGATAATGTCACTAATTGGAGAGTATTTAACCATGATGAGGATATTTTACAATTCTTAACTTCTAAAAAGTCCTATGATAATCAAATAATTGAAGAAAATGAGCATGACTCCCAAATGAAAGAATCACCTCAAGAAAATGCAATTCCTAAGCCTGTAGTAAAGTTAGAAGATCTTTATGATATTAAAGACAGGTTTAGACCTGTAATTAATGCAAAGCTCCAAAGCTCTACCCTAAGGTTTGAATTGATAAATTTAGGTACTGAGAAAGCTCCTCAAAATATCAATTTAGGATTAGGACTTTCTCCAAATGAAAAGGAGGCATTCATTAGATTGTTAAAGAAAAACAAACAAATTTTTGCTTGGAAATACGATGATTTGAAGACTTATGACACATCTATTATCCAACATACCATTCTTATGCTTCCCAATCAAAAACCGATCCAGCAGAAGTTAAGAAAAATACACCCAAATTTAGAGAGCCAGATAAAGTCAGAACTTAACAAACTCCTAAAAGCCAAGATTATTTTTCCAGTCTGACACTCAAACTGGGTCTCTAATATGGTGCCAGTCAGAAAGAAAAACGGCGACATTCGAATTTGTATTGATTTCAGAAACTTGAACAAAGCAAGCTTGAAAGACAATTTCCCATTACCTACTATGGAGCAAATACTTCAATCAGTGGCAGGCTCTGAATTGATGTCCTTTCTAGATGGTTTCTCAGGATACAACCAAGTCCTGGTTCATCCTGATGACCAACTTAAAACTACATTTAGAACAAAATGGGGAACATATGCATATCAGAAAATGCCTTTTGGGCTTATAAATGCAGGAGCGACATTCCAAAGAGCTATGGATACAGCTTTTAGAGGGTTGTTTAATAAAACAGTAGTCGTCTATATAGATGATATAACTGTATTCTCTAAAGAGAGGTCTAATCATTTGCATGACTTACGCCAAATTTTTCAACGCTGCAAAAGATATGGTATTTCTCTGAATCCTAAAAAGTCATTCTTTGCTCTTGATCAAGGGAAGCTCTTGGGTTTTATTTTATCCAAAGATGGCATTTATATTGATCCCGATCGGATCAAAGAAATCTCTGAAATCCCATTCCCTCATAATAAAAAATCGATGCAGTCATTTTTAGGCCAGATCAATTTTGTTAAAAGATTTGTTCCAGATTTTTCTCAAATTATTTTTCCACTTCAAACAATGATTAAGAAGAATTCAGTCTTTAAGTGGGGATCAACAGAAAAGGAAGCTTTTGATCTAATCAAGCAATCAATAATCAATGCCCCAGCCTTAAATACTCCAAATTTTTCCAATCATTTTACATTGTATACCATTGCATCCGAATTATCTTATGCTGCAGTACTCACGCAATTAAATGATGACAACTTGGAAGCACCCATCTCATTCTTTAGCTCAAATCTTCAGGGTGCTGAATTGAATTACTCCGATGTAGAAAAACAAGCCTTTGCTGTATTTAAAGCAGTCAAGCATTACATACCCTTCCTTTTGAAAACCCACACAAAAGTTATAGTTCCTTTCCCAGCAGTTAGGCAACTATTAATCCAAAAAGAACTGGGTGAAAAAAGAGCAAATTGGGTCACAGCGCTTCAAGAATATGACTTAGAAATTAAACCAGCAAAGATTGTTAGGGGTCAAGGTTTTTGCAGGATATTGGCAGGAGCATCCAACATTCCAGAATCAGGTGATACAAGTCAAACTGAAGAAATCAATCAGATAAGTGCCACTGATTCTCAATCGCAATATGCAGATTTAATCTTTTTCTTAAAGAATGGTTATGCCCCCCACACTTGTCTTACAAAAACAAAAGGGCCATTAGGTTAAAAGCAAAGAATTTCACGCTTATTGATGATGTGCTTTTTAAGCGGAATTATGATTCTATCCTGTTAAGATGCCTTGAGAAACCTGAAGCTCAAAAGGTTTTGCAGGAGTTACACGATGGACCAGCAGGAGGACATTTTGGAGCAGACACAACAGCTCACAAAGTTATTCATGCTGGGTATTATTGGCCTACTCTGTTTAGAGATGCCCACGAATATGTAAGGAAATGCTTCAACTGCCAGACTTCTAGTGGAAGACAATGTAAATCAGCCTTCCCTCTGCAACCAGTCAACATTGAACAACCATTTGAACAATGGGGATTGGATATCATTGGGGAGATTACTCCCCCATCTTCCAAACAACATAGGTACGTCCTCACTGCTACTGATTATTTTACTATGTGGGTGGAGGCTATTCCTTTGAAGACAACAAATTCCGAGGCAATCATTGAATTCATAGATCAATTCATCATTACCAGGTTTGGTGTCCCAAATGCTCTTGTTTTTTATAATGCTTCTTATTTTTCAGGCAATGCTATGTTTGATTTCGCTATTAAAAGAGGATTTAAACTAAAGTATTCTACTAATTACTATCCCCAGGGTAATGGTCTAGCAGAATCTACTAATAAGAATCTGATCAAAATTATTAAGCGAACTATCGAACAGAATCATAGAAACTGGCACAAATCCTTAGTGTTTGCATTATGGGCTGATAGGATAACACGAAAAGCTTCTATAGGATCTTCCCCATTTAATCTGGTATATGGAAAAGAAGCAGTATTGCCCACAAATCTTGTTCTTCCCTCTTTAGCCCTAGTACAGTACATTGAGGAAACTCCTTCTTCTTCTATTCAGCTTAGACATGATCAAATTCTAAAATTAGAAGAGGAAAGAGAAAAAGCTAGAGTTACTCATGCCAAACATCAGCAAATCATTAAAGCAACTTTTGACTCAGTCTCATCCGGTTCAAAACAATTTCAAGTCGGTGACTTAGTTCTGAAATGGGACAAAGCCCATGAAGATAAGGGAAAACACACCAAGTTCCAGAAGATGTGGCTTGGACCATTTTAGATCTGTGAAAAGGCAGGCCATTCAACCTTTATATTGCAAAACTTATCAGGGTTGAGAGATTCTCTCCCTGTTAATGGCCTTATCTTGAAGAAATTCTTTAATTGAGGAGGTAACCCCTTCTCCTTTTAGTTTGGTAGATTTTCGTAGTTTGTAGGATTTGTAGAAAATAATGTTGTAAGATATCTTCCATTGACCTTTTGTTGTGTTTGAAAAGTTGTCCCACAGAAGTAGTATGGATATTTGCTTTTAAATAATAGAACTCTTAACCAAAAGGGATAATTTCTAGGAAATTAGGTATCTTTGTATTCTGAAACCACAGTCCAAGTTTTGTAAACTCCTCTCAAAGCATAGAAGTACTGTAAATAATTTTCTATTTTCAAATTGGTCTCAAAAGGTTATTAATATTAAGAAGGAAGCCAATCCAATTTCAACATCTTCAACTCTTACCCTGACATCCATTTTCTCTTAAGGAGAAGATTGTTCATCCCATTCACTATATTTTATGATTATTCAGAGTGTAATTCTAAAATATAAGATATTAAAGATAAGAGGTCTTATTACAAGCCTGCTTACCATGTTCATGGGGAAAATAGTTTAACCAACATTACAAATACTGCATACCAAAACAGGGTAATGGCTTGAAATTAAAAGACAAGGGGTCTCATCACGAGCCAGCTTGTTCGGTTAGATTACTACCAGTGAATGGCATTGTCAATAGCTAGCCACCAAACCAAGACAATGGCTTTTTATCTTATCAATAATAGAAAAAGGAAATGAAATACAAAATATGAAAACATGTTTTGAATTCATTCTGTTAGTCACACTCTTAATTGAATGGAACAATGGACAATAGCATGGTTAAAAGGTATCCCTGTTGAAACTATAAACGTTTGCTGGCAGCAGAGGCTCTACCTATGACAGAGGAGTTCATTTTAAAAGCTGGTTTGGAAAAGTTTTCTGTTTTATCATTATAAACCAATAAAGGCCTATCTTAAAGCTTAGAATGTATTTATTTTCTTAGAAAGGGGAGGAAGTTAACAAAATAGTTTCATTTTATTCAGAATGCATATATCTAGTTATATTAGAAATTTTCCCTTTTGATTGAAACTCTATTTTGAAAAAGCTTAAGTATTTTTATCATTTCCAGAGATAACTGGTTCTTCCAGCGAATCTCCAATTGTTGTGCTCTACAACAACCCCCCATTTCATATCATCTTTATTTATAAAAATGAACATATGAAATGGGTCCCTTTAAAGTTTAATTGGTATCAATACTTTTATTGTTCAAAAAGGTCCGATAATCAAAATGAACTCATTTATTTAAAGCCTTTTGAAAAACCATTTTTCAACAAATGAAACAATCTTTTATTATTGCGATAAAGCGATCGCAAGATCGCATATCGCAATGACATGGAAAACACATATAAGTGGCACATTGGTCTCTGCCGATGCGATTTCGCTATCGGGTATCGGCAATACTCCATACACATCTTAAAAATGCACATAACATAAGCTCCGACGCGATGCGCAATCGGCGATCGGCTATCGGTGATACTTCGTATGCAGTCAAAGCACCTTAAGTCATTTACCCCGATCCGATACAATTTCGCAATCGGCAATCGGCAACATCCCATGTATAATAATAAGGCGCCCAGTTCTTACCCCCGATGCGATGCAATATTGGCGATCAGGCAATCGACATTACACTCTTTATGCACAATGTTATACCTTTTCACGCTAATCCGATGCGATTTCGCAATCAGCGGTCGGGGGTATCCTATTCATATGATTATATAACACCTATTCTCCCGATGCGATGCGATATCGCTATCGGTGATCGGCATTTCAAAAGACATAACTTAAAAATCTAAAGTATTCTTGATACCCGATCACGATAGAGCGCGGATTTCGAAAAAACCGTTAAATGGAGGGATAAGGTGATTTATTCGTATTTAAAGTTTTTCCCCTTGAATTAACGATCACCTGCACTCAACCGCCAAAATATCCATAGCACGCTTAAGAGAGTCATTCAGCCGGATAATGGTGTAATGAGCATTTAAGGGGTAGCAGGCCTGAAACGACCATTTAATGTATCTGTAAGATCTTCCCATCGATTGGATCCGCAGCCATTTTTGAGAGTTAATCTCTCAGCACGCTTCGATTGATATATCTTTCCCGCATTGGATTTTCATTATCATATTTCTATGTTACGGTTTTTCTTGCCTTTGTGCAGAATTCATCCTTAGAGGGAAGCTTGAGCAAGATGGGAAAGAAATCTAAGAAGACCGCGGGTTCTTCCGCTACACCAGTTGCAGGACAAGCTGCTGTGGATAAAAAGAAGGGCTTAATTTCTGATACTACATGTACTGGTCTCACCAGAGTTTCTTGGCAAGGCACATACAATCTGATTGAAACCGAACAGCCAACGAAGACAGTAACAGAAGCTAGTATGGACTTACTCCGGAAGTCTGATAGCACTGTCAAAGACTTGGCTGACTCTTTCCTTCACAGGATAGCGGCCAGAGAGCAGATTCTCCCCTACACAGACATCGTGCGATGGGCAATTGAAGAAATTCCAATCCTGGACAGAACTTTTAGCACCAGAGATGGGAGGATTTTCGGATCATTCAAGGCAGATGATCTAAGGCAAATGTATCATTTGCCCGAGCCAGAGAAGGTGTATAACAAGGCGTTCCTAGAGAAGTTTGCAAGCGATAATGAAAAAGAATCCGAACCCATCCGGGATTGGAGGCAGAATCCAGCCAAACACAAGCACGAGTCTTCCGGTAAGTACTCGGTCGATTTTCTGGCTTCTCCTTATTGCTATGCGGGGATAATGATGTGTAGACTATGGGGATTGCATGACTCTGCTAATTTTACCATAGAGATGGTTCCTCTAATGGAGGCAGCAGTGAACAGTATAATTATGGATTGGGCCACTATTCTCTCGGATAAACTAGCCGTAGCTGTTCGTGATTTTAGAAGTAAGTCTGTTGTCACTGAAAGGAAAATTCCCCCATTCTATTACAGTGCATATATTTTAGATACATTATGTTTCAATTCTGAATTTCCCATCCTCGGTTGGAGGTGGACTGCGCAAGATCCCTCACCCATTCATATATATCACCAGAAATTGTGGAAGTCTTCTTATAAGCACCATCTGTACCAAATCTGCAATGGCTTTATAGTGCCCATTTATTATTCTATTTTTGATAAGCCCATTCCCAAGATTTTCTATCAGGCTTCATTTGATTTACCAGCGGTAGCAAGTTGGTTTGGAGAAGAGAGATTTACCTACATTAGAGTTTTCGGCAGCCAAGCCAATCCGCATGTTCTCCCTTTGTACATTCCAGATAAACTACTAGCAAGAGAAATCGCTTATCAGATTATAGCTGAGAGTACTACACAGACTCTCAAGAAAGAAAAGAAGAGGGGCTGGCCCTCTTTTCCCTTGAGATGTGGTGTCTATACTCTGCATGATCTCAAACATGCAGAAAAGGAAGCCACAAAGATTCAATCCTTAACTCTGGCCACTATCCCAAATAGGCTATTTGATCCAAAGAAAGTTGCCTATACTGCATTAGAACAGGCCAAATTGACAAAATTTGAGCATCAAGAAGATATGTTTGACGACTTGTTCATTGCCTCCGAATCAATAGGTCAGGCTAGAGAACTCGCTAGAATGAAATATAATGATGAAGGGTTAATTGAGTTCAATAAACTTAGAGAACAGAGGTTGCAAACTCTGCCTCTAGATTTACTGGCAACAACCCCAGCGACATCATCAAGCGAGCCTGGTCGGCAACAGTCGAGCCAACCTCCTATTATAACAAAAGATCAGAAAAAAGAACAGGCAGAAAGGCAGAGGAAAGAACAAGCAGAAAGGCAGAGAAAAGAACAGGCAGAAAAGTAGCAGAGAGCACAAGAAGAACAAGAGGAAAGAAAGAAGAAAGAGATAGAGGAACAGCAGAGAAAAGAACAAGAGGAAAGACAGAAGAGAGAATAAGAAGAGCAACAAAAGAAATAGCAAGAAGAAGTGCAGAAGAAGTCTGAAGCCGAAAAGCAGAAACAAACCACCATTGACCCCGAATTGCTCCAGCAGTGGAAGCAATTTGACTCTATTATCAGTGGAATGGAATGTTCCAAAGATACAGACACCTCGAAAACAAATGACACACAGGACATCTGTTATGAAACCAACTCACAAAAAGATAGAAAAGAGAGATCCACGCCTTAGAATTCAGCCTCTTCGAGGGGGCAACCTCCTTTACATTACATAAATGAACAATTCTTGGATGATACAAATGACAAAACCTCCTTTCTATATATAGGAGTCTAAGGAGGCACAATATAATCCAGCCGACCTAACAATAATAATATAAAGCCACAAAAATAACAATAGGGGGATTCTATGGGGCACAGAAATAACAATATGGGGGTAATAGGGGCACAACAATATAAATAAGGGGTATAACTACAATAGTAATGGGGTAATCACTAGTATTATAGGGACCCAACATGCCCCTCTCCTTCAAAAAAGTGTTGTCCTCAACGCTTGAGTAGTTCTGGATACTTCTGCATAAAATTCTCATCCTCCCATGTGGAATCTTCAGCGGATAAGTTCTTCCACTTGATAAGATACTCTGAAATTGATCGATTTCGTAGCTGTCGAGTTCTTGTTTCTGTGACTGCTTCCGGTTCCAATATAATTTTTCCTTCCTCATCAAGTTCTGGCAATATTGTTTGAATTGGGAGCTTGTCACCTATAACCTTCTTTAAACATGAAACATGGAAAACTGGGTGCAATCGAGAAGCTGCAGGAAGCTCCAATTTGTATGCCATAGTACCAATCTTTTGCAACACCTTGTACGGACCATAATACTTTGGTGATAATTTATTATCCTTCTTAGCTTGCTTTAGGGACATTTGCTTATATGGTTGTAGCCGTAGGAATACCCAATCACCTACATCAAAACTTCTTTCACTGCGATGTTGATCTGCCTGTTGTTTCATTCTATTTTGTGCCAACACGAGGTTATCCTTTAAGAGTTGGAGGACTTGTTGTTGATGTTCGATGTGATGTTCCACTGCCTGAACCTTAGAATTTTCTCTTAAATATGATGTGATGGATGGTGGTTGATACCCATAAAGTGCCATAAATGGGGTCATTTTTGTTGCTGTATGGAAGGAAGTGTTATACCACCATTCAGCCAGAGGCAACCATTTGACCCATTGTGTCTGTTTATCAGATACAAAGCAACGAAGATATCCTTCCAAACATTTGTTTACTATCTCAGTTTGCCCATCAGATTGAGGATGATAAGATGAGCTATGAGCTAACTGAGTACCAAGACAAGAAAATAATTCTGTCCAAAAATTTCCAGTGAAAATGGGATCTCTGTCACTTACAATAATCTTTGGGTTTCCATGTAGCTTTTGAACTGTTTCCATAAATGCAGTAGAAACTGTACTGGCTTTAAATGGATGTGATAATGCACAAAAGTGTGCATACTTGGTAAGTCTGTCAACTACCACCATGATGACACTCTTTCCCTCAGACTTGGGTAAACCTGTGATAAAATCCATTGAAACCTCCTCCCAACGTTGGCTTGGAATGGATAAAGGTTGTAATAGACCCGGTGTCTTAATTGTTTCAACTTTATTTTGCTGGCAAACCAAACATTCCGCCACAAACTTTTGAATATCTGATTTAAGGCCATCCCAAAAAAATTCCTTCTTAACCCTGTGGTAAGTTTTTAAAAATCCTGAGTGCCCTCCTAAGGGAGAAGTGTGCAATTCCATAAGAATCTTTTGTTTTAGCTGGGAATTCTTACAGAGGTATAAGCGATCTTTGTACCATAACGAATCATTTTTCCAGCTAAATGTATCAGAAGTACTGGAATCTTGTTGTAGCTTTCGAATAAGTGCCCACACTTCTTCGTCATTCTTCCATTCCTCCCTTGCTTCGTTTATCCAATCTGGTTGGATAATAGAAATGGCACACAACAATGCTTCCACATCCTCATCCTTTCTTGAGAGTGCATCTGCCACCACATTTTGCTTCCCTTTTTTGTAGATGATTTCAAAGTCATAACCCAACATCTTTGTGACCCACTTTTGTTGCTCTTCAGAGGATAATCTTTGTTCTAAAAAGTATTTAAGGCTATCATGATCCGTTTTTACCTTGAAGTGTCTTCCCATTAGGTAGGGTCGCCATTTCTTAAGTGCATGGAGTATTGCCAACATTTCCTTCTCATAAATAGCTTTGCTTAAAAACTTTCCCTTGATTGGACGACTTTCAAAAGCAATGGGTCTTTCATCTTGCATTAGAACAGCACCAATTCCATTTCCTGAAGCATCACATTCCACAATAAAGGTTTTTGTGAAGTCCGGTGTAGCTAAGACCGGTGCTTGGCACATTGCCTCTTTAAGATGTTCAAAGGCCTTTGTTGCTTCCGGAGTCCATGAAAATGAATCTTTCTTCAATAATGTTGTTAGAGGTGCTGCTATTCTCCCATAATTCTTAACAAACTTGCGATAATACCCTGTCAACCCAAGAAATCCTCGCAGATGCTTTATGGATGTGGGGATTTTCCATTCCTTAATGGCTTTAATTTTGCTAGGGTCTACCTTAACTCCTTCATGAGATACAATATGACCCAAATATTCCACCTCCTGGACTCCAAAGAAACATTTGGATCTTTTTGCATATAATTGTTTCTCCTCCAATAGTTGTAGCACCCTGTCAACATGTTCAACATGATCCTTCCAAGACTTGCTGTAGATTAGTATATCATCAAAAAATACTAACACAAATTTTCTAAGGAATGGTTTGAAAATTGAATTCATCAAACCTTGAAATGTTGAAGGTGCATTGGTAAGGCCAAAAGGCATGACCAAAAATTCATAATGACCCTCATGAGTTCTAAATGCCGTTTTTGGAATGTCTTCAATCTTCATTCTGATTTGATGATATCCCGAACGAAGATCCAACTTGGTGAAGTAAATTGATCCATGCAATTCATCCAGTAATTCATCAATAACAGGAATGGGGAACTTATCTTTAATAGTGAGCTTGTTGAGCTCCCTATAATCTGGACACATGCGCCATGATCCATCCTTCTTGTGCACCAATACTACTGGAGCTGAGAAAGAACTTTGACTCGGTTGAATTATACCAGCCTCTAGCATTTCTGCAACCATACGTTCAATTTCACTTTTTTGGACATAGGGATATCTGTACGGCCTGATGTTTGGAGGAACACTTCCTGGAATCAGATGAATAGCATGATCATGATCACGCATAGGTGGGAGACCTTTGGGAGTCTCAAATACCTTGGAATGATTGTCCAGGACTTTTTGGAGATCTGGAGAAATAGATGATTCCAATGTGGAAACATCTAGCGAACATAATTGTGCAATTACACCTCTTTGCTCCTTTTTTAGAAGCTTTGTCATACCATTAGAGCTGATTATCTTTCCTGGTTTCCCTGCAATACCCCTTAATTCAACTTCCTTTCCTTCCGAAGAAAATTTGATGAAAAGTTCTTGAAAATTAAAAGCTATTGTACCCAAGGATTGTAGCCATTGGACTCCTAGTACAACATCAGCACCTCCCATTGGAATGGAAAGCATTGGGCTAGTCAATACATATTCTCCCATGGATAGCTTGATATTATGGCACTTTCCAGAGCAATTTATTGTTCCTCCATTTGCAATCATCACTTGACACTCTGGTGCTGGATATAGGAAGCAATTCAATTCTTTTGCTACCCTACAATGAATAAAATTGTGGGTGCTTCCTGAATCAATCAACACTATTACCTTTTTCTTCTTGATTTGTCCTTCTATCTTGATGGTTTGAGGAGTGGTAATTCCCGCCAATGCATTACAAGATATGGTCGGATTTATTTGTTCTTCATCTAGGCTTTGTTCCTGGAATATATCCTCTTCTTTTGACCTTTCTTGCTCCTTTTCTTCTTCCTCTTCACAATCTATGTAGAATAATTTCTTCTCAGCACACTTATGACCTTTTGTGTATTTGCTATCACAATTGTAACAAAGCCCTTTTGCTCTTTTTTCTTCCAATTGTTGTGGTGTCAACCTTGTAGGTTGTGGAAGACTATGGGCAACAACACTTCCATCTTTATAGTTGTGAATGGTATGCTTCCTAGTTGCCATAATTTTGCTTTCCATTTTTCTTGCTAACCTGAATGCCTTCTCTAATGAATCAGGTTCCCAAAGGCGCACATCATGTTGGATATTATCCTTTAAAGACCCTATGAACACATCAATCCTATGCTCCTCTGGAATATCTTTTACCCTTATGTTCAATTTTTGGAACTCCTCAATGTGCTCCATTATTGAACCCTTTTGTTTGAGACTTATCAATTGGCTAAAAAAAGTGTTGCTTTTTGTATCCTCATAATGTGCTATCAATTCTTCCGTAAAAATTGCCCAAGTGATAAATTGTTTACGAGAACAAAGCCATTGATACCATACAAACTGATTTGGTTCCAAATATAAAGTTGCCATACGTACCTTTTGTGTGTTTTGCACATTGAAGAATTGCTCCATCTGTAATATCCATGTGGCGGGATCCTTGCCATCAAACTTCCTCATATCGATTTTTGGAACATGGTGAGTCTTCGATCCAACATTAGAGTCTATGGAATCATGATTAACATTTCTTTTGTTCTCATCATGAGTTTCCTTTACTACCTTTTCACCATTAGTGACCCTTTCTTGTAGCAAGTTCTTCAATTCTTCCATCTCTGTCTTCAAATCTATCTTCAAATTTACCATCGAATCCTCCACCTTAGTTTCCATGCCCTTTATCTTAGATTCCACGCCATTTATCTTAGATTCCACGCCACTTATCTTAGCTTCTGTTAGCTTTTGTGAGCGTGACATTTGTTGCACTTGTTCTTGTAATTTTGATATATCATGTAGCATTTCTTCCTCTTCTTCATGAGTCATGCTAGAGCTTTCAGGTTCCTTACTAGGTGTTTGCATTTTCTTTCCTCGGGGCATCAGTTACCGATAATAATGCTTTACTATGCCCTTTGAATTCCGTTAAACCAAGTTTACATAAAAATTTAAAAAAAAACTACACACCTTTTTTCACTTTATAGAAGCCTGATATTGAATCTGATGTATCTCTGTAATTTCGGATCATCCAGTTCTGAAATTGCTACCTGTAGTAGCCTTCTGCGTCCTCTTTCCAATGCCACAAGTCTGAGCCAAATTGGATTCTCCAAGGAAGAGTTATGTGAAATCTCCCACAGTGACTTGCTTTTAGACTGGTTCAGTAGAGCGAACTTGTACGACGTGCCACGAGTCACTGTTTCAACCTTTGAATCTGAAACACACATACAAGAAACTACAGTCCGTCCTCTTTCTGTACCTTTTTACGAAATTTCAATCCGATCCTCAGAGAGAGAGTTATGACGATTTTCCCCAGGTCACCTGTTTTGAATGTAATTCAGGAGTCTGCAAAAAGACCAACTTCCTCAGATCATATCTCCGAAAATATCATGCGAAAAGCTCTGAAATTCGGACCCAAGGTTCAGCGCCAATTCTTCTCAAATGGGTTTTTTTTGCGACTTCTGAAACGTCACAGAAAAAAAGTTATAGCGAAAATGCCACGATGACCTGTTTGGAGCAGCGAAACCCTAGAATCCAAAGCTCTGATACCAAATGTTATGAAACCAGCTCACAAAAAGATAGAAAAGAGAGATCCACGCCTTAGAATTCAGCCTCTTCGAGGGGGAAACCTCCTTTACATTACATAAATGAACAATTCTTGGATGATACAAATGACAAAACCTCCTTTCTATATATAGGAGTCTAAGGAGTCACAATATAATCCAGCCGACCTAACAATAATAATATAAAGCCACACAAATAACAATAGGGGGCTTCTATGGGGCACAGAAATAACAATATGGGGGGTAATAGGGGCACAACAATATAAATAAGGGGTATAACTACAATATTAATGGGGTAATCACTAGTATTATAGGGACCCAACAACATCACCTCACCTCAGGTTCTAAGTGGAACCAGCAGCCCACCCATTTCTAAGGATGTTGAGATAATTCCAAAGGACCCCTCCGATCAAATTATTCTCCAGGTAGAAGATATTCCTCCCCTGGATGTTTTCTACAGCCCGAGGCATAGAGCAGTTGTAAAGCGATCAAGGAAAAGACAAAGGACTGATCAACCTTCTATCTTTCCAGAGCAAACAGTCACGGGTAATGTAGTATGGAAGGAGGAATTGGACCCCTCCGATGACCTAAAAAAGCTGTCACAGTATGCAGGAGCCTATTCCGCAGCGACAATCGACAAGGCATCGGAGGTAAGTCTTCTACTGAAGACTAAGGACCAAGAAATTTTTGCACTACAGGCAGAATTGGCCGAGACAAAGCAGAAGGCAGCGCAAGCAGAGGAGCAGTTGCTGGCACAACAGCAAATGAACGATCAATTAACCCAGCAATTGCAAACAGAAAAGCAAAGGATCGACCAAAGCGCGATCCAGAAACAGAAGGACTTATCGGAGGCATTGGCACAATTGAGGACAGTGAATGAGCAAATGATGAAAACGAAGGATGAGCAAATAGCTCAATTCTCATCACAGCTCGAAATCATAAAGGGCACTCAAAAAGTGGAGGAGTTTAGAGCAGAAGCATTGCAAATAAACAATGCATTAATATCGCAAATTAGGCTACTATGTCAACAACTCACTGAGGCAGAGCCATTGTGTGAGCTAACTACATCCGTAAGTCAGCAGGTAGAGAAGGCCAGGAATGAATTAGACCAAGATGAAGAAACCATAACCGCATATCTTGATTGGTAGGATTCTGATGTAGGAAAAGCAGCGAATTTGCCCAGGATCCAAGAAACATATAAAGACATACTCTTCACAGAATGGCAAATTCAAGTGATGAAAGCAGAGAGGGCAGCTTCAAGATGTAAATCAACTGCCAGCAATCTAGTTGATCTGGTCAACAACACCCTCTACTTAGCGAACATGATTTCCCAGTGTACACCAGGAAGCATAACAACAACAAATATGATAGAGCAAACGAGTTATCCTGACTTAGAGGAAAAGGGGAGGTTAATCGCTGGGGTTAACACTTTGACCTTCGATGCATATTGGCTCTTTCTGATCAAGCCACACACACAAAGATCTGCCCTCAAGTGTTTAACAGATGCAATCGGGTGTATAATTCCCGATATTCAAGATACCACATATGCCGCCCAGCTCAGTTCGCGCCTCAACAAACCGCCTGAAGTAGAGCCAATGCTTGCGATAAGTCAGCTCAGGTTTAAAGGCAAAGAGCCGACCTGATGAATCATGCCACCGATTACCAGATCGCTGAGGGAAATAGGATCAATATTTATTGATACCAATTTAGTAGCATTTCAGTTTCATAGATATTTAGATTAATTTAGTATTTATAGACCCTTTCATGTTTTTAGAAAAGGTCGTAAAGTTTTGTAACAGACTTAAAAGACTGAAGTTTGCACTACTGTGCTTCAGCCAATATTCTTTTATGAAACTTGACCAGTCGTTCTTAATTTGACGAGGAAGCTTCTTTATGCAATTGTGCACTATTGTCTTTGTTGAGAATGTTTTTTTGCGTTGAAGGAAGAACTGCAAAATAACGATTGATATTTGGGTGTGTCAAGCAGCTCATATGGTATTTCTATCTATGTCTAAATTCATTCCTTTTATATGAATTGTTATGTGATTATTCTTGCCATTGTTGATTATATGCATGCGTTATAACCACAGATCTTTATTCATTCCACTATTGGATGCTTTATGATGTGCCTTTTCATTTAATAATGTATATGACAATGATATAAATGATAAAGTGTGGCAATTTCGCTTTAATCGCTTTGCTTAACTATTTATGCACAATAGTCTTGAATGAATTAATATCTATGTCTTAAAGATGGAGTCATCTATATGCCTGTCTTTAGACACAGACCATCAAACGCTACGCTTTAGAGCTCAATAAGTCCCCGGGATAAATCATAGTTATTATATTCTTGCTGATAGTTTTAGTTATTCGCTTACCACTAGCATAGTCTATAAGTCATTCATTCATCCCGTTTATCTATTTTTGGGAAACTGGTCCCATTATCCCCAGTCGGAGCCACTATTCCAAACGGAAAAGGAGCTGTACTAACGTCCGAACCGGGTGGTTATCCCCAATGTTGTTGCAGCGATTTTCGAGGCATCAACAAGTTGTTGGCGCCCTTTTCCTTCGGTATGAGGGCTAAGAATGCAGAGTTTGTGCTGCCTCCTATTTTCTGAGTATTTTGAGACTTTTGAACCATTTTTAGAAGGTCCTTTTCAACAATTGGCGAGCAAGCTTGAAGGAATTTAGCAGAGAAACCATCAAGCCCAGGGGCCTTATCTGGGTCCATATCAAAAAGAGCCTTTTTGACTTCATCTTTAGTGACTTTTGCCTCAAGAGTCTCATTCATTCGCTGAGAAATTACAGAGGGTATAATATCTAACAGATCTGAATAATGGCTTGGATCCTTGTCTTCCCTATACAAGTTTTGAAAATGAGAAAAGGTTGCTTTCTTTATGTAATCAAAATCCTTATGAATGTCGCTATCTTTTTTAATCTCTGAGATGGTGTTGAAGCATTTCCTTGCCTGGGCTTGTTTGTGGAAAAAAGCAGTGTTCCTATCCCCTGCTTTGAGCCAAATATTATGAGATTTTAATCTCCAATACTCTTCTTCAGCTAAGCAAGCTTTGTGATAGCGTTGTTGCAGCTGAGCTTCTTGATCTAATAACTCCTTTGTGAGTATAGTGTTCTCCATACAAGTTTGATGGGAAATAAGAGAGGCTTTAATGGATTTCCTTTTTGTATTTGGAATGGACAGAGTTTTGACCCATCTTTTTAGAGCTACTTTTACCCTTCTAAGCTTTTTCTCCCAAATATAGAAAGGCGATCCTTTAACTGGCTGATTCCAGCATTCCTTGACAGTTTGCATGAAGTGTAGCTCCTTTACGCAGAGAGGGTTGAATCTAAAGGGGATAGGACCCAAATCAGGGTGAGATAGAAGTTCTAGCTTTATGGGCTTATGGTCCAAGATGCTGCTAGCAAGAATATGCATTCTGGGCTCTAAACCTAGCAAAAAATAGGAGCTTTGAATAATAAATCTATCTAGCCTAACAGCAATATGTCCAGGGCCCACTCTTTTATTAGACCAAGAGTACTTACCGGAAGAAGGTTTGATATCCAGCAGGTCCTAGTCCTGCATTATGTCCTCCACCCATTCCATTGCCGGGTCTCGAACTACGTTGCCTCCCCTTTTTCTGATGGATGAAAAGTGAGATTGAGGTCTCCAACAATAATTATATTTTCTAGGTTTTTCAAGTCTTCTTGGTGCCTTATAGAGTCCCAACAATCTTTTTTTCCCCAACATTGACTGGAGAGTAAACATTGAACAAACAAAATGTTTCCTTAGTGTCCAAATTCTACATTTTCAACAACAACCAATGAGTATTCCTAGCCTCAAATAGGACTGTAAATTTGTTGGCATTCCAAAGAGTGCCAATCCCTCCTGAGGCACCCCGGGCAGAGATTTCTCTTGCTTCACTTTTAATCCAAAGTTTCTTGCTTGCTTGAAGGAAGACTATGCCTTCTAGCTTTGTCTCCTGGATGAGAAGTAAGTCTAGGGTTTTTGTTCTGATTAGGAGCTGTTTTTTGGGCCTCGATCTCCTAAGTAGCTTCTGCCTCCTTTTGGACCTCGCCCTCCTGTGTGTTCTCTGGTTGCGAACTCAAGGGATCGTACTTATTTTCTGGAGCAGGTTTGAGTGGGATCTGCTGGGCAGTGCCCTGGTGAGGTCCTTTGCCATTAGGGCCTCCCGGCTTCTGATTCTTGAGATAGGGTTTGGATCACTTGACTTGATTCCATCCATCCTCCTTCCCCTACACTGCCTCACTGTTGGTCGGGCAGCCTCTGGTGAAGTGCCCATAAACATGGCATTTCCGGCATTTGAAGTGCAGCTACTCATAGTCCAGTTTCTGCATATGCGTCCAACTTCCGACCTTTAGTGTGATGGCCTCTAGTAGTCCCACCTCTAGATTTACTTCTACATAGATCCTGGCATAGTCATATTGGTCCTTATTATTCGCTCGGTCTATAAATTACCCCAGGGCATTTCCATTGTGCCTCAGAGAATCCCAATTCCAACAGTGCACTAGGAGATTTGGAAGTCTAACCCACACCGGGACTGCTTTGGGTACATCTACTACCGGATCGAAGTTCGGGGTCCATTTATTCAAATACAGACCCTGAGGGCCCATGAAGTATGGGCCATTTTGGAAGATCAGGTCTTTTTCGTCTTTTGATGTGAATTCGAAGAGGAAGTATCCTCTCCCCACAAAGTAAGAGGTGACACTTTCTTTGATCAATGGCGCCCAGTTTCTGTTGACCCAACTTTCAGTGGATTTTGGGGACGACCATAGCCCAGTGAATTGACTGATGAGAGCCCGTTTGGCCAACGACAGAGCAACTTGGATTGGGGTTTCTGGAGGGAGGGAGATCACAGGAATATCATCCAATCTTTTAACGAATTTCACAGCTTCAATATTTTTCCTCTTTGGAAGTCCAGCCAAGAGCCGAACGGGCTCTCATCATGCAAAGAGGCCTCAGGCGGACAGATCCGCAGGAGTCAGGTCAGCAAAGCGTAGATGAGCTCGCTGTCTACAGCTCGCGCAAGATGCGGATCTAGAATTTGGAGAGCCAAAGGTTGCAGAGCGCGCTTAATCCTTACAGCAGTTAAATTTATTTTTAAAACATTTTAAAATGTTTTTGAAACATTTTAAAATCGTTTAAAATTGTTCTTAAATCACTTTAAATTACTTTTAAAATATTTTAAATTGTTTTTAAAGCATTGTAAACTATTTTTAAAGCATTTTAAAATAATTTAAAATTGTTCTGAAAGCAATTTAAATTATTTTTGAAGTATTCTAAATAGTTTTTAAAGCATTGTAAACTGTTTTTAAAGCATTTTAAATTGTTTTGAAAGCATTTTAAAAACATTTTAAAGTACTTTAAAGCTTTTTAAATGTTTGTTAAAGCATTTTAAAAGAATTTAAAATTGTTTTTAAAACACTTTAAAGTGTTTTAAATTGTTTCTAAATTATTTTAAACTATTTTAAATTGTTTTTAAAACATTCTAAATTGTTTCAAAAATATTTTAAATTGTTTTTAAAGCATTTAAAATTGTTTTTAAAGCGTTTAAAATTGTTTTTAAAACATTTTAAAAAGGTTTTAAAGCATTTTCAATTGTTGTTAAAGCAGTTAAAATTATTTTTAAAACATTCTAAAATTTTTCTGAAACATTTTAAAATCATTTAAAATTGTTCTTAAATCAATTTAAATTATTTTTAAAGTATTTTAAATTTTTTTTAAAGCACTGTAAACTATTTTTAAAGAATTTTAAAATTATTTAAAATTGTTCTTAAAACAATTTAAATTATTTTTAAAATATTTTAAATTGTTTTTAAGGCATTGTAAACTATTTCTAAAGCATTTTCAAATCATTTAAAATTGTTCTTAAAGCAATTTAAATTATTTTGAAGTATTTTAAATAGTTTTTAAAGCATTTTAAATGGTTTTTAAAGCATTTTAATTTTTTTTGAAAACATTTTAAAGTACTTTAAAGCTTTTTAAATTGTTGTTAAAGAATTTTAAAAGAATTTAAAATTGTTTTTAAAACATTTTAAAGTGTTTTTAAATTATTTTGAACTATTTAAAATTGTTTTTAAAACGTTCTAAATTGTTTCAAAAACATTTTAAATTGCTTCTAAAGCATTTTAAATTGTTTTGAAAGCGTTTAAAATTGTTTTTAAAACATTTTAAAGTAGTTTAAAGCTTTTAAAATTGTTTTTAAAACATTTTAAAATGGTTTTAAAGCATTTTCAATTGTTGTTAAAGCACTTAAACTTATTTTTAAAACATTTTAAAATGTGTTTGAAACATTTTAAAATCATTTAAAATTGTTCTTAAATCAATTTAAATTATTTTTAAAGTATTTTAAATTATTTTTAAAGCATTGTAAACTATTTTTATAGCATTTTAAAATCATTTAAAACTATTCATAAAGCAATTAAATTATTTTTGTAGTATTTTAAATAGTTTTTAAAGCATTATAAACTGTTTTGAAAGCATTTTAAATTGCTTTGAAAGCATTTTAAAAACATTTTACAATACTTTAAAGCTTTTTAAATTGTTGTTAAAGCATTTTAAAAGAATTTAAAATTGTTTTTAAAACATTTTAAAGTGTTTTTAAATTATTTTGAACCATTTTAAATTGTTTTTAAAATGTTCTAAATTGTTTCAAAAACATTTTAAATTGTTTTTAAAGCATTTTAAATTGTTTTTGAAACATTTTAAAATCATTTAAATTTGTCCTTAAATCAATTTAAATTATTTTTAAAGTATTTTATATTGTTTCTAAAGCATTGTAAACTATTTTTAAAGCATTTTAAAATCATTTAAAATTGTTCTTAAAGCAATTTAAATTATTTTTTAAGTATTTTAAATAGTTTTTAAAGCATTGTAAATGGTTTTTAAAGCATTTTAAATATTTTTGAAAGTATTTTAAAAACATTTTAAAGTACTTTAAAGCTTTTTAAATTGTTGTTAAAGAATTTTAATTTGTTTTTAAAACATTTTAAAGTGTTTTTAAATTAATTTGAACTATTTTAAATTGTTTTTAAAACGTTCTAAATTGCTTCAAAAACATTTCAAATTGTTTGTAAAGCATTTTAAATTGTTTTTAAAGTGTTTAAAATTGCTTTTAAAACATTTTAAAGTACTTTAAAGCTTTTTAAATTGTTTATAAAACATTTTAAAACAATTTTAAAGCATTTTCAATTGTTGTTAAAGCACTTACACTTATTTTTAAATCATTTTAAAGCTTCTTAAATTGTTGTTGAAATATTTTAAATAATTTATAATTATTTTTAAAACATTTTACAGTGTTTTAAATTGTTTTTAAATTATTTTGAACTATTTTAAATTGTTTTTAAAACGTTCTAAATTGTTTCAAAAACATTTTAAATTGTTTCAGAAGCATTTTAAAATGTTTTTAAAGCATTTTATATTGTTTTTAAAGCGTTTAAAATTGTTTTTAAAACATTTTAAAGTACTTTAAAGCATTTTAAAAACATTTTAAAGTACTTTAAATCTCTTTAAATTGTTTTTAAAACATTTTAAAACTGTTTTAAAACATTTTGAATTGTTGTTAAAGAACTTAAACTTATTTTTAAAACATTTTAAAATGTTTTTGAAATATTTTAAAATCATTTAAAATATTTTTGAAACATTCTAAAATCATTTAAATTTGTCCTTAAACCAATTTAAATTATTTTTAAAATATTTTATATTGTTTCTAAAGCATTGTAAACTATTTTTAAATCATTTAAAATTGTTCTTAAAGCAATTTAAATTATTTTTGAAGTATTTTAAATAGTTTTTAAAGAATTGTGAATGGTTTTTAAAGCATTTTAAATTGCTTTGAAAGCATTTTAAAAACATTTTAAAGTACTTTAAAGCTTTTTAAATTGTTGTTAAAGCATTTTAAAATAATTTAAAATTGTTTTTAAAACATTTTAAAGTGCTTTTAAATTAATTTGAACTATTTTAAATTGATTTTAAAATGTTCTAAATTGCTTCAAAAACATTTCAAATTGTTTTTAAAGCATTTTAAATTGTTTTTAAATTGTTTTTAAAACATTTTAAAGTACTTTAAAGCTTTTTAAATTGTTTATAAAACATTTTAAAGTACTTTAAAGCTTTTTAAATTGTTTATAAAACATTTTAAAACAGTTTTAAAGCATTTTCAATTGTTGTTAAAGAACTTACACTTATTTTTAAAACATTTTTGAAACATTTTCAAATGATTTAAAATTGTTCTTAAATCAATTTAAATTATTTTTGAAGTATTTTAAATTGTTTTTAAAGCAATGTAAACTATTTTTAAAGCATTTTAAAATCATTTTAAATTGTTTTCAAAGAATTTTAAAAACATTTTAGAGTACTTTAAAGCTTCTTAAATTGTTGTTGAAACATTTTAAAAGAATTTATATTTGTTTTTAAAACATTTTACAGTGTTTTAAATTGTTTTTAAATTATTTTGAACTATTTTAAATTGTTTTTATAACGTTCTAAATTGTTTCAGAAACATTTTAAAATGTTTTTAAAGCATTTTATATTGTTTTTAAAGCCTTTTAAATTGTTTTTAAAACATTTTAAAGTACTTTAGAGCTTTTTAAATTGTTTTTAAGTTGTTTTTAAAGTGTTTAAAATTGTTTTTAAAACATTTTAAAGTACTTTAAAGCTTTTTAAATTGTTTTAAAAACATTTTAAAATGGTTTTAAAGCATTTTCAATTGTTGTTAAAGCACTTACACTTATTTTTAAATCATTTTAAAACATTTTTGAAACATTTTAAAATGATTTAAAATTGTTCTTAAATCAATTTAAATTATTTTTGAAGTATTTTAAATTGTTTTTAAAGCATTGTAAACTATTTTTAAAGCATTTTAAAATCATTTTAAATTGTTTTGAAAGCATTTTGAAAACGTTTTAGAGTACTTTAAAGCTTCTTGAATTGTTGTTAAAACATTTTAAAAGAATTTATAATTGTTTTTAAAACATTTTATAGTGTTTTAAATTGTTTTTAAATTATTTTGAACTATTTTAAATTGATTTTAAAACGTTCTAAATTGTTTCAAAAATATTTTAAATTGTTTCAGAGACATTTTAAAATGTTTTTAAAGCATTTTATATTGTTTTTAAAGCGTTTAATTTTTTTTTAAAACATTTTAAAGTACTTTAAAGCTTTTTAAATTGTTTTTAAAACATTTTAAAATGTTTTTAAAGCATTTTCAATTGTTGTTAAAGCAATTAAACTTATTTTAAAAGCATTTTAAAATGTTTTTGAAACATTTTAAAATCATTTAAAATTGTTATTAAATCAATTTAAATTATTTTTAAAGTATTTTAAATTGTTTTTAAAGCATTGTAAACTATCTTTAAAGCATTTCAAAATCATTTAAAATTGTTCTTAAAGCAATTTAAGTTATTTTTGAATTATTTTAAATAGTTTTTAAAGCATCGTAAATTGTTTTTAAAGCATTTTAAATTGTTTTGAAAGAATTTTAAAGCATTTTCAATTGTTGTTAAAGCACTTAAACCTATTTTTGAAACATTTTAAAATGTTTTTGAAACATTTTTAAATCATTTAAAATTCTCAAATCAATTTAAATTATTTTAAAAGTATTTTATATTGTTTCTAAAGCATTGCAAACTATTTTTAAAGCATTTTAAGGTCATTTAAAATTGTTCTTAAAGCAATCTAAATGATTTTTGATGTATTTTAAACGGTTTTTAAAGCATTTTAAATGGTTTTTAAAGCATTTTAATTTATTTTTTTTTAAACATTTTAAAGTACTTTAAAGCTTTTTAAATTGCTTTTAAAACATTTTAAAATGGTTTTAAAGCATTTTCAATTATTTTTAAACCAATTAAACTTATTCTTAGAACATTTTAAAATGTTTTTGAAACATTTTAAAATCATTTAAAACTATAAACAATTTTTAAAGAATTTTAAATTGTTTTGAAAGCATTTTAAAGCACTTTAAAGCTTTTTAATTGTTGTTAAAGCATTTTAAAAGAATTTAGAATTGTTTTTAAAACATTTTAAAGTGTTTCTAAATTATTTTGAACTATTTTAAATTGTTTTTAAAACATTCTAAATTGCTTCAAAAGCATTTTAAAGTGTTTTTAAAGCATTTTAAATTGTTTTTAAAGCATTTAAAATTGTTTTCAAAACATTTTAAAGTACTTTAAAGCTTTTCAAATCGTTTATAAAACATTTTAAAACGGGTTTAAAGCATTTTCAATTATTGTTAAAGCACTTAAACTTATTTTTAAAACATTTTAAAATAATTTAAAATTGTTCTTAAATCAATTTAAATTATTTTTAAAGTATTTTAAATTGTTTTTAAAGCATTGTAAACTATCTTTAAAGCATTTCAAAATCATTTAAAATTGTTCTTAAAGCAATTTAAGTTATTTTTGAATTATTTTAAATAGTTTTTAAAGCATCGTAAATTGTTTTTAAAGCATTTTAAATTATTTTGAAAGAATTTTAAAGCATTTTCAATTGTTGTTAAAGCACTTAAACCTATTTTTGAAACATTTTAAAATGTTTTTGAAACATTTTAAAATCATTTAAAATTCTCCTTAAATCAATTTAAATTATTTTAAAAGTATTTTATATTGTTTCTAAAGCATTGTAAACTATTTTTAAAGCATTTTAAGGTCATTTAAAATTGTTCTTAAAGCAATCTAAATGATTTTTGATGTATTTTAAATGGTTTTTAAAGCATTTTAAATGATTTTTAAAGCATTTTAATTTATTTTTTTTAAACATTTTAAAGTACTTTAAAGCTTTTTAAATTGTTTTTAAAACATTTTAAAATGGTTTTAAAGCATTTTCAATTATTGTTAAACCACTTAAACTTATTCTTAGAACATTTTAAAATGTTTTTGAAACATTTTAAAATCATTTAAAACTGTAAACAGTTTTTAAAGCATTTTAAATTGTTTTGAAAGCATTTTAAAGCACTTTAAAGCTTTTTAATTGTTGTTAAAGCATTTTAAAATAATTTAGAATTGTTTTTAAAACATTTTAAAGTGTTTCTAAATTATTTTGAACTATTTTAAATTGTTTTTAAAACATTCTAAATTGCTTCAAAAGCATTTTAAAGTGTTTTTAAAGCATTTTAAATTGTTTTTAAAGCATTTAAAATTGTTTTCAAAACATTTTAAAGTACTTTAAAGCTTTTCAAATCGTTTATAAAACATTTTAAAACGGGTTTAAAGAATTTTCAGTTATTGCTAAAGCACTTAAACTTATTTTTAAAACATTTTAAAATAATTTAAAATTGTTCTTAAATCAATTTAAATTATTTTTAAAGTATTTTAAATTGTTTCTAAAGCATCGTAAACTATTTTTAAAGCATTTTAAATTGTTTTGAAAGAATTTTAAGAACATTTTGGAGTACTTTAAAGCTTTTTAAATTGTTGTTAAAGCGTTTTAATAGAATTTAAAATTGTTTTTAAAACATTTTAAAGTGCTTTAAATTGTTTTTAAATTATTTTGAACTAATTTAAATTGTTTTTAAAACGTTCCAACTTGTTTCAAAAACATTTTAAATTGTTTTTAAAGCATTTTAAGTTTTTTTTAAAGTGTTTAAAATTGTTTTTAAAACATTTTAAAGTACTTTAAAGCTTTTTAAATTGTTTTTAAAACATTATAAAATGGTTTTAAAGCATTTTCAATTGTTGTTAAACCACTTAGACTTATTTTTAAAACATTCTAAACTGTTTTTGAAACATTTTAAAATCATTTAAAATTGTTTTTAAATCAATTTAAATTATTTTTAAAGTATTTTAAATTGTTTTTAAAGCATTGTAAACTATTTTTAAATCATTTAAAATTGTTTTTAAAGCAATTTAAATTAGTTTTGAAGTATTTTAAATAGTTTTTAAAGCATTGTAAACAGTTTTTAAAGCATTTTAAATTGTTTTGAAAGCATTTTAAAGTACTTTAAAGCTTTTTAAATTGTTGTTAATGCATTTTAAAATAATTTAAAATTGTTTTTAAAACATTTTAGAGTGTTTTAAATTGTTTTTAAATTATTTTGAACTATTTTAAAGTGTTTTTAAAACATTCTAAATTGTTTCAAAAACATTTTAAATTGTTTTTAAAGCATTTTAAATTGTTTTTAAAGCATTTAAATTTGTTTTTAAAACATTTTCAAGTACTTTAAAGCTTTTTAAATTGTTTATAAAACAATTTTTAAAACGTGTTTAAAGCATTTTCAATTGTTGTTAAAGCACTTAATCTTATTTTTAAAACATTTTAAAATGTTTTTGAAATATTTTAAAATCATTTAAAATTGTTCTTAAATCAATTTAAATTATTTTTGAAGTATTTTAATTTTTTTAAAGCATTTCAAATTATTTTTAAAGAATTTTAAAATCATTTTAAATTGTTTTGAAAGCGTTTTAAATTGTTTTGGAAGCATTTTAAAGTACTTTAAAGATTTTTAAATCGTTTTTAAAGCATTTTAAAAGAATATGAAATTGTTTTTAAAACATTTTAAAGTGTTTTTTAAATTATTTTGAACTATTTTAAAGTGTTTTTAAAACTTTCTAAATTGTCTCAAAAACATTTTAAATTGTTTTTAAAGCATTTTAAATTGTTTTTAAAGCGTTTAAATCCTTTTGAAAGCATTTTAAATTGTTTTGAAAGCATTTTAAAAACATTTTAAATTACTTTAAAGCTCTTTAAACTGTTTTTAAGACATTTTAAAACGGTTTTAAAGCATTTTCAGTTGTTGTTAAAGCACTTAAACTTATTTTTAAAACATTTTAAAATGTTTTTGAAACGTTTTAAAATCATTTAAAATTGTTCTTAAATCAATTTAAATTATTTTTAAAGTATTTTATATTAATTCTAAAGCATTGTAAACTATTTTTAAAGCATTTTAAAATCATTTAAATTGTTCTTAAAGAAATTTAAATTATTTTTAAAATATTTTAAATAGTTTTTAGAGCATTGTAAATGGTTTTTAAAGCATTTTAAATTGTTTTGAAAGCATTTTAAATTGTTTTGAAAGCATTTTAAAAACATTTTAAAGTACTTTAAAGCTTTTTAAATTGTTGTTAAAGGATTTTAAAAGATTTTAAAATTGTTTTTAAAACATTTTAAAGTGTTTTTAAATTATTTTGAACTATTTAAAATTGTTTTTAAAACGTTCTAAATTGCTTCAAAAACATTTCAAATTGTTTTTAAAACATTTTAAATTGTTTTTAAAGCGTTTAAAATTGTTTTTAAAACATTTTAAAGTACTTTAAAGCTTTTTAAATTGTTTATAAAACATTTTAAATCCGTTTTAAGGGATTTTCAATTGTTGCTAAAGCACTTACACTTATTTTTAAAACGTTTTTGAAACATTTTAAAATGATTTAAAATTGTTCTTAAATCAATTTAAATTATTTTTGAAGTATTTTAAATTGTTTTTAAAGCATTGTAAACTATTTCAAAGTATTTTAAAATCATTTTAAATTGTTTTCAAAGCATTTTAGAAACATTTTAGAGTACTTTAAAACTTCTTAAATTGTTGTTGAAACATTTTAAAAGAATTTATAATTGTTTTTAAAACATTTTACAGTGTTTTAAATTGTTTTTAAATTATTTTGAACTATTTTGAATTGTTTTTAAAACGTTCTAAATTGTTTCAAAAACATTTTAAATTGTTTCAGAAACATTTTAAATTTTTTTTGAAGCACTTTATATTGTTTTTAAAGCGTTTGAAATTGTTTTAAAAACATTTTAAAGTACTTTAAAGCTTTTTAAATTGTTTTTAAAACATTTTAAAATCATTTAAAATTGATATTAAATCATTTTAAATTATTTTTAAAGTAATTTAAATTGGTTTTAAAGCATTGTAAACTATTTTTAAAGCATTTCAAAATCATTTAAAATTGTTCATAAAGCAATTTATATTATTTTTGAATTATTTTAAATAGTTTTTAAAGCGTCGTTAACTGTTTTTAAAGCATTTTAAATTGTTTTGAAAGAATTTTATAATCATTTTAAATTACTTTAAATATTTTTAAATTGCTGTTAAAGCATTTTGAAGGAATTTAAAATTGATTTTAAAACATTTTAAAGTGTTTTTAAATTATTTTGAACTATTTAAAATTGTTTTAAAATGTTCTAAATTGTTTCAAAAACATTTTAAATTGCTTTTGAAACATTTTAAATTGTTTTCAAAGCGTTTAAAATTGTTTTAAAAACATTTTAAAGTACTTTAAAGCTTTATAAATTGTTTTTAAAACATTTTAAAACGGTTTTAAAGCATTTTCAGTTCTCGTTAAAGTGCTTAAACTTATTTTTGAATTATTTTAAAATGATTTAAAATTGTTCTTAAATCAATTTAAATTATTTTTAAAGTATTTTAAATTGTTTTTAAAGAATTACAATCTGTTTTTAAAGCATTTTAAAATCATTTAAAATTGTTCTTAAAGCAATATAAATTATTTTTGATATATTTTAAACAGTTTTTAAAGCATTGTAAACAGTTTTTAAAGCATTTTAAACTGTTTTGAAAGCATTTTAAAAACATTTTAAAGTACTTTAAAGCTTTTCAAATCGTTGCTAAAACGTTTTAAAAGAATTTAAAATTGTTTTTAAAAAATTCTAAAGTGTTTTAAATTGTTTATAAATTCTTTTGAACTGTTTTAAATTGTTTTTAGAACCTTCTAAATTGTTTCAAAAACATTTTAAATTGTTTTTAAAGCATTTTAAGTTTTTTTTGAAGTGTTTATTTATTTTTTAATATTTTAAAGTACTTTAAAGTTTTGTAAATTGCTTTTAAAACATTTTAAAACAGTTTTAAAGCATTTTCAATTGTTGTTAAACAACTTAAACTTATTCTTAAAACATTTTAAAATGTTTTTGAAATATTTTCAAATCATTTAAAATTGTTTTTAAATAAATTTAAATTATTTTTAAAGTATTTTAAATTGATTCTAAAGCATTGTAAACTATTTTTAAAGCATTTTAAAATCATTTAAAATTGTTCTTAAATCAATTTAAATTATTTTTGAAGTATTTTAAATAGTTTTTAAAGCACTGTAAACGGTTTTTAAACCATTTAAAGTGTTTTGAAAGCATTTTAAAGCACTTTAAAGCTTTTTAATTGTTGTTAAAGCATTTTAAAAGAATTTAAAATTATTTTTAAAACATTTTAAAGTGTTTCTAAATTATTTTGAAGTATTTTAAATTGTTTTTAAAATGTTCTAAATTGTTTCAAAAACATTTTAAATTGTTTTTAAAGCATTTTAAATTGTTTTTGATGCATTTAAAATTGTTTTCAAAACATTTTAAAGTACTTTAAAGCCTTTTAAATTGTTTATAAAACATTTTAAAATGGGTTTAAAGCATTTTCAATTGTTGTTAAAGCACTTAAACTTATTTTTAAAACATTTTAAAATGTTTTTGAAACATTTTAAAACATTTTAAAATAATTTAAAATTGTTCTTAAATCAATTTAAATTATTTTTAAAGTATTTTAAATTCTTTTAAAGCATTTTAAACTATTTTTAAAGCATTTTAAATTGTTTTGAATGACTTTTAAAAACATTTTAGAGTACTTTAAAGCGTTTTAATAGAATTTAAAATTGTTTATAAAACATTTTAAAGTGCTTTAAATTGTTTTTAAAACGTTCCAACTTGTTTCAAAAACATTTAAATTGTTTTTAAAGCATTTTAATTTGTTTTTAAAATGTTTAAAATTGTTTTTAAAACATTTTCAAGTACTTTAGAGCTTTTTAAATTGTTTTTAAAACATTTTAAAACGGTTTTAAAGCATTTTCAATTGTTGTTAAACCACGCAGACTTATTTTTAAAACATTTGAAAATGTTTTTGAAACATTTTAAAATAATTTAAAATTGTTTTAAAATCAATTTAAATTATTGTTAAAGTATTTTAAATTGTTTTTGAAGCATTTTAAACTATTTTTTAATCATTTTTAAATCATTTAAAATTGTTTTTAAAGATATTTAAATTACTTTTGAAGTATTTTAAATAGTTTTTAAAGCATTGTAAACGGTTTTGAAGCATTTTAAGTATTTTTGAAAGCATTTTAAAGTACTTTAAAGCTTTTTAAAGCACTTAATCTTATTTTTAAAACATTTTAAAATGTTTTGAAAGCATTTTAAATTATTTTGAAAGCATTTTAAAAACATTTTAAAGTAATTTAAAGCTCTTTAAATTGTTTTTAAAACATTTTAAAACAGTTTTAAAGCATTTTTCAGTTGTTGTTAAAGCACTTAAACTTATTTTTAAAACATTTTAAAATGTTTTTGAAACATTTTAAAATCATTTAAAATTGTTCTTAAATCAATTTAAATTATTTTTAAAGTATTTTATATAGTTTCTAAAGCATTGTAAACTATTTTTAAAGTACTTTAAAATCATTTAAAATTCTTCTTAAAGCAATTTAAATTATTTTTGAAGTATTTTAAATTGTTTTGAAAGCATTTTAAAAACATTTTAAAATACTTTAAAGCTTTTTAAATTGTTGTTAAAGCATTTTAAAAGAATTTAAAATTGTTTTTAAAACATTTTAAAGTGTTTTTAAATTATTTTGAACTATTTTAAATTGTTTTTAAAACATTCTAAATTGCTTCAAAAACATTTCAAATTGTTTTTAAATTGTTTTTAAAGGATTTAATTTTTTTTTTAAAACATTTTAAAGTACTTTAAAGCTTTTTAAATTGTTTTTAAAACATTTTAAAATGGGTTTAAAGAATTTTCAATTGTTGTTAAAGCACTTACACTTATTTTTAAAACATATTTAATACATTTTTGAAACCTTTTAAAATGATTTAAAATTGTTCTTAAATCAATTTAAATTATTTTTGAAGTATTTTAAATTGTTTTTAAAGCATTGTAAACTATTTTTAAAGCATTTTAAAATGATTTAAAATTGTTTTGAAGCATTTTAAAAAAAAATAGAGTACTTTAAAGCTTCTTAAATTGTTGTTAAAGCATTTTAAAAGAATTTATAATTGTTTTTAAAACATTTTACAGTGTTTTAAATTATTTTGAACTATTTTAAATAGTTTTTAAAACATTCTAAATTGTTTCAATAAGATTTTAAATTGTTTCAAAAACATTTTAAATTGTTTTTAAAGCATTTCATATTGTTTTTAAAGCGTTTAAAATTGTTTTTAAAACATTTTAATGTACTTTAAAGCTTTTTAAATTGTTTTTAAAACATTTTAAAATGGTTTTAATGCATTCTCAATTGTTGTTAAAGCACTTAAACGTATTTTAAAAACATTTTAAAATGTTTTTGAAACATTTTGAAACATTTTAAAATCATTTCAAATTGTTGTTAAATCAATTTAAATTATTTTTAAAGTATTTTAAATTGTTTTTAAAGCATTGTAAACTATTTTTAAAGCATTTGAAAATCATTTAAAATTGCTCTTAAAGATATTTAAATTATTTTTGAATTATTTTAAATAGTTTTTAAAGTGTCGTAAACTGTTTTTAAAGCATTTTATATTGTTTTGAAATAATTTTGAAAACATTTTAAAGTACTTTAAAGCTTTTTAAATTGTTGTTAAAGCATTTTGAAAGAATTTAAAATTGTTTTTAAAACATTTAAAGTGTTTTTAAATTATTTTGAACTATTTAAAATTGTTTTTAAAATGTTCTAAATTGTTTCAAAAACATTTTCAATTACTTTTGAAACATTTTAAATTGTTTTCAAAGCGTTTAAAATTGTTTTAAAAACATTTTAAAGTAATTTAAAGCTTTTTAAATTGTTTTTAAAACATTTTAAAATGGTTTTAAAGCATTTTCAATTGTTGTTAAAGCACTTAAACTTATTTTTGAAACATTTTAAAATGTTTTTGAAACATTTTAAAATCATTTAAAATTGTTCTTAAATCAATTTAAATTATTTTTAAAGTATTTTATATTGTTTCTAAAGCATTGTAAACTATTTTTAAAGCCTTTTAAAATCATTTAAAATTGTTCTTAAAGCAATTTAAATTATTTTTATGTATTTTAAACAGTTTTTAAAGTATTGTAAACGGTTTTTAAAGCATTTTAAACTGTTTTGAAAGCATTTTAAAAACATTTTTAAGTCCTTACTTTTTAAATTGTTGTTAAAGCATTTTAAAAGAATTTAAAATTGTTTTTAAAACATTTTAAAGTGTTTTTAAATTATTTTGAACTATTTTAAATTGTTTTTAAAATGTTCTAAATTGCTTCAAAAACATTTCAAATTGTTTTTAAAGCATTTTAAATTGTTTTTAAAGCGTCTAAAATTGTTTTTAAAACATTTTAAAGTACTTTAAAGATTTTTAAATTGTTTATAAAACATTTTAAAACGGTTTTAAAGCATTTCCAATTGTTGTTAAAGCACTTTAAAATATTTTTGAAGTATTTTAAATTGTTTTTAAAGCATTTCAAAAACATTTTAGAGTACTTTAAAGCTTCTTAAATTGTTGTTAAAACATTTTAAAAGAATTTATAATTGTTTTTGAAAAATTTTACAGTGTTTTAAATTGTTTTTAAATTATTTTGAACTATTTTAAATTGTTTTTAAAATGTTCTAAATTGTTTCAAAAACATTTTAAATTGTTTTAGAAACATTTTAAATTGTTTTTAAAATGTTCTAAATTGTTTCAAAAATCAATTTAAATTATTTTTAAAGTATTTTAAATTGTTTTTAAAGCATTGTAAACTATTTTTAAAGCATTTCAAAATCATTTAAAATTGTTCTTAAAGCAATTTAAATTATTTTTGAATTATTTTAAATGGTTTTTAAAGCGTCGTAAACTGTTTTTAAAGCATTTTAAATTGTTTTGAAAGAATTTTAAAAACATTTTATAGTACTTTAAAGCTTTTTAAATTGATGTTAAAACATTTTGAAATAATTTACAATTGTTTTTAAAACATTTTAAACTGATTTTAAATTATCTTGAACTATATACAATTGTTTTTAAAATGTTCTAAATTGTCTCAAAAACATTTTAAATTGCTTTTGAAGCATTTTAAATTGTTTTTAAAGCATTTAAAATTGTTTTAAAAACATTTTAAAGTACTTTAAATCTTTCTAAATTGTTTTTAAAACATTTTAAAACGGTTTTAAATCATTTTTGATTGTTGTTAAAGCACTTAAAATTATTTTTGGAACATTTTAAAATGATTTAACGCCTTTTAAAATAATTTAAAATTGTTTTTAAAACATTTTAAAGTGTTTTTAAATTATTTTGAACTATTTCAAATTGTTTTTAAAACGTTCTAAATTGTTTCAAGAACATTTTAAATTGTTTTTAAAGCATTTTAAATTGTTTTTAAAGCATTGTAAACTATTTTTAAAGCATTTTAAATTGTTTTGAAAGAATTTTAAGAACATTTTAGAGTACTTTAAAGCTTTTTAAATTGTTGTTAAAGCATTTTAATAGAATTTAAAATTGTTTTTAAAACATTTTAAAGTACATTAAAGCTTTTTAAATTGTTTTTAAAACATTTTAAAATGGTTTTAAAGCATTTTAAATTGTTGTTAAACCACTCAGACTTATTTTTAAAACATTTTAAAATGTTTTTGAAACATTTTAAAATCATTTGAAATTGTTTTTAAATCAATTTAAATTATTTTTAAAGTATTTTAAATTGTTTTTAAAGCACTGTAAACTATTTTTAAATCATTTAAAATTGTACTTCAAGAAATTTAAATTACTTTTGAAGTATTTTAAATAGATTTTAAAGCATTGTAAACGATTTTTAAAGCATTTAAAATTGTTTTGAAAGCATTTTAAAGTATTTTAAAGCTTTTTAAATTGCTGTTAATGCATTTTAAAAGAATTTAAAATTGTTTTTAAAACATTTTAGAGTTTTTTAAATTGTTTTTAAATTATTTTGAACTATTTTAAAGTGTTTTTAAAACATTCTAAATTGTTTCAATAACATTTTAAATTGTTTTTAAAGCATTTTAAATTGTTTTGCGTTTAAAATTGTTTTTAAGACATTTTAAAGTACTTTAAATCTTTTTAAATTGCTTATAAAACATTTTAAAACGGGTTTAAAGCATTTTTCAATTATTGTTAAAGCACTTATTCTTATTTTTAAAAAAAATTAATTATTTTTGAAATATTTTGAAATATTTTAAAACATTTTAAAATCATTTAAAATTGTTCTTAAATCAATTTAAATTATTTTTGAAGTATTTTAAATTGTTTTTAAAGCATTGCAAACTATTTTTAAAGAATTTTAAAATCATTTTAAATTGTTTTGAAAGCATTTTAAATTGTTTTGAAAGAATTTTAAAAGCATTTTTACTTTAAATATTTTTAAATTGTTGTTAAAGCATTTTAAAAGAATTTAAAATTGTTTTTAAAATATTTTAAAGTGTTTTAAATTGTTTTTAAATTATTTTGAACTATTTTAAAGTGTTTTTAAAACTTTCTAAATTGTTTCAAAAACATTCTAAATTATTTTTAAAGCATTTTAAATTATTTTGAAAGCATTTAAATCGTTTTGAAAGCATTTTAAATTGTTTTTAAAGAATTTTAAAACAGTTTTAAAGCATTTTCAATTGTTGTTAAAGCACTTAAACTTATTTTTAAAACATTTTAAAATGTTTTTGAAACATTTCAAAATCATTTAAAATTATTCTTAAATCAATTTAAATTATGTTTAAAGTATTTTATATTGTTTCTAAAGCTTTGTAAACTATTTTTAAAGCATTTCAAAATCATTTAAAATTGTTCTTAAAGCAATTTAGATTATTTTTGAATTATTTTAAATAGTTTTTAAAGCGTCGTAAACTGTTTTTAAAGCATTTTAAATTGTTTTGAAAGAATTTTAAAAACATTTTAAAGTACTTTAAAGCTTTTTAAATTGTTGTTAAAGCATTTTGAAAGAATTTAAAATTGTTTTTAAAACATTTTAAAGTGTTTTTAAATTATTTTGAACTATTTAAAATTGTTTTTAAAATGTTCTAAATTGTTTCAAAAACATTTTAAATTGCTTTTGAAGCATTTTAAAATGTTTTTAAAGCGTTTAAAATTGTTTTAAAAACATTTGAAAGTACTTAAAAGCTTTTTAAATTGTTTTTAAAACATTTTAAAACGGTTTTAAAGCATTTTCAATTGTCGTTAAAGCACTTAAACTTATTTTTGAAACATTTTAAAATGTTTTTGAAACATTTTAAAATCATTTAAAATTGTTCTTAAAGCAATTTAAATTATTTTTGAAGTATTTTAAATAGTTTTTAAAGCACTGTAAACAGTTTTTAAAGCATTTTAAATTGTTTTAAAAGCATTTTAAAACACTTTAAAGCTTTTTAATTGTTGTTAAAGCATTTTAAAAGAATTTAAAATTCTTTAAAACATTTTAAAGTGTTTTTAAATTATTTTGAACTATTTTAAATTGTTTTTAAAATGATCTAAATTGTTTCAAAAACATTTTAAATTGTTTCAAAAGCATTTCAAATTGTTTTTAAAGCGTTTAAAATTGTTTTCAAAACATTTTAAAATACTTTAAAGCTTTTTAAATTGTTTATAAAACATTTTAAAATACTTTAAAGCTTTTTAAATTGTTTATAAAACATTTTAAAATGGGTGTAAAGCATTTTCAATTGTTGTTAAAGCACTTAAACTTATTTTTAAAAAAATTTAAAATGCTTTTGAAACATTTTAAAATAATTTAAAATTGTTCTTAAATCAATTTAAATTATTTTTAAAGTATTTTAAATTGTTTTTAAAGCATTTTAAACTATTTTTAAAGCATGTTAAATTGTTTTGAAAGAATTTTAAGAACATTTTAGAGTACTTTAAAGCTTTTTAAATTGTTGTCAAAGCGTTTTATAGAATTTAAAATTGTTTTTAAAATATTTTAAAGTGCTTTAAATTTTTTTTAAATTATTTTGAACTAATTCAAATTGTTTTTAAAACGTTCCAACTTGTTTCAAAAACATTTTAAATTGTTTTTAAAGCATTTTAAGTTGTTTTTAAAGTGTTTAAAATTGTTTTTAAAACGGTTTTAAAGCATTTTCAATTGTATTTAAACCACTCAGACTTATTTTTAAAACATTTTAAAATGTTAAAATTGTTTTTAAATCAATTTAAATTATTTTTAAAGTATTTTAAATTGTTTTTAAAGCATTGTAAACTATTTTTAAATCATTTAAAATTGTTTTTAAAGCAATTTAAATTACTTTTGAAGTATTTTAAATAGTTTTTAAAGCATTGTAAACGGTTTTTAAAGCATTTTAAATTGTTTTGAAAGAATTTTAAAGTACTTTAAAGCTTTTTAAATTGCTGTTAATGCATTTTAAAAGAATTTAAAATTGTTTTTAAAACATTTTAGAGTGTTTTAAATTGTTTTTAAATTATTTTGAACTATTTTAAAGTGTTTTTAAAACATTCTAAATTGTTTCAAAAACATTTTAAATTGTTTTTAAAGCATTTTAAATTGTTTTTAAAGCATTTAAATTGTTTTTAAAATATTTTGAAGTACTTTAAAGCTTTGTAAATTGTTTATAAAACAATTTTTAAATAGGTTTAAAGCATTTTCAATTGTTGTTGAAGAACTTAATCTTATTTTTAAAATATTTGAAAATGTTTTTGAAATATTTTAAAACATTTTAAAATCATTTAAAATTGTTATTAAATTAATTTAAATTATTTTTGAAGTATTTTAAATTATTTTTAAAGCATTGCAAACTATTTTCAAAGAATTTTAAAATCATTTTAAATTGTTTTGAAAGTGTTTTAAATTGTTTTGGAAGCCTTTTAAAGTACTTTAAAGATTTTTAAATTGTTGTTAAAGCATTTTAAAAGAATTTAAAATTGTTTTTAAAACATTTTAAAGTGTTTTTAAGTTATTTTGAACTATTTTAAAGTGTTTTTAAAACTTTCTAAATTGTTTCAAAAACATTTTAAATTGTTTTTAAAGCATTTTAATTTTTTTTTAAAGCGTTTAAACCGTTTTGAAAGCATTTTAAAAACATTTTAAAGTACTTTAAAGCTCTTTAAATTGTTTTTAAAACATTTTAAAAAGGTTTTAAAACATTTTCAATTGTTGTTAAAGCACTTAAACTTATTTTTAAAACATTTTAAAATGTTTTTGAAGCATTTTAAAATCATTTGAAATTGTTATTAAATCAATTTAAATTATTTTTAAGGTATTTTAAATTGTTTTTAAAGCATTGTAAAATATTTTTAAAGCATTTCAAAATCATTTAAAATTGTTATTAAAGCAATTTAAATTATTTTTGAATTATTTTAAATAGTTTTTAAAGCATTGTAAACGGTTTTTAAAGCATTTTAAACTGTTTTGAAAGCATTTTAAAAACTTTTTAAAGTACTTTAAAGCTTTTTAAATTGTTGCTAAGGTGTTTTAAAAGAATTTAAAATTGTTTTTAAAATGGAAAAACTTTGGCAAAGTGGGTCATTTGGCAACATCATAGAGCATGAGCATGATTGATTTGGACTCATGACATAGTAGGAAGACTGGTAGGAAGACAGTGACAAATTATTGTGTAACAATGTTTTTGAAACATTTTAAAATCATTTAAAATTGTTCTTAAATCGATTTAAATTATTTTTGATGTATTTTATATTGTTTCTAAAGCATTGTAAACTATTTTTGAAGCATTTTAAAATCATTTAAAATTGTTCTTAAAGCAATTTAAATTATCTTTGATGTATTTTAAACAATTTTTAAAGCATTGTAAATGGTTTTTAAAGCATTTTAAATTGTTTTGAAAACATTTTTAAAAACATTTTAAAGTATTTTAAAGCTTTTTAAATTGTTTCTAAAGTGTTTTAAGACAATTTAAAATTGTTTTTAAAACATTATAAAGTGTTTTAAATTGTTTGTAAATTATTTTGAACTATTTTAAATTGCTTTAAAATGTCCTAAATTGTTTTTAAAGAATTTTAAGTTGTTTTTAAAGTGTTTAATTTATTTTTTATTAAACATTTTAAAGTACTTTAAAGCTTTTTAAATTGTTTTTAAAACATTTTAAAACGGTTTTAAAGCATTTTCAATTGTTGTTAAACCACTTAAACTTATTCCCAAAACGTTTTAAAATGTTTTTGAAACATTTTAAAATCATTTAAAATTGTTTTTAAATCAATTTAACTTATTTTTAACTTATTTTAAATTGTTTCTAAAGCATTGTAAACTATTTTTAAAGCATTTTAAAATCATTTAAAATTGTCCTTAAAGCAATTTAAATTATTTTTGAAGTATTTTAAATAGTTTTTAAAGCACTGTAAATGGTTTTTAAAGCATTTTAAAGCACTTTAAAGCTTTTTAATTGTCGTTAAAGCATTTTAAAAGAATTTAAAATTGTTTTTAAAACATTTTAAAGTGTTTTTAAATTATTTTGAACTTTTTTAAATTGTTTTTAAAACGTTCTAAATTGTTTCAAAAAAAAATTAAATTGTTTTTAAAGCATTTTAAATTGTTTTTAAAGTGTTTAAAATTGTTTTTAAAACATTTTAAAGTACTTTAAAGCTTTTTAAATTGTTTATAAAACATTTTAAAACAGGTTTAAAGCAATTGTTGTTAAAGCACTTAAACTTATTTTTAAAACATTTTAAAATGTTTTTGAAACATTTAAAAATAATTTAAAATTGTTCTTAAAGCAATTTAAATTATTTTTGGAGTACTTTAAATAGTTTTTAAAGCATTGTAAATGGTTTTTAAGGCATTTTAAATTGTTTTGAAAGCATTTTAAAAACATTTTAAACTACTTTAAAGCTTTTTAAATTGTTGTTAAAGCATTTTAAAAGAATTTAAAATTGTTTTTAAATCATTTTAAAGTGTTTTCAAATTATTTTGAACTATTTTAAATTGTTTTTAAAACGTTATAAATTGCTTCAAAAACATTTCAAATTGTTTTTAAAGAATTTTAAATTGTTTTAAAAATATTTTAAAGTACTTTAAAGCTTTTTAAATTGTTTATAAACATTTTTAAATGATTTTAAAGCATTTTCAATTGTTCTTAAAGCACTTACACTTATTTTTAAAACATTTTAAAACGTTTTTGAAACATTTAAAAATGATGTAAAATAGTTCTTAAATCAATTTAAATTATTTTTGAAGTATTTCAAATTGTTTTTAAAGCATTGTAAACTATTTTTAAAGCATTTTAAAATCATTTTAGAGTACTTTAAAGCTTCTTAAATTGTTGTTAAAACATTTTAAAAGAATTTATAATTGTTTTTAAAACATTTTACAGTGTTTTAAATTGTTTTAAAATTATTTTGAACTATTTTAAATTGTTTTTAAAATGTTCTAAATTGTTTCAAAAACATTTTAAATCGTTTCAGAAACATTTTAAATTGTTTTTAAAGCGTTTAAAATTGTTTTTAAAACATTTTAAAGTACTTTAAAGCTTTTTAAATTGTTTTTAAAACATTTTAAAAAGGTTTTAAAGCATTTTCAATTGTTGTTAAAGCACTTAAACTTATTTTAAAAACATTTTAAAAATTTTAAAAATAATTTAAAATTGTTATTAAATCAATTTAAATTATTTTTAAAGTATTTTAAATTGTTTTTAAAGCATTGTTTGAAGCATTTCAAAATCATCTAAAATTGTTCTTAAAGAAATTTAAATTATTTTTGAATTATTTTAAATAGTTTTTAAAGTGTCGTATACTATTTTTAAAGCATTTTAAATTGTTTTGAAAGAATTTTAAAAATATTTTAAAGTACTTTAAAGCTTTTTAAAGTGTTGTTAAAGCATTTTGAAAGAGTTTAAAATTGTTTTTAAAACATTTTAAAGTGTTTTTAAATTATTTTTAACTATTTAAAATTGTTTTTAAAATGTTCTAAATTGTTTCAAAAACATTTTAAATTGCTTTTGAAGCATTTTAATTTGTTTTTAAAGCATTTAAAATTGTTTTAAAAACATTGTAAATTACTTTAAAGCTTTTTAAATTGTTTTTAAAATATTTTAAATCAGCTTTAAAGCATTTTCAATTGTTGTTAAAGCACTTAAACTTATTTTTGAAACATTTTAAAATGTTTGTTGTGGAGGTAAATCCCCTCGCGGACAGAGGCGATCCCTACTAGTCCAAATAGGGTCTAGCAACAATCAAACAACGTTAACACGCAGGTTCCTAATTGTAAATTAAAGACCGATGATGAAGGCCTACCTGGATTCCAACGCTAGTACTTGTAGAAGAGTCGACACTCCCATTCCTTTGCTCGGCTAGTCACAGTCCCCATGATCCTCGTGCACGGACACCTGCACATGCAAAGAACGATACAAACACAAGCATAAAATCCAATAGATGCAACTATATATTAGTCAGAAAGGATATAACTCAAACACCATCACAAAGACAATAAGAGTGGAACCATAATGATAGTCATCTATTATTGATAAACAAAGAAGAATACAACCATACTTTTAACTTAAAATCCTTCTCAAGAGGGTCCAGGGAGAAAGTTCCTCAAGCATTCACCCTTGAAGGTAGATCTCCCAAGACAAAACTCTCTCTCTCTCACAAGTTTACACAATATCAAAACACTTCAAACCTTCCTTAAACTCTCTAACAATCCCACACTTGTCACACTAGCTACCTATCAAGCTCACATGCTATCAACAACACTGCAAACACTATGAATTCCAATCTAGTAGCTCATAGCAATGGTGGAGGCTTAAATAGGAGAAGGAGTCTCCATGAATGGTGGGAGGATGAGCTTATCTACAAGGAAGGTGGCTCAAATGACGAAACAAACATGCCAGAGAAGCGAGCGTGACATATACAAGGCCAACATCCAGGTATGGAGTCATCTGGAAGGACGGTTGTTAGAACAAACTTGCCCAGACTGGATCATCACGGGTGGATAACTGTACTGGAGCACTGACATCGCTACTACATAACGGAGAAAGTCATGTCATCGCAATCAAATATAAGCAACAGTCGCGCTATCTCATGAAATTCGACCATCGCGGGAATGACGTGTACTTCCGCGATGGCAGCACGTTCGGTCTGTTTTGGAGCGCTCATTAGCGCGTTTATTTTTACAACAGTCGCGATGATGGAAAAACTTTGGCAAAGTGGGTCATTTGGCAACATCAGAGAGCATGAGCATGATTGATTTGGACTCATGACATAGTAGGAAGACTGGTAGGAAGACAATGACAAATTACTGTGTAACAATGTTTTTGAAACATTTTAAAATCATTTAAAATTGTTCTTAAATCAATTTAAATTATTTTTGATGTATTTTATATTGTTTCTAAAGCATTGTAAACTATTTTTAAAGCATTTTAAAATCATTTAAAATTGTTCTTAAAGCAATTTAAATTATTTTTGATGTATTTTAAATAGTTTTTAAAGCATTGTAAACGGTTTTTAAAGCATTTTAAATTGTTTTGAAAACATTTAAAAAAAAAAATTAAAGTACTTTAAAGCTTTTTAAATTGTTGCTAAAGCGTTTTAAAAGAATTTAAAATTATTTTTAAAAAATATAAAGTGCTTTAAATTGTTTATAAATTCTTTTGAACTATTTTAAATTTCTTTAAAACGTTCTAAATTGTTTCAAAAACATTTTAAATTGTTTTTAAAGCATTTTAAGATGTTTTTAAAGTGTTTAATTTATTTTTTATTAAACATTTTAAAGTACTTTAAAGCTTTTTAAATTGTTTTTAAAACATTTTAAAATGGTTTTAAAGCATTTTCAATTGTTGTTAAACCACTTAAACTTATTCCCAAAATGTTTTAAAATGTTTTTGAAACATTTTAAAATCATTTAAAATTGTTTTAAAATCAATTTAAATTATTTTTAAAGTATTTTAAATTGTTTCCAAAGCATTGTAAACTATTTTTAAAGAATTTTAAAATCATTTAAAATTGTCCTTAAAGCAATTTAAATTATTTTTGAAGTATTTTAAATAGTTTTTAAAGAACTGTAAACGGTTTTTAAATCATTTTAAATTGTTTTTAAAGCATTTTAAAGCACTTTAAAGCATTTTAATTGTTGTTAAAGCATTTTAAAAGAACTTAAAATTGTTTTTTAAAACATTTTAAAATGTTTTTAAATTATTTTGAACTATTTTAAATTGTTTTTAAAACGTTCTAAATTGTTTCAAAAAAATTTAAATTGCTTTTAAAGCATTTTAAATTGTTTTTAGAGCGTTTAAAATTGTTTTTAAAACATTTTAAAGTAATTTAAAGCTTTTTATATTGTTTATAAAACATTTTAAAACGGGTTTAAAGCATTTTCAATTGTTGTTAAAGCACTTAAACTTATTTTTAAAACATTTTAAAATGTTTTTGAAACATTTTAAAATCATTTAAAATTGTTCTTAAAGCAATTTAAATTATTTTTTAAGTATTTTACATAGCTTTTAAAGCATTGTAAATGGTTTTTAAAGCATTTTAAATTGTTTTGAAATCATTTTAAAAACATTTTCAAGTACTTTAAAGCTTTTTAAATTGTCGTTAAAGCATTTTAAAAGAATTTAAAATTGTTTTTGAAACATTTTAAAGTGTTTTTAAATTATTTTGAACTATTTTAAATTGTTTTTAAAACGTTCTAAATTGCTTCAAAAACATTTCAAATTGTTTTTAAAGCATTTTAAATTGTTTTTGAAGTCTTTAAAATTGTTTTTAAAACATTTTAAAGTACTTTAAAGCTTTTTAAATTGTTTATAAAACATTTTTAAACGGTTTTAAAGCATTTTCAATTTTTTTTTTTTTTCTCCGTAAAAACTAGCTAAGTCATGTATTATATGTACAAGTAAAAATTACAAACTGTAAAACGTGTCTTCCAGGGCCTGTAGTAGCACCCTGGGAACTATGACCAAAATTCTGAAAGCTCCCACGCAGGGGTAGCCTAGTCAAAACCATTCAGACCTTGCACTACACTAAAAGCTCCCACGCAGGGGCAGCACCGGATCAATTTTGCCAAAACAGTTCTAGAAATCATCAGACTCCCAGAGGAGCCGCAGTGAGAAGACCCAACACATTCTTGCCCACACAGGGGCGAACTGCCAAAAGGGACTGACTCAACGACCAGACAGAAGTGAGCAAGACAGAAGCGCTCATGTCACCTATCGATTTGGACCAATTGACATTAAGACCAGACCATAGACGAGACCAAGTTACATACGACGAAGATGCAAGCATCAACTGCCAGCAAGCAAAACGAAATAGCAAAAGAAGAGTACCCGCGGCTTCGTTAATCCTGGAGATGAGTTGAAGGTTGAGGGAGGGTCGCGAAATAGGCATCAGCTTCTTCAGCGAGGCTTTTGTCCTCCACCACATACTCCCAACCATCGCCCTCTGCTCTTCCCTCCCACATCTTTCTCCATGTCTCTTCGTCAACACCTGGAGGGGGTGGCCCCACTGGAGGAAAGGTGTCGTGCGGGCCTTGTTCTTCCAATCTTCCAGCATCAGACGCTGGAGGCCCCCTAGCTGAGCTTTGTTCCGCCGCTTCCTGTTCTCCTCTGTCAATTTCTTTGCCTTTGCCTTCCAGTTGCTTCTCCGGCAAGTTCTGAGGGGTGTGCTTCCCATTGCCTTCCAGTATTTTTGTGAACATGACTGATATGTGGGCACTAAGCCCTGGGTTGCTCTCAGAGCTTTGCAATGTGAAAACCACTGAGCCAAAGGAGGGAAGCTCTGGTTTTTCCTCATTAGCACTCCCAACCTCCAAGAATTGACTGATGGGGAGCGGGGTAGCTCTGGCTCTCCTATGGCAGTAACAGCAGCAACAGTGGTGATGTTCATCCACTGCTGGGGCTCGCGGGGAGGAACCTCTTGCTGGACCTCTCCGACATGGCTGTCGTTGTCGAAGTTTAGCCATAGTGAGTCTGAATCTTCTCTTGTGTGTTTGCAGGTAAAACTTGGATCGAAGACAGAGCCAATCGCTTCCCAGATCTCTCTCTGGTACCCAATTTTCACTCTGAAGCCCGTCTCTTGTAGCAAGATGAACCAATTCCCGTGCGGTCGCTGCAATTGTGCCAATTGCCACCGTCTACTTGACCAGCAACCAGAGTGGCATTGGCAATGACAGTGGCCACGGGAGTCCAAGCCTCTAGGTGAAAGAAACTGCCACCGCCTAGGCTCTCTGTAAATTCCCCTCTTCCAACATTCCTCAGACAATAATTCCTTGCGCACTCCATCGTGCCTGATAAACCCTGCCTTATGCTCTCGAAACAGGCGCACATTAAGTGCCCTCTGCAGATCCATCTACTTACCGCCCTTGCCATTAACTGCAATAACGCAGCAGGGGATTCATATAATGGTTGACGGCCTTCCCCTGGTGGCCGTAGCGTTAACACGGGGCAGCCCATGCGTGGCATGTAGCGTGCCCGTCCCTTCAGTTCCGCCACCCGCATCCGGGGAAGCATTTTCAATTGTTGTTAAAGCACTTACACTTATTTTTAAAACATTTTAAAATGCTTTTGAAACATTTTAAAATGATTTAAAATAGTTCTTAAATCAATTTAAATTATTTTTGAAGGATTTTAAATTGTTTTTAAAGCACTGTAAACTACTTTTAAAGCATTTTAAAAACATTTTAGAGTACTTTAAAGCTTCTTAAATTGTTGTTAAAACATTTTAAAAGAATTTATAATTGCTTTTAAAACATTTTACAATGTTTTAAATTGTTTTAAAATTATTTTGAACTATTTTAAATTGTTTTTAAAACATTCTAAATTGTTTCAAAAACATTTTAAATTGTTTTTAAAGCATTTTAAATTGTTTTTAAAGCGTTTAAAATTGTTTTTAAAACATTTTAAAGTACTTCAAATCTTTTTAAATTATTTTTAAAACATTTTAAAAAGGTTTTAAAGCATTTTCAATTGTTGTTAAAGAACTTAAACTTATTTTGAAAACATTTTAAAAATCATTTAAAATTGTTATTAAATCAATTTAGATTATTTTTAAAGTATTTTAAATTGTTTTTAAAGCATAATAAACTATTTTTGAAGCATTTCAAAATCATTTAAAATTGTTCTTAAATCAATTTAAATTATTTTTGAATTATTTTAAATAGTTTTTAAAGCGTCGTGTACTGTTTTTAAAGCGTTTTAAATTGTTTTGAAAGAATTTTAAAAACATTTTAAAGTACTTTAAAGCTTTTTAAATTGTTGTTAAAGCATTTTGAAAGAATTTAAAATTGTTTTTAAAACATTTTGAAGTGTTTTTAAATTATTTTTAACTATTTAAAATTGTTTTTAAAATGTTCTAAATTGTTTCAAAAACATTTTAAATTGCTTTGGAAGCATTTTAAATTGTTTGTAAAGCATTTAAAATTGTTTTAAAAACATTTTAAAGTACTTTAAAGCTTTTTAAATTGTTTTTAAAATATTTTAAAATGGTTTTAAATCATTTTCAATTGTTGTTAAAGCACTTAAACTTATTTTTGAAACATTTTAAAATGTTTTTTGTGGAGGTAAATCCCCTCTGCGGACAGAGGTGATCCCTACTAGTCCAAATAGGGTCTAGCAACAATCAAACAACGCTAACACGCATGTTCCTAATTGCAAATTAAAGACCTATGATGAAGGCCTACCTGGATTCCAATGCTAGTACTTTTAGAAGAGTCGACGCTCCTGTTCCTTTGCTCCGGCTAGTCACAGTCCCCACGATCCTCGTGCACGGACACCTGCACATGCAAAGAACGATACGAACACAAGCATAAAATCCAATAGATGCAACTATATATCAGTCAGAAAGGATATAACTCAAACACCATCATAAAGACAATAAGAGTGGAACCATAATGATAGTCGTCTATTATTGATAAACAAAGAAGAATAAAACCACAGTTTTGACGTCAAATCCTTCTCAAAGAGGGTCCAGGCAGCAAGTTCCTCAAGCATTCACCCTTGAAGGTAGATCTCCCAAGACAAAACTCTCTCTCTCACAAGTTTACACAAGATCAAAACACTTCACAACCTTCCTTAAGCTCTCTAACAATCCCACACTTGTCACACCAACTACCTATCAAGCTCACACGCTATCAGCAACACTCCAAACACTATGAATTCCAAACTAGCAGCTCATAGCAATGGTGGAGGCTTAAATAGGAGAAGGAGTCTCCATGAATGGTGGGAGGATGAGCTTATCTCCAAGGAAGGTGGCTCAAATGACGAAACAAACATGCCAGAGAAGGGAGGGCAACATATACAAGGCCAACAACCAGGTCTGGAGTCATCTGGAAGGCTGGATGTTAGAACAAACTCGCCTAGACTGGATCATAGCGGGTGGATAACTATACTGGAGCACTGAAATCGCTACTGCATAACGGAGAAAGTTATGTCACCGCAATCAAATATAAGCAACAGTCGCGCTGTCTCATGAAATTCGACCATCGTGGGAATCACGTGTACTTCCAAAATGGAAGCGTGTTCGGTCTGTTTTGGAGCGCTCATCAGCGTGTTTATTTTTACAACAGTCGCGATGATGGAAAAACTTTGGCAAAGTGGGTCATTTGGCAACATCAGAGATCATGAGCATGATTGATTTGGACTCATGACACAGTAGGAAGACTGGTAGGAAGACAGTGACAAATTACTGTGTAACAATGTTTTTGAAACATTTTAAAATCGTTTAAAATTGTTCTTAAATCGATTTAAATTATTTTTGATGTATTTTATATTGTTTCTAAAGCATTGTAAACTATTTTTAAAGCATTTTAAAATCATTTAAAATTGTTCTTAAAGCAATTTAAATTATTTTTGATGTATTTTAAACAGTTTTTAAAGCATTGTAAACGGTTTTTAAAGCAGTTTAAATTGTTTTGAAAACATTTTAAAAACAATTTAAAGTACTTTAAAGCTTTTTAAATTGTTTCTAAAGTGTTTTAAAAGAATTTAAAATTGTTTTTAAAACAGTATAAAGTGTTTTAAATTGTTTATAAATTATTTTGAACTATTTTAAATTGCTTTAAAATGTTCTAAATTGTTTCAAAAACATTTTAAATTGTTTTTAAAGCATTTTAAGTTGTTTTTAAGGTGTTTAATTTATTTTTTATTAAACATTTTAAAGTACTTTAAAGCTTTTTAAATTGTTTTTAAAAAATTTTAAAACGGTTTTAAAGCATTTTCAATTGTTGTTAAACCACTTAAACTTATTCCCAAAACGTTTTAAAATGTTTTTGAAACATTTTAAAATCATTTAAAATGTTTTTAAAACATTTTAAAATCATTTAAAATTGTTTTTAAATCAATTTAAATTATTTTTAAAGTATTTTAAATTGTTCCTAAACAATTGTAAACTATTTTTAAAGCATTTTAAAATCATTTAAAATTGTCCTTAAAGCAATTTAAATTATTTTTGAAGTATTTTAAATAGTTTTTAAAGCACTGTAAACAGTTTTTAAAGAATTTTAAATTGTTTTTAAAGCAGCACTTTAAAGCTTTTTAATTGTTGTTAAAGCATTTTAAAAGAATTTAAAATTGTTTTTAAAACGTTCTAAATTGTTTCAAAAAAAATTTAAATTGTTTTTAAAGCATTTTAAATTGTTTTTAAAGCGTCTAAAATTGTTTTTAAAACATTTTAAAGTACCTTAAAGCTTTTTAAATTGTTTATAAAACATTTTAAAACGGGTTTAAAACATTTACAATTGTTGTTAAAGCACTTAAACTTATTTTTAAAATATTTTAAAATGTTTTTGAAACATTTTAAAATCATTTAAAATTGTTCTTAAAGCAATTTAAATTATTTTTGAAGTATTTTAAATAGTTTTTAAATCATTGTAAATGGTTTTTAAAGCATTTTAAATTGTTTTGAAAGCATTTTAAAAACATTTTAAAGTACTTTAAAGCTTTTTAAATTGTTGTTAAAGCATTTTAAAAGAATTTAAAATGTTTTTAAAACATTTTAAAGTGTTTTTAAATTATTTTGAACTATTTTAAATTGTTTTTAAAACGTTCTAAATTGCTTCAAAAATGTTCCAAATTGTTTTTAAATAATTTTAAATTGTTTTTTAAGCGTTTAAAATTGTTTTTAAAACATTTTAAAACGTTTTTGAAACATTTTAAAATGATTTAAAATAGTTCTTAAATCAATTTAAATTATTTTTGAAGTATTTTAAATTGTTTTTAAAGCATTGTAAACTATTTTTAAAGCATTTTAAAATCATTTAAGAGTACTTTATAGCTTCTTAAATTGTTGTTAAAATAGTTTAAAAGAATTTATAATTGTTTTTAAAACATTTTGCAGTGTTTAAAATTGTTTTAAAATTATTTTGAACTATTTTAAATTGTTTTTAAAACGTTCTAAATTGTTTCAAAAACATTTTAAAGTACTTTAAAGCTTTTTAAATTGTTTTTAAAACATTTTAAAAAGGTTTTAAAGCATTTTCAATTGTTGTTAAAGAACTTAAACTTATTTTAAAAACATTTTAAAAAATTTTAAAATCATTTAAAATTGTTATTAAATCAATTTAAATTATTTTTAAAGTATTTTAAATTGTTTTTAAAGCATTGTAAACTATTTTTAAAGCATTTCAAAATCATTTAAAATTGTTCTTAAAGCAATTTAAATTATTTTTGAACTATTTTAAATAGTTTTTAAAGCATCGTAAACTGTTTTTAAAGCATTTTAAATTGTTTTGAAAGAATTTTAAAAACATTTTAAAGTACTTTAAATCTTATTAAATTGTTGTTAAAGCACTTAAACTTATTTTTGAAACATTTTAAAATGTTTTTGAAACATTTTAAAAACATTTAAATTTTTTTTGAAACATTTTAAAATCATTTAAATTTTTTTGAAACATTTTAAAATCATTTAAAATTGTTCTTAAATCAATTTAAATTATTTTTGATGTATTTTATATTGTTTCTAAAGCATTGTAAACTATTTTTAAAGCATTTTAAAATCATTTAAAATTGTTCTTAGAGCAATTTAAATTATTTTTGATGTATTTTAAACAGTTTTTAAAGCATTGTAAACGGTTTTAAAGCATTTTAAACTGTTTTGAAAACATTTTAAAAACATTTTAAATTTCTTTAAAGCTTTTTAAATTGTTGCTAAAGCATTTTAAAAGAATTTAAAATTGTTTTTAAAACATTATGAAGTGTTTTAAATTGTTTATAAATTATTTTGAACTATTTTAAATTGTTTTAAAACGTTCTGAATTGTTTCAAAAACATCTTAATTTGTTTTTAAAGCATTTTAAGTTGTTTTTAAAGTGTTTAATTTATTTTTTTAAAACATTTTAAAGTACTTTAAAGCATTTTAAATTGCTTTTAAAACAGTTTTAAAGCATTTTCAGTTATTTTTAAACCACTTAAGCTTATTCTTAGGACATTTTAAAATGTTTTTGAAACATTTTAAAATCATTGAAAATTGTTTTTAAATCAATTTAAATTATTTTTAAAGTATTTTAAATTGTTTCTAAAGTATTGTAAACTATTTTTAAAGCATTTTAAAATTGTTCTTAAAGCAATTTAAATTATTTTTGAAGTATTTTAAATAGTTTTTAAAGAACTGTAAATGGCTTTTAAAGCATGTTAAATTGTTTTGAAAGCATTTTAATGCACTTTAAATCTTTTTAATTGTTGTTAAAGCATTTTAAAAGAATTTAAAATTGTTCTTAAAACATTTTAAAGTGTTCTTAAATTATTTTTAACTATTTTAAATTGTTTTTAAAATGTTCTAAATTGTTTCAAAAACATTTTAAATTTTTTTAAAGCATTTTAGATTGTTTTCAAAGCGTTTAAAATTGTTTTCAAAACATTTTAAAGTACTTTAAAGCTTTTTAAATTGTTTATAAAACATTTTAAAAAGGGTTTAAAGCATTCTCAATTGTTGTTAGAGCACTTAAACTTATTTTAAAAACATTTTAAAATGTTTTTGAAACATTTTAAAATCATTTAAAATTGTTCTTAAATCAATTTAAATTATTTTTAAAGTATTTTATATTGTTTCTAAAGCATTGTAAACTATTTTTAAAGCATTTTAAAATCATTTAAAATTGTTCTTAAAGCAATTTAAATTATTTGTGAAGTATTTTAAATAGTTTTTAAAGCATTGTAAATGGTTTTTAAAGCATTTTAAATTGTTTGAAAGCATTTTAAAAACATTTTAAAGTACTTTAAAGCTTTTTAATTTGTTGTTAAAGCATTTTAAAAGAATTTAAAATTCTTTTTAAAACATTTTAAAGTGTTTTTAAACTATTTTGAACTATTTTAAATTGTTTTTAAAACGTTCTAAATTGCTTCAAAAATATTACAAATTGTTTTTAAAGCATTTGAAATTGTTTTTAAAGCATTTATAATTGTTTTTAAAACATTTTAAAGTACTTGAAATCTTTTTAAATTGTTTATAAAACATTTTAAAATGGTTTTAAAGCATTTTCAATTGTTGTTAAAGCACTTACACTTACTTTTAAAACATTTTAAAATGTTTTTGAAACATTTTAAATTATTTAAAATTGTTCTTAAATCAATTTAAATTATTTTTGAAGTATTTTAAATTGTTTTTAAAGCAATGTAAACTATTTTTAAAGCATTTTAAAAACATTTTCGAGTACTTTAAAGCTTCTTAAATTGTTGTTAAAACATTTTAAAAGAATTTATAATTGTTTTTAAAACATTTTACAGTGTTTTAAATTGTTTTAAAATTATTTTGAACTGTTTTAAATTGTTTTTAAAACACTCTAAATTGTTTCAAAAACATTTTAAATTGTTTTGGAAACATTTTAAATTGTTTTTAAATCATTTAAATTGTTTTTAAAGCGTTTAAAATTGTTTTAAAACATTTTAAAGTACTTTAAAGCTTTTTAAATTGTTTTTAAAACATTTTAAAAAGGTTTTAAAGCATTTTCAATTGTTGTTAAAGCACTTAAACTTATTTTAAAAACATTTTAAAAAATTTTAAAATCATTTAAAATTGTTATTAAATCAATTTAATTTTTTTTTAAAGTATTTTAAATTGTTTTTAAGGCATTGTAAACTATTTTTAAAGCATTTCAAAATCATTTAAAATTGTTCTTAAAGCAATTTAAATTATTTTTGAATTATTTTAAATAGTTTTGAAAGCGTCGTAAATTGTTTTAAAGCATTTTAAATTGTTTTGAAATAATTTTAAAAACATTTTAAAGTACTTTAAAGCTTTCTAAATTGTTTTTAAAACATTTTAAAATGGTTTTAAAGCATTTTCAATTCTTGTTAAAGCACTTAAACTTATTTTTGAAACATTTTAAAATCATTTAGAATTGCTCTTAAATCAATTTAAATTATTTTTGAAGTATTTTATATTGTTTCTAAAGCATTGTAAACTGTTTTTAAAGGATTTTAAAATCATTTAAAATTGTTCTTAAAGCAATTTAAATTATTTTTGATGTATTTTAAACAGTTTTTAAAGCATTGTAAACGGTTTTTAAATCATTTTAAACTGTTTTGAAAGCATTTGAAAAACATTTTAAAGTACTTTAAAGCTTTTTAAATTGTTGTTAAAGCGTTTTAGAAGAATTTAAAATTGTTTTTAAAACATCCTAAATTGTTTTAAATTGTTTATAAATAATTTTGAACTATTTTAAATTGTTTTTAAAACGTTCTAAATTGATTCAAAAACATTTTAAATTGTTTTTAAAGCATTTTAAGTTGTTTTTAAAGTGTTTAATTTATTTATTTTTAAAACATTTTAATGTACTTTGAAGCTTTTTAAATTGTTTTTAAAACATTTTAAAGCGGTTTTAAAGCATTTTTTAAAGAATTTTAAAAACATTTTAAGGTACTTTAAAGCTTTTTAAATTGTTTTTAAAACATTTTAAAACTATTTTAAAGCATTTTCAATTGTTTGGAAATAATTTTAAGAACATTTTAAAGTACTTTAAAGCTTTTTAAATTGTTGTTAAAGCAGTTTGAAAGAATTTAAAATTGTTTTTAAAACATTCTAAAGTGTTTTGAAATTATTTTGAACTATTTAAAATGTTCTAAATTGTTTCCAAAACATTTTAAATTGCTTTTGAAGCATTTTAAATTGTTTTTAAAGTGTTTAAAATTGTTTTAAAAATATTTTAAAGTACTTTAAAGATTTTTAAATTCTTTTTAAAACATTTTAAAATGGTTTTAAAGCATTTCAATTCTTGTTGAAGCACTTAAACTTAGTTTTGAAACATTTTAAAATCATTTAAAATTGTTCTTAAATCAATTTAAATTATTTTTAAAATATTTTATATTGTTTCTAAAGCATTGTAATCTATTTTTAAAGCATTTTAAAATCATTCAAAATTGTTCTTAAAGCAATTTAAATTATTTTTTATGTATTTTAAACAGTTTTTAAAGAATTGTAAATGGTTTTTAAAGCATTTTAAACTGTTTTGAAAGCATTTTAAAAACATTCTAAAGTACTTTAAAGCTTTTTAAATTGTTGTTAAAGCATTTTAAAAGAATTTAAAATTGTTTTTAAAACATTATAAAGTGTTTTAAATTGTTTATAAATTATTTTGAACTATTTTAAATTATTTTTAAAACGTTCTAAATTGTTTCAAAAACATTCTAAATTGTTTTTAAAGCATTTTAAGTTGTTTTTAAAATGTTTAATTTATTTATTTTTTAAAATTTTAAAGTACTTTAAAGCTTTTTAAATTGTTTTTAAAACATTTTAAAACGGTTTTAAAACATTTTCAATTGTTGTTAAACCACTTAAACTTATTCTTAAAACATTTTAAAATGATTTTGAAACATTTTAAAATCATTTGAAATTGTTCTTAAATCAATTTAAATTACTTTTCAAGTATTTTATATTGTTTCTAAGGCATTGTAAACTATTTTTAAAGCATATTAAAATCATTTGAAATTGTTCTTAAAGCAATTCAAATTATTTTTGAAGTATTTTAAATAGTTTTTAAAGCATTGTAAATGGTTTTTAAAGCATTTTAAATTGTTTTGAAAACATTTTGAAAGAATTTTAAAGCACTTTAAAGCTTTTTAATGGTTGATAAAGCATTTTAAAAGAATTTAAAATTGTTTTTTAAAACATTTTAAAGTGTTTTTAAATTATTTTGAATTATTTTAAATTGTTTTTAGAACGTTCTAAATCATTTCAAAAACATTTTAAATTGTTTTTAAAGCATTTAAAATTGTTTTTAGCGCGTTTAAAATTGTTTTTAAAACATTTTAAAGTACTTTAAAGCTTTTTAAATTGTTTATAAACAGGTTTAAATCATTTTCAATTATTGTTAAAGCACTTAAACTTATTTTTAAAGCATTTTAAAATGTTTTTGAAACATTTTAAAATAATTTAAAATTGTTCTTAAATCAATTTAAATTATTTTTAAAGTATTTTATATTGTTTCTAAAACATTGTAAACTATTTTTAGATCATTTTTAAATCATTTAAAATTCTTCTTAAAGCAATTTAAATTACTTTGAAGTATTTTAAATAGTTTTTAAAGCATTGTAAACGGTTTTTAAAACATTTTAAATTGTTTTGAAAGCATTATAAAGTACTTTAAATCTTTTTAAATTGCTGTTAATTCATTTTAAAAGAATTTAAAATTGTCTTTAAAACATTTTAGAGTGTTTTAAATTGTTTTTTAAATTATTTTGAACTATTTTAAAGTGTTTTTAAAGCATTCTAAATTGTTTCAAAAACATTTTAAGTTGTTTTTAAAGCGTTTAAAATTGTTTTTAAAACATTTTAAAGTACTTTAAAGCTTTTTGAATTGTTTATAAGACATTTTAAAACGGGTTTAAAGCATTTTCAGTTGTTGTTAAAGCACTTAATCTTATTTTTAAAACATTTTAAAATGTTTTTGAAATATTTTAAAATCATTTAAAATTGTTCTTAAATCAATTTAAATTATTTTTAAATTATTTTAAATTGCTTTTAAGGCATTGCAAACTATTTTTAAAGAATTTTTAAATCATTTAAAATTGTTTTGAAAACGTTTTCAATTGTTTTGAAGGCATTTTAAAGTACTTTAAAGATTTTTAAATTGTTGTTAAAGCATTTTAAAAGAATTTAAAATTGTTTTTTAAACATTTTGAAGTGTTTTAAATTGTTTTTAAATTATTTTGAACTATTTTAAGGTGTTTTTAAAACTTTCTAAATTGTTTCAAAAACATTTTAAATTGTTTTGAAAGCATTTTAAAAACATTTTGAAGTTCTTTAAAGCTCTTTAAAGCTCTTTAAATTGTTTTTAAAATATTTCAAAATGGTTTTAAAGCATTTTCAATTGTTGTTAAAGCACTTACTCTTATTTTTAAAACATTTTAAAATGTTTTTGAAACATTTTAAAATGATTGAAAATGGTTATTAAATCAATTTAAATTATTTTTGAAGTATTCTAAATTGTCTTTAAAGCATTGTAAACTATTTTTAAAGCATTTTAAAATCATTTTAAATTGTTTTGAAGGCATTTTAAAAACATTTTAGAGTATTTTAAAGCTTCTTAAATTGTTGTTAAAACATTTTAAAAGAATTTATAATTGTTTTTAAAACATTTAAAGTGTTTTAAATTGTTTTTAAATTATTTTGAACTATTTTAAATTGTTTCAAAAATGTTCCAAATTGTTTCAAAAACATTTTAAATTGTTTCAGAGACATTTTAAATTGTTTTTAAAGCATTTTAAATTGTTTTTAAAGCATTTAATTTTTTTTTTAAACATTTTAAAGTACTTTAAATCTTTTTAAATTGTTTTTAAAACATTTTAAAATGGTTTTAAAGCATTTTCAATTGTTGTTAAAGCACTTATACTTATTTTAAAAACATTTTAAAATGTTTTTGAAACATTTTAAGATCATTTAAAATTGTTATTAAATCAATTTAAATTATTTTTAAAGTATTTTAAATTGTTTTTAAAGCATTGTAAACTATTTTTAAATCATTTCAAAATCATTTAAAATTGTTCTTAAAGCAATTTAAATTATTTTTTAATTATTTTAAATAGTTTTTAAAGCTTCGTCAACTGTTTTTAAAGCATTTTAAATTGTTTTGAAATAATTTTAAAAGCATTTTAAATTGTTTTTAAAGCGTTTAAAATTATTTTAAGAACATTTTAAATTACTTTAAAGCTTTTTAAATTGTTTTTAAAACATTTTAAAACGGTTTTAAAGCATTTTCAATTCTTGTTAAAGCACTTAAACTTATTTTTGAAACACTTTAAAATCATTTAAAAATTGTTCTTAAATCATTTTAAATTATTTTTAAAGTACTTTATATTGTTTCTAAAGCATTGTAAACTATTTTTAAAGCATTTTAAAATCATTTAAAATTGTTCTTAAAGCAATTTAAATTATTTTTGAAGCTAAAGCGTTTTAAAAGAATTTAAAATTGTTTTTAAAACATTCTAAAGTGTTTTAAATTGTTTATAAATTATTTTGAACTATTTTAAATTGTTTTTAAAATGTTCTAAATTGTTTCAAAAACATTCAAAAACTTTTCTAAATCATATTATATTGTTTTTAAAGTGTTTAATTTATTTTTTTTTAAACATTTTAAAGTACTTTAAAGCTTTTTAAATTGTCTTTAAAACATTTTAAAACGGTTTTAAAGCATTTTCAATTGTTGTTAAACCACTTAAACTCATTCCTAAAACATTTTAAAATGTTTTTGAAACATTTTAAAATCATTTAAAATTGTTCTTAAAGCAATTCAAATTATTTTTGAAGTATTTTAAATAGTTTTTAAAGCATTGTAAACGGTTTTTAAAGCATTTTAAATTGTTTTGAAAGCATTTTGAAAGCATTTTAAAGCACTTCACAGCTTTTTAATTGTTGTTAAAACATTTTATAAGAATTTAAAATTATTTTTAAAACATTATAATGTGTTTTTAAATTATTTTGAACTATTTTAAATAGTTTTTAAAACGTTCTAAATCGTTTCAAAAACATTTTAAATTGTTTTTAAAGCATTTTAAATTGTTTTTAGAGCATTTTTAAATTGTTTATAAAACATTTTAAAACACGTTTAAAGAATTTTCAATTGTTGTTAAAGCACTTAAACTTATTTTTAAAACATTTTAAAATGTTTTTAAAACACTTTAAAATAATTTAAAATTGTTCTTAAATCAATTTAAATTATTTTTGAAGTATTTTAAATTGTTTTTAGAGCATTGTAAACTATTTTTAAAGCATTTTAAATTGTTTTGAAAGAAATTTAAAAACATTTTAGAGTAGTTTAAAGCTTTCTAAATTGTTGTTAAAGCATTTTAATAGAATTTAAAATTGTTTTTAAAACATTTTAAAGTGTTTTAAATTGTTTATATATTATTTTGAACTAATTTAAATTGTTTTTACAACGTTCCAAATTAATTCAAAAACATTTTAAATTGTTTTTAAAGAATTTTAAGTTGTTTTTAAAGTGTTTAAAGTTGTTTTTAAAACATTTTAAATTACTTTAAAGCTTTTTAAATTGTTTTTAAAACATTTTAAAACGGTTTTAAAGCATTTTCAATTGTTGTTAAACCACTCAAACCTATTTTTAAAACATTTTAAAATGTTTTTGAAACATTTTAAAATCATTTAAAATTTCTTTTAAATCAATTTAAATTATTTTTAAAGTATTTTAAATTGTTTTTAAAGCATTGTAAACTATTTTTAAATCATTTAAAATTGTTCTTAAAGCAATTTAAATTACTTTGAGGTATTTTAAATAGTTTTTAAAGCATTGTAAACGGTTTTTAAAGCATTTTAAATTGTTTTGAAAGCATTATAAAGTACTTTAAATCTTTTTAAATTGCTGTTAATGCATTTTAAAAGAATTTATTTTTTTTTTTAAACATTTTAGAGTGTTTTAAACTGTTTTTAAATTATTTTGAACTATTTTAAAGTGTTTTTAAAACATTCTAAATTGTTTCAAAAACATTTTAAGTTGTTTTTAAAGCATTTAAAATTGTTTTTAAAACATTTTAAAGTACTTCAAAACTTTTTTAATTGTTTATAATACATTTTAAAACGCGTTTAAAGCATTTTCTTGTTGTTAAAGCACTTAACCTTATTTTTAAAACATTTTAAAATGTTTTTGAAATATTTTAAAACATTTTAAAATCATTTAAAATTGTTCTTAAATCAATTTAAATTATTTTTAAAGTATTTTAAATTGTTTTTAAAGCATTGCAAACTATTTTTAAAGAATTGTAACATCATTTTAAATTCTTTTGAAAGAGTTTTAAATTGTTTTGAAAGCATTTTAAAGTACTTTAAGGATTTTTAAATTGTTGTTAAAGCATTTTAAAAGAATTTAAAATTGTTTTTTAAACATTTTAAAGTGTTTTAAATTGTTTTTAAATTATTTTGAACTATTTTAAAGTGTTTTTAAAACTTTCTAAATTGTTTCAAAAACATTTTAAATTGTTTTGAAATCATTTTAAATTGTTTTTAAAGCGTTTAAATCATTTTGAAAGCATTTTAAATTGTGTTGAAAGCATTTTAAAAACATTTTAAAGTACTTTAAAGCTCTTTAAATTGTTTTTAAAACATTTTAAAATGGTTTTAAAGCATTTTCAGTTGTTGTTAAAGCACTTAAACTTATTTTTAAAACATTTTAAAATTAAAATCATTTAAAATTGTTCTTAAATCATTTTAAATTATTTTTCAAGTATTTTATATTGTTTCTAAAGCATTGTAAACTATTTTTAAAGTATTTTAAAATCATTTAAAATTGTTCTTAAACCAATTTAAATTATTTTTGAAGTATTTTAGATAGTTTTTAAAGCATTGTAAATGGTTTTTAAAGCATTTTAAGTTGTTTTGAAAGTATTTTAAAACCATTTTAAAGTACTTTAAAGCTTTTTAAATTGGTGTTAAAGCATTTTAAAAGAATTTAAAATTGTTTTTAAAACATTTTAAAGTGTTTTAAAATTATTTTGAACTATTTTAAATTGTTTTTAAAACTTTCTAAATTGCTTCAAAAACATTTCAAATTGTTTTTAAAGCATTTTAAATTGTTTTTAAAGCGTTCAAAATTGTTTTTAAAACATTTTAAAGTACTTTAAAGCTTTTTAAATTGTTTATAAAACATTTTAAAACGGTTTTAAAGCATTTTCAATTGTTGTTAAAGCACTTACACTTATTTTTAAAACATTTTAAAATGTTTTTGAATCATTTTAAAATTATTGAAAATTGTTATTAAATCAATTTAAATTATTTTTGAAGTATTCTAAATTGTTTTTAAAGCATTGTAAACTATTTTTAAAGCATTTTAAAATCATTTTAAATTGTTTTGAAAGCATTTTAAAAACATTTTAGAGTACTTTAAGGCTTCTTAAATTGTTGTTAAAACATTTTAAAAGAATTTATAATTGTTTTTAAAACATTTAAAGTGCTTTAACTTGTTTTTAAATTATTTTGAACTATTTTAAATATGTTTTTAAAACGTTCTAAATTGTTTCAAAAACATTTTAAATTGTTTTAGAAACATTTTAAACTGTTTTTAAAGCATTTTAAATTGGTTTGAAATATTTTTAAAAACATTTTAAATTACTTTAAATCTTTTTAAATTGTTGTTAAAGCATTTTGAAAGAATTTAAAATTGTTTTTAAAACATTCTAAAGTGTTTTAATTTTTTTTATAAATTATTTTAAACTATTTTAAATTGTTTTTAAAACGTTCTAAATGGTTTCAAAAATATTCTAAATTATTTTTAAAGCATTTTAAGTTGTTTTTAAAGTGTTTAATTTATTTTTTAAAACATTTTAAAGTACTTTAAAGCTTTTTAAATTGTTTTTAAAACATTTTAAAAAGGTTTTAAAGCATTTTCAATTGTTGTTAAACCACTTAAACTTATTCTTAAAACATAACATTTTAAAATCATTTAAAATTTTTCTTAAATCAATTTAAATTACTTTTCAAGCATTTTATATTGTTTCTAAAGCATTGTAAAATATTTTTAATGCATATTAAAATCATTTGAAATTGTTCTTAAAGCAATTAAAATTATTTTTGAAGTATTTTAAATAGTTTTTAAAGCATTGAAAATGGTTTTTAAATCATTTTAAATTGTTTTGAAAGCAATTTGAAAGCATTTTAAAGCACTTTAAAGCTTTTTAATTGTTGTTAAAGCATTTTAAAATAACTTAAAATTGTTTTTAAAACATTTTAAAGTGTTTTTAAATTATTTTGAACTATTTTAAATTGTTTTTAAAACGTTCTAAATCGTTTCAAAAACATTTTAAATTGTTTTTAAAGCATTTTAAATTGTTTTTAGAGCATTTAAAATTGTTTTTAAAACATTTTAAAGTGCTTTAAAGCTTTTTAAATTGTTTATTAAACATTTTATAATGGGTTTAAAGCATTTTCAATTATAGTTAAAGCACTTAAACTTATTTTCAAAACACATTGTTCTTAAATCAGTTTAAATTATTTTAAAGTATTTTAAATTGTTTTTAAAGCATTGTAAACTATTTTTAAAGCATTTTAAATTGTTTTGAAAGAATTCTAAAAACATTCTAGAGTACTTTAAAGCTTTTTAAATTGTTGTTAAAGTGTTTTAATAGAATTTAAAATTGTTTTTAAAACATTTTAAAGTGTTTTGAATTGTTTTTAAATTATTTTTGAACTAATTTAAATTGTTTTTAAAACTAATTTAAATTGTTTTTAAAGCATTTTAAGTTGTTTTTAAAGTGTTTAAAGTTGTTTTTAAAACATTTTAAATTACTTTAAAGCTTTTTAAATTGTTTTTAAAACATTTTAAAATGGTTTTAAAGCATTTTCAATTGTTGTTAAACCACTCAAACTTATTTTTAAAACATTTTAAAATGTTTTTGAAACATTTTAAAATCATTTAAAATTGTTTTTAAATCGATTTAAATTATTTTTAAAGTATTTTAAATTGTTTTTAAAGAATTGTAAACTATTTTTAAATCATTTTAAAATCAATTAAAATTGTTCTTAAAGTAATTTAAATTACTTTGAAGTATTTTAAATAGTTTTTAAAGCATTGTAAACGGTTTTTAAAGAATTTTAAATTGTTTTGAAAGCATTTTAAAGTACTTTAAATCTTTTTAAATTGTTGTTAATGCATTTGAAAAGAATTTAAAATTGTTTTTAAAACATTTTAGAGTGTTTTAAATTGTTTTTAAATTATTTTGAACTATTTTAAAGTGTTTTTAAAACATTCTAAATTGTTTCAAAAACATTTAAAATTGTTTTTAAAGCATTTAAAATTGTTTTTAAAACATTTTAAAGTACTTTAAAGCTTTTTAAATTGTTTATAAGACATTTTAAAACGGGTTTAAAGCATTTTCAGTTGTTGTTAAAGCACTTAATCTTATTTTTAAAACATTTTAAAATGTTTTTGAAATATTTTAAAACATTTTAAAATCATTTAAAATTGTTCTTAAATCAATTTAAAGTATTTTTAAAGTATTTTAAATTGTTTTTAAAGCATTGCAAACTATTTGTAAAGAATTTTAAAATCATTTTAAATTGTTTTGAAAGCGTTTTAAATTGTTTTGAAAGCATTTTAAATTACTTTAAAGATTTTTAAATTGTTGTTAAAGCATTTTAAAAGAATTTAAAATTGTTTTTAAAACATTTTAAAGTGTTTTAAATTGTTTTTAAATTATTTTGAACTAATTTAAAGTGTTTTTAAAACTTTATAAATTGTTTCAATAACATTTTAAATTGTTTTTAAAGCATTTTAAATTGTTTTTAAAGCCATTAAATCATTTTAAATTGTTTTGAAAGCATTTTAGAAACATTCTAAAGTACTTTAAAGCTCTTTAAATTGTTTTTACAACATTTTAAAACGGTTTTAAAGCATTTTCAATTATTGTTAAATCACTTAAACTTATTTTTAAAACATTTTAAAATGTTTTTGAAACATTTTAAAATGTTTTTGAAACATTTTAAAATCATTTAAAATTGTTCTTAAATCAATTTAAATTATTTTTCAAGTATTTTATATTGTTTTCTAAGGCATTGTAAACTATTTTTGAAGTATTTTAAAATCATTTAAAATTGTTCTTAAAGTAATTTAAATTATTTTTGAAGTATTTTAAATAGTCTTTAAAGCATTGTAAATGGTTTTTAAAGCATTTTAAATTGTTTTGAAAGTATTTTAAAAACATTTTAAAGTACTTTAAAGCTTTTTAAATTGTTGTTAAAGCATTTTAAAAGAATTTAATATTGTTTTTAAACATTTTAAAGTGTTTTTAAATTATTTTGAACTATTTTAAATTGTTTTTAAAGCATTCAAAATTGTTTTTAAAACATTTTAAAGTACTTTAAAGCTTTTTAAATTGTTTATAAAACATTTTAAAACGGTTTTAAAGCATTTTCAATTGTTGTTAAAGCACTTACACTTATTTTTAAAACATTTTAAAATGTTTTTGAAAATGATTGAAATTTTTTATTAAATCAATTTAAATTACTTTTGAGGTATTCTAAATCGTTTTTAAAGCATTGTAAACTGTTTTTAAAGCATTTTAAAATCATTTTAAATTGTTTTGAAAGCATTTTAAAAACATTTTAGAGTAATTTAAAGCTTCTTAAATTGTTGTTAAAACATTTTAAAAGAATTTATAATTGTTTTTAAAACATTTAAAGTGTTTTAAATTGTTTTTAAATTAGTTTGAACTAGTTCAAATTGTTTTTAAAACGTTCTAAATTGTTTCAAAAACATTTTAAATTGTTTCATAAACATTTTAAATTGTTTTTAAAGCATTTTAAATTGTTTTTAAAGCGTTTAAAATTGTTTTTAAAACAGTTTAAAGTACTTCAAAGCTTTTTAAATTGTTTTTAATACATTTTAAAAAGGTTTTAAATGATTTTCAATTGTTGTTGAAGCACTTAAACATAATTTAAAAACACTTTAAAATGTTTTTAAAACATTTTAAGATCATTTAAAATTGTTATTAAATCACTTTAAATTATTTTTAAAGTATTTTAAATTGTTTTTAAAGCATTGTAACTATTTTTAAAGCATTTCAAAATCATTTAAAATTGTTCTTAAAGCAATTTAAATTATTTTTGAATTATTTAAAATAGTTTTTAAAGCATCGTAAACTGCTTTTAAAGCATTTTAAATTGTTTTTAAAGCATTTAAAATTGTTTTAAAAACATTTTAAAGCACTTTAAAGCTTTTAAAATTGTTTTTAAAACATTTTAAAACGGTTTTAAAGCATTTTCAATTTTTGTTAAAGCACTTAAACTTACTTTTCAAACATTTTAAAATCATTTAAAATTGTTCTTAAATCAATTTAAATTATTTTTAAAGTATTTTATATTGTTTCTAAAGCATTGTAAACTATTTTTAAAGCATTTTAATATCAATTAAAATTGTTCTTAAAGCAATTTAAATTATTTTTGATGTACTTTAAATAGTTTTTAAAACATTGTAAACGGTTTTTAAAGCATTTTAAATTGTTTTGAAAGCATTTTAAAAACATTTTAAAGTAATTTAAAGCTTTTTAAATTGTTGTTAAAGCGTTTTAAAAGAATTTAAAATTATTTTTCAAACATTCTAAAGTGTTTTAAATTGTTTAAAAATTATTTTGAACTATTTTAAAATGTTTTTAAAATGTTCTAAATAGTTTCAAAAACATTTTAAATTGTTTTTAAAGAATTTTAAGTTTTTTTAAAGTGTTTATTTATTTTTTTTAAACATTTTAAGTACTTTAAAGCTTTTTAAATTGTTTTTAAAACAGTTTTAAAGAATTTTCAGTTGTTTTTAAACCACTTAAACTTATTCTTAAAACATTTTAAATTTTTTTTGAAACATTTTAAAGTCATTTAAAATTGTTCTTAAATCAATTTAAATTACTTTTCAAGTATTTTATATTCTTTCTAAAGCATTGTAAACTATTTTTAAAGCATATGAAAAACATTTGAAATTGTTCTTAAAGCAATTCAAATTATTTTTGAAGTATTTTAAATAGTTTTTAAAGCATTGTAAATGGTTTTTAAAGCATTTTAAATTGTTTTGAAAGCATTTTAAAGCACTTTAAAGCTTTTTAATTGTTGTTAAAGAATTTAAAATTGTTTTTAAAACATTTTAAAGTGTTTTTAAATTATTTTGAACTATTTTAAATTGTTTTTAAAATGTTCTAAATCGTTTCAAAAACATTTTAAATTGCTTCCAAAGCATTTTAAATTGTTTTTAGAGCGTTTAAAATTGTTTTTAAAACATTTTAAAGTACTTTAAAGCTTTTTAAATTGTTTATAAAACGTTTTAAAATGGGTTTAAAGCATTTTAAATTGTTGTTAAAGCACTTAAACTTATTTTTAAAACATTTTAAAATGTTTTTGAAACATTTTAAAATAATTTAAAATTGTTCTTAAATCAATTTAAATTATTTTTAAAGTATTTTAAATTGTTTTTAAAGCATTGTAAACTATTTTTAAATCATTTTAAATTGTTTTGAAATAATTTTAAAAACATTTTAGAGTACTTTAAAGCTTTTTAAATTGTTGTTAAAGCGTTTTAATAGAATTTAAAATTGTTTTTAAAACATTTTAAATTGTTTTAAATTGTTTTTATATTATTTTGAACTAATTTAAATTGTTTTTAAAACATTCCAAATTGTTTCAAAAACATTTTAAATTGTTTTTAAAGCATTTTAAGTTTTTTTTAAAGTGTTAAAAATTGTTTTTAAAATTTTTTAAAGTACTTTAAAGCTTTTTAAATTTTTTTTAAAAAATTTTAAAACGGTTTTAAAGCATTTTGAAATGTTGTTAAACCACTCAAACCTATTTTTAAAACATTTGAAAATGTTTTTGAAACATTGTAAAATCATTTAAAATTGTTTGTAAATCAATTTAAAGTATTTTTAAAGTATTTTAAATTGTTTTTAAAGCATTGTAAACTATTTTTAAATCATTTTAAAATCATTTAAATTTGTTCTTAAAGCAATTTAAATTACTTTTGAATTATTTTAAATAGTTTTTAAAGCATTGTAAATGGTTTTTAAAGCATTTTAAATTGTTTTGAAAGCATTTTAAAGTACTTTAAAGCTTTTTAAATTGTTGTTAATGCATTTTAAAAGAATTTAAAATTGTTTTTAAAACATTTTAGAGTGTTTTAAATTGTTTTTAAATTATTTTGAACTATTTTAAAGTGTTTTTAAAACATTCTAAATTGTTTCAAAAACATTTTAAACTTTTTTTAAAGCGTTTAAAATTGTTTTTAAAACATTTTAAAGTACTTTAAAGCTTTTTAAATTGTTTATAAAACATTTTAAAACGGTTTTAAAGCATTTTCAATTGTTGTTAAAGCACTTAATCTTATTTTTAAAACATTTTAAAATGTTTTTGAAATATGTTAAAACATTTTAAAATCATTTAAAATTATTCTTAAATCAATTTAAATTATTTTTTAAGTATTTTAAATTGTCTTTCAATCATTGCAAACTATTTTTAAAGAATTTTAAAATCATTTTAAATTGTTTTGAAAGCATTTTAAAGTACTTTAAAGATTTTTAAATTGTTGCTAAAGCATTTTAAAAGAATTTAAAATTGTTTTTAAAACATTTTAAAGTGTTTTAAATTGTTTTTAAATTATTTTGAACTATTTTAAAGTGTTTTTAAAACTTTCTAAATTGTTTCAAAAAAATTTTAATTTTTTTTTTAAGTATTTTAAATTGTTTTTAAAGCGTTTAAATAATTTTGAAAGCATTTTAAATTGTTTTTAAAACATTTTAAAACACTTTTAAAGCATTTTCAATTGTTGTTAGAGCACTTAAACTTATTTTTAAAACATTTTAACATGTTTTTGAAACATTTTAAAATCATTTAAAATTGTTATTAAATCAATTTAAATTATTTTTCAAGTATTTTATATTGTTTCTAAAGCATTGTAAACTATTCTTAAAGCATTTTAAAATCATTTAAAATTGTTCTTAAAGCAATTTAAATTATTTTTGAAGTATTTTAAATAGTTTTTAAAGCATTGTAAATGGTTTTTAAAGCATTTTAAATTGTTTTGAAAGCATTTAAAAATAAATTTTAAAGTGTTTTTAAATTATTTTGAACTATTTTAAATTGTTTTTAAAACGTTCTAAATTGCTTCAAAAACATTTCAAATTGTTTTTAAAGTATTTTAAATTTTTTTTTTTTCTAAGTAAGATTAATCTATTAAGAAAGGAAAAAAGCTATTTACCGAGTGATACTGGTTGTACAGAAGAACAACCTATCTCAGCTAGCTGAAGAACTAGTTCTAGGATTGCCCCAACAGAGGGGAAACTAGTTTTATAGTACAAATATTACAAAAAAGAGTGCATCATTGAACATTTGCCACAGTGTTCTAGGCATTGCTAAGAAAACAACCTTAAACCGGCAATTCATCCTCCATGGAATGCCTACGTGGACAAAAAATAAGTTTAACCAAGAGTTAAAAGAAATGCCACCTGGCATTGGTGATCTGGTTGATGAACTCCTCCGTGGTAGGTTCCTCCACTATCGGGCAGCTCCAATCTTGATGGTTGTCTAGCTGAGAGCGCTCGCCTTCTCCTCTTCCATTCACCAGCGGCGTGTCCTCCTCATTCTCCTTGCGCTGCTCCATGGTTGGCGTATCAAGCTGAGGCTCAGAATCCTCAAGCTGAGCCCCCACCACCTCCTTTCCTTTCCGGCTGGGCGGTTCACCGTGCGCAGCTTCCTTATCTTTGCTAGCCTTCTTCCGAGCTCTGTATTGACTGGTTCCCCTTTAAGCACATCGTTCCTGGGGGAGGGCGCCTGGGTGTTCTGAGCCGCCTCCTCAGAGAAGGAGATGGCAATGGTTGCAGTGATAATAGGCTGATTGAGAGTGCTGCGGAAGTGGAAAAACGTGGTGTGGGGGGAGGGATGCTGAGGTAGAGGGAAGGGAGCAGAACGAAGGTGAGCTCGACCCCGTCCGCTTCTGGTATTGGGATAGCGAGGATTTTCCACCGTGGAGGAGGGAGAGCTCGAGGTGCTTCGCCTCCTAACCTACTGTCGAGAGCTACCACCCCTCGAGCCGCCCCTTCTGCTGATCAGACGTTGTCTCACCATGATGAGATAAGGAACAGAGAGAGTGAAATGGTGTTCAGAGAGTGGATAGAGGAGCAGATTGGGAGCAAGTGGAGGGCGCGACTCAGTGGCCAAGTATAATCTGACAGACACCCATATCCCACCTTCGCCAAGCCGTCGATGCATATGAATCTTCCAGACCAAACAATTGCAATACATAAATTCTATTACAACCACCTCTCCTCAGCTATCCCCCGCCATTAATCCTGCATTAAATGGAGCCGAAGCCCAACTTGATCTGAAGCATGCGGAGGTGATGGTCTGATCCATATCCGAGTTGTGCATGCCATCATCCCAATGCGCATAGCCATGTGAACTTCCCTTTAGCTGTAATGACCTCGTCCCTTCTGTTTCTAGGTGGTGCTGGGCTGGCAAGTGTCGTCCAGCATAGCGCACCCCTATCCCATCACACTAACTGCCCTCTGAAGCACCTGCATCCGGGGAAAGAATTTTAAATTGTTTTGAATCGTTCAAAATTGTTTTTAAAACATTTTAAAGTACTTTAAAGCTTTTTAAATTGTTTATAAAACATTTTAAAACGGTTTTAAAGCATTTTCAATTGTTGTTAAAGCACTTACACTTATTTTTAAAACATTTTAAAATGTTTTTGAAACATTTTAAAATGATTTAAAATTGTTCTTAAATCAATTTAAATTATTTTTGAAGTATTCTAGATTGTTTTTAAACCATTGTAAACTATTTTTAAAGCATTTTAAAATCATTTTAAATTGTTTTGAAAGCATTTTAAAAACATTTTAGAGTACTTTAAAGCTTCTTAAATTGTTGTTAAAACATTTTAAAAGAGTTTATAATTGTTTTTAAAACATTTAAAGTGTTTTAAATTGTTTTTAAAGTATTTTGAACTATTTTAAATTGTTTTAGAAACATTCTAAATTGTTTTAGAAACATTTTAAATTGTTTTTAAAGCATTTTAAATTGTTTTTAAAGCGTTTAAAATTGTTTTCAAAACATTTTAAAGTACTTTAAAGCTTTTTAAATTGTCTTTAAAACATTTTAAAATGGTTCAAAGCATATTCAATTGTTGTTAAAGCACTTAAAATTATTTTAAAAACATTTTAAAATGTTTTTGAAACATTTTAAGATCACTAAAATTGTTATTAAATCAATTTAAATTATTTTTAAAGTATTTTAAATTATTTTTAAAGCATTGTAAACTATTTTTAAAGCATTTCAAAATCATTTAAAATTGTTCTTAAAGTAATTTAAATTATTTTTGAATTATTTTAAATAGTTTTTAAATCGTCGTAAACTGTTTTTAAAACATTTTAAATTGTTTTGAAATAATTTTAAAAACATTTTAAAGTACTCTAAAGCTTTTTAAATTGCTTTTAAAGCATTTTGAAAGAATTTAAAATTGTTTTTAAAACATTCTAAAGTGTTTTTAAATTATTTTGAACTATTTAAAATTGTTTTTAAAATGTTCTAAATTGTTTCCAAAACATTTTAAATTGCTTTTGAAGCATTTTAAATTGTTTTTAAAGCGTTTAAAATTGTTTTAAAAACATTTTAAAGTGCTTTAAAGCTTTTTAAATTGTTTTTAAAACATTTTAAAATGGTTTTAAAGCATTTTCAATTCTTGTTAAAGCACTTAAAATTATTTTTGAAACATTTTAAAATCATTTAAAACTGTTCTTAAATCAATTTAAATTATTTGTAAAGTATTTTATATTGTTTCTAAAGCATTGTAAACTATTTTTCAAGCATTTTAAAATCATTTAAAATTGTTCTTAAAGCAATTTAAATTATTTTTGATGTATTTTAAACAGTTTTTAAAGCATTGTCAATGGTTTTTAAAGCATTTTACACTGTTTTGAAAGCATTTTACAAACATTTTAAAGTGCTTTAAAGCTTTTTAAATTGTTGTTAAAGCGTTTTAAAATAATTTAAAATTGTTTTTAAAACATTGTAAAGTGTTTTAAATTGTTTATAAATTATTTTGAACTATTTTAAATTGTTTTTAAAACGTTCTAATTTTTTTCAAAAACATTTTAAATTGTTTTTAAAGCATTTTAGGTTGTTTTTAAAGTGTTTAATTTATTTTTTTAAACATTTTAAAGTACTTTAAAGCTTATTAAATTGTTTTTTAAAACATTTTAAAACGATTTTAAAGCATTTTCAATTGTTGTTAACCCACTTAAACTTATTCTTAAAACATTTTAATTTTTTTTTGAAACATTTTAAAATCATTTAAAATTGTTCTTAAATCAATTTAAATTGTTTTTCAAGTATTTTATATTGTTTCTAAAGCATTGTAAACTATTTTTGAATCATTTTAAAATCATTTAAAATTGTACTTAAAGCAATTTAAATTACTTTTGAAGTATTTTAAATAGTTTTTAAAGCATTGTAAACGGTTTTTAAAGCATCTTAAATTGTTTTGAAAGCATTTTAAAGTACTTTAAAGCTTTTTAAATCGTTGTTAATGCATTTTAAAAGAATTTAAAATTGTTTTTAAACAATTTTAGAGTGATTTAAAATGTTTTTAAATTATTTTGAACTATTTTAAAGTCTTTTTAAAACATTCTAAACTGTTCCAAAAACATTTTAAATTGTTTTTAAAGGATTTTAAATTGCTTTTAAAGCATTTAAAATTGTTTTTAAAACATTTTAAAGTACTTTAAAGCTTTTTAAATTGTTTATAAAACATTTTAAAATGGGTTTAAAGCATTTTCAATTGTTGTTAAAGCACTTAATCTTAATTTTAAAACATTTTAAAATGTTTTTGAAATATTTTAAAATCATTTAAAATTGTTCTTAAATCAATTTAAATTATTTTTAAAGTATTTTAAATTGTTTTTAAAGCATTGCAAACTATTTTTAAAGAATTTTAAAATCATTTTAAATTGTTTTTAAAGAGTTTTAAATTGTTTTTAAAGAGTTTTAAATTGTTTTGAAAGCATTTTAAAAACATTTTAAAGTACTTTAAATATTTTTAAATTGTTGTTAAAGCATTTTAAAAGAATTTAAAATTGTTTTTAAAACATTTTAAAGTCTTTTAAATTGTTTTTAAATTATTTTGAACTATTTTAAAGTGTTTTTAAAACTTTGTAAATTGTTTCAAAAATGTTTTAAATTGTTTTTAAAGCATTTTAAATTGTTATTAAAGCGTTTAAATCGTTTTGAAAGCATTTTGAATTGTTTTGAAAGCATTATAAAAACATTTTAGAGTACTTTAAATCTCTTTAAATTGTTTTTAAAACATTTTAAAACGGTTTTAAAGCATTTTCAATTGTTGTTAAAGCACTTAAACTTATTTTTGAAACATTTTAAAATGTTTCAAAAACATTTTAAAATCATTCAAAATGTTTCAAAAACATTTTAAGATCATTTAAAATTGTTCTTAAATCAATTTAAAATATTTTTCAAGTATTTTATATTGTTTCTAAAGCATTGTAAACTATTTTTAAAGCATTTTACAATCATTTAAAATTGTTCTTAAAGCAATTTAAATTATTTTTGAAGTATTTTAAATAGTTTTTAAAGCATTGCAAATGGTTTTTAAAGCATTTTAAATTGTTTTGAAAGAATTTTAAAATACATTTTAAAGTACTTTAAAGCTTTTTAAATTGTTGTTAAAGCATTTTAAAAGAATTTAAAATTGTTTCTAAAAAATTTTAAAGTGTTTTTAAATTATTTTGAACTATTTTAAATTGTTTCTAAAACGTTCTAAATTGCTTCAAAAATATTTCAAATTGTTTTTAAAGCATTTTTTTTAAAGCGTTGAAAATTGTTTTTAAAACATTTTAAAGTACTTTAAAGCTTTTTAAATTCTTTATAAAACATTTTAAAACGGTTTTCAAGTATTTTCAATTTTTGTTAAAGCACTTACACTTATTTTTAAAACATTTTAAAATGTTTTTGAAACATTTTAAAATGATTTGAAATTGTTCTTAAATTAATATAATTTATTTTTGAAGTATTTTAAACTGTTTTTAAAGCATTGTAAACTATTTTTAAATCATTTTAAAATCATTTTAGATTGTTTTGAAAGCATTTTAAAAACATTTTAGAGTACTTTAAAGCTTCTTAAATTGTTGTTAAAACATTTAAAAAGAATTTATAATTGTTTTTAAAACATTTTAAAGTGCTTTAAATTGTTTTTAAATTATTTTGAACTATTTTAAATTGTTTTTAAAACGTTCTAAATTGTTTCAAAAACATTTTAAATTGTTTCAGAAACATTTTAATTTTTTTTTAAAGAATTTTAAATTGTTTTTAAAGCGTTTAAAATTATTTTTAAAACATTTTAAAGTACTTTAAAGCTTTTTAAATTGTTTTTAAAACATTCTAAAATGGTTTTAAAGCATTTTCAATTGTTGTTAAAGCACTTAAACTTATTTTAAAAACATTTTAAAATATTTTTGAAACATTTTAAAAACATTTTAAAATGTTTTTGATACATTTTAAAATCATTTAAAACTATTATTAAATCAATTTAAATTATTTTTGAAGTATTTTAAATTGTTTTTAAAGCATTGTAAACTATTTTTAAAGCATTTCAATATCATTTAAAATTGTTCTTAAAGCAATTTAAATTATTTTTTAATTATTTTAAATAGTTTTTAAAGCGTCGTAAACTGTTTTTAAAGCATTTTAAATTGTTTTGAAATAATTTAAAAAAATTGAAAGTACTTTAAAGCTTTTTAAATTGTTGTTAAAGAATTTTGAAAGAATTTAAAATTGTTTTTAAAACATTTTAAAGTGTTTTTAAATTGTTTTGAACTACTTAAAATTGTTTTTAAATGTTCTAAATTGTTTTTAAAGCATTTAAAATTGTTTTAAAAGCATTTTAAAGTACTTTTAAGCTTTTTAAATTGTTTTTAAAACATTTTAAAATGGTTTTAAAGCATTTTCAATTATTGTTAAAGAACTTAAACTTATTTTTGAAACATTTTAAAATCATTTAAAATTGTTCTTAAATCAATTTAAATTATTTTTAAAGTATTTTATATTGTTTCTAAAGCATTGTAAACCATTTTTAAAGCATTTTAAAATAATTTAAAATTGTTCTTAAAGAAATTTTAATTATTTTTGATGTATTTTAAACAATTTTTAAAGCATTATAAACAACTTTTAAAGGATTTTAAACTGTTTTGAAAGCATTTTAAAAACATTTTAAAGTACTTTAAAGCTTTCTAAATTGTTGTTAACGCGTTTTAAAAGAATTTGAAATTGTTTTTAAAACATTCTAAATTGTTTCAAAAATATTTTAAATTGTTTTTAAAGCATTTTAAGTTGTTTTTAAAGTGTTTAATTTTTTTTTTTTAAACATTTTAAAGTACTTTAAAGCTTTTTAAATTGTTTTTAAAACATTTTAAAATAGTTTTAAAGCATTTTAAATTGTTGTTAAACCACCTAAACTTATTCTTAAAACATTTTAAAATGTTTTTGAAACATTTTAAAATCATTTAAAATTGTTCTTAAATCAATTTAAATTATTTTTCAAGTATTTTATATTGTTTCTAAAGCATTGTAAACTATTTTTAAAGCATTTTAAAATCATTTAAAATTGTTCTTAAAGCAATTTAAATTATTTTTGAAGTATTTTAAATAGTTTTTAAAGCATTGTAAATGGTTTTTAAAGCATCTTAAATTGTTTTGAAAGCATTTTAAAAGCACTTTAAAGCTTTTAAATGGTTGTTAAAGCATTTTAGAAGAATTTAAAATTGTTTTTAAAACATTTTAAAGTGTTTTTAAATTATTTTGAACTATTTTAAATTGTTTTTAAAACATTCTAAATCGTTTCAAAAACATTTTAAATTGTTTTTAAAGCATTTTAAATTGTTTTTAAAGCGTTTAAAATCGTTTTTAAAACATTTTAAAGAACTTTAAAGCTTTTTAAATTGTTTATAAAACATTTTAAAATAGGTTTAAAGTATTTTCAATTGTTGTTAAAGCACTTAAACTTATTTTTAAAACATTTTAAAATGTTTTTGAAACATTTTAAAATAATTTAAAATTGTTCTTAAATCAATTTAAATTATTTTTAAAGTATTTTAAATTGTTTTTAAAGCATTGTAAACTATTTTTAAAGCATTTTAAATTGTTTTGAAAGTATTTTAAAAACATTTTAGAGTATGGTGGGTCCCTATAATACTAGTGATTACCCCATTACCATTATATTTATACCCCTTATTTATATCGTTGTGCCCCTATTACCCCATATTGTTATTTCTGTGCCCCATAGAATCACTCTATTATTATTTTTGTGGCTTTATATTATTATTGTTAGGTCGGCTGGATTATATTGTGACTCCTTAGACTCCTATATATTGAAAGGAGGTTTTTTCATTTGAATCATCAAATAATTGTTCATTTATGTAATGTAAAGGAGGTTGCCCCCTCGAAGAGGCTGAATTCTAAGGCGTTGATCTATCTTTTCTATCTTTTTTTGAGCTGGTTTCATAACAGAGTACTTTAAAGCTTTATAAATTTTTGTTAAAGCATTTTAATAGAATTTAAAATTGTTTTTAAAACATTTTAAAGTACTTTAAAGCTTTTTAAATTGTTTTTAAAACATTTTAAAACGGTTTTAAAGCATTTTCAATTGTTGTTAAACCACTCAAACTTATTTTTAAAATATTTTAAAATGTTTTTGAAACATTTTAAAATCATTTAAAATTGTTTTTAAATCAATTTAAATTATTTTTAAATTATTTTAAATTGTTTTTAAAGCATTGTAAACTATTTTTATATCATTTAAAATTGTTCTTAAAGCAATTTAAATTACTTTTGAAGTATTCTAAATAGCTTTTAAAGCATTGTAAACGGTTTTTAAAACATTTTAAATTGTTTTGAAAGCATTGTAAAGTACTTTAAAGCTTTTTAAATTGCTGTTAATGCATTTTAAAAGAATTTAAAATTGTTTTTAAAACATTTTAGAGTGTTTTAAATTGTTTTTAAATTATTTTAAACTATTTTAAAGTGTTTTTAGAACATTCTAAATTGTTTAGAAAACATTTTAAATTGTTTTTAAAGAATTTTAAATTGTTTTTAAAGCGTTTAAAATTATTTTTAAAACATTTTAAAGTACTTTAAAGCTTTTTAAATTGTTTATAAAACATTTTTAAACAGGTTTAAAAAATTTTCAATTGTTCTTAAAGAACTTAGTCTAATTTTTAAAACATTTTAAAATGTTTTTGAAATATTTTGAAACATTTTAAAATCATTTAAAATTGTTCTTAAATCAATTCAAATTATTTTTAAAGTATTTATATTGTTTTTAAAGCATTGCAAACTATTTTCAAAGAATTTTAAAGTCATTATAAATTGTTTTGAAAACGTTTTAAATTGTTTTGCAAGCATTTTAAAAACATTTTAAAGTACTTTAAATATTTTTAAATTGTTGTTAGAGCATTTTAAAGGAATTTAAAATTGTTTTTAAAACATTTTAAAGTGCTTTAAATTGTTTTTAAATTATTTTGAACTATTTTAAAGTGTTTTTAAAACTTTCTAAATTCTTTCAAAAACATTTTAAATTGTTTTTAAAGCATTTTAAATTGTGTTTAAAGCATTTAAATCGTTTTGAAAGCATTTTAAATTGTTTTGAAAGCATTTTAAAAACATTTTAAAGTACTTTAAGGCTCTTTAAATTGTTTTTTAAACATTTTAAAACAGTTTTAAAGCATCTTCAATTGTTGTTAAAGGACTTAAACTTATTTTTAAAACATTTTAAATGTTTTTGAAACATTTTAAAATTGTTCTTAAATCAATTTAAATTATTTTTCAAGTATTTTATATTGTTTCTAAAGCATTATAAACTATTTTTAAAGCATTTTAAAATCATTTAAAATTGTTCTTAAAGCAATTTAAATTATTTTTGAAGTATTTTAAATAGTTTTTAAAGCATTGTAAATGGTTTTTAAAGCATTTTAAATTGTTGTTAAAGCATTTTAAAAGAATTTAAAATTGCTTTTAAAACATTTTAAAGTGTTTTTAAATTAATTTGAACTATTTTAATTTGTTTTTAAAATGTTCTAAATTGCTTCAAAAACATTTCAAATTGTTTTTAAAGTATTTTAAATTGTTTTTAAAGCGTTTAAAGTTGTTTTTAAAACATTTTAAAGTACTTTAAAGCTTCTTAAATTGTTTATAAAACATTTTAAAACGGTTTTAAAGCAATTTCAATTGTTGTTAAAGCACTTACACTTATTTCTAAAACATTTTAAAATGTTTTTGAAACATTTTAAAATGATTTAAAATTGTTCTTAAATCAATTTAAATTATTTTTGAAGTATTTTAAATTGTTTTTAAAGCATTGTAAGCTATTTTTAAAGCATTTTAAAATCATTTTAAATTGTTTTGAAAGCATTTTAAAAACAATTTAGAGTACTTTAAAGCTTCTTAAATTGTTGTTAAAACGTTTTAAAAGAATTTATAATTGTTTTTAAAACATTTTACAGTGTTTTAAATTGTTTTTAAATTATTTTGAACTATTTTAAATTGTTTTTAAAATGTTCCAAATTGTTTCAAAAACATTTTAAATTGTTTCAAAAACATTTTAAATTGTTTCAGAAACATTTTAACTTGTTTTTAAAGCATTTAAAATTGTTTTTAAAGCATTTAAAATTGTTTTTAAAATATTTTAAAGTACCTTAAAGCTTTTTAAATTTTTTTTAAAACATTTTAAAATGGTTTTAAAGCATTTTCAATTGTTGCTAAAGCACTTAAACTTATTTTAGAAACATTTTAAAATGTTTTGAAACATTTTAAAATCATATAAGATTGTTATTTAATAAAGCACTTAAATTATTTTAGAAACATTTTAAAATGTTTTTGAAACATTTTAAAATCATATAAGATTGTTATTTAATCAATTTAAATTATTTTTAAAGTATTTTAAATTGTTTTTAAAGCACTGCAAACTATTTTTAAAGCATTTCAAAATCATTTAAAATTGTTAAAGCAATTTAAATTATTTTAAATAGTTTTTAAAGCATCGTAAACTATTTTTAAAGCATTTTAAATTGTTTTGAAATAATTTTAAAAACATTTTAAAGTACTTTAAAGATTTTTAAATTGTTGTTAAAGCATTTTGAAAGAATTGAAAATTGTTTTTAAAACATTCTAAAGTGTTTTTTAAATTATTTTGAACTATTTAAAATTGTTTTTAAAATGTTCTAAATTGTTTCAAAAACATTTTAAATTGCTTTTGAAGAATTTTAAATTGTTTTTAAAGCGTTTAAAATTGTTTTAAAAACATTTTAAAGTACTTTAAAGCTTTTTAATTTGTTTTTAAAACATTTTAAAACGGTTTTAGAGCATTTTCGATTCTTGTTAAAGCACTTAAACTTATTTTTGAAACATTTTAAAATCATTTAAAATTGTTCTTAAATCAATTTAAAGTATTTTTAAAGTATTTTATATTGTTTCTAAAACATTGTAAACTATTTTTAAAGCATTTTAAAATCATTTAAAATTGTTCTTAAAGAAATTCAAATTATTTTTGATGTATTTTAAACCGTTTTTAAAGCATTGTAAAAAGTTTTTAAAGCATTTTAAACTGTTTCGAAAGCATTTTAAAAACATTTTAAAGTACTTTAAGCTTTTTAAATTGTTGTTAAAGCGTTTTAAAAGAATTTAAAATTGTTTTTAAAACATTCTAAAGTGTTTTAAATTGTTTATAAATTATTTTGAAATGTTTAAATTGTTTTTTAAATGGTCTAAATTGTTTCAAATACATTTTAAATTGTTTTTAAAGCATTTTAAGTTGTTTTTAAAGTGTCTAATAATTTTTTTTTAACATTTTAAAGTACTTTAAAGCTTTTTGAGTTGTTTTTAAAACATTTTAAAACGGTTTTAAAGCATTTTCAATTTTTGTTAAACCACTTAAACTTATTCTTAAAATGTTTTTGAAACATTTTAAAATCATTTAAAATTGTTCTGAAATCAATTTAAATTATTTTTCAAGTATTTTATATTGTTTCTAAAGCATTGTAAACTATTTTGAAAGCATTTTAAAATTATTTAAAATTGTTCTTAAAGCAATTTAAATTATTTTTGAAGTATTTTAAATAGTTGTTAAAGCATTGTAAATGGTTTTTAAAGCATTTTAAATTGTTTTGAAAGCATTTTAAAATATTTTTAATTGTTGTTAGAGAATTTTAAAAGAATTTAATATTGTTTTTAAAACATTTTAAAGTGTTTTTAAATTATTTTGAACTATTTTAAATTGTTTTTAAAACGTTCTAAATTGTTTCAAAAACATTTTAAATTGTTTTTAAGGCATATTAAATTGTTTTTAAAGCGTTTAAAATTGTTTTTTAAACATTTTAAAGTACTTTAAAGCTTTTTAAATTGTTTATAAAACATTTTAAAACCGGTTTAAAGCATTTTCAATTGTTGTTAAAGCACTTAAACTTATTTTTAAAACATTTTAAAATGTTTTTGAAACATTTTAAAACATTTTAAAATAGTTCTTAAATCGATTTAAATTATTTTTAAAGTATTTTAAATTGTTTTTAAAGCATTGTGAACTATTTTAAAGCATTGTAAACTATTTTTAAAGCATTGTAAACGGCTTTTAAGGCATTTTAAACTGTTTTGAAAGCATTTTAAAGTACTTTAAGGATATTTAAATTGTTGTTAACGTGTTTTAAAAGAATTTAAAATTGTTTTGAAAACATTCTAAAGTGTTTTAAATTGTTTATAAATTATTTTGAACTATTTTAAATTGTTTTTAAAACATTCTAAAATGTTTCAAAAACATTTTAAATTGTTTTTAAAACATTCTAAAATGTTTCAAAAACATTTTAAATTGTTTTTAAAGCATTTTAAGTTGTTTTTAAAGTGTTAATGTTTTTTTAAACATTTTAAAATGTTTTTGGAACATTTTAAAATCATTTAAAATTGTTCCTAAATCAATTTAAATTATTTTTGAAGTATTTTATATTGTTTCTAAAGCATTGTAAACTATTTTTAAGGCATTTTAAAATCATTTAAAATTGTTCTTAAAGCAATTTAAATTATTTTTAAGTATTTTAAATAGTTTTTAAAGCATTGTAAATGGTTTTTAAAGCATTTTAAATTGTTTTGAAAACATTTAAAAAACATTTTAAAGTAATTTAAAGCTTTTTAAATTGTTGTTAAAGCATTTTAAAAGAATTTAAAATTGTTTTTAAAACATTTTAAAGTGTTTTTAAATTATTTTGAACTATTTTAAATTGTTTTTAAAACGTTCTATATTGCTTAAAAAACATTTCAAATTGTTTTTAAAGCATTTTAAATTGTTTTTAAAGCATTTAAAATTGTTTTTAAAACATTTTAAAGTACTTTAAATGATGCAGGAGCATCTGGCTAACAGGGAAAAGACAATAGTGAAGGTGATATGGTCTTTGAAGGGGATGAAGGAGTTAATTCAGTGAATGGATAGCGTACTTGTTTTTTTATTATTTCCTTCTTTTATTTAGTTGCCTAAGTTAATGTAGTAAATTGTAATTAGGAACAATAGAAATTAGTTAGAGTCATTGTTTTCAGACAGTTAATTTACTGTTATAAAAACATGAAAAGAAAATATGCTAGACGACCATGAAAATTTCCATATGAGGAATAACTCATGTAGCCAGTTGAACATAACTAACAACAGTTAGTGACAGTTTGAGAACACTAATATTAAAAAGAGGGACAAATCACAATGTAAGGGTTTGATTGACAAAGAAATAAAAAGGAGAAAAATATAAATTTTATGTGCACATTCATCCCTACAGCGTCCCAAACACTGTGTATAATAATTTATGTAAAATTACTTCGTGGAGATTGTTGTTATACCACTACAGGTTATAAAACGAAAGGGGAGATAACCAAAACAAGAGGAGAAGTGACAACACCCAGATTACAGGCGGACTCAACAAAACAATCAGACATAAAATCATTTATGTGAACAAACGACACGAAGTCGGAAATTGAAAGTCCAGATAAGCAAACAAATTCTGTAAACCTGGAATTTATAAATATAGTCCAAATCAGTTCCAGAGTTGAATTCATAGAAGACATAATTACAGTCATCCCATTCCTTGCTCATTTACATTCTGTTCAAAACAAACGAACAAACCCAGTTCATAAACATATGACTCATACTTATAACAAGCGGAAGCCAAACCCCATAGTCCTCAACTCATTACCATAACCCAACGAAAGTGACAAACTACAGAAGAATCAAATATAGACAGCAGCTTGAAGGCCAAAGATATACCTACCCTATAGTTGTAACACTAAAGGCAAGCGAAAACAACTAACGAATAGAACGACACTACCCGTGGTCAATTGAAACGGTCGAGTTTGAAATTTTTCTTAAAGCAATTTAAATTATTTTTGAAGTATTTTAAATAGTTTTTAAAGCATTGTAAATGGTTTTTAAAGCATTTTAAATTGTTTTGAAAGCATTTTAAAAGCACTTTAAAGCTTTTTAATTCTTGTTAAAGCATTCTAAAATAATTTAAAATTGTTTTCAAAACATTTTAAAGTGTTTTTAAATTATTTTGAACTATTTTAAATTGTTTTTAAAACGTTCTAAATTGCTTCAAAAACATTTTAAATTGTTTTTAAAGAATTTTAAATTGTTTTTAATGCGTTCAAAATTGTTTTTAAAACATTTTAAAGTACTTTAAAGCTTTTTAAATTGTTTATAAAACATTTTAAAACGGGTTTAAAGCATTTTCAATTGTTGTTAAAGCAGTTAAACTTATTTTTAAAACATTTTAAAATGTTTTTGAAACAATTTAAAACATTTTAAAATAATTTAAAATTGTTCTTAAATCAATTTAAATTATTTTTAAAGTATTTTAAATTGTTTTTAAAGCATTGTAAACTATTTTTAAAGCATTTTAAATTGTTTTGAAAGAATTTTAAAAACATTTTAGAGTAGTTTAAAGCTTTTTAAATTGTTGTTAAAGCGTTTTAATAGAATTTAAAATTGTTTTTAAAACATTTTAAAATGCTTTAAATTGTTTTTAAATTAGTTTGAACTAGTTTAAATTGTTTTTAAAATGTTCCAAATTGTTTCAAAAACATTTTAAATTGTTTTAAAAGCATTTTAAGTTGTTTTTAAAGTGTTTAAAATTCTTTTTAAAACATTTTAAAACGGTTTTAAAGCATTTTAAATGGTTGTTAAAACACTCAAACTTATTTTTAAAACATTTTAAAATGTTTTTGAAACATTTTAAAATCATTTAAAATTGTTTTTAAATAAATTTAAATTATTTTTAAAGTATTTTAAATTGTTTTTAAAGCATTGTAAACTATTTTAAAATCATTTAAAATTGTTCTTAAAGCAATTTTACTTACTTTTGAAGTATTTTAAATAGTTTTTAAAGCATTCTAAACGGTTCTTGTTTTGAAAGCATTTTAAAGTACTTTAAAGCTTTTTAAATCGGTGTTAATGCATTTTAAAAGAATTTAAAATTGTTAACATTTTAGAGTGTTTTAAATTGTTTTTAAATTATTTTGAACTATTTTAAAGTGTTTTCAAAACATTCTAAATTTTTTCAAAAACATTTTAAATTGTTTTTAAAGCATTTTAAATTGTTTTTAAAGCGTTTAAAATTGTTTTTAAAACATTTTAAAGTACTTTAAAGATTTTTAAATTGTTTATAAAACATTTTAAAATGGGTTTAAAGCATTTTCAATTGTGGTTAAAGCACTTAATCTTATTTTTAGAACATTTTAAAATCATTTAAAAGTGTTCTTAAATCAATTTAAATTATTTTTAAAGTATTTTAAATTGTTTTTAAAGCACTGCAAACTATTTTTAAAGAATTTGAAAATCATTTTAAATTGTTTTGAAAGCGTTTTAAATTGTTTTGAAAGCATTTTAAAAACACTTTAAAGTACTTTAAAGATTTTTAAATTGTTGTTAAAGCATTTTCAAAGAATTTAAAATTGTTTTTAAAACATTTTAAAGTGTTTTAAATTATTTTTAAATTATTTTCAACTATTTTAAACTGTTTTTAAAACTGTCTAAATTGTTTCAAAAACATTTTAAATTGTTTTTAAAGCATTTTAAATTGTTTTTAAAGCATTTAAATAGTTTTGAAAGCATTTTAAATTGTTTTCAAAGCATTTTAAAAACATTTTAAAGTACTTTAAAGCTCTTTAAATTGTTTTTAAAACATTTTAAAACGGTTTTAAAGCATTTTCAATTGTTGTTAAAGCACTTAAACTTATTTTTAAAACATTTTCAAATGTTTTTGAAACATTTTAAAATCATTTAAAATTGTTCTTAAATCAATTTAAATTATTTTTGAAGTATTTTATACTGTTTCTAAAGCATTTTAAACTATTTTTAAAGCATTTTAAAATCATTTAAAATTGTTCTTAAAGCAATTTAAATTATTTTTGAAGTATTTTAAATAGTTTTTAAAGCATTGTAAACGGTTTTTAAAGCATTTTAAATTGTTTTGAAAACATTTTAAAATACTTTAAAGCTTTTTAAATTGTTGTTAAAGCATTTTAAAAGAATTTAAAATTATTTTTAAAACATTTTAAAGTGTTTTTAAATTATTTTGAACTATTTAATATTGTTTTTAAAACGTCCTAAATTGCTTCAAAAACATTTCAAATTGTTTTTAAGGCATTTTAAATTGTTTTTAAAGCATTTAAAAATATTTTTAAAACATTTTAAAGTACTTTAAATGATGCAAGAGCATCTGGCTGACAGGGAAAAGACAATAGTGAAGGTGATATGGTCTCTGAAGGGGATGAAGGAGTTAATTCACTGAATGGATAGCGTACTTGTTTTTTTATTATTTCCTTCTTTTATTTAGTTGCCTAAGTTAAGTAGTAAATTGTAATTAGGAACAATAGGAATTAGTTAGAGTCATTGTTTTTAGATAATTAATTTACTGTTATAAAAACATGAAAAGAAAATATGCTAGATGACCATGAAAAGCTCTGTATGACGAATAACTGATGTAACCAATTGAACATAACTAACAGCAGTTAGTGACAGTTTGAGAACACTGATATTAAAAAGAGGGACAAAGCACAATGTAAGGGTTCGATTGACAAAGAAATAAAAACGAGAAAAATATAAATTTTTTGTGCACATTCATCCCTACAGCGTCCCAAACACTATGTATAATAATTTGTGTAAAATTACTTCGTGGAGATTGTTGTTATACCACTATAGGTTATAAAACGAAAGGGTAGATAACCAAAACCAGAGGAGAAGTGACAACGCCCAGATTACAGGCGGACTCAACAAAACAATCAGACATAAAATCATTTATGTGAACAAACGACACGAAGTCGGAAATTGCAAGTCCAGATAAGAAAAAAAATTTGGTAAACACCAGGTATGCGAATTTATAAATATAGTCCAAATCAGTTCCAGAGTTGTATTCGTAGAAAACATAATTACAGTCATCCCATTCTTTGCTAATTTACATTCTGTTCGAAACGAAGGAATGAACCCAGTTCATAAATATATGACTCATACTTATAACAAGCGGAAGCCAAACCCCATAGTCCTCAACTCGTTACCATAACCCAACGACAATGACAAACTACAGAAGAACCAAATACAAACAGTGGCTTGAAGGTCAAAGATATATTGACTAACACTAAAGCCAAGCGAAAACAACTAACGAACAGAACGACACTACCCGTGGTTAATTGAAACGACCGAGTTTCCATGCGCCGAAACCCTCGGGTGGCTCTACCTGCAAAGAGAAACGACAAAAGAAATGAGTTCTTGTGAAATGGAACAAATGGGAATCGAAAGTTGAAGAAAAAAATCAATACATATCTAGTTACCTGACGGAGGGAAGCCATAATTGCAACCACTCCTCCAGGTTTTTCCCTGCTCACGAGGAGCCGAAGACGTTAGAAAAATGAGGAAAAAGGAGCACATATATCCAGCATAGAACAGGGGACTTACCCAGATGAATTGGCGGAGGAACTGAAGGAATTTGCCACCTCAGTTCTGCAGGGCTCGTAGAGGAATTGAACTCGGAGCTGGAGAAACATTACTAGGAACAACGCAACCAACAATCGACTGTAAGACTCGTGGAAAGGACAGATAATGAACCGAGACAAGGATGCACATAGACGGAGACATACCAAGTTGGATACCAAGCATACCATAACAGTCGACATTCGAGAAGGAGACCACGAAGGGAGAAAACCTTACCAGGGTTTCAAACCTTACCGGATGAATGGAAAAACTTCCAGGTTGAGTCTCGAACCAGTAAAGCAAGACAGCAAAAACAAAACCCACATTGAAGCCACGAAGATTGCTGAGAGCACACATCACAAACAACTGAGAGAATAACAAATGAACTGGATGAGTACAAAGGTGGTGAAACCCTATACCAAGGTGGGCTCGTGGAATCCCAAGGAGGGAAGGATGTCCAACACACAAAAACCATCGTACTAATCACCATAACCCTAATTTATTTCAACGCGGTTAAACCATTTGCATATATCAAAAAAATCTCTGTTAAACATTATTATCTGTTTGTACACCCATCAAGTGGATCGCGTTGACGGCGGGATCACGTGGGCTGGCCCCATCAAGTGGTATCAGAGCAAGAAGTTGAAAAGAAAAGGGAGATGGAGGTTCAAAGACGTGGACGTGGAAGAGGTGTGTGCAGAGTAGCAGACGAGGGCTTGACGGAATAATTGAGGGCCCTTACTGCTCACTTGGAAGCAATGGAGGCAGGAAGGAGAAGAGACCCAGAACTTGGGGATGACAGTGAAGAGGAGGTAGTAACTGCTACAGACGGATCAGAACAAGAAGCCCCGGAGTTAAGACTATTGAGATCGGTACTATTAGCCAGCAACAAACCCAAACCTGAGATCCCTAACTATGATGGTAGTCTATCTGCAGATGTTCTGCTGGATTGGGTAAGTGAGTTAGATAAGTATTTTGAAAACGAAGAGATCAGTGAGGAAAAAAGAGTCAGATTTTTTTGCAAACAAGTTAAAAGGACATGCTGCTTTATGGTGGGATAGTGTCTAAGAAAACAGGAAGAGGATGAAAAAGCTACCGATAAGGAAGTGGCCAAGGATGGTGGCAAAACTGAAAGCAGATTTTTTCCTAAAGACTATTAGGTTGAGCTTTATCGACGGGTGCATAATTTAAGACAGAAAGGTATGACCATAAAGGAATACACAGAGGATTTTTATTGTGTAAGCTTGCGGGTTGGTTATACTGATGATACTCCAAAGAAGACAACGAGATACGTGAATGGCTTGAGGCTGGAAATACTAGATGAGATCAGTATTCTCTCTCCAAGGAATATAGAAGAAGCCTTTCAGAGTGCTGTAAAGGCTGAAGAGAATATTAACAGGAAATAGAATAACAGGAGAGGATGAGGAAATAGCAGAGGACGAGGACAATCCTACGATAGAGGGAGAACTACCACTAACAGCGAAGAATGCAGCAGCTACAGAGCTTCAGGGACAACAGAGAAGGGAAATAGCACCAGAGGAGGTCAGCCATATTAGCGGGGAAGAGGAAATGGTCGCGGAAGGGGGAATAATATCTAGTGCTACAGGTGCCATAAGTGGGGGCACAGATCCTTCGAATGCTCGGAAGCTGAGCACGCTGGCTAGAGGGGAGCATTTGTTGCGCAGCCTGAGGAAGCTGAAGCACAGCCCCGGGAGGTAGAAAATGTGGCAGAAACAGGAGAGGCTTTAGTTTTAAACAAAGTATTGTTGAAGCCAGCCAAGGAGACGGTTGAGCAGACCCAACGAAAGGCATTGTTCCGAACAATTTGCAAATCACATGGAAAGTGTTGTAAATTGATCATAGACAACGAAAGTACAGATAATTTAGTTGCCACCGAGATGGTGGAAAAGCTGGGATTGAAGCGACTTAATCATACCACACCTTACAAGGTGTCGTGGCTACAGAAAGGCCACCAACTATTAGTTGATGAACAATGCGAGGTTGAATTTCACATTGGCAAATACCATGACAAGGTTGCCTGCGATATCATGCCAATGGATGTGTGCCATATACTGCTAGGGAGACCGTGGCAATATGATCGGAAGGTGACGTACGATGGGACGAATGTGGAAGATACGAACAACAGAAGCAAGCATTGTTAATGGGAGGAAAACAATTTTTTAAGAAGATCGAGGAAAACGAGGTGAATTATGCAATTGTAAGGAGGACTAAGACAATGTTGTTGAACACAGAAAAGTCAGAATTGCCTACAGAGATTCAGGAGCTGTTAGAAGAATTTAAGGACATTGTAGTCGACGACTTACCAGATAAGTTGCCTCCCAAGAGGAGCATTATCCATCATATCGATTTCATACCTGGAGCAAGCCTACCGAACAAGGCAGCATATAGAATGAGCCTGAAAGATAATGAAGAGATTCATAAATAGGTGCAAGAGTTGCTGCATAAGGGACTGATCAAAGAAAGCTTGAGCCCTTGTGCGATACCAACAATACTCGCACCCAAGAAGGGTGGAGAATGGCGGATGTGTACGGATTGACGAGCTATCAATAAAATCACTATTCGGTACAAATTTCCCCTACCCAGAATGGATGACATGGTGGATTGTCTTAGAGGGGCAGCTTATTTCACAAAAAATGATCTGAAGAGTGGATATCATTAAATCAGGATTAGAGAAGGAGATGAGTGGAAGACCGCCTTCAAGACCAATGAAGGGTTATACGAGTGGCTAGTCATGCCATTCGGATTGAGCAACATTCCTAGTACTTTTATGAGATTGATGAATGAGATGTTAAAAGAATTTATTGGCAAGTTTGTGATAGTTTATCTTGATGATATTTTGATTTTCAGCAGAACAAAGGGAGAACATCTTGAACATGTTTGAAGGGTGCTAGAGAATTTATAGCAGAACAAACTACTGATAAACTTTAAAAAATGTACTTTCCTGTAGAAGGAACTAGTCTATTTGGGTTTGTAATTGCGGAAAATGAATTGAAGATGGACCCAGAAAAGATTACGGCAGTCATGAATTGGCCGTCACCAAAGAGATTATTTGAGATACATAGTTTTCATGGACTGGAAATTTTTTATCAGAAGTTTATTAGGAACTTCAATGAAATATGTGCACTGATGCTAGACACCATCAAAAAGGCCAGTCAACCTTTTTGTTGGACCAGAGTAGCACAGGACAGCTTTCAGCTTTTGAAGAGGAAGATTACAGAGAGGCCAATCTTAAGGCTACACGACTTTAACAAACTTTTTCAGGTTCGATGTGATGCAAGTGGGATAGCTATTGGCATTGTTCTCAGTCAGGAAGATAGACCGGTGACATTCTTTAGTGAGAAACTAAACGAAAGTAGGTAGAAATACTCCTCGTATGACAAGGAATTTTATGCCGTGGTCCAAGCTTTAAAGCATTGGAGACACTACCTGTTGGGCAATGAGTTTGTATTATTTTCTGATAATTCAGCGCTGCAGTGATGCAGCAGCACAAACTAGACCATAAGCATGCCAAATGGGTAGAATACTTGTAGAGTTTCACTTTCATGTTAAAACAAATTAGCGGGCAAGCCAATAAAGTGGCATATGCCTTGAGCAGGAGAGCTTTGCTCTTACAGGAAAGTAGAATACAGGTGATGGGATTCTAACATCTAAAGGATTTGTACCAGACTAACACAGACTTCAAAGAAGCCTTTGAAGCCTGTCAAAATCCCGTGTTGAGGAATACAAGTCCATGGTTGGACTACAATTTGCAGGAAGGACTATTGTTCAGAGGTGGACAATTATGTATCCCGGACTGTTCGATGAGGGAAAATATTGTATGGGAGAAACATAGTGGTGGTCTAACCAGTCATTTTGGCATATACAAAACTTTGGAGCAGCTCAGACACTTTTATCACTAGCCCAGAATGCGCAGGGATGTACAACGATATGTGAATAGGTGTAAAGTCTGCCAACTGGCGAAAGGACATAGTCAGAATATTGGACTTTACACGCCACTACCTGTTCCGAGGAAGACATGGGACTCAGTCAGCATTGAATTTATCTTGGGACTGCCTAGAACGCAACGAGGGTATGACTCAGTGATGGTGGTGGTAGACAAATTTTCAAAAATGGTGCATTTTATCCCTTGCCGAAAAACTAGTGATGCCACGTATGTAGCTCACCTGTTTTTCACGGAGGTTGTTAGATTACACGACCTACCCAGATCTATCATTTTTGACAGGGATGTAGAATTCACGGGACACTTTTGGCGCACCCTGTGGAAAAAGTTGGGCATGCAATTGAATTTCAGCTCTGCGTATCATCTGCAGACTGATGGACAAACGAAAGTGGTGAACAGGAGTTTGGGGAGTTTATTACAGAGTCTGACTGGGGAAAATTCACGGTTATGGGATCGTGCTCTCGCTCAGGTGGAATTCGCTTATAACGATTCGCCAAATCGTAGCACCAGACACAACCCATTCCAAATCTTGTACGGCATTCATCCTCGGGGAATACATGAACTGCGAGATTTGGGGAAATTGGAGCGGAGAAGCACGGATGGAGAAGATTTTGCCAAAGCAATGAGCGAACTACATGAACAGGTAAAATTAAAATTGCAGGACAGCGTGCAGAAATATAAGCAGCAAGCAGATTCAAGGCGGAGAGAAGTACAATTTAATGTTGGAGATGAGGTCCTCACACACTTGCGCAAAGAACAATTTCCTAAGGGCGCATATAATAAATTAAAATTTTAAAAAATTGGTCCCTGCAAGATCTTGCGTAAATTCTCAGCAAACGCCTACGAAATTCAGCTGCCACCTGATATAGGCATATCACCTATTTTCAAAGTGGCGGACCTTTTCCCATATACTTCCCAAGCAGAGGAAGACAGTGTGGTACGGCCAGAACGGGACACCCAAGTTGGAGACAGTTCTTGGATGAGGCATATGCCTTTGGCTCAATCCCATGAGATTGAAGGGATTCTCGATACCCAGATATCCAAGAAGACATGTAGGAAGGAATATCTATGATATCTCGTCAAGTGGAGAGACCGTCCAATGGAGGACAGTGCGTGGCTCGACGCGGCGCAGATACAGAAGGCTGGCTATTTGGTGGAGGAGCTCATGGAACGGAGCCATGATTTTCTTTTACCCTGGGAGCCTGATGCAGGAGCATCTGGCTGACAGGGCAAAGACAACAGTGAAGGTGATATGGTCTCTGAAGGGGACGAAGGAGTTAATTCACTGAATGGATAGCATACTTGTTTTTTTTATTATTTCCTTCTTTTATTTAGTTGCCTAAGTTAATGTAGTAAATTATAATTAGGAACAATAGGAATTAGTTAGAGTCATTTTTTCCAGACAGTTAATTTACTGTTATAAAAACATGAAAAGAAAATATACTAGACAACCATGAAAAGTTCCGTATGAGGAATAACTGATGTAACCAATTGAACATAACTAACAGTAGTTAGTGATAGTTTGAGAACACTGATATTGAAAAGAGGGACAAATAACAATGTAAGGGTTCGACTGACAAAGCAATAAAAAGGAGAAAAATATAAATTTTCTATGCACATTCATCCCTACAGTGTCCCAAACACTGTGTATAATAATTTGTGTAAAATTACTTCGTGGAGATTGTTGTTATACTACTACAGGCTATAAATTGAAAGAGGAGATAACCAAAACCAGAGGAGAAGTGATAGTGCCCGGATTATAGGCAGACTCAACCAAACAATCAGACATAAAATCATTTATCTGAACAAACGACACGAAGTCGGAAATTGCAAGTCCAGATAAGCAAACAAATTCTGTAAACACCAGGTATGCGTATTTATAAATATAGTCCAAACCAGTTCCAGAGTTGAATTCATAGAAAACATAATTACAGTCATCCCATTCTTTGCTCATTTACATTCTGTTCGAAACAAAGGAACGAACCCAGTTCATAAATATATGGCTCATACTTATAACAAGCGGAAGCCAAACCCCATAGTCCTCAACTCATTACCATAACCCAACGACAGTGACAAACTACAGAAGAATTAAATACAGACAGTGGCTCGAAGGCCAAAGATATACCGACCCAAAAGTTGTAACACTAAAGCCAAGTGAAAACAACTAACGAATAGAACGACACTGCCTATGGTTAATTGAAACGATCGAGTTTCTATGCGCCGAAACCCTCGGGTGTCTCTACCTGCAAAGAGAAACGACAAATGAAATGAGTTCTTGTGAAATGGAACAAAGGGGAATCGAAAGTTGAAGAAAACAATCAATACATATTTGGTTACCTGATGGAGGCAAGCCATAATTGCAACCACTCCTCCAGGTTTTTCCCTGCTCACGAGGAGCCGAAGACGTTAGACAACTGAGGAGAAAGGAACACATATATCCAGCATAGAACAGGGGACTTACCCAGATAAATTAGCGGAGGAACCGAAGGAATTGGCCACCTCAGTTCTTCCAGGCTCGTAGAGGAATTGAACTCGGAGCTGGAGAAACATTACCAGGAACAACGCAACCAACAACCGACTGTAAGCCTCATGGAAAGCACAGATAACGAACTGAGACAAGGATGCACAGAGACGGAGACATACCAAGTTGGATACCAAGCATACCATAATAGTCGACATTCAAGAAGGAGACCACAAAGGGAGCAAACCTTACCAGGGTTTCAAACCTTGCCGGACGAATGGAAAAACTTCCAGGTCGAGTCCCGAACCAGTAAAGCAAGACAACAAAAACGAAACCACATTGAAGCCATGAAGATCGCCAAGAGCACACAACACAAACAACCGAGAGAATAATGAATGAACCAAATGAGCACGAAGGTGGTGAAACCCTATACCAAGGTGGGCTCGTGGAATCCCAAGGAGGGACAGACGTCCAACACACAAAAACCATCGTACTAATCACCATAACCCTCATTTAATTCAACGCGGTTAAACCATTTGCATATATCAAAAAAATCTCTGTTAAAAATTATTATCTGTTTGTACACCCATCAAGTGGAACGCGTTGAAGGCGGGATCACGTGGGCTGGCCCCATCATTAAAGATTTTTAAATTGTTTATAAAACATTTTAAAATGGTTTTAAAGCATTTTCAATTGTTGTTAAAGCACTTACACTTATTTTTAAAACATTTTAAAATATTTTTGAAACCTTTTAAAATGATATAAAATTGTTCTTAAATCAATTTAACTTATTTTTGAACTATTTTAAATTGTTTTGAAAGCATTTTAAAAACATTTTAGAGTACATTAAAGCTTCTTAAATTGTTGTTAAAACATTTTAAAAGAATTTATAATTGTTTTTAAAACATTTTACAGTGTTTTAAATTGTTTTTAAATTATTTTGAACTATTTTAAATTGTTTTTAAAACGTTCTAAATTGTTTCAAAAACATTTTAAATTGTTTCAGAAACATTTTAAATTGTTTTTAAAGCACTTTAAATTGTTTTTAAAGCGTTTAAAATTGTTTTTAAAACATTTTAAAGTACTTTAAAGCTTTTTAAATTGTTTTTAAAACATTTTAAAATGGTTTTAAAGCATTTTCAATTGTTGTTAAAACACTTAAACTTATTTTAAAAACATTTTAAAATGTTTTTGAAACATTTTAAATCATTTAAAATTGTTATTAAATCAATTTAAAGTATTTTAAAAGTATTTTAAATTGTTTTTAAAGCATTGTAAACTATTTTTAAAGCATTTAAAAATCATTTAAAATTGTTCTTAAAGCAATTTAAATTATTTTTGAAATATTTTAAATAGTTTTTAAAGCGTCGTAAACTGTTTTTAAAGCATTTTAAATTGTTTTGAAATAATTTTATAAACATTTTAAAGTACTTTAAAGCTTTTTAAATTGTTGTTAAAGCACTTAAACTTATTTTTGAAACATTTTCAAATCATTTAAAATTGTTCTTAAATCAATTTAAATTATTTTTAAAGTATTTTATATTGTTTTTAAAGCATTGTAAACTATTTTTAAAGCATTGTAAACAGTTTTTAAAGCATAGTAAACGGTTTTTAAAGCACTCTAAACTGTTTTGAAAACATTTTAAAGTACATTAAAGCTTTTTAAATTGTTGCTAAATCATTTTAAAAGAATTTAAAATTGTTTTTAAAACATTCTAAAGTGTTTTAAATTGTTTATAAATTATTTTGAACTATTTTAAATTGTTTTTAAAAGGTTTTAAATAGTTTCAAAAACATTTTAAATTGTTTTTAAATGATTTTAAGTTGTTTTTTAAGTATTTAATTTTTTTTTAAACATTTTAAAATGGTTTTAAAGCATTTCAATTGTTGTTAAACCACTTAAACTTATTCTTAAAACATTTTAAAATGTTTTTGAAACATTTTAAAATAACTCAAAATTGTTTTAAAATCAATTTAAATTATTTTTAAAGTATTTTAAATTGTTTTTAAAGCATTGTAAATTATTTTTAAAGAATTTTAAAATTATTGAAAATTGTTCTTAAAACAATTTAAATTATTTTTGAAGTATTTTAAATATTTTTTAAAGCATTGTAAACGGTTTTTAAAGCATTTTAAATTGTTTTGAAAGCATTTTAAAAGCATTTCAAAGCACTTTAAAGCTTTTTAATTGTTGTTAAAGCATTTTAAAAGAATTTAAAATTGTTTTTAAAACATTTTAAAGTGTTTTAAAATTATTTTGAACTATTTTAAATTGTTTTTAAAACGTTCTAAATTGTTTCAAAAACATTTTAAGTTGTTTCTAAAGCATTTTAAATTGTTTTTAATGCGTTTAAAATTGTTTTTAAAACATTTTAAAGTACTTTAAAGCTTTTGTAAATTGTTTATAAAACATTTTAAAACGGTTTTAAAGCATTTTCAATTGTTGTGAAATCACTTAAACTTATTTTTAAAACGTTTTAAAATGTTTTTGAAACATTTTAAAACAGTTTAAAATAATTTAAAATTGTTCTTAAATCAATTTAAATTATTTTTAAAGTAGTTTAAATTGTTTTTAAAGCATTGTAAATTATTTTAAAGCATTTTAAATTGTTTTGAAAGAGCCTTAAAAACATTTTAGAGTACTTTAAAACTTTTTAAATTGTTGTTAAAGCATTTTAATAGAATTTAAAATTGTTTTTAAAACATTTTAAAGTGTTTTAAATTGTTTTTAAATTATTTTGAACTAATTTAAATTGTTTTTAAAACGTTCCAAATTGTTTCAAAAACATTTTAAATTGTTTTTAAAGCATTTTAAGTTGTTTTTAAAGTGTTTAAAATTGTTTTTAAAACATTTTAAAACGGTTTTAAATCATTTTCAATTGTTGTTAAACCACTCAAACTTATTTTTAAAACATTTTAAAATGTTTTTGAAACATTTTAAAATCATTTAAAATAGTTTTTAAATCAATTTAAATTATTTTTAAAGTATTTTAAATTGTTTTTAAAGCATTGTAAACTATTTTTAAATCATTTTTAAATCATTTAAAATTGTTCTAAGGCAATTTTAATTACTTTTGAAGTATTTTAAATAGTTTTTAAAGCATTGTAAACGGTTTTTAAAGCATTTTAAATTGTGTTGAAAGCCTTTTAAAGTACTTTAAATCTTTTTTAATCGTTGTTAATGCATTTTAAAAGAATTTAAAATTGTTTTTAAAACATTTTAGAGTGTTTTAAATTGTTTTTAAATTATTTTGAACTATTTTAAAGTGTTTTTAAAACATTCTAAATTGTTTCAAAAATATTTTAAATTGTTTTTAATGCATTTTAAATTATTTTTACAGCGTTTAAAATTGTTTTTAAAACATTTTAAAGTACTTTAAAGCTTTTTAAGTTGTTTATAAAACATTTCAAAACGGGTCTAAAGCAATTTCAATTGTTGTTAAATCACTTAATCTTATTTTTAAAACATTTTAAAATCATTTAAAGTTGTTCCTAAATAAATTTAAATTATTTTTAAAGTATTTTAAATTGTTTTTAAAGCATTGCAAACTATTTTTAAAGAATTTTAAAATCATTATTTTTAAAGTATTTTAAATTGTTTTTAAAGCATTGCAAACTATTTTTAAAGAATTTTAAAATCATTTTAAATTGTTTTGAAAGCGTTTTAAATTGTTTTAAAGCATTTTAAAAGCATTTTAAAGTACTTTAAAGATTTTTAAATTGTTGCTAAATCATTTTAAAAGAATTTAAAATTGTTTTTAAAACATTTTAAACTGTTTTAAATTGTTTTTAAAACATTTTAAACTGTTTTAAATTGTTTTTAAATAATTTTGAACTATTTTAAATTGTTTTTAGGACTTCCTAAATTGTTTCAAAAACATTTTAAATTGTTTTTAAAGCATTTTAAATTGTTTTTAAAGAGTTTAAATCATTTTGAAAGCATTTTAAATTGTTTTGAAAGCATTTTAAAAACATTTTAAAGTCCTTTAAGGCTCTTTAAATTGTTTTTAAAACATTTTAAAACAGTTTTAAAGCATTTTCAATTGTTGTTAAAGCACTTAAACTTATTTTTAAAACATTTTAAAATGTTTTTGAAACATTTTAAAATCATTTAAAATTGTTCTTAAATCAATTTAAATTATTTTTCAAGTATTTTATATTGTTTCTAAAGCATTGTAAACTATTTTTAAAGCATTTTAAAATCATTGAAAATTTTTCTTAAAGCAATTAAAATTATTTTTCAAGTGTTTTAAATAGTTTTTAAAGCATTGTAAATGGTTTTTAAAGAATTTTAAATTGTTTTGAAAGCATCTTAAAACATTTTAAAGTAATTTAAAGCTTTTTAAATTGTTGTGAAAGCATTTTCAAAGAATTTAAAATTGTTTTTAAAACATTTTAAAGTGTTTTTAAATTATTTTGAACTATTTTAAATTGTTTTTAAAACGTTCTAAATCGCTTCAAAAACATTTCAAATTGTTTTTAAAGCATTTTAAATTGTTTTTAAAGCGTTTAAAATTATTTTTAAAACATTTTAAAGTACTTTAAAGCTTTTTAACTTGTTTATAAAACATTTTAAAACGGTTTTAAAGCATTTTCAATTGTTGTTAAAGCACTTACACTTATTTTTAAAACATTTTAAAATGTTTTTGAAACATTTTAAAATGATTTAAAATTGTTCTTAAATCAATTTAAATTATTTTTGAAGTATTTTAAATTGTTTTTAAAGCATTGTAAACTATTTGTAAAGCAGTTTAAGGTCATTTTAAATTTTTTTGAAAGCGTTTTAAAAACATTTTAGAGTACATTAAAGCTTCTTAAATTGTTGTTAAAACATTTTAAAAGAATTTTTAATTGTTTTTAAAACATTTGACAGTGTTTTAAATTGTTTTTAAATTGTTTTGAACTATTTTAATTTTTTTTTTAAACGTTCTAAATTGTTTCAAAAACATTTTAAATTGTTTCAGAAACATTTTAAATTTAAATTGTTTTTAAAGCGTTTAAAATTGTTTTTAAAACATTTTGAAGTACTTTAAAGCCTTTTGAATTGTTTTTAAAGCATTTTAAAATGGTTTTAAAGCATTTTCAATTGTTGTTAAAGCATTTAAACTTATTTTAAGTAGTTTTTAAAGCGTCGTAAACTGTTTTTAAAGCATTTTAAATTGTTGTTAAAGCATTTTGAAATAATTTAAAATTGTTTTTAAAACATTTAAAGTGTTTTTAAATTATTTTGAACTATTTAAAATTGTTTTTAAAATGTTCTAAATTGTTTCAAGAACATTTTAAATTTCTTTTGAAGCGTTTTAAATTGTTTTTAACGCGTTTAAAATTGTTTTAAAAACATTTTAAAGTACTTTAAAGCTTTTTAAATTGTTTTTAAAACATTTTAAAATGGTTTTAAAGAATTTTCAATTGTTGTTAAAGCACTTAAATTTATTTTTGAAACATTTTAAAATCATTTAAAATTGTTCTTAAATCAATTTAAATTATTTTTAAAGTATTTTATATTGTTTCTAAAGCATTGTAAACTATTTTTAAAGCATTGTAAAATCATTTAAAATTGTTCTTAAAGCAATTTAAATTATTTTTGATGTATTTTAAATTGTTTTTAAAGCAATGTAAATGGTTTTTAAAGCATTTTAAATTGTTTTGAAAGAATTTTAAAAATATTTTAAAGTAATTTCAAGCTTTTTAAATTGTTGTAAAAGCGTTTTAAAAGAATTTAAAATTGTTTTTAAAACATTCTAAAGTGTTTTAAATTGTTTGTAAATTATTTTTAACTATTTAAAATTGTTTTTAAAATGTTCTAAATTGTTCCAAAAACATTTTAAATTGCTTTTGAAGCATTTTAAATTGTTTTTAAAGCGTTTAAAATTGTTTTAAAAACATTTTAAAGTACTTTAAATCTTTCTAAATTGTTTTTAAAACATTTTTAAACGGTTTTAAAGCATTTTCAATTGTTGTTAAACCACTTAAACTTATTCCTAAAACATTTCAAAAGTTTTTGAAACATTTTAAAATCATTTGAAATTGTTTTTAAATCAATTTAAATTATTTTTCAAGTATTTTAAATTGTTTTAAAGCATTGTAAACTTTTAAAGCATTTCAAAATCATTTAAAATTGTTCTTAAAGCAATTTAAATTATTTTTGAAGTATTTTAAATAGTTTTTAAAGCATTGTACGGTTTTTAAAGCATTTTAAACCACTTTAAAGCTTTTTAATTGTTGTTAAAGCATTTTAAAAGAATTTAAAATTGTTTTTAAAACATTTTAAAGCGTTTTTAAATTATTTTTAACTATTTTAAATTGTTTTTAAAACGTTCTAAATTTTTTCAAAAACATTTTAAATTGTTTTTAAAGCATTTTAAATTGTTTTTAAAGCGTTTAAAATTGTTTTTAAAATTTTTTAAAGTATTTTAAAGCTTTTTAAATTATTTATAAAACATTTTAAAACAGTTTTAAAGCATTTTCAATTGTTGTTAAACCACTCAAACTTATTTTTAAAACATTTTAAAATGTTTTTGAAACATTTTAAAATCATTTAAAATTGTTTTTAAAACATTTTAAAGTATTTTAAATTGTTTTTAAAGCATTGTAAACTATTTTTAAATCATTTAAAATTGTTCTTAAAGAAATTTAAATTACTTTTGAAGTATTTTGATTAGTTTTTAAAGCATTTTAAACGGTTTTTAAAGCATTTTAAATTGTTTTGAAAGCATTTTAAAGTACTTTAAAGCTTTTTAAATTGTTGTTAATGCATTTTAAAAGAATTTAAAATTGTTTTTAAAACATTTTATAGTGTTTTAAATTGTTTTTAAATTATTTTGAACTATTTTAAAGTGTTTTTAAAACATTCTAAATTGTTTCAAAAACATTTTAAATTGTTTTTAAAGCATTTTAAATTGTTTTTAAAGCATTTAAAATTGTTTTTAAAACATTTTAAAGTACTTTAAAGCTTTTTAAATTGTTTATAAAACATTTTAGAACGGATTTAAAGCGTTTTCAGTTGTTGTTAAAGCACTTAATCTCATTTTTAAAACATTTTAAAATGTTTTTGAAATATTTTAAAACATTTTTAAATCATTTAAAATTGTTCTTAAATAAATTTAAATTATTTTAAATTGTTTTTATAGCATTGCAAACTATGTTTAAAGAATTTTAAAATCATTTTAAATTGTTTTGAAAGAGTTTTAAATTGTCTTGAAAGCATTTTAAAAATATTTTAAAGTGCTTTAAATATTTTTAAATTGTTACCCGGATGCGGGTGGCATTCAAAGTCATTAATGGGACGCCACACAATGCAGGCAGCTGGCCTTGCAGATGGCTGGCGGACGGCCCTCAAGACATGCGCCTCGGGCTGGAAAATTGGTTCAAGGGCAAGCGAAATTAATTCGGCACAGTTTGGAATGATGGTCTTGCAGTCAAGCATTCATGCGCGCCTGGTTCATGCACAAACAGGTCAGTTCTTATGTATGGATCCATTTATTGTTCATGCCATAGTTACTGGTTCTATTTATCGTGATGTAAAACTCTTCCCACACTCCTGCCTGGTCTATCGAATTTGGAAGCTCGCTTGGTCTTGGAAACTCATTGGGCTCCTCTGCGCTCAAACTTTAACCTGTTTGCTTTGCCTCAATCCCTCTCTCAGTCTATCTGTTCTCCTGAGCATGCCATGCCGCCGAGGTATCCCGCACAGAGGTAGAAACACCGGAAACAGAGGCCATCCCTCTCGTCCTGCTCCACAGAATGTCATTCCCATCGCCTCAGTCTCCCCTTCATCTCCGCCCCTGGGTCAAGTTGGGTCTCTCCCGCATAATTCCTTCCAGACCTCTAGGTTTACTTTTCACAGCAGGCTCAACAAGCCCGTATTGATGGCAAGCATCACCATTATTCTCGTGGAGGAGGAGAATAATAATGTTAGCTCGGCTCCAACCACTTCCTCTCACTCTCAGGAAGACAACGTTTTGCAAGGGGATATGGCAGGGGTGGTATTCAATGCGGACAATATGCAGGAGGACACACCTATCTCTGAAGCGCCTCAACAGCCCGTCGATCCTACTCAGAGCGAAATTTTGGCCTGTGGGCCGTCTCAGCGTGCAGACAACATTCTTAATCTGGTGACCACTCCTGAAGGCGGCGCAAAATGACATGATGACAATGGCTTCGTCACCTGGGTAGCCTCTTCCAGCCAAGTGGAGAGGGACACGCCTGACTCACCGCAGCATGCAGACTAATGTTGAATCTTCACTGACGGGTGGCATTCTTGCTTATGCGCTGTGAAATTTTGATTTCGTGTCTTTGTTTCTGAGTCTATGGGTCTATGTCTGGTTCATGATCTTGTTCCAGGGTGTGGCGACAGTGAATATGTGCTCTGCTTTTTGTTATAACTATGACTATGCTGGGTACTTTTGTGTTTTTTTGGTCAATGGGGGGCATGATAGTATGAGTCGTAAAAATTTTCAGTGTGTCAGGGACCAAATACAAGATTTTGAAGTCTGTACTGTGAATTCGGCAAAATGCTTGAACTGTAATATCTCTGAGTTTCTGGTTGAGGAATGGCCTCGGCCTCCTCTGAGGTCTTGACCTCACTGTACATATCCTTTTTCCTTTTTAATAGAATTAGTATTTACAAAGAAAAAAAATTATTTTTAAATTGTTGTTAAAGCATTTTAAAAGAATTTATAATTGTTTTTAAAACATTTTAAAGTGTTTTAAATTGCTTTTAAATTATTTTGAGTTATTTAATTTTTTTTTTAAATCATTTAAATTGTTTTGAAAGCATTTTAAATTGTTTTGAAATCATTTTAAAAACATTGTAAAGTACTTTAAAGCTCTTTAAATTGTTTTTAAAGCATTTTAAAACGGTTTTAAAGCGTTTTCAATTGCTGTTAAAGCACTTAAACTTATTTTTAAATCATTTTAAAATATTTTTGAAACATTTTAAAATCATTTAGAATTGTTCTTAAATCAATTTAAATTATTTTTCAAGTATTTTATATTGTTTCTAAAGCATTGTAAACTATTTTTAAAGCATTTTAAAATCATTTAAAATTGTTCTTAAAACAATTTAAATTATTTTTTAAGTATTTTAAATAGTTTTTAAAGCATTGTAAATGGTTTTTAAAGAATTTTAAATTGTTTTTAAAACATTTTAAAGTACTTTAAAGCTTTTTAAATTGTTGTTAAAGCATTTTAAAAGAATTTAAAATTGTTTTTAAAACATTTTAAAGTGTTTTTAAATTATTTTGAACTATTTTAATTTTTTTTTTTAACTTTCTAAATTGTTTCAAAAGCATTTCAAATTGTTTTTAAAGAATTTTAAATTGTTTTTAAAGCGTTGAAAATTGTTTTTAAAACATTTTAAAGTACTTTAAAGCTTTTTAAATTGTTTATAAGACATTTTAAAACGGTTTTAAAGCATTTTAAATTGTTGCTAAAGCACTTACACTTATTTTTAAAACATTTTAAAATGCTTTTGAAACATTTTAAAGTGATTTAAAATTGTTCTTAAATCAATTCAAATTATTTTTGAAGTATTTTAAATTGTTTTTAAATCATTGTAAACTATTTTTAAAGAATTTTAAAATCATTTTAAATTGTTTTGAAAGCATTTTAAAAAACATTTTAGAGTACTTTAAAGCTTCTTAAATTGTTGTTAAAACATTTTAAAAGAATTTATAATTGTTCTTAAAACATTTTACAGTGTTTTAAATTGTTTTTAAATTATTTTGAACTATTTTAAATTGTTTCAAAAACATTTTAAATTGTTTCAGAATGATTTTAAATTGTTTTTAAAGCATTTTAAATTGTTTTTAAAGTGTTTAAAATTGTTTTTAAAACATTTAAAGTACTTTAAAGATTTTTAAATTGTTTTTAAAACATTTTAAAATGGTTTTAAAGCATTTTCAATTGTTGTTAAAGCACTTAAACTTATTTTAAAAACATTTTAAAATGTTTTTGAAACATTTTAAAATCATTTAAAATTGTTATTAAATCAATTTAAATTATTTTTAAAGTATTTTAAATTGTTTTTAAAGCATTGTAAACTACTTTTAAAGCATTTCAAAATCGTTTAAAATTGTTCTTAAAGCAATTCAAATTATTTTTGAATTATTTTAAATAGTTTTTAAAGCATCGTAAACTATTTTTAAAGCATTTTAAATTGTTTTGAAATAATTTTAAAAACATTTTAAAGTACTTTAAAGCTTTTTAAATTGTTGTTAAAGCATTTTGAAAGAATTTAATTTTTTTTAAAACATTCTAAAGTGTTTTTAAATTATTTTGAACTATTTAAAATTGTTTTTAAAATGTATTAAATTGTTTCAAAAACATTTTAAATTGCTTTTTAAGCATTTTAAATTGTTTTTAGAGCATTTAAATTTGTTTTAAAAACATTTTAAAGTACTTTAAAGCTTTTAAATTGTTTTTAAAACATTTTGAAACAATTTTAAAGCATTTTCAATTCTTGTTAAAGCACTTAAACTTATTTTTGAAACATTTTAAAATCATTTAAAACTTTTCTTAAATCAATTTAAATTATTTTTAAAGTATTTTATATTGTTTCTAAAGCAGTGTAAACTATTTTTAAAGCATTTTAAAATCATTTAAAATTGTCCTTAAGGCAATTTAAATTATTTTTGAAGTATTTTAAATAGTTTTTAAAGAATTGTAAACGGTTTTTAAAGCATTTTAAATTGTTTTGAAAGAATTTTAAAGCACTTTAAAGCTTTTTAATTGTTGTTAAAGCATTTTAAAAGAATTTAGAATTGTTTTTAAAACATATTAAAGTACTTTAAATCTTTTTAAATTGTTTATAAAACATTTTAAAATGGGTTTAAAGCATTTTCAATTGTTGTTAAACCACTCAAACTTATTTTTAAAACATTTTAAAATGTTTTTGAAACATTTTAAAATCATTTAAAATGGTTTTTAAATCAATTTAAATTATTTTTAAACTATTTTAATGTTTTTTTAAAGCATTGTAAACTATTTTTAAATCATTTTAAAATCATTTAAACTTGTTCCTCCAGTAATTTAAATTACTTTTGAAATATTTTAAATAGTTTTTAAAGAGTTGTAAACGGTTTTTAAAGCATTTTAAATTGTTTTGAAAACATTTGAAAGTACTCTAAAGTGTTTTAAATTGTTGTTAATGCATTTTAAAAGAATTTAAAATTGTTTTTAAAACATTTTAGAGTGTTTTAAATTGTTTTTAAATTATTTTGAACTATTTTAAAGTGTTTTTAAAACATTCTAAATTGTTTTAAAAACATTTTAAACTGTTTTTCAAGCTTTTTAAATTGTTTTTAAAGCGTTTAAAATTGGTTTTAAAACATTTTAAAGTACTTTAAAGCTTTTTAAATTTTTTATAAAACATTTTAAAACGGGTTTAAAGCATTTTCAATTGTTGTTAAAGCACTTAATCTTATTTTTAAAACATTTTAAAATATTTTGAAAGCATTTTAAAGCACTTTAAAGCTTTTTAATTGTTGTTAAAGCATTTTAAAAGAATTTAAAATTGTTTTTAAAACATTTTAAAGTGTTTTTAAATTATTTTGAACTAATTTAAATTGTTTTTAAAACGTTCTAAATCGTTTCAAAAACATTTCAAATTGTTTTTAAAGCATTTTAAATTGTTTTTAAAGCGTTTAAATTGTTTTTAAAACATTTTAAAGTACTTTCAAGCTTTTTAAATTGTTTATAAAACATTTTAAAATGGGTTTAAAGCATTTTCAATTGTTGTTAAAGCAGTTAAACTTATTTTTAAAACATTTTAAAATGTTTTTGAAACATTTCAAAATAATTTTAAATTGTTCTTAAATCAATTTAAATTATTATTAAAGTATTATAAATTGTTTTTAAAGCATTGTAAACTATTTTTAAATAATTTTAAAATCATTTAATTTTTTTTTAAAGCAATTTAAGTTACTTTTGAAGTATTTTAAATAGTTTTTAATGCATTTTAAACGGTTTTTAAAGCATTTGAAATTGTTTTGAAAGCATTTTAAAGTACTTTAAAGCTTTTTAAATTGCTGTTAATGCATTTTAAAAGAATTTAAAATTATTTTTAAAACATTTTAGAGTGCTTTAAATTGTTTTTAAATTATTTTGAACTATTTTAAATTGTTTTTAAAACATTCTAAATTGTTTCAAAAACATTTTAAATTGTTTTTAAAGCATTTTAAATTGTTTTTAAAGCGTTTGAAATTGTTTTTAAAACATTTCAAAGTACCTTAAAGCTTTTTAAATTGTTTATAAAACATTTTAAAACGGGTTTAAAGCATTTTCATTTTGTGTTAAAGCACTTAAACTTATTTTTAAACATTTTAAAATGCTTTTGAAACATTTTTTTTTTTTTTTTTAAAACATTTTAAAGTGCTATAAATAGTTTTTAAATTATTTTGAACTAATTTCAATTGTTTTTAAAACGTTCCAAATTGTTTCAAAAACATTTTAAACTGTTTCTAAAGCATTTTAAGTTGTTTTTAAAGTGTTTAAAATTATTCTCAAAACATTTTAAAGTACTTTAAAGCTTTTTAAATTGTTTTTAAAACATTTTAAAATGGTTTTAAAGCATTTTCAATTGTTGTTAAACCACTCAAACCTATTTTTAAAACATTTTAAAATGTTTTTGAAACATTTTAAAATCATTTAAAATTGTTTTTAAATCAATTTAAATTATTTTTAAAGTATTTTAAATTGTTTTTGAAGCATTGTAAACTATTTTTAAACCATTTTAAATTGTTTTTAAAGCAATTTAAATTACTTTTGAATTATTTTAAGTAGTTCTTAAAGCATTTTAAACGGTTTTTAAAGAATTTTAAATTGTTTTGGAAGCATTTTAAAGTACTTTAAAGGTTTTTAAATGGTTGTTAATGCATTTTAAAAGAATTTAAAATTGTTTTTAAAACATTTTAGAGTGTTTTAAATTGTTTTTAAATTATTTTGAACTATTTTAAAGTATTTTAAATTGTTTCTGAAGCATTGAAAACTATTTTTAAAGAATTTCAAAATCATTTTAAATTATTTTGAAAGCGTTTTAAATTGTTTTGAAAGCATTTTAAAAACATTTTAAAGTACTTTAAAGATTTTTAAATTGTTGTTAAAGCATTTTAAAAGAATTTAAAATTGTTTTTAAAACATTTTAAAGTGTTTTAAATTGTTTTCAAATTATTTTGAACTATTTTAAAGTGTTTCTAAAACTTTCTAAATTGTTTCAAAAACATTTTAAATTGTTTTTAAAGCATTTTAAGTTGTTTTTAAATCGTTTAAATCGCTTTGAAAGCATTTTAAATTGTTTTGAAAGCATTTTAAGAACATTGTAAAATAACTGTAAAGCTCTTTAAATTGTTTTTAAAACATTTTAAAACGGCTTTAAAGCGTTTTCAATTGTTGTTAAAGCACTTAAACTTATTTTTAAATCATTTTAAAATATTTTTGAAACATTTTAAAATCATTTAGAATTGTTCTTAAATCAATTTAAATTATTTTTCAAGTATTTTATATTGTTTCTAAAGCATTGTAAACTATTTTTAAAGCCTTTTAAATTGTTTTGAAAGACTTTTAAAAACATTTTGGCGTACTTTAAAGGTTTTTAAATTTTTGTCAAAGTGGTATAATAGAATTTAAAATTGTTTTTAAAACATTTTAAAGTGTTTTTAAATTATTTTGAACTAATTTAAATTGTTTTTAAAACGTTCTAAATCGTTTCAAAAACATTTCAAATTGTTTTTAAAGCATTTTAAATTGTTTTTAAAGCGTTTAAAATTGTTTTTAAAACATTTTAAAGTACTTTCAAGCTTTTTAAATTGTTTATAAAACATTTTAAAATGGGTTTAAAGCATTTTCAATTGTTGTTAAAGCAGTTAAACTTGTTTTTAAAACATTTTAAAATGTTTTTGAAACATTTCAAAATAATTTAAAATTGTTCTTAAATCAATTTAAATTATTTTTAAAGTATTTTAAATTGTTTTTAAAGCATTGTAAACTATTTTTAAATAATTTTAAAATCATTTAAAATTGTTTTTAAAGCAATTTAAGTTACTTTTTAAGTATTTTAAATAGTTTTTAATGCATTTTAAACGGTTTTTAAAGCATTTGAAATTGTTTTGAAAGCATTTTAAAGTACTTTAAAGCTTTTAAAATTGTTGTTAATGCATTTTAAAAGAATTCAAAATTATTTTTATAACATTTTAGAGTGTTTTAAATTGTTTTTAAAGCATTTTAAATTGTTTTTAAAGCGTTTGAAATTGTTTTTAAAACATTTCAAAGTACCTTAAAGCTTTTTAAATTGTTTATAAAACATTTTAAAACGGTTTTAAAGCATTTTCAATTGTTGTTAAAGCACTTAAACTTATTTTTGAAACATTTTAAAATGTTTTTGAAACATTTTAAAATTGTTTTTAAAACATTTTAAAGTGCTACAAATTGTTTTTAAATTATTTTGAACTAATTTGAATTATTTTTAAAACGTTCCAAATTGTTTCAAAAACATTTTAAATTGTTTCTAAAGCATTTTAAGCTGTTTTTAAAGTGTTTAAAATTGTTCTCAAACCATTTTAAAGTACTTTAAAGCTTTTTAAATTGTTTTTAGAACATTTTAAAATGGTTTTAAAGCATTTTCAATTGTTGTTAAACCACTCAAACCTATTTTTAAAACATTTTAAAATGTTTTTGAAACATTTTAAAATCATTTAAAATTGTTTTTAAATCAATTTAAATTATTTTTAAAGTATTTTAAATTGTTTTTAAAGCACTGTAAACTATTTTTAAATCATTTAAAATTGTTTTTAAAGCAATTTAAATTACTTTTGAAGTATTTTAAATAGTTCTTAAAGCATTTTAAACGGTTTTTAAAGCATTTTAAATTGTTTTGAAAGCACTTTAAAGTACTTTAAAGCTTTTTAAATGGTTGTTAATGCATTTTAAAAGAATTTAAAATTGTTTTTAAAACATTTTAGAGTCTTTTAAATTGTTTTTAAATTATTTTGAACTATTTTAAAGTATTTTAAATTGTTTTTGAAGCATTGAAAACTATTTTTAAAGAATTTCAAAATCATTTTAAATTATTTTGAAAGCGTTTTAAATTGTTTTGAAGCATTTTAAAAACATTTTAAAGTACTTTAAAGATTTTTAAATTGTTGCTAAAGCATTTTAAAAGAATTTAAAATTGTTTTAAAAACATTTTAAAGTGTTTTAAATTGTTTTCAAATTATTTTGAACTATTTTAAAGTGTTTCTAAAACTTTCTAAATTGTTTCAAAAACATTTTAAATTGTTTTTAAAGCATTTTAAATTGTTTTTAAATCGTTTAAATCGCTTTGAAAGCATTTTAAATTGTTTTGAAAGCATTTTAAGAACATTGTAAAATAACTTTAAAGCTCTTTAAATTGTTTTTAAAACATTTTAAAACTGTTTTAAAGCATTTTCAATTGTTGTTAAAGCACTTAAACTTATTTTTAAATCATTTTAAAACATTTTTGAAACATTTTAAAATCATTTAGAATTGTTCTTAAATCAATTTAAATTATTTTTCAAGTATTTTATATTGTTTCTAAAGCATTGTAAACTATTTTTAAAGCATTTTAAATTGTTTTGAAAGAATTTTAAAAACATTTTGGAGTACTTTAAAGCTTTTTAAATTGTTGTTAAAGTGTTATAATAGAATTTAAAATTGTTTTTAAATTATTTTGAACTAATTTAAATTCTTTTTAAAACGTTCTAAATCATTTCAAAAACATTTCAAATTGTTTTTAAAGCATTTTAAACTGTTTTTAAAGCGTTTAAAAATGTTTTTAAAACATTTTAAAGTAATTTAAAGCTTTTTAAATTGTTTATAAAACATTTTAAAATGGGTTTAAAGCATTTTCAATTGTTGTTAAAGCACTTAAACTTATTTTTAAAACATTTTAAAATGTTTTTGAAACATTTCAAAATAATTTAAAATTGTTCTTAAATCAATTTAAATTATTTTTAAAGTATTTTAAATTGTTTTTAAAGCATTGTAAACTATTTTTAAATAATTTTAAAATCATTTAAAATTGTTTTTAAAGCAATTTAAGTTACTTTTGAAGTATTTTAAATAGTTTTTAATGCATTTTAAACGGCTTTTAAAGCATTTGAAATTGTTTTGAAAGCATTTTAAAGTACTTTAAAGCTTTTTAAATTGCTGTTAATGCATTTTAAAAGAATTTAAAATTATTTTTAAAACATTTTAGAGTGCTTTAAATTGTTTTGGAAGCATTTTAAAGTACTTTAAAGTTTTTTAAATTGCTGTTAATGCATTTTAAAATAATTTAAAATTATTTTTAAAACATTTTAGAGTGCTTTAAATTGTTTTTAAATTATTTTGAACTATTTTAAATTGTTTTTAAAACATTCTAAATTGTTTCAAAAACATTTTAAATTGTTTTTAAAGCGTTTGAAATTGTTTTTAAAACATTTCAAAGTACCTTAAAGCTTTTTAAATTGTTTATAAAACATTTTAAAACGGGTTTAAAGCATTTTCATTTTGTGTTAAAGCACTTAAACTTATTTTTAAACATTTTAAAATGTTTTTGAAACATTTTAATTTTTTTTTTTAAACATTTTAAAGTGTTATAAATTGTTTTAAAATTATTTTGAACTAATTTCAATTGTTTTTAAAACGTTCCAAATTGTTTCAAAAACATTATAAATTGTTTCTAAACCATTTTAAGTTGTTTTTAAAGTGTTTAAAATTGTTCTCAAAACATTTTAAAGTACTTTAAAGCTTTTTAAATTGTTTTTAAACATTTTAAAATGGTTTTAAAGCATTTTCAATTGTTGTTAAACCACTCAAACCTATTTTTAAAACATTTTAAAATGTTTTTGAAACATTTTAAAATCATTTAAAATTGTTTTTAAATCAATTTAAATTATTTTTAAAGCATTGTAAAGTATTTTTAAATCATTTAAAATTGTTTTTAAAGCAATTTAAATTACCTTTGAATTATTTTAAGTAGTTTTTAAATCATTTTAAACGGTTTTTAAAGAATTTTAAATTGTTTTGAAAGCATTTTAAAGTACTTTAAAGCTTTTTAAATGGTTGTTAATGAATTTTAAAAGAATTTAAAATTGTTTTTAAAACATTTTAGAGTCTTTTAAATTGTTTTTAAATTATTTTGAACTATTTTAAAGTATTTTAAATTGTTTTTGAAGCATTGAAAACTATTTTTAAAGAATTTCAAAATCATTTTAAATTATTCTGAAAGCGTTTTAAATTGTTTTGAAGCATTTTAAAAACATTTTAAAGTACTTTAAAGATTTTTAAATTGTTGCTAAAGCATTTTAAAAGAATTTAAAATTGTTTTAAAAACATTTTAAAGTGTTTTAAATTGTTTTCAAATTATTTTGAACTATTTTAAAGTGTTTCTAAAACTTTCTAAATTGTTCCAAAAACATTTTAAATTGTTTTTAAAGCATTTTAAATTGTTTTTAAATCGTTTAAATCGCTTTGAAAGCATTTTAAATTGTTTTGAAAGCATTTTAATAACATTGTAAAATAACTTTAAAGCTCTTTAAATTGTTTTTAAAAAATTTTAAAATGGTTTTAAAGCATTTTCAATTGTTGTTAAAGCACTTAAACTTATTTTTAAATCATTTTAAAATATTTTTGAAACATTTTAAAATCATTTAGAATTGTTCTTAAATCAATTTAAATTATTTTTCAAGTATTTTATATTGTTTCTAAAGCATTGTAAACTATTTTTAAAGCATTTTAAATTGTTTGGAAAGACTTTTAAAAACATTTTGGCGTACTTTAAAGCTTTTTAAATTGTTGATAAAGTGTTCTAATAGAATTTAAAATTGTTTTTAAAACATTTTAAAGTGTTTTTAATTTATTTTGAACTAATTTAAATTGTTTTTAAAACGTTCTAAATCGTTTCAAAAACATTTCAAATTGTTTTTAAAGCATTTTAAATTGTTTTTAAAGCGTTTAAAATTGTTTTTAAAACATTTTAAAGTACTTTCAAGCTTTTTAAATTGTTTATAAAACATTTTCAAATGGGTTTAAAGCATTTTCAATTGTTGTTAAAGCAGTTAAACTTATTTTTAAAACATTTTAAAATGTTTTTGAAACATTTCAAAATAATTTAAAATTGTTTCTTAAATCAATTTAAATTATTTTTAAAGTATTTTAAATTGTTTTTAAAGCATTGTAAACTATTTTTAAATAAATTTTAAATCATTTAAAATTGTTTTTAAAGCAATTTAAGTTACTTTTGAAGTATTTTAAATAGCTTTTAATGCATTTTAAACAGTTTTTAAAGCATTTGAAATTGTTTTGAAAGCATTTTAAAGTACATTAAAGCTTTTCAAATTGTTGTTAATGCATTTTAAAAGAATTCAAAATTGTTTTTAAAACATTTTAGAGTGTTTTAAATTGTTTTTAAAGCATTTTAAATTGTTTTTAAAGCGTTTGGAATTGTTTTTAAAACATTTCAAAGTACCTTAAAGCTTTTTAAATTGTTTATAAAACATTTTAAAACGGGTTTAAAGCATTTTCAATTGTTGTTAAAGCACTTAAACTTATTTTTGAAACATTTTAAAATGTTTTTGAAGCATTTTAAAATTGTTTTTGAAACATTTTAAAGTGCTATAAATTGTTTTTAAATTATTTTGAACTAATTTGAATTGTTTTTAAAACGTTCCAAATTGTTTCAAAAACATTTTAAATTGTTTCTAAAGCATTTTTAGCTGTTTTTAAAGTGTTTTAAATTGTTCTCAAAACATTTTAAAGTACTTTAAAGCTTTTTAAATTGTTTTTAAAACATTTTAAAATGGTCTTAAAACATTTTCAATTGTTTTTAAACCACTCAAATCTATTTTTAAAACATTTTAAAATGTTTTTGAAACATTTTAAAATCATTTAAAATTGTTTTTAAATCAATTTAAATTATTGTTAAAGTATTTTAATTTTTTTTTAAAGCATTGTAAACTATTTTTAAATCATTTAAAATTGTTTTTAAAGCAATTTAAATTACTTTTGAAGTATTTTAAATAGTTCTTAAAGCATTTTAAACGGTTTTTAAAGCATTTTAAATTGTTTTGAAAGCATTTTAAAGTACTTCAAAGCTTTTTAAATGGTTGTTAATGCATTTTAAAAGAATTTAAAATTGTTTTTAAAACATTTTAGAGTGTTTTAAATTGTTTTTAAATAATTTTGAACTATTTTAAAGTATTTTAAATTGTTTCTGAAGCATTGAAAACTATTTTTAAAGAATTTCAAAATCATTTTAAATTATTTTGAAAGCGTTTTAAATTGTTTAGAAAGCATTTTAAAAACATTTTAAAGTACTTTAAAGATTTTTAAATTGTTTTTTTTTTTGTAAGCTGCGGTAGATCTATTTATTATAAACATATAAAAGTACAAAACAAAGGAGCCTCAATCTGCCCCGAGGGGAAACCAGATCTGTTGGCTCCTATCCTTCCGAGAGTCAATGAAGTTATCATTTTGAGCATTGTTCAGTATCACAAGACCAAAACACCTCTTTCCCCCAATTGTCCAAAAAGTAAACCAGTTTTTCTCAGTCCTACTGTTCCTACCCAGAGAACTGTTCATATCTACTATAGACCCAAAAAACATTTTCATATCTACTATAGACCCAAAACACAGAATATTGACTTTCTAAACAGAAAAGGAAACAGGGAACCAGCCTTTTAATTCTCTGCATATCCACGATCCCTTGCGTTGCTGTCTCTGTCTTTCTTCATCTCCGTCAGCATTGTTTTAATTTCTTTGAGGAGTTCGTTCTGCTGTCGCACCAGCTCCTCCAGGCTTGCAGCTTCCTGTTTTGCAATCGCTGATGCTTGCGCAATCTCCAGCATTTCCGACGCCACCTGCTCCAGGGCTTTGGCAAGGAGGTGTTTGAGGACCCAATATGTATGCAGGGCACGGCGGTACATAGTTAGCCTGCCTCGCGTGTTGCCAGGGTCTGGCAGCTGCGAGGCCCATTCGTTCATTTCCGGGTCCGAGGGCTCTTCCAAAACCCTCGCCTCCATCGCGTCCATGATGTTTCTTATGTCCGCATTGGCCTCCAGGTTATATGCTTGTTCTGCTTCATTCATTGCTGTGCTGGTTGTCCTGTTACCCCTCCTTCTCCTTTTCTGCGTCCTGTTACCTTCTTCTGCGCTTGTGGGAGGCCGAGATTGACCTCTTCCTCTCATCTCCTGATTCTTCCGCCCTCTTTCTTTTCTAACTTGCCTCGGTCCCCTGCTGCTCTGCCCCGAGTCGAACTGTTTCCCTTTGCAGTCTTCTCCTCGCCTGGAGTCCATCTCTTTAGAGCTCTCTATTTCAATTCTCTCACAGTCTTGTTCAAAGTGTCTTTCCTCTGCCGCTTCCTTTCCTTTCTGGCCCGCTATCCCCCTCCGGTCACTCATTGTCGAGCGATTGAGTCGCTGGTTGATATCTCTCTTCCAGAACTCCTCTGCTCTCGCCACCTTTCTCGTGTTACTAATGCCTGTCATTCTTCCTTTGTTTCCCCTTATACCTGTCTCGCCACCTTTGTTTGAATGATGGGATTTCTTCCCGCTTCGACTGGCGTCTTTACTTCGCATGATGTCTGTTGTAATGGGAATCGTTTTTTGTTTTGGGCGTCGTCCCTGTCTTGCTGCAAAATCATTAATTTCTGCTGTCCGTAATTTAAATGTGTCGTCCTTCTGTCCTCTCCGATTTTCCGCCTGCTCTTGCCAATTACGCCCACTCCCGATCCACGCAGGGTGAAGATTATCCTTGTCCTGCATCATTAATATCACTGCCAATCAGCTACTTTAGCCCTTCCCATTTCGCCAGCGTGGACTGGGTTATCCAGCTGTCATCGATTCTATCCATTGGTTCCTTGCACCCCCAATTTGCAAGGCAATCTGCGGGTTTATTACCCTCCCTTCGAACATGCGAAGTGATTTTATAATCTATCCCTGTTAGCATTTCTCCTATGTCCCAGACTATGCTTGCGTTCCTCCAGCTTGTCACCACTTTCTCCCAATTCTTCCCTTGAATTAGTTTCCGGATCGTCTCAATGACCAGGGTGGAGTCTCCCTCGATTTCAACCTTCCTGTATGCGTTTCGTCTGGCAATTTTGAGACCGTGGTAGACAGCCATAAACTCTGCCTCATTATTGGTCATGGTTCCTCCATTTTCCGCATATATCCACTCTGTCTCCCCTTGTTCATTTCTGAAAATTCCGCCAAACCCCGCTGGACCCGGGTTTCCTTTCGCAGCGCCATCGAAATTGAGTTTCATGAACCCTTCTGGAGGCTTTCTAAACACTGTATTACTTTGATTAGCTAAAGGTTGTCTCTGATTAGTTTCCCGATGATAAATCATTCCCTGCTCTAGGTTCAATTTCTTTAAGATGGCTGTCTCTGCTTCCGAGGTTTTCCAGTCCTCGTCGGCCCAGTTCTCCGCTAAAATTGATTCTCGAATTTGACTCAGCGTACGCTTCCACACCTCCTCCGGCCCTGTTGACTTCCCTCTGAAAATTCGGTTGTTTCTCTCCTTCCACAAATTCCAGATGTTAAAACCCGCAGTGACACTCCACGCTCTTCTAACTATTTTGCTGTGGAATTTACTTTCTCCCCAATCCCCTATGGTTTGAATTATGTCATTCGGGTTTCTGTTTGTTGTGGAGAACAGATTTAACGTTTTTTCCCACTGGAATTGCGCCACACTACAGCCGTTAAGGAGGTGTTCCTGCTCTTCCATAGCCGAATCACAGAGATGACATCTTGATGGGCCGTAAAAACCTCTTTTTTGGATTCTATCCCACGTTAGAATTCTCTTTCTTCCTACCAGCCAGGCAAACAATTTAACCTTTGGCCACCATTTTGTTCTCCAAATCTGTTTCCAGATTTGGTCTTCCTCTCCCTGATCTTGCTGGGTTTTTTCTTTGTAGGCCTCCTTTATAGTAAATATCCCTTTTGTTCCTTTGCCCCAGCGGAGTATGTCTCTACCTTCTCTTCTCTTTATTTTCCTAGAGTCCAATTCCTTTCCAAAGGTTGTTTTTTGTTCTTCGGTTGCACTCCTTTCCCATTCCTCCAAAGGTTTCCAGTGTCGCCATTCCTCATTGCCTTGCTCAGCAATCCAGTAATCATTAACCGTGATTAGGTTTCTGTGCATACCTATTCTTTGGAGTTCTTGCATACCTTGAAGATTCACCATTTTCTCTCGTTGTTGCCAGGCTTCATCCCAAAACCTCGCTATCTGTCCACCTTTGATTTCCCAGAATATATTACTGTCCACTAAGTCTCTGTTTTGAATGGATAAGTTCCATATATCTGATCCCCGAGGCATATCTTGCTTCCTGATAATTTCTTCCGGATTGTTGGGCATATTATATTTAATTGTCCAGATTTCCTTCCAAAGATCCTGTCCTCCTTGTAACCATCTCCAGCGTAACTTGGCTGCTAATACCTGATTTAGAGTCCCTGGGTCTCTGAGGCCTAAACCTCCCTTATCCTTAGGTTTGGTTAGGCTCTCCCAAGAACATAGGGCCCACTTCTTTTCTTGCTTCGGTCCCCCCCATAGAAACTTTTTGTACATCTCTACGAGTTTATTGCATATTCCTTTAGGAGCATTCATCACTGATAGGGAGTAAATCGGTATTGCCTGAATGGTGGCTTTAAGAAGAACCACCCTTGCTGCTAAGTTCAGAGCTCGGAAAGTCCAGTTTTCCATTCTCTTCATGATTTTCTCAAGGATATTTTTCCAGTTCCCTATCCTGATGGTTGAAGAGTCTAACATTGTGCCTAAATACTTGGTCGGGAGCTCTCCCTTCCGATATCCCAGGACTCTGGTTAGATGATTCTGTATAGGTTCCGCTATGTTGAAGAAGAAAGTTCTGGATTTCTCATTATTGACCTCCATCCCTGTGCCTTCCATAAATACCTCGAGAATTTTTTTTATCCTTTTCACTTCTCTCAGGGTTGCTTTGCAGTAGATCATTATGTCGTCCACAAACTGTTGGTGGGTGACAGTGGTTTGATTTCCCCATAATCTGAGCCCTTGAATGTTTCTGTCCCTTAATTCTTTTTTAAAATATCTGCCTAAACCTTCTGCTGCAATGATGAAAAGAAAGGGAGATAAAGGGTCCCCTTGTCTGAGGCCTCTTGTTGCATTGAATGTTGTTGTAGGCGCTCCATTTAGCAAGATGGAGAAATTCGGAGTAGAGATCATGCTTAGCACCCAATTTACCCATCTATCACAGAATCCGAAAGCTTTAAGGATCGTTGTTAAGTACTTCCAGCTTAGCCTATCATAGGCCTTTGATAGGTCTAATTTGATCAGCATGCCCTTTTCTTTTTTTGTTTTCAGCGTGTGAATTACTTCCTGAGCCACCACTAGCCCGTCCAAGATCTGTCTCCCTTCGACAAACCCGGTTTGCTCTGGGGAAATAATACTTGGAAGAATCAGTTTCAGTCTCTGAGCTACTATGGACGCCACAATCTTATAAATGACATTACAGAGGGCTATGGGTCTGAATCCTTCAGCTTGGTCTGCCTGATTAGTTTTAGGAATAAGTGTCAGAAGGGTAGCATTTATTCCTGGCCATATTCTTTGATTTATCCTTGCTTCCTCTACAACTTCCACTACTTCATCAGCAATAAAGTGCCACCCAGCTTGGAAGAATTCAACAGTGTACCCGTCTGGTCCAGGAGCTTTATTTCTCTTCATGTTTTTGACAATCTCCTCCACTTCTTCCTTCGTAATTTTCCTCATTAGAGCCTGATTTTGGTCTCTTGTCACTACTTGTGGTATTTCTCTGCTTATCTTGGCTATGGCCTCTGTTCTGTTCGATTGTGGTTCCTTCAATATATCTTTGAAGTGGTTAACCAGCACTTTTTCAATCTCTTCCTGCTGTAGAACTCTTTGTCCTTCTTTGTTTTTTATTGAGAATATTCTGTTTCCTTGGCGATGTTGGACCATGGCTTTGTGGAAAAACTTAGTGTTCCTTTCTCCCTCCCTGAGCCATTGAACCCTTGATTTCTGTTTCCATAAAATCTCTTCTTGTTTCCTTCTTTCTTCAAGCTGATTTAGAATCATCCCTTCTTCTTTTGTTCTCTCTTCCTGTATACCTTCTAAGATGTCCATTTGTTGTAGTTCTTCCATTTTCTGCTCCAATCTCTGTTTTTCTTCTATAATATTCCCGAATTCTTCTTTGTTCCATTTCTTTAATTTGATCTTCATTTCCTTCAGCTTGAGTTGAAAAGTATGCATCTTATTTTTTCCCCTTTGTTCACTCGTTCGCCACCATTCTTCTAATTTGTCCATCAATCCTTCATTTCTTAGCCAAAAGGCTTCGAATCTGAAGGGTTTGTTGGGGGGCCTTTGCTTTAGGTCTATTTCTAGTTTGATTGGCCAATGATCCGATCCTGCAACAGGTAGGATTGAGGCTTCGATGAATACATCCTTTATCATTATTTGTTCTGAGATTAAGAATCGGTCGAGGCGCGAAGCTATTTGACTAGCTCCTCCCCTTCGATTGTTCCAAGTGTGATTTCCATTTATGGTTTGGATATCAATCAGTTTTTGTTCTCTTATTAAGTCTCCAAATTGTTCCGAAACCTTATCCAGTCTCCTTGTTCCTCCTCTTTTTTCCCCTGTGGCTTTAATCAGGTTAAAATCCCCACCTACTATCCACTGTTTTCCTGGCATCAAGCATCTTAATGCTTTTAAATTCTGCAAGAAGTTTTCCTTTTCATTCTGAATGTGCGGGCCATACACCCCTGTAACAATGACCTCCTCCGCTGATCCTATTATGTTAGCTGTTCCTGTTAGAATTCTTGGGAAACTCATCCAGTTACTAAACTGTATTTCTTCTGGATTCCAGATTATTACCAGTCCGCCAGCGCTTCCAATAGCATCCTGTCCCATCATTTCATACCTATTTCTGTTTCTGTTTAAAATTTCTCTCATCTTCTCAGTACTTACTTTGGTTTCTTGTACTATCATTATGCTGGGTTTTTCTTTTTTCAGTCTCTCATTTAGATACCTTTGTTTGCCTCTGCTATTGAGGCCTCTTATGTTCCAGGTTGTGATAATCATCTTAACAGTTTTCGGGGGGTTTGGAATACCTCTGAAAGGGGTATCACTCTTCCTGAACTTACAAGCGCCTCTCCTACATCTTGTATTGTTTCACTCATGGGTCTTCTCCCTCTTTTTTTCCCGACTTTGCCAGCGCTGCCCGCTCCTATGTCTGGTTTCTCTGTTTTTTGACTTTCCCTCTCATCTGTTATTCCCTTTTTTTCCTTGTATCTTTGAAAAGCTTCTTTATACCTCTGCTTCTGTTCTTCTGGAATAAATCGTTCATCAAGCCTCCTCCATTCTTGTATCAGTTTCGCCATTTCTTGTTCTTCCTCTTCTCCTTTCGTGCGCTGTGTGTCTATCTCCATTTCTCCTTGGTCCTCTTGGGTTTCGCTTAGGTTTTCAGTCCTCTGTTCTTTATTCCTTTTATCTTTTCCTTTGCTTGCATTTTCGCCAATTATCTCCATTTCTTCCATTTCTTCTTCCTCACTTGCCTCTGTCTCGAGACCTTCTTCCTGCAGAACTGTAAACTTGTTTTGTGATTCAGTTTTCTGGGTTTCCTTTTGCTTTCCCATCGGCATCCTTTTATTTCCTCTTCTTCTCCTCCTTTGGATTTCTCTGAAATCCTCTTCTTCTACCTCTGTTGGCCTTGTTGCAGTTCTTCTTGCGATCTCTGCTTCCCTTTCTTTTTCAGCTAGCGTTATGGGGCAATCTCTGACTAAATGGCCATACTCGTGGCATCTTCTACAGCGGAATGGGATATGTTCGTAATCAATGGTTTGATTCCACATCTCATCATGATATTCCAGTTCAATAGAGTCTGGAAGAGGTTCTGTTATGTTCATGTAGGCACATATTCTAGCATAGGTATTATATTTGCCTCGCTTAGTTGATTCTGCCACTTTAACAAAAGAGCCTATTGAATTTCCGATACCTTTGAGGATCTCCGGATCCCAGAATTCTGATGGTAGGCCAAAAAGTCTTATCCATATTGGGACAGCTAACAGCTTTTCCTTGTCTGGGTTGTAGCATTCGACCCAGTGTCTCATGAACAGCCCCGCATTGTTCATGAAGTAGGGACCTTCCTCAAAGATCCGAGTCCTATCTTCTAGATTAGAGAATATGACTGTGAAATATCCCTTCGCTCCCAACTTGACTTCTACATGTCCTTTTGGTTTCCATTTCAGATGGATCCATCTCATAAGATCCTTCTCAGCTGGCCAATATCCTATGAATTTACAGATCAAAGCATAATCTCTCATATATGTTCTGTAGTTTTCTAATTTATTGGGCGGGATTACAAACCTTGGTGTGTTCGTTGATCTTGGTAGGCATTTGCTTTGGATGCCTGCTCGTCTTTGAGCTCCAGCTTCTGAAGTCTCCCCTGCGGTGGTTCGATCTCCTTCGTCTTTCCTTTCTTTCCTTGCTTCTCCGGTTATTACTTCTTTATAGGAGGGGATCTCTCCCCTCCCTGACTCCATCCCCATTCCTTCGGCTCAGTACCCTTCCTCGTTGTTTAACAGATTGTTGCGTTCCCGTAATTTAACTTGAAGAGGGCTGATCATCAAGGTTTGTCCTGCTTCTCAGGACTCGTCCTGCGGTGCGGCCCCTCCTCCTGAGAAAGCAGCCTGACCTATTCCCCTGCTCTCGCGTAGCCGACCTGCCGACGAAACCCTAGCTCCGCCTGCTACCCCGTCGCTCGAGTCCTCCACAGTTTCCCTTGTCATCCATCAAAGATTTTTAAATTGTTGTTAAAGCATTTTAAAAGAATTTAAAATTGTTTTTAAAACATTTTAAAGTGTTTTAAATTGTTTTCAAATTATTTTGAACTATTTTAAAGTGTTTCTAAAACATTCTAAATTGTTTCAAAAACATTTTAAATTGTTTTTAACGCATTTTAAATTGTTTTTAAATCGTTTAAATCGTTTTGAAAGCTTTTTAAATTGTTTTGAAAGCATTTTAAGAACATTGTAAAATAACTTTAAAGCTCTTTAAATTGTTTTTAAAACATTTTAAAACGGTTTTAAAGCATTTTCAATTGTTGTTAAAGCACTTAAACTTATTTTTAAATCATTTTAAAATATTTTTGAAACATTTTAAAATCATTTAGAATTGTTCTTAAATCAATTTAAATTATTTTTCAAGTATTTTATATTGTTACTAAAGCATTGTAAACTATTTTTAAAGCATTTTAAATTGTTTTGAAAGAATTTTAAAAACATTTTGGAGTACTTTAAAGCTTTTTAAATTGTTGTTAAAGTGTTATAATAGAATTTAACATTGTTTTTAAAGTGTTTTTAAATTATTTTGAACTAATTTAAATTGTTTTTAAAACGTTCTAAATCATTTCAAAAACATTTCAAATTGTTTTTAAAGCATTTTAAATTGTTTTTAAAACATTTTAAAGTACTTTCAAGCTTTTTAAATTGTTTATAAAATATTTTAAAATGGGTTTAAAGCATTTTCAATTGTTGTTAAAGCACTTAAACTTATTTTTAAAACATTTTAAAATGTTTTTGAAACATTTCAAAATAATTTAAAATTGTTCTTAAATCAATTTAAATTATTTTTAAAGTATTTTAAATTGTTTTTAAAGCATTGTAAACTATTTTAAAATAATTTTAAAATCATTTTAAATTGTTTTTAAAGCAATTTAAGTTACTTTTGAAGTATTTTAAATAGTTTTTAATGCATTTTAAACGGCTTTTAAAGCATTTAAAATTGTTTTGAAAGCATTTTAAAGTACTTTAAAGCTTTTTAAATTGTTGTTAATGCATTTTAAAAGAATTTAAAATTATTTTTAAAACATTTTAGAGTGCTTTAAATTGTTTTTAAATTGTTTTGAACTATTTTAAATTGTTTTTAAAACATTCTAAATTGTTTCAAAAACATTTTAAATTGTTTTTAAAGCATTTTAAATTGTTTTTAAAGCGTTTGAAATTGTTTTTAAAACATTTCAAAGTACCTTAAAGCTTTTTAAATTGTTTATAAAACATTTTAAAACGGGTTTAAAGCATTTTCATTTTGTGTTAAAGCACTTAAACTTATTTTTAAACATTTTAAAATGTTTTTGAAACATTTTAAAATTGTTTTTAAAACATTTTAAAGTGCTATAAATTGTTTTTAAATTATTTTGAACTAATTTCAATTGTTTTTAAAACGTTCCAAATTGTTTCAAAAACATTTTAAATTGTTTCTAAAGCATTTTAAGTTGTTTTTAAAGTGTTTAAAATTGTTCTCAAAACATTTTAAAGTACTTTAAAGCTTTTTAAATTGTTTTTAAAACATTTTAAAATGGTTTTAAAGCATTTTCAATTGTTGTTAAACCACTCAAACCTATTTTTAGAACATTTTAAAATGTTTTTGAAACATTTTAAAATCATTTAAAATTGTTTTTAAATCAATTTAAATTATTTTTAAAGTATTTTAAATTGTTTTTAAAGCATTGTAAACTATTTTTAAATCATTTAAAATTGTTTTTAAAGCAATTTAAATTACTTTTGAATTATTTTAAGTAGTTCTTAAAGCATTTTAAACGGTTTTTAAAGAATTTTAAATTATTTTGAAAGCATTTTAAAGTACTTTAAAGCTTTTTAAATGGTTTTTAATGCATTTTAAAAGAATTTAAAATTGTTTTTAAAACATTTTAGAGTGTTTTAAATTGTTTTTAAATTATTTTGAACTATTTTAAAGTATTTTAAATTGTTTCTGAAGCATTGAAAACTATTTTTAAAGAATTTCAAAATCATTTTAAATTATTTTGAAAGCGTTTTAAATTGTTTTGAAAGCATTTCAAAAACATTTTAAAGTACTTTAAAGATTTTTAAATTGTTGTTAAAGCATTTTAAAGTGTTTTAAATTGTTTTCAAATTATTTTGAACTATTTTAAAGTGTTTCTAAAACTTTCTAAATTGTTTCAAAAACATCTTAAATTGTTTTTAAAGCATTTTAAATTGTTTTTAAATCGTTTAAATCGCTTTGAAAGCATTTTAAATCGCTTTGAAAGCATTTTAAAATGTTTTGAAAGCATTTTAAGAACATTGTAAAATAACTTTAAAGCTCTTTAAATTGTTGTTAAAGCACTTAAACTTATTTTTAAATCATTTTAAAATATTTTTGAAACATTTTAAAATCATTTAGAATTGTTCTTAAATCAATTTAAATTATTTTTCAAGTATTTTATATTGTTTCTAAAGCATTGTAAACTATTTTTAAAGCATTTTAAATTGTTTTGAAAGACTTTTAAAAACATTTTGGCGTACTTTAAAGCTTTTTAAATTGTTGTTAAAGTGTTATAATAGAATTTAAAATTGTTTTTAAAACATTTTAAAGTGTTTTTAAATTATTTTGAACTAATTGAAATTGTTTTTAAAACGTTCTAAATCGTTTCAAAAACATTTCAAATTGTTTTTAAAGCATTTTAAATTGTTTTTAAAGCTTTTAAAATTGTTTTTAAAACATTTTAAAGTACTTTAAAGCTTTTTAAATTGTTTATAAAACATTTTAAAATGGGTTTAAAGCATTTTCAATTGTTGTTAAAGCAGTTAAACTTATTTTTAAAACATTTTAAAATGTTTTTGAAACATTTCAAAATAATTTAAAATTGTTCTTAAATCAATTTAAATTATTTTTAAAGTATTTTAAATTGTTTTTAAAGCATTGTAAACTATTTTTAGATAATTTTAAAATCATTTAAAATTGTTTTTAAAGCAATTTAAGTTACTTTTGAAGTATTTTAAATAGTTTTTAATGCATTTTAAACGGTTTTTAAAGCATTTGATTGTTTTGAAAGCATTTTAAAGTACTTTAAAGCTTTTTAAATTGCTGTTAATGCATTTTAAAAGAATTCAAAATTGTTTTTATAACATTTTAGAGTGTTTTAAATTGTTTTTAAAGCATTTTAAATTGTTTTTAAAGCGTTTGAAATTGTTTTTAAAACATTTCAAAGTACCTTAAAGCTTTTTAAATTGTTTATAAAACATTTTAAAACGGGTTTAAAGCATTTTCAATTGTTGTTAAAGCACTTAAACTTATTTTTGAAACATTTTAAAATGTTTTTGAAACATTTTAAAATTGTTTTTAAAACATTTTAAAGTGCTATAAATTGTTTTTAAATTATTTTGAACTAATTTGAATTATTTTTAAAACGTTCCAAATTGTTTCAAAAACATTTTAAATTGTTTCTAAAGCATTTTAAGCTGTTTTTAAAGTGTTTAAAATTGTTCTCAAACATTTTAAAGTACTTTAAAGCTTTTTAAATTGTTTTTAAAACATTTTAAAATGGTTTTAAAGCATTTTCAATTGTTGTTAAACCACTCAAACCTATTTTTAAAACATTTTAAAATGTTTTTGAAACATTTTAAAATCATTTAAAATTGTTTTTAAATCAATTTAAATTATTTTTAAAGTATTTTAAATTGTTTTATAAGCATTGTAAACTATTTTTAAATCATTTAAAATTGTTTTTAAAGCAATTTAAATTACTTTTGAAGTATTTTAAATAGTTCTTAAAGCATTTTAAACGGTTTTTAAAGCATTTTAAATTGTTTTGAAATCATTTTAAAGTACTTTAAATCTTTTTAAATGGTTGTTAATGCATTTTAAAAGAATTTAAAATTGTTTTTAAAACATTTTAGAGTGTTTTAAATTGTTTTTAAATTATTTTGAACTATTTTAAAGTATTTTAAATTGTTTCTGAAGCATTGAAAATTATTTTTTAAGAATTTCAAAATCATTTTAAATTATTTTGAAAGCATTTTAAATTGTTTTGAAAGCATTTTAAAAACATTTTAAAGCACTTTAAAGATTTTTAAATTGTTGTTAAAGAATTTTAAAAGAATTTAAAATTGTTTTTAAAACATTTTAAAGTGTTTTAAATTGTTTTCAAATTATTTTGAACTATTTTAAAGTGTTTCTAAAACTTTCTAAATTGTTTCAAAAACATTTTAAATTCTTTTTAAAGCATTTTAAATTGTTTTTAAATCGTTTAAATCGTTTTGAAAGAATTTTAAATTGTTTTGAAAGCATTTTAAGAACATTGTAAAATAACTTTAAAGCTCTTTAAATTGTTTTTAAAACATTTTAAAACTGTTTTAAAGCATTTTCAATTGTTGTTAAAGCACTTAAACTTATTTTTAAATCATTTAAAAATATTTTTGAAACATTTTAAATCATTTAGAATTGTTCTTAAATCAATTTAAATTATTTTTCAAGTATTTTATATTGTTTCTAAAGCATTGTAAACTATTTTTAAAGCATTTTAAATTGTTTTGAAAGAATTTTAAAAACATTTTGGAGTACTTTAAAGCTTTTTAAATTGTTGTTAAAGTGTTATAATAGAATTTAAAATTGTTTTTAAAGTGTTTTTAAATTATTTTGAACTAATTTAAATTGTTTTTAAAACATTCTAAATCGTTTCAAAAACATTTCAAATTGTTTTTAAAGCATTTTAAATTGTTTTTAAAGCGTTTAAAATTGTTTTTAAAACATTTTGAAGTAATTTCAAGCTTTTTAAATTGTTTATAAAACATTTTAAAATGGGTTTAAAGCATTTTCAATTGTTGTTAAAGCACTTCAACTTATTTTTAAAACATTTTAAAATGTTTTTGAAACATTTCAAAATAATTTAAAATTGTTCTTAAATCAATTTAAAGTATTTTTAAAGTATTTTAAATTGTTTTTAAAGCATTGTAAACTATTTTTAAATAATTTTAAAATCATTTAAAATTGTTTTTAAAGCAATTTAAGTTACTTTTGAAGTATTTTAAATAGTTTTTAATGCATTTTAAACAGCTTTTAAAGCATTTGAAATTGTTTTGAAAGCATTTTAAAGTACTTTAAAGCTTTTTAAATTGCTGTTAATGCATTTTAAAAGAATTTAAAATTATTTTTTAAACATTTTAGAGTGCTTTAAATTGTTTTTAAAGCATTTTAAATTGTTTTTAAAGCGTTTGAAATTGTTTTTAAAACATTTCAAAGTACCTTAAAGCTTTTTAAATTGTTTATAAAACATTTTAAAACGGGTTTAAAGCATTTTCATTTTGTGTTAAAGCACTTAAACTTATTTTTAAACATTTTAAAATGTTTTTGAAACATTTTAAAATTGTTTTTAAAACATTTTAAAGTGCTATAAATTGTTTTTAAATTATTTTGAACTAATTTCAATTGTTTTTAAAACGTTCCAAATTGTTTCAAAAACATTTTAAATTGTTTCTAAAGCATTTTAAGTTGTTTTTAAAGTGTTTAAAATTGTTCTCAAAACATTTTAAAGTACTTTAAAGCTTTTTAAATTGTTTTTAAAACATTTTAAAATGGTTTTAAAGCATTTTCAATTGTTGTTAAACCACTCAAACCTATTTTTAAAACATTTTAAAATGCTTTTGAAACATTTTAAAATCATTTAAAATTGTTTTTAAATCAATTTAAATTATTTTTAAAGTATTTTAGATTGTTTTTAAAGCATTGTAAACTATTTTTAAATCATTTAAAATTGTTTTTAAAGCAATTTAAATTACTTTTGAATTATTTTAAGTAGTTTTTAAATCATTTTAAACGGTTTTTAAAGAATTTTAAATTGTTTTGAAAGCATTTTAAAGTACTTTAAAGTTTTTTAAATGGTTGTTAATGCATTTTAAAAGAATTTAAAATTGTTTTTAAAACATTTTAGAGTGTTTTAAATTGTTTTTAAATTATTTTGAACTATTTTAAAGTATTTTAAATTGTTTTTGAAGCATTAAAAACTATTTTTAAAGAATTTCAAAATCATTTTAAATTATTTTGAAAGAGTTTTAAATTGTTTTGAAGCATTTTAAAAACATTTTAAAGTACTTTAAAGATTTTTAAATTGTTGCTAAAGCATTTTAAAAGAATTTAAAATTGTTTTAAAAACATTTAAAGTGTTTTAAATTGTTTTCAAATTATTTTGAACTATTTTAAAGTGTTTCTAAAACTTTCTAAATTGTTTCAAAAACATTTTAAATTGTTTTTAAAGCATTTTAAATTGTTTTTAAATCGTTTAAATCGCTTTGAAAGCATTTTAAATTGTTTTGAAAGCATTTTAAGAACATTGTAAAATAACTTTAAAGCTCTTTAAATTGTTTTTAAAACATTTTAAAACGGTTTTAAAGCATTTTCAATTCTGGTTAAAGCACTTAAACTTATTTTTAAAGCACTTAAATTGTTTTGAAAGTCTTTTAAAAACATTTTGGCGTACTTTAAAGCTTTTTAAATTGTTATTAAAGTGTTATAATAGAATTTAAAATTGTTTTTAAAACATTTTAAAGTGTTTTTAAATTATTTTGAACTAATTTAAATTGTTTTTAAAACGTTCTAAATCGTTTCAAAAACATTTCAAATTGGTTTTAAAGCATTTTAAATTGTTTTTAAAGCGTTTAAAATTGTTTTTAAAACATTTTAAAGTACTTTCAAGCTTTTTAAATTGTTTATAAAACATTTTAAAATGGGTTTAAAGCATTTTCAATTGTTGTTAAAGCACTTAAACTTATTTTTAAAACATTTTAAAATGTTTTTGAAACATTTCAAAATAATTTAAAATTGTTCTTAAATCAATTTAAATTATTTTTAAAGTATTTTAAATTGTTTTTAAAGCATTGTAAACTATTTTTAAATAATTTTAAAATCATTTAAAATTGTTTTTAAAGCAATTTAAGTTACTTTTGAAGTATTTTAATAGCTTTTAATGCATTTTAAATGTTTTTTTAAGCATTTGAAATTGTTTTGAAAGCATTTTAAATTGTTTTTAAAGCGTTTGAAATTGTTTTTAAAACATTTCAAAGCCCCTTAAAGCTTTTTAAATTGTTTATAAAACATTTTAAAACGGGTTTAAAGCATTTTCAATTGTTGTTAAAGCACTTAAACTTATTTTTGAAACATTTTAAAATTGTTTTTGAAACATTTTAAAGTGCTATAAATTGTTTTTAAATTATTTTGAACTAATTTGAATTGTTTTTAAAACGTTCCAAATTGATTCAAAAACATTTTAAATTGTTTCTAAAGCATTTTAAGCTATTTTTAAAGTGTTTTAAATTGTTCTCAAAACATTTTAAAGTACTTTAAAGCTTTTTAAATTGTTTTTAAAACATTTTAAAATGGTCTTATAGCATTTTCAATTGTTTTTAAACCACTCAAATCTATTTTTAAAACATTTTAAAATGTTTTTGAAACATTTTAAAATTATTTAAAATTGTTTTTAAATCAATTTAAATTATTTTTAAAGTATTTTAAATTTTTTTTAAAGCATTGTAAACTATTTTTAAATCATTTAAAATTGTTTTTAAAGCAATTTAAATTACTTTTGAAGTATTTTAAATAGTTCTTAAAGCATTTTAAACGGTTTTTAAAGCATTTTAAATTGTTTTGAAAGCATTTTAAAGTACTTCAAAGCTTTTTAAATGGTTGTTAATGCATTTTAAAAGAATTTAAAATTGTTTTTAAAACATTTTAGAGTGTTTTAAATTGTTTTTAAATTATTTTGAACTATTTTAAAGTATTTTAAATTGTTTTTGAAGCATTGAAAACTATTTTTAAAGAATTTCAAAATAATTTTAAATTATTTTGAAAGCATTTTAAATTGTTTTTAAAACATTTTAAAATGGTTTTAAAGCATTTTCAATTGTTGTTAAACCACTCAAACCTATTTTTAAAACATTTTAAAATGTTTTTGAAACATTTTAAAATCAATTAAAATTGTTTTTAAATCAATTTAAATTATTTTTAAAGTATTTTAAATTGTTTTTAAAGCATTGTAAACTATTTTTAAATCATTTAATTTTTTTTTTAAAGCAATTTAAATTACTTTTGAATTATTTTAAGTAGTTTTTAAATCATTTTAAACGGTTTTTAAAGAATTTTAAATTGTTTTGAAAGCATTTTAAAGTACTTTAAAGCTTTTTAAATGGTTGTTAATGCATTTTAAAAGAATTTAAAATTGTTTTTAAAACATTTTAGAGTGTTTTAAATTGTTTTTAAATTATTTTGAACTATTTTAAAGTATTTTAAATTGTTTTTGAAGCATTGAAAACTATTTTTAAAGAATTTCAAAATCATTTTAAATTATTTTGAAAGAGTTTTAAATTGTTTTGAAGCATTTTAAAAACATTTTAAAGTACTTTAAAGATTTTTAAATTGTTGCTAAAACATTTTAAAAGAATTTAAAATTGTTTTAAAAACATTTAAAGTGTTTTAAATTGTTTTCAAATTATTTTGAACTATTTTAAAGTGTTTCTAAAACTTTCTAAATTGTTTCAAAAACATTTTAGCTTGTTTTTAAAGCATTTTAAATTGTTTTTAAATCGTTTAAATCGCTTTGAAATCATTTTAAATTGTTTTGAAAGCATTTTAAGAACATTGTAAAATAACTTTAAAGCTCTTTAAATTGTTTTTAAAACGGTTTTAAAGCATTTTCAATTGTTGTTAAAGCACTTAAACTTATTTTTAAAACATTTTAAAATATTTTTGAAACATTTTAAAATCATTTAGAATTGTTCTTAAATCAATTTAAATTATTTTTCAAGTATTTTATATTGTTTCTAAAGCATTGTAAACTATTTTTAAAGCATTTTAAATTGTTTTGAAAGACTTTTAAAAACTTTTTGGCGTACTTTAAAGCTTTTTAAATTGTTATTAAAGTGTTATAATAGAATTTAAAATTGTTTTTAAAACATTTTAAAGTGTTTTTAAATTATTTTGAACTAATTTCAATTGTTTTTAAAACGTTCTAAATCGTTTCAAAAACATTTCAAATTGTTTTTAAAGCATTTTAAATTGTTTTTAAAGCGTTTAAAATTGTTTTTAAAACATTTTAAAGTACTTTCAAGCTTTTTAAATTGTTTATAAAACATTTTAAAATGGGTTTAAAGCATTTTCAATTGTTGTTAAAGCAATTAAACTTATTTTTAAAACATTTTAAAATGTTTTTGAAACATTTCAAAATAATTTAAAATTGTTCTTAAATCCATTTAAATTATTTTTAAAGTATTTTAAATTGTTTTTAAAGCATTGTAAACTATTTTTAAATAATTTTAAAATCATTTAAAATTGTTTTTAAAGCAATTTAAGTTACTTTTGAAGTATCTTAAATAGCTTTTAATGCATTTTAAACGGTTTTTTAAGCATTTGAAATTGTTTTGAAAGCATTTTAAAGTACTTTAAAGCTTTTTAAATTGTTGTTAATGCATTTTAAAAGAATTCAAAATTGTTTTTAAAACATTTTAGAGTGTTTTAAATTTTTTTTAAAGCATTTTAAATTGTTTTTAAAGCGTTTGAAATTGTTTTTAAAACATTTCAAAGTACCTTAAAGCTTTTTAAATTGTTTATAAAACATTTTAAAACGGGTTTAAAGAATTTTCAATTGTTGTTAAAGCACTTAAACTTATTTTTGAAACATTTTAATAAAATTGTTTTTGAAACATTTTAAAGTGCTATAAATTGTTTTTAAATTATTTTGAACTAATTTGAATTGTTTTTAAAACGTTCCAAATTGTTTCAAAAACATTTTAAATTGTTTCTAAAGCATCTTAAGCTATTTTTAAAGTGTTTTAAATTGTTCTCAAAACATTTTAAAGTACTTTAAAGCTTTTTAAATTGTTTTTAAAACATTTTAAAATGGTCTTATAGCATTTTCAATTGTTTTTAAACCACTCAAATCTATTTTTAAAACATTTTAAAATGTTTTTGAAACATTTTAAAATCATTTAAAATTGTTTTTAAATCAATTTAAATTATTTTTAAAGTATTTTAATTTTTTTTTAAAGCATTGTAAACTATTTTTAAATCATTTAAAATTGTTTTTAAAGCAATTTAAATTACTTTTGAAGTATTTTAAATAGTTCTTAAAGCATTTTAAACGGTTTTTAAAGCATTTTAAATTGTTTTGAAAGCATTTTAAAGTACTTCAAAGCTTTTTAAATGGTTGTTAATGCATTTTAAAAGAATTTAAAATTGTTTTTAAAACATTTTAGAGTGTTTTAAATTGTTTTTAAATTATTTTGAACTATTTTAAAGTATTTTAAATTGTTTCTGAAGCATTGAAAACTATTTTTAAAGAATTTCAAAATCATTTTAAATTATTTTGAAAGCGTTTTAAATTGTTTTGAAAGCATTTTAAAAACATTTTAAAGTACTTTAAAGATTTTTAAATTGTTGTTAAAGCATTTTAAAAGAATTTAAAATTGTTTTTAAAACATTTTAAAGTGTTTTAAATTGTTTTCAAATTATTTTGAACTATTTTAAAGTGTTTCTAAAACTTTCTAAATTGTTTCAAAAACATTTTAAATTGTTTTTAAAGCATTTTAAACTGTTTTTAAATCGTTTTGAAAGCATTTTAAGAACATTGTAAAATAACTTTAAAGCTCTTTAAATTGTTTTTAAAACATTTTAAAACGGTTTTAAAGCATTTTCAATTCTGGTTAAAGCACTTAAACTTATTTTTAAATCATTTTAATATATTTTTGAAACATTTTAAAATCATTTAGAATTGTTCTTGAATCAATTTAAATTATTTTTCAAGTATTTTATATTGTTACTAAAGCATTGTTTTCTATTTTTAAAGCATTTTAAATTGTTTTGAAAGAATTTTAAAAACATTTTGGAGTTCTTTAAAGCTTTTTAAATTGTTGTTAAAGTGTTATAATAGAATTTAAAATTGTTTTTAAAGTGTTTTTAAATTTTTTTGAACTAATTTAAATTGTTTTTAAAACGTTCTAAATCGTTTCAAAAACATTTCAAATTGTTTTTAAAGCATTTTAAATTGTTTTTAAAGCGTTTAAAATTGTTTTTAAAACATTTTAAAGTACTTTCAAGCTTTTTAAATTGTTTATAAAACATTTTAAAATGGGTTTAAAGCATTTTCAATTGTTGTTAAAGCACTTAAACTTATTTTTAAAACATCTTAAAATGTTTTTGAAACATTTCAAAATAATTTAAAATTGTTCTTAAATCAATTTAAATTATTAATTTAAAATTGTTCTTAAATCAATTTAAATTATTTTTAAAGTATTTTAAATTGTTTTTAAAGCACTGTAAACTATTTTTAAATAATTTTAAAATCATTTAAAATTGTTTTTAAAGCAATTTAAGTTACTTTTGAAGTATTTTAAATAGTTTTTAATGCATTTTAAACGGTTTTTAAAGCATTTGAAATTGTTTTGAAAGCATTTTAAAGTACTTTAAAGCTTTTTAAATTGATGTTAATGCATTTTAAAAGAATTTAAAATTATTTTTAAAACATTTTAGAGTGCTTTAAATTGTTTTTAAATTATTTTGAACTATTTTAAATTGTTTTTAAAGCATTCTAAATTGTTTCAAAAACATTTTAAATTGATTTTAAAGCATTTTAAATTGTTTTTAAAGCGTTTGAAATTGTTTTTAAAACATTTCAAAGTACCTTAAAGCTTTTTAAATTGTTTATAAAACATTTTAAAACGGGTTTAATGCATTTTCATTTTGTGTTAAAGCACTTAAACTTATTTTTAAACATTTTAAAATGTTTTTGAAACATTTTAAACTTGTTTTTAAAACATTTTAAAGTGCTATAAATTGTTTTTAAATTATTTTAAACTAATTTCAATTGTTTTTAAAACGTTCCAAATTGTTTCAAAAACATTTTAAATTGTTTCTAAAGCATTTTAAGTTGTTTTTAAAGTGTTTAAAATTGTTCTCAAAACATTTTAAAGTACTTTAAAGCTTTTTAAATTGTTTTTAAAACATTTTAAAATGGTTTTAAAGCATTTTCAATTTTTGTTAAACCACTCAAACCTATTTTTAAAACATTTTAAAATGTTTTTGAAACATTTTAAAATCATTTAAAATTGTTTTTAAATCAATTTAAATTATTTTTAAAGTATTTTAAATTGTTTTTAAAGCATTGTAAACTATTTTTAAATCATTTAAAATTGTTTTTAAAGCAATTTAAATTACTTTTGAATTATTTTAAGTAGTTCTTAAAGCATTTTAAACGGTTTTTAAAGAATTTTAAATTGTTTTGAAAGCATTTTAAAGTACTTTAAAGCTTTTTTAAATGGTTGTTAATGCATTTTAAAAGAATTTAAAATTGTTTTTAAAACATTTTAGAGTGTTTTAAATTGTTTTTAAATTATTTTGAACTATTTTAAAGTATTTTAAATTGTTTTTGAAGCATTGAAAACTATTTTTAAAGAATTTCAAAATCATTTTAAATTATTTTGAAAGCGTTTTAAATTGTCTTGAAGCATTTTAAAAACATTTTAAAGTACTTTAAAGATTTTTAAATTGTTGTTAAAGCATTTTAAAAGAATTTAAAATTATTTTTAAAACATTTTAAAGTGTTTTAAATTGTTTTCAAATTATTTTGAACTATTTTAAAGTGTTTCTAAAACTTTCTAAATTGTTTCAAAAACATTTTAAATTGTTTTTAAAGCATTTTAAATTGTTTTTAAATCGTTTAAATCGCTTTGAAAGCATTTTAAATTGTTTTGAAAGAATTTTAAGAACATTGTAAAATAATTTTAAAGCTCTTTAAATTGTTTTTAAAACATTTTAAAACGGTTTTAAAGCGTTTTCAATTGTTGTTAAAGCACTTAAGCTTATTTTTAAATCATTTTAAAATATTTTTGAAACATTTTAAAATCATTTAGAATTGTTCTTAAATCAATTTAAATTATTTTTCAAGTATTTTATATTGTTTCTAAAGCATTGTAAACTATTTTTAAAGCATTTTAAATTGTTTTGAAAGACTTTTAAAAACATTTTGGCGTACTTTAAAGCTTTTTAAATTGTTGTTAAAGTGTTATAATAGAATTTAAAATTGTTTTTAAAACATTTTAAAGTGTTTTTAAATTATTTTGAACTAATTTAAATTGTTTTTAAAACGTTCTAAATCGTTTCAAAAACATTTCAAAATGTTTTTAAAGCATTTTAAATTGTTTTTAAAGCATTTAAAATTGTTTTTAAAACATTTTAAAGTACTTTCAAGCTTTTTAAATTGTTTATAAAACATTTTAAAATGGGTTTAAAGCATTTTCAATTGTTGTTAAAGCACTTAAACTTATTTTTAAAACATTTTAAAATGTTTTTGAAACATTTCAAAATAATTTAAAATTGTTCTTAAATCAATTTAAATTATTTTTAAATTATTTTAAATTGTTTTTAAAGCATTGTAAACTATTTTTAAATAATTTTAAAATCATTTAAAATTGTTTTTAAAGCAATTTAAGTTACTTTTGAAGTATTTTAAATAGTTTTTAATGCATTTTAAACGGTTTTTAAAGCATTTGAAATTGTTTTGAAAGCATTTTAAAGTACTTTAAAGCTTTTTAAATTGCTGTTAATGCATTTTAAAAGAATTCAAAATTGTTTTTAAAACATTTTAGAGTGTTTTAAATTGTTTTTAAAGCATTTTAAATTGTTTTTAAAGCGTTTGAAATTGTTTTTAAAACATTTCAAAGTACCTTAAAGCTTTTTAAATTGTTTATAAAACATTTTAAAACGGGTTTAAAGAATTTTCAATTGTTGTTAAAGCACTTAAACTTATTTTTGAAACATTTTAAAATGTTTTTGAAACATTTTAAAATTGTTTTTAAAACATTTTAAAGTGCTATAAATTGTTTTTAAATTATTTTGAACTAATTTGAATTGTTTTAAAAACATTCCAAATTGTTTCAAAAACATTTTAAATTGTTTCTAAAGCATTTTAAGCTGTTTTTAAAGTGTTTAAAATTGTTCTCAAAACATTTTAAAGTACTTTAAAGCTTTTTAAATTGTTTTTAAAACATTTTAAAATGGTTTTAAAGCATTTTCAATTGTTGTTAAACCACGCAAACCTATTTTTAAAACATTTTAAAATGTTTTCGAAACATTTTAAAATCATTTAAAATTATTTTTAAATCAATTTAAATTATTTTTAAAGTATTTTAAATTGTTTTTAAAGCATTGTAAACTATTTTTAAATCATTTAAAATTGTTTTTAAAGCAATTTAAATTACTTTTGAAGTATTTTAAATAGTTCTTAAAACATTTTAAACGGTTTTTAAAGCATTTTAAATTGTTTTGAAAGCATTTTAAAGTACTTTAAAGCTTTTTAAATGGTTGTTAATGCATTTTAAAAGAATTTAAAATTGTTTTTAAAACATTTTAGAGTATTTTAAATTGTTTTTAAATTATTTTGAACTATTTTAAAGTATTTTAAATTGTTTCTGAAGCATTGAAAACTATTTTTAAAGAATTTCAAAATCATTTTAAATTATTTTGAAAGCGTTTTAAATTGTTTTGAAAGCATTTTAAAAACATTTTAAACTACTTTAAAGATTTTTAAATTGTTGTTAAAGCATTTTAAAAGAATTTAAAATTGTTTTTAAAACATTTTAAAGTGTTTTAAATTGTTTTCAAATTATTTTGAACTATTTTAAAGTGTTTCTAAAACTTTCTAAATTGTTTCAAAAACATTTTAAATTGTTTTTAAAGCATTTTAAATTGTTTTTAAATCGTTTAAATCATTTTGAAAGCATTTAAATTGTTTTGAAAGCATTTTAAGAACATTGTAAAATAACTTTAAAGCTCTTTAAATTGTTTTTAAAACATTTTAAAACGGTTTTAAAGCATTTTCAATTGTTGTTAAAGCACTTAAACTTATTTTTAAATAATTTTAAAATATTTTTGAAACATTTTAAAATCATTTAGAATTGTTCTTAAATCAATTTAAATTATTTTTCAAGTATTTTATATTGTTTCTAAAACATTGTAAACTATTTTTAAATCATTTTAAATTGTTTTGAAAGAATTTTAAAAACATTTTGGAGTACTTTAAAGCTTTTTAAATTGTTGTTAAAGTGTTATAATAGAATTTAAAATTGTTTTTAAAGTGTTTTTAAATTATTTTGAACTAATTTAAATTGTTTTTCAAACGTTCTAAATCGTTTCAAAAACATTTTAAATTGTTTTTAAAACATTTTAGAGTATTTTAAATTGTTTTTAAATTATTTTGAACTATTTTAAATTGTTTTTAAAACATTCTAAATTGTTTCAAAAACATTTTAAATTGTTTTTAAAGCATTTTAAATTGTTTTTAAAGCGTTTGAAATTGTTTTTAAAACATTTCAAAGTACCTTAAAGCTTTTTAAATTGTTTATAAAACATTTTAAATGGGATTAAAGCATTTTCAATTGTTGTTAAAGAACTTAAACTTATTTTTGAAACATTTTAAAATGTTTTTGAAACATTTTAGTTTTTTTTTTTAAACATTTTAAAGTGCTATAAATTGTTTCTAAATTATTTTGAACTAATTTGAATTGTTTTTAAAACGTTCCAAATTGTTTCAAAAACATTTTAAATTGTTTGTAAAGCATTTTAAGTTGTTTTTAAAGTGTTTAAAATTGTTCTCAAAACATTTTAAAGTACTTTAAAGATTTTTAAATTGTTTTTAAAACATTTTAAAATGGTTTTAAAGCATTTTCAATTGTTGTTAAACCACTCAACCTATTTTTAAAACATTTTAAAATGTTTTTGAAACATTTTAAAATCATTTAAAATTGTTTTTAAATCAATTTAAATTATTTTTAAAGTATTTTAAATTGTTTTTAAAGCATTGTAAACTATTTTTAAATCATTTAAAATTGTTTTTAAAGCAATTTAAATTACTTTTGAAGTATTTTAAATAGTTCTTAAAGCATTTTAAACGGTTCTTAAAGCATTTTAAATTGTTTTGAAAGCATTTTAAAGTACTTTAAAGCTTTTTAAATGAATTTAAAATTGTTTTTAAAACATTTTAGAGTATTTTAAATTGTTTTTAAATTATTTTGAACTATTTTAAAGTATTTTAAATTGTTTTTGAGGCATTGAAAACTATTTTTAAAGAATTTCAAAATCATTTTAAATTATTTTGAAAGCGTTTTAAATTTTTTCAAAGCATTTTAGAAACATTTTAAAGTACTTTAAAGATTTTTAAATTGTTGTGAAAGCATTTTAAAAGAATTTAAAATTGTTTTTAAAACATTTTAAAGTGTTTTAAATTGTTTTCAAATTATTTTGAACTATTTTAAAGTGTTTCTAAAACTTTCTAAATTGTTTCAAAAACATTTTAAATTGTTTTTAAAGCATTTTAAATTGTTTTTAAATCGTTTAAATCATTTTGAAAGCATTTAAATTGTTTTGAAAGCATTTTAAGAACATTGTAAAATAACTTTAAAGCTCTTTAAATTGTTTTTAAAACATTTTAAAACGGTTTTAAAGCATTTTCAATTGTTGTTAAAGCACTTAAACTTATTTTTAAATAATTTTAAAATATTTTTGAAACATTTTAAAATCATTTAGAATTGTTCTTAAATCAATTTAAATTATTTTTCAAGTATTTTATATTGTTTCTAAAACATTGTAAACTATTTTTAAATCATTTTAAATTGTTTTGAAAGAATTTTAAAAACATTTTGGAGTACTTTAAAGCTTTTTAAATTGTTGTTAAAGTGTTATAATAGAATTTAAAATTGTTTTTAAAGTGTTTTTAAATTATTTTGAACTAATTTAAATTGTTTTTCAAACGTTCTAAATCGTTTCAAAAACATTTCAAATTGTTTTTAAAGCATTTTAATTTTTTTTTAAAGCGTTTAAAATTGTTTTTAAAACATTTTAAAGTACTTTCAAGCTTTTTAAATTGTTTATAAAACATTTTAAAATGGGTTTAAAGCATTTTCAATTGTTGTTAAAGCACTTAAACTTATTTTTAAAACATTTTAAAATGTTTTTGAAACATTTCAAAATAATTTAAAATTGTTCTTAAATCAATTTAAATTATTTTTAAAGTATTTTAAATTGTTTTTAAAGCATTGTAAACTATTTTTAAATAATTTTAAAATCATTTAAAATTGTTTTTAAAGCAATTTAAGTTACTTTTGAAGTATTTTAAATAGTTTTTAATGCTTTTTAAACGGTTTTTAAAGCATTTTAAATTGTTTTGAAAGCATTTTAAAGTACTTTAAAGCTTTTTAAATTGTTGTTAATGCATTTTAAAAGAATTTAAAATTGTTTTTAAAACATTTTAGAGTGTTTCAAATTGTTTTTAAATTATTTTGAACTATTTTAAATTGCATTTAAAACATTCTGAAATTGTTTCAAAACCATTTAAAATTGTTTTTAAAGCATTTTAAATTGTTTTTAAAACATTTCAAAGTACCTTAAAGATTTTTAAATTGTTTATAAAACATTTTAAAACAGGTTTAAAGCATTTTCAATTGTTGTTAAAGCACTTAAACTTATTTTTGAAACATTTTAAAATGTTTTTGAAACATTGTAAAATTGGGTTTAAAACATTTTAAAGTGCTATAAATTGTTTCTAAATTATTTTGAACTAATTTGAATTGTTTTTAAAACGTTCCAAATTGTTTCAAAAACATTTTAAATTATTTCTAAAGCATTTTAAGTTGTTTTTAAAGTGTTTAAAATTGTACTCAAAACATTTTAAAGTACTTTAAAGCTTTTTAAATTGTTTTTAAAACATTTTTAAATGGTTTTAAAGCATTTTCAATTGTTGTTAAACCACTCAAACCTATTTTTAAAACATTTTAAAATGTTTTTGAAACATTTTAAAATCATTTAAAATTGTTTTTAAAGCATTGTAAAATATTTTTAAATCATTTAAAATTGTTTTTAAAGCAATTTAAATTACTTTTGAAGTATTTTAAATAGTTCTTAAAGCATTTTAAATGGTTTTTAAAGCATTTTAAATTGTTTTGAAAGCATTTTAAAGTACTTTAAAGCTTTTTAAATTGTTGTTAATGCATTTTAAAAGAATTTAAAATTGTTTTTAAAACATTTTAGAGTGTTTTAAATTGTTTTTAAATTATTTTGAACTATTTTAAAGTATTTTAAATTGTTTTTGAAGCATTGAAAACTATTTTTAAAGAATTTCAAAATCATTTTAAATTATTTTGAAAGCGTTTTAAATTGTTTTGAAAGCATTTTAAAAACATTTTAAAGTACTTTAAAGATTTTTAAATTGTTGTTAAAGCATTTTAAAAAAATTTAAAATTGTTTTTAAAACATTTTAAAGTGTTTAAATTGTTTTCAAATTATTTTGAACTATTTTAAAGTGTTTCTAAAACTTTCTAAATTGTTTCAAAAACATTTTAAATTGTTTTTAAAGCATTTTAAATTGTTTTTAAATCGTTTAAATCGCTTTGAAAGCATTTTAAATTGTTTTGAAAGCATTTTATGAACACTGTAAAATAACTTTAAAGCTCTTTAAATTGTTTTTAAAACATTTTAAAACGGTTTTAAAGCATTTTCAATTGTTGTTAAAGCACTTAAACGTATTTTTAAATAATTTTAAAATATTTTTGAAACATTTTAAAATCATTTAAAATTGTTCTTAAATCAATTTAAATTATTTTTCAAGTATTTTATATTGTTTCTAAAGCATTGTAAACTATTTTTAAAGAATTTTAAATTGTTTTGATAGAATTTTAAAAACATTTTAGAGTACTTTAAAGCTTTTAAAATTGTTGTTAAAGTGTTATAATAGAATTTAAAATTGTTTTTAAAACATTTTAAAGTGTTTCTAAATTATTTTGAACTAATTTAAAGTGTTTTTAAAACGTTCCAAGTTGTTTCAAAAACATTTTAAATTGTTTTTAAAGCATTTAAAGTTGTTTTTAAAGTGTTTAATTTTTTTTTAAACATTTTAAAGTACTTCAAAGCTTTTTAAATTATTTTTAAAACATTTTAAAACCGTTTTAAAGCATTTTCAATTGTTGTTAAACCACTCAAACTTATTTTTAAAACATTTTAAAATCATTTAAAATTGTTTTTAAATCAATTTAAATTATTTTAAATTGTTTTTAAAGCATTGTAAACTATTTTTAAATCATTTAAAATTGTTCTTAAAGAAATTTAAATTACTTTTGAAGTATTTTAAATAGTTTTTAAAGCATTGTAAACGGTTTTTAAAGCATTTTAAATTGTTTTGAAAGCATTTTAAAGTGCTTTAAAGTTTTTTAAATTGCTGTCAATGCATTTTAAAATAATTTAAAATTGTTTTTAAAACATTTTAGAGTGTTTTAAATTGTTATTAAAGCACTTTATATTGTTTTTAAAGCGTTTAAAATTGTTTTTAAAACAGTTTAAAGTACTTTAAAGCTTTTTAAATTGTTTATAAAACATTTTAAAGTGTTTTTAAAATATTTTAAAACATTTTAAAATCATTTAAAACTATTCTTAAATCAATTTAAATTATTTTTAAAGTATTTTAAATTGTTTTTAAAGAATTTTAAAATCATTTTAAATTGTTTTGAAAGCGTTTTAAATTGTTTTGAAAGCATTTTAAAAGAATTTAAAATTGTTTTTAAAACATTTTAAAGTGTTTTAAATTGGTTTTAAATTATTTTGAACTATTTTCAAGTGTTTTTAAAACTTTCTAAATAGTTTCAAAAACATTTTAAATTGTTTTTAAAGCATTTTTAATTGTTTTTAAAGTGTTTAAATCATTTTGGAGGCATTTTAAATTGCTTTGAAAGCATTTTAAAAATATTTTAAAGTACTTTAAATTGTTTTTAAAACATTTTAAAATGGTTTTAAAGTATTTTCAATTGTTGTTAAAGCACTTAAACGTATTTTTAAAACATTTTAAAATGTTTTTGAAAAATTTTAAAATCATTTAAAATTGTTCTTAAATTAATTTAAGTTATTTTTAAAGTATTTTATATTGTTTCTAAATCATTGTAAACTATTTTTAAAGCATTTCAAAATTAGTTAAAATTATTCTTAAAGCAATTTAAATTATTTTGAATTATTTTAATAAGTTTTTAAAGCGTCATAAACTATTTTTAAAGCATTTTAAATTGTTTTGAAAGAATTTTAAAAACATTTTAAGGTACTTTAAAGCGTTTTAAATTGTTGTTAAAGCATTTTGAAAGAATTTAAATTTGTTTTTAAAACATTTGAAAGTGTTTTTAAATTATTTTGAACTATTTAAAATTGTTTTTAAAATGTTCTAAATGGTTACAAAAACATTTTAAATTGCTTTTGAAGCATTTTAAATTGTTTTCAAAGCGTTTAAAATTGTTTTAAAAACATTTTAAAGTACTTTAAAGCTTTTTAAATTGTTTTTAAAACATTTTAAAACGGTTTTAAAGCATTTTCAATTGTTGTTAAAGCACTTAAACGTATTTTTGAAACATTTTAAAATTTTTTTGAAACATTTTAAAATCATTTAAAATTGTTCTTAAATCAATTTAAATTACTTTTAAAGTATTTTATATTGTTTCTAAAGCATTGTAAACTATTTTTAAAGCATTTTCAAATCATTTAAAATTGCTCTTAAAGCAATTTAAATTATTTTTGATGTATTTTAAACAGTTTTTAAAGCATTGTAAACGGTTTTTAAAGCATTTTAAACAGTTTTGAAAATATTTTAATAACATTTTAAAGTACTTTAAAGCTTTTTAAATTTTTGCTAAAGCGTTTTAAAAGAATTTAAATTTGTTTTTAAAACATTATAAAGTGTTTTAAATTGTTTATAAATTATTTTGAACTATTTTAAATTGTTTTTTAAACGTTCTAAATTGTTTCAAAAACATTTTAAATTGTTTTTAAAGCATTCTATGTTGTTTTTAAAGTGTTTAATTTATTTTTTTAAAACATTTTAAAGTACTTTAAAGCTTTTTAAATTGTTTTTAAAACATTTTAAAACGGTTTTAAAGCATTTTCAATTGTTGTTAAACCACATAAACTTATTCTTAAAACATTTTAAAATGTTTTTGAAACATTTTAAATTGTTTTTAAAACATTTTAAAATCATTTAAAACTGTTTTTAAATCAATTTAAATTATTTTTAAAGTATTTTAAATTGTTTTTAAAGCATTGTAAACTATTTTTAAAGCATTTTGAAATCATTTAAGATGGTTCTTAAAGCAATTTAAATTATTTTTGAAATATTTTAAATAGTTTTTAAAGCATTGTAAATGGTTTTTAAAGCATTTTAAATTGTTTTGAAATCATTTTAGAGCACTTTAAAGCTTTTTAATTGTTGTTAAAACATTTTAAAAGAATTTAAAATTGTTTTTAAAACATTTTAAAGTGTTTTAAAATAATTTTTAACTATTTTAAATTGTTTCAAAAACATTTTAAATTGTTTCTAAAGCGTTCAAAATTGTTTTTAAACCGTTTAAAATTGTTTTTAAAACATTTTAAAGTACTTTAAATCTTTTTAAATTGTTCGTAAAACATTTTAAAACGGGTTTAAAGCATTTTCAATTGTTGTTAAAGCACTTAAAATTAGTTTTGAAACATTTTAAAATGTTTTGAAACATTTTAAAATAATTTAAAACTGTTCTTAAATCAATTTAAATTATTTTTAAAGTATTTTAAATTGTTTTTAAAGAATTGTGAACTATTTTTAAAGCATTTTAAATTGTTTTGAAAGAATTTTAAAAACATTTTAGATTACTTTAAAGCTTTTTAAATTGTTGTTAAAGTGTTATAATAGAATTTAAAATTGTTTTTAAAACATTTTAAAGTGCTTTAAATCATTTTTTAATTATTTTGAACTAATTTAAAGTGTTTTTTAAATGTTCGAAATTGTTTCAAAAACATTTTAAATTGTTTTAAAGCTTTTAAGTTGTTTTTAAAGTGTTTAAAATTGTTTTTAAAACATTTTAAAGTACTTTAAAGCTTTTTAAATTGTTTTTAATACATTTTAAAATAGTTTTAAAGCATTTTCAATTTTTGTTAAACCACTCAAACCAATTTTTAAAACAATTTAAAATGTTTAAAACATTTTAAAATAATTTAAAATTGTTCCTAAATCGATTTAAATTATTTTTAAGGTATTTAAAATTGTTTTTAAAGCATTGCAAACTATTTTTAAAGAATTTTATAATCATTTTAAATTGTTTTGAAGCATTTTAAAAACATTTTAAAGTACTTTAAAGATTTTTAAATTGTTGTTAAAGCATTTTAAAAGAATTTAAAATTGTTTTTAAAACATTTTAAAGTGTTTTAAATTGTTTTTTAATTATTTTGAACTATTTTAAAGTGTTTTTAAAACTTTCTAAATTGTTTCAAAAACATTTTAAATTGTTTTTATAGCATTTTAAATTGTTTTTAAAGCGTTTAAATCGTTTTGAAAGCATTTTAAATTGTTTTGAAAGCATTTTAAAAACATTTTAAAGTACTTTAAAGTTCTTTAAATTGTTTTTAAAATATTTTAAAACAGTTTTAAAGCATTTTCAATTGTTGTTAAAGCACTTAAACTTATTTTTAAAACAATTTAAAATGTTTTTGAAACATTTTAAAATCATTTAAAATTGTTCTTAAATCAATTTAAATTATTTTTAAAGTATTTTGTATTGTTTCTAAAGTATTGTAAACTATTTTTAAAGCATTTTAAAATCATTTAAAATTGTTCTTAAAGCAATTTAAATTATTTTTGAAATATTTTAAATAGTTTTTAAAGCATTGTAAATGGTTTTTAAAGCATTTAAAATTGTTTTGAAAGCATTTTGAAAACATTTTAAAGTACTTTAAAGTTTTTTAAATTGTTGTTAAAGCATTTTAAAAGAATTTAAAATTGTTTTTAAAACATTTTAAAGTGTTTTTAAATTATTTTGAACTATTTTAAATTGTTTTTAAAACGTTCTAAATTTCTTGAAAAACATTTCAAATTGTTTTTTAAGCATTTTAAATAGTTTTTAAAGCATTTAAAATTGTTTTTAAAACATTTTAAAGTACTTTAAAGCTTTTTAAATTGTTTATAAAACATTTTAAAACAGTTTTAAATCATTTTCAATTGTTGTTAAAGCACTTGCACTTATTTTTAAAACATTTTAAAATGTTTTTGAAACATTTTAAAACATTTTAAAATGATTTAAAATTGTTCTTAAATCAATTTAAATTATTTTTTAAGTATTTTAAATTGTTTTAAAAGCATTGTAAACTATTTTTAAAGCATTTTAAAATCATTTTAAGTTTTTTCGAAAGCATTTTAAAAACATTTTTGAGTACTTTAAAGCTTCTTAAATTGTTGTTAAAACATTTTAAAATAATTTATAATTGTTTTTAAAACATTTTACAGTGTTATAAATTGTTTTTAAATCATTTTGAACTATTTAAAATTGTTTTTAAAACGTTCTAAATTGTTTCAAAAACATTTTAAATTGTTTCAGAAACATTTTAAATTGTTTTTAAAGCATTTTAAATTGTTTTTAAAGCGTTTAAAATTGTTTTTAAAACATTTTAAAGTCGTTTAAAGCTTTATAAATTGTTTTTAAATCATTTTAAAATGGTTTTAAAGCATTTTCAATTGTTCTTAATTTTAAAAACATTTTAAAATGTTTTTGAAACATTTTAAAATCATTTAAATTTTTTATTAAATCAATTTAAATTATTTTTAAAGTATTTTAAATTGTTTTTAAAACATTGTAAGCTATTTTTAAAACATTTCAAAATCATTTAAAATTGTACTTAAAGCAAATTAAATTATTTTTGAATTATTTTAAATAGTTTTTAAAGCGTCGTAAACTGTTTTTAAAGCATTTTAAATTGTTTTGAAAGAATTTTAAAAACATTTTAAAGTACTTTAAAGCTTTTTAAATTGTTGTTAAAGCATTTTGAAAGAATTTAAAATTGTTTTTAAAACATTTTAAAGTGTTTTTAAATTATTTTGAACTATTTAAAATTGTTTTTAAAATGTTCTAAATTGTTTAAAAAACATTTAAAATTGCGTTTGAAGCATTTTAAATTGTTTTAAAAACATTTTAAGATACTTAAAAGCTTTTAAAATTGTTTGTAAAACATTTTAAAACGGTTTTAAAGCATTTTCAATTGTTGTTAAAGCACTTAAACTTATTTTTGAAACATTTTAAAATCATTTAAAATTGTTCTTTAATCAATTTACATTATTTTTAAAGTATTTTATATTGTTTCTAAAGCATTGTAAACTATTTTAAAAGCATTTTCAAATCATTTAAAATTGCTCTTAAAGAAATTTAAATTATTTTTTATGTATTTTAAACAGTTTTTAAAGCATTGTAAATGGTTTTTAAAGCATTTTAAACAGTTTTTAAAACATTTTAAAGCGTTTTAAATTGTTTTTAAATTATTTTGAACTATTTTAAAGTGTTTTTAAAACTTTCTAAATTGTTTCAAAAACATTTTAAATTGTTTTTAAAGCATTTTAAATCATTTTTAAAGCGTTTAAATCGCTTTGAAAGCATTTTAAATTGTTTTGATAGCATTTTAAAAGCATTTTAAAGTACTTTAAGGCTTTTTAAATTGTTTATAAAACATTTTGAAACGGGTTTAAAAAATTTTCAATTGTTGTTAAAGCACTTAAACTTATTTTTAAAACATTTTAAAATGTTTTTGAAACATTTTAAAATCATTTAAAATTGTTCTAAAGCATTGTAAACTATTTTTAAAGCATTTTAAAATCATTTAAAATTGTTCTTAAAGCAATTTAAATTATTTTTGAAGTATTTTAAATTGTTTTTAAAGCATTGTAAACTATTTTTAAAGCATTTTAAATTGTTTTGAAAGAATTTTAAAAACATTTTAAAGTACTTTAATACTTTTTAAATTGTTTTTAAAGCATTTTGAAAGAATTTAAAATTGTTTTTATAACATTTTAGAATGCTTTTAAATTATTTTGAACTATTTAAAACTGTTTTTAAAATGTTCTAAATTGTTTCAAAAACATTTTAAATTGCTTTTGAAGTATTTTAAATTGTTTTTAAAGCGTTTAAATTTGTTTTAAAAACATTTTAAAATGGTTTTAAAGCATTTTCAAGTGTTGTTAAAGCAGTTAAACTTATTTTTGAAACATTTTAAAATCATTTAAAATTGTTCTTAAATCAATTTAAATTATTTTTAAAGTATTTTATATTGTTTCTAAAGCATTGTAAACTATTTTTAAAGCATTTTAAAATCATTTAAAATTGTTCTTAGAGCATTTTAAATTATTTTTGATGTATTTTAAATAGTTTTTAAAGCATTGAAGACGGGTTTTAAAGCATTTTAAACTGTTTTGAAAGCATTTTTAAAATTTTTTAAAGTACTTTAAAGATTCTTAAATTATTTTTAAAGCGTTTCAAAAGAATTTAAAATTGTTTTTAAAACATTCTAAATTGTTTAAAACATTTTAAAATCATTTAAAATTGTTTTTAAATCAATTTAAATTATTTTTAAAGCTGGTTTAAAGCATTTTCAAGCGTTGTTAAAGCACTTAAACTTATTTTTAAAACATTTTCAAATGTTTTTGAAACATTTTAAAAGATTTTAAAATAATTTAAAATTGTTCTTAAATCAATTTAAATTATTTTTAAAGCATTGTAAACGGTTTTTAAAGCATTTTAAATTGTTTTGAAAGCATTTTAAAGCCTTTTAAATTGTTGTTAATGCATTTTAAAAGAATTTAAAATTGTTTTAATAACATTTTAGAGTGTTTTAAATCATTTTTAAATTATTTTGACCTATTTTAAAGTGTTTTTAAAACATTCTAAATTGTTTCAAAATCATTTTTAAAATGGGTTTAAAGCATTTTCAATTGTTGCTAAAGCACTTAATCTTATTTTTAAAACATTTTAAAATGTTTTTGAAATATTTTAAAACATTTTAAAATCCTTTAAAATTGTTCTTAAATAAATTTAAAGTATTTTTAAAGTATTTTAAATTGTTTTTAAAGCATTGCAAACTATTTTTAAATTGTTTTGAAAGCGTTTTAAATTATTTTGAAAGCATTTTAAGAACATTTTAAAGTACTTTAAAGATTTCTAAATTGTTGTTAAAGCATTTTAAAAGAATTTAAAATTGTTTTGAAAACATTTTATATTGTTTTAAATTGTTTTTAAATTATTTTGAACTATTTTAAATTGTTTTTAAATTGTTATAAATTGTTTCAAAAACATTTTAAATTGTTTTTAAAGCAATTTAAATTGGTTTTAAAACATTTAAAATTATTTTTAAAACATTTTAAAGTACTTTAAAGCTTTTTAAATTGTTTATAAAACATTTTAAAATGGGTTTAAAGCATTTTCAATTGTGGTTAAAGTGCTTAAACTTATTTTTAAATAATTTTCAAATGTTTTTGAAACATTTTAAAAGATTTTAAAATAATTTAGAATTGTTCTTAAATCAATTCAAATTATTTTTAAAGTATTTTAAATTGTTTTTAAAGCATTGTAAACTATTTTTAAAGCATTTTAAATTGTTTTGGAAGAATTTTAAAAACATTTTAGAGTACTTTAAATCTTTTTAAATTGTTGTTAAAGCGTTATAATAGAATTTAAAGTTCTTGTTAAAACATTTTAAAGTGCTTTAAATTGTTTTTAAACTATTTTGAACTAATTTAAAATATTTTTAAAATGTTCCAAATTGTTTCAAAAACATTTTAAATTGTTTTTAAAGCATTTCAAGTTGTTTTTAAAGTGTTTAAAATTGTTTTTAAAACCTTTTAAAATGGTTTTAAAGCATTTTCAATTGTTGTTAAACCACTCAAACTTATTTTTAAAACATTTTAAAATCATTTAAAATTGTTTTTAAATCAATTTAAATTATTTTTAATTGTTTTTAAAGCATTCTAAACTATTTTTAAATCATTTTAAAATAATTTAAAATTGTTCTTAAAGCAATTTAAATTACTTTTGAAGTATTTTAAATAGTTTTTAAAGCATTGTAAACGGTTTTTAAAGCATTTCAAATTGTTTTGAAAGCATTTTAAAGTCCTTTAAAGCTTTTTAAATTGTTGATAATGCATTTTAAAAGAATTTAAAATTGTTTTTAAATTATTTTGAACTATTTTAAAGTGTTTTTAAGACATTCTAAATTGTTTCAAAAACATTTTAAATTGTTTTTAAAGCATTTAAAATTGTTTTTAAAGCGTTTAAAATTGTTTTTGAAACATTTTAAAGTACTTCAAGGCTTTTTAAATTGTTTATAAAACATTTTAAAATGGGTTTAAAGCATTTTCAATTTTTGTTAAAGCACTTAATCTTATTTTTAAAACATTTTAAAATGTTTTTGAAATATTTTAAAACATTTTAAAATTATTTAAAATTGTTATTAAATCAATTTAAATTATTTTTAAATATTTTAATTTTTTTTTAAAGCATTGCAAACTATTTTTAATGAATTTTAAAATCATTTTAAATTGTTTTGAAAGCATTTTAAAAACACTTTAAAGTACTTTAAATATTTTTAAATTGTTGTTAAAGCATTTTAAAAGAACTTAAAATTGTTTTTAAAAGATTTTAAAGTGTTTTAAATTGTATTTAAATTATTTTGAACTATTTTAAAGTGTTTTTAAAACTTTCTAAATTGTTTCAAAAACATTTTAAATTGTTTTTAAATCATTTTAAATTGTTTTTAAAGCGTTTAAATCATTTTGAAAGCATTTTAAATTGTTTTAAAAGCCTTTTAAAAACATTTTAAAGTACTTTAAAGCTCTTTAAATTGCTTTTAAAACATTTTAAAACGGTTCTAAAGCATTTTCAATTGTTGTTAAAGCACTTTTACTTATTTTTATGTTTTTGAAACATTTTAAAATCATTTAAAATTGTTCTTAAATCAATTTAAATTATTTTCAAACTATTTTATATTGTTTTTTTTTTATCGGTAAAGACTAAATCTATTAAGAGAAATCAATATGGTACAAACAGGAAAGGCAAAAGACTGTCAGACCGGAAATGATAGATACATCAACCTCGGTCCCAGAAGAGAGAAACAAGCACAGAGCTACAGGAAAGACAAAAGACCGACAGACTGGAAATGATAAATTCATCAACCTCGGTCTCGGAAAACAAACTCTGCTACCCCTGAAGATTCGATAGCAGATACTAACTGTTATGCTGCTACCCCAGCGGGACAGTGATTACACTACAATGTTTTTTCCCTTTCTTTTTGTTAACTGTTGTCCAGCCCTCATGAGGAGGATGGGCAAGAACAACTTGGAGACTGGAGTTCTCAATCATTGGGGACTCCTTCTCTGAATCAGAGGAGGAAGTCTCATGGGGTCGTTTCTGAGTTTTTGCTGAGACATGGGTGTGATCCAAAATGTTCGTGGGCAGATCCATCGTCTGCGGCATCTGATCTAGTTCTGACTGATTTTCCTCCTTTTCCATACTTGGAACCTTTTCCATACTAGGGGAGCTGGAGCTTCTGGTTGGCGGCGGAGGGCAGGGGGCCCAACGCTTGGGCTTAGTATGAGCAGAGAGGCCCTTTTTTGCTCTTGCTGACAGTGACGGGCAAGAGATATGTAGGTGCCCTGTTTGGTGACAGTGACGGCATCTGAAGGCAGTGTTCTCGTACTCTATAAACTGGGTCCAGATAGCATCCTTGATCTTGAGATTGATGTACTCTGGCAATCCCTTACTTAAATCAAGCTCCACACAAACTCTGGCATATGTATAGAGACCCTGCCTCTCTCTCTGGGAGTCTCCCGTCCAAAATCTACCTAGGGCATTGCCTATTTGCCTGTATACTTCTGTACGCCACAGGTGAACTGGGAGATTTGGGAGCCTGATCCATACCGGAGCCTTGGTTATGACTGCTGAAGCTGGGTCAAAGTCAGGAAACCATGGAGTTAGGAAGAGACCAGCTGAACCCATGAACCAAGGGCCTTCATCTAGGGCATTGTAGCAATGCTCTAGGTCTTCGAACAACACTATGAAATATCCTTTTGCACAAAAATAAACCTTACAACGATCAGTCCAGTTGTCTTTGATCCAGTCATAAAGATCCTGTGAGCGCGGCCAGAGCCCATTGAATCTGCAGATGATGGCTCTTTCAGCAAATTTCTGGGTTTCGTCTTCAAGCTCAGGGTAGGAGATTTCAACTGTTGGGATCTCCTCCACTTTGTCAACCAAAAAGGGCTTGGGTGAAGTCTGTATTGGTGGCTCTGTTTTTTCAGCCTGCTTGCCATGGACTGCATCTTTGTACGAAAAAACCTTAGCCGAGGAAGGCTCTCCCCCAGCTCCTCCTCTAAGACGAAGGGAAAGGATAATAGATGCATCTTTCTCAATGCCATAGAAGGAAATGGGAAAGAGATCCTCAAGATGTTTACCTTGGTAGAGAAGCCGTTGGTCTGCCGAAGGGATTCCCAATTTGATGTCCAATGCATGCTTGAGATTCCGCACTGGATCCGCCTGGCAAACCCATTGAAGCATAGTTTTTCCTGAAAGAAGCCTGCTTTGAATCTGGAAAGCTGCGGTTGATTCTGAAGGCCTTTTTCCCCAATCGATCTGAGGAGTGGGAAGGTAGATGCCTTGAAAGAGTTTCGATTCCGGCCTTGGTCTGGTGTGCAGGGTCGGCATGCATCTGATTAGTGTCATCCCTTCTTTTCTGGAGGCGCTGATCCGAGGATAGGCTAAGGGAGCCACACGATTTTCCTTGTCCACTGCTTCAGCAGTCGAGAGGGGGCTGCTTCGTTGCGCCGTGGACGCAGGGGGACGTGGCCATGTTTTCCGAGAGCTCTTCGATAAGAGGATGGTAGGCTCTTCTAGATCTATAACCCCAGTGGGCATGGCATGGAGATCTTGAGTGTCTGCCGATGAGAGAAGACCCCATGATCTGTGCCCAGATCTCTGCAATCCCTTCGCGGCCAAAGCGATTTGTGACTCAACGGCGGCCTGGGGCCTGGAAGCATCAGAGCGGGGGTTCGAGCCATTGAAAATGGCATGGCCTTGTTGCTGTTCTGTAGCAGAGAGACAGCCGCGGAGTCTGTGCTCCGATCTTTCAAACCATTTCTCGCGCATCTCAGTCCAGGAGCTGACGGCGGCCGAGAGCAAGGAGACGGGGGTGCTAGGGTTCGCCATAGACTCAAACTATTTTATATTGTTTCCAAAGCATTGTAAACTATTTTTAAAGCATTTTAAAATCATTTAAAATTGTTCTTAAAACAATTTAAATTATTTTTGAAGTATTTTAAATAGTTTTTAAAGCATTGTAAATGGTTTTTAAAACATTTTAAATTGTTTTGAAAGCATTTTAAAAACATTTTAAAGTACTTTAAAGCTTTTTAAATTGTTGTTAAAGCATTTTAAAAGAATTTAAAATTGTTTTTAAAACATTTTAAAGTGTTTTTAAATTATTTTGAGCTATTTTAAATTGTTTTTAAAACTTTGTAAATTGCTTCAAAAACATTTCAAATTGTTTTTAAAGCATTTTAATTTTTTTTAAAGCGTTTAAAATTGTTTTCAAAACATTTTAAAGTACTTTAAAGATTTTTAAATTGTTTATAAAACATTTTAAAATGGTTTTAAAGCATTTTCATTTGTTGTTAAAGCACTTGCACTTATTTTTAAAACATTTTAAAATGTTTTTGAAACATTTTAAAATGATTTAAAATTGTTCTTAAATCAATTTAAATTATTTTTGAAGTATTTCAAATTGTTTTTAAAGCATTGTAAACTATTTTTAAAGCATTTTAAAATCATTTTAAATTGTTTTGAAACCATTTTAGAGTACTTTAAAGCTTCTTAAATTGTTGCTAAAACATTTTAAAAGAATTTATAAATGTTTTTAAAACATTTTACAGTGTTTTAAATTGTTTTTAAATAATTTTGAACTATTTTAAATTGTTTTTAAAACGTTCTAAATTGTTTCAAAAACAGTTTAAATTGTTCCAGAAACATTTTAAATTGTTTTTAAAGCATTTTAAATTGTTTTTGAAACGTTCTAAATTGTTTAAAAAACAATTTAAATTGTTCCAGAAACATTTTGAATTGTTTTCAAATCATTTTAAATTGTTTTTAAAGCGTTTAAAATTGTTTTTAAAGCATTTAAAATTGTTTTTAGAGCGTTTAAAATTGTTTTTAAAACATTTTAAAGTACTTTAAAGCTTTTCAAATTGTTTTTAAATCTTTTTAAAATGGTTTTAAAGCATTTTCAATTGTTGTTAAAGCACTTAAACTCATTTTAAAAACATTTTAAAATGTTTTTGAAACATTTTAAAATCATTTAAAATTGTTATTAAATAAATTTAAATTATTTTTAAAGTATTTTAAATTGTTTTTAAAGCATTGTAAACTATTTTTTAAGCATTTCAAAATCATTTAAAATTGTTCTTAAAGAAATTTAAATTATTTTTGAATTATTTTAAATAGTTCTTAAAGCGTCATAAACTGTTTTTAAATCATTTTAAATTGTTTTGAAAGAATTTTAAAAACATTTTAAAGTACTTTAAAGCTTTTTAAATTGTTGTTAAAGCATTTTGAAAGAATTTTAAATTGTTTTTAAAACATTTTAAAGTGTTTTTAAATTATTATGAACTATTTAAAATTGTTTTTAAAATGTTCTAAATTGTTTCAAAAACATTTTAAATTGCTTTTGAAGCATTTTAAATTGTTTTTAAAGCGTTTAAAATTGTTTTAAAAACATTTTAAAGTACTTTAACGCTTTTTAATTTGTTTTTAAAACATTTTAAAATGGTTTTAAAGCATTTTAAATTGTTGTTAAAGCACTTAAACTTATTTTTGAAGCATTTTAAAATGTTTTTGAAACATTTTAAAACCATTTAAAATTGTTCTTAAATCAATTTAAATTATTTTTAAAGTTTTTTATATTGTTTCTAAAGCATTGTAAACTATTTTTAAAGCATTTTAAAATCATTTAAAATTGTTCTTAAAGCAATTTAAATTATTTTTGAAGCATTCTAAATAGTTTTTAAAGCATTGTAAACGGTTTTTAAAGCATTTTAAATTGTTTTGAAAGCATTTTAAAGCACTTTAAAGCTTTTTAATTGTTGTTAAAGAATTTTAAAAGAACTTAAAATTGTTTTTAAATTGTTTTGAACTATTTTAAATTGTTTTTAAAACATTCTAAATTGTTTCAAAAACATTTTAAACTGTTTTTAAAGCATTTTAAATTGTTTTTAAATCGTCTAAAATTGTTTTTAAAACATTTTAAAGTACTTTAAAGCTTTTAAAATTGTTTATAAAACATTTTAAAACGGGTTTAAAGAATTTTCAATTGTTGTTAAAGCGCTTAAACTTATTTTTTAAAAAATTTCAAATGTTTTTGAAACATTTTAAAAGATTTTAAAATAATTAAAAATTGTTCTTAAATCAATTTAATTTTTTTTTAAAGTATTTTAAATTGTTTTTAAAGCATTGTAAACTATTTTTAAAGCATTTTAATTTTTTTTGAAAGAATTTAAAAAACATTTTAGAGTAGTTTAAAGCTTTTTAAATTGTTGTTAAAGCGTTATAATACAATTTAAAATTGTTTTTAAAACATTTTAAAGTGCTTTAAATTGTTTTTAAACTATTTTGAACTAATTTAAAGTGTGTTTAAAATGTTCCAAATTGTTTCAAAAACATTTTAAATTGTTTTTAAAGCATTTTAAGTTGTTTTTAAAGTGTTTAAAATTGTGTTTAAAACATTTTAAAGTAATTTAAATATTTTTAAATTGTTTTTAAAACATTTTAAAACGGTTTTAAAGCATTTTCAAATGTTGTTAAACCACTCAAACTTATTTTTAAAACATTTTAAAATGTTTTTGAAACATTTTACAATCATTTAAAATTCTTTTTAAATCAATTTAAATTATTTTTAAAGTATTTTAAATTGTTTTTAAAGAATTGTAAACTATTTTTAAATCATTTAAAATTGTTCCTAAAGCAATTTAAATTACTTTTGAAGTATTTTAAATAGTTTTTAAAGCATTGTAACCAGTTTTTAAATCATTTTAAATTGTTTTGAAAGCATTTTAAGGTCCTTTAAAGCTTTTTAAATTGTTGTTAATGCATTTTAAAAGAATTTAAAATTGTTTTTAAAACATTTTAAAGTGTTTTTAATTGTTTTTAATTTATTTTGAACAATTTTAAAGTGTTTTTTAAAACATTCTAAATTGTTTCAAAAACATTTTAAATTGTTTTTAAATCAGTTTATATTGTTTTTAAAGCATTTAATTTTTTTTTTTAAACATTTTAAAGTACTTTAATGTTTTTTAAATTGTTTATAAAACATTTTAAAACGGGTTTAAAGCATTTTCAATGGTTGTTAAAGCACTTAATCTTATTTTTAAAACATTTTAAAATGTTTTTGAAAAACTTTAAAACATTTTAAAATCTTTTAAAATTGTTCTTAAATCAATTTAAAGTATTTTTAAAGTATTTTAAATTGTTTTTAAAGCATTGCAAACTATTTTTAAAGAATTTTAAAATCATTTTAGATTGTTTTGAAAGTGTTTTAAATTGTTTTGAAAGCATTTTAAAAACATTTTAAAGTGTTTTAAATTGTTTTAAAATTATTTTGAACTCTTTTAAAGTGTTTCTAAAACTTTCTAAATTGTTTCAAAAACATTTTAAATTGTTTTTAAAGCGTTTAAATCGTTTTGAAAGCATTTTAAATTGTTTTGAAATCATTTTAAAAACATTTTAAAGTACTTCAAAGCTCTTTAAATTGTTTTTAAAACATTTTAAAACGGTTTTAAAGAATTTTCAATTGTTTTTAAAGCACTTAAAATTATTTTTAAAACATTTTAAAATGTTTTTGAAACATTTCAAAGTCTTTTAAAATTGTTCTTAAATATGTAGGAATTTACAGGGTAAGTTCCTCTGATAGAACACCAAAGGACACCGCTCACAAACAGATCACAAAACAATACACCAGTATTTTGACGTGGTTAAAACCCTCAAAGATGGAAACAGTCCACGACCTGAGCCAACGCAGCCAATTCAGGCAATTTATTAGAATGAAAATTTACATAAGCTTCTCTCATGAACGCTTAACCTACAAATGACCCTCCATGCTCTTTAAATAGAGATCATGGACCAATCGGGTGTTAAGCCACGGATCAAGTGTCGATAATACCGAGGAGAGAATTAACCGCCGGATCACTACATATCGTGACCATTGGATTGTAAGTTACAAAATGTACATAGTAAAGAAACACACTTTACCTAACTCTATACTAGACCAAGTTATACTTAACTATTTCCTATGTGTCAGAATATCCTAACATTCCCCCTTAAGAACAACTTGGGATAGGATTGAAGGATTTACAAATATGACACTGTAGGAGAAGGAACGAGGCACTAGAGCCTATTCCCCTTTAGTGACAACTTCCTGAACTCCAACCATAAATTGAATTTTAGTGAACTTTTCCTCTGTGAGAGCCTTTGTAAAGATGTCTGCAACTTGATCATCTGTTGAACAATATTGCACTTCAAGAACATGGTCGTGGATGAGCTTTCTGATGAAGTGCATGTGCAGTTCAATGTGTTTGCTGCGCTGATATTGGACTAGATCTTTGCATAGTTGAATGGCACTTTGATTATCACACCAAAGTGTAGTTGGATGCTGCTGTTGAAAGCCAAACTCTGACAGGATCTGATGAAGCCACAAGGCTTCCTTACTAGCTTCTACGACACCATGATACTCTGCTTCTACTGAAGAAAGAGAAATGGCACCTTGTTTCTTACAAGCCCATGTAATAGGTCCTGAACCAAGAGTGAACACATAACCTATAGTAGACTTCCGATCATCAGGGTCACCAGCCCAATCAGAATCAGTGAAACCAACCAATAGAGGAGATGCTTCGACACTGTAATGAATCCAAAACTGAACTGTACCTCGAACATAACGAAGTATTCTTTTAGCTGCTTTCCAATGACTTTCACGTGGGTGTTGCATAAACCGAGCAACAAGGCCAACATCAAAGGAAAGGTCAGGACGAGTATGGGTTAGATACAAAATTTTTCCTACAAGTTAACGGTATAAGGTAGCATCAACTTCAGGAGAATTACAAGTGACTGAAAGTTTGACTCTAGACTGAAAGGGAGAAGGGGTTGGCTTACAGTCTTCCATGTGAATGTGGCGTAGAATATCACAAGCATACTTGGACTGGGAAAGGGAAATACCTTCCTTGGATTGCAAGACTTGAAGACCAAGAAAATAATGTAAGTGTCCTAAGTCTATCATTTCAAACTTCCTTTTAAGGCTAGACTTCACATGGTTTATGAGGTTGGGATCACTACCAGTCAGGATAAAATCATCAACATAAAGAACAAGAATGATAAGAGACTTGCCCACTTTCTTGGTGTAGACAGTATTGTCAAAATGACACCTAGAAAAGCCATTTTCTAAAAGAAAGTTATACATTTTGGCATACCAAGCTCGAGGAGCTTGCTTGAGACCATAAAGGGATTTCTTAAGCCGACATACAAGTATGGAGTCTGTTTGTATAAAGCCAATAGGTTGTTCCATATAGATTTATTCATGCAAATCCCCATGCAAGAAGGCAGATTTAACATCCATCTGATGGACTTCCCATTTGAAAGAGGCAACAAGGGAAAGAACAAGGCGGATAGAGTTCATTTTAGCAACAAGGGAGAAGGTTTCAGTGTAGTCAATGCCTTCAACTTGTGAAAAAAACTTAGCAACAAGATGAGCTTTATGTTTATCAACTTTCCCATCTGGTCCATACTTGGTTCTATAAATCCATTTGCATCTAACAAGTTTTCGTCCCTTTGGTAGAGGAACAAGATCCCATGTATCATTTTGCAATAATGAATGATATTCTTCATTCATAGTTTCTTCCCAATCTGGATGGCCTGAAGCTTCTGCAAAGGTGTCAGGATCATAATTCACTAAAGCTTGAGCCAGTAAAGAAGAGGCTCTCTCGAACTGAGAACGTGTACGTCGCTGATCTGTAGGATCACCGACAAGGTCGCCTACTGCATCCTGAGTAGCATGGACCCATTTTGGAAGCTGAGGAGCTGAAGGAGGATCCTGAGAAGGTGGGGGAGGATTTTCATCCTCGCTTTCATCATTTGAAGAAGAAATATTTTCAAAAGTAGAAGAGATAGGGAGAGGTGGCACATCCGTCGAACTAGGCTCGCAGGCCGATATATTTTCAGCAAACTTTACATCTCTTCTAATGATAACATTTTTGGACTTAAGTGGAATAAGTCTATATCCTTTGACATCTTCAGAATATCAAAAAAAAAAACATTTTTCACTCCTAGGTTCTAAATCTTTATGTTTCTCATCTAGAATATGGGCCCATGCTTCACTTCCAAAAACACGAAAGTGAATTACATCTGGTTTGATTGAGCTCCATGCTTCTTCTGGAGTGATATTCTTTAAAACCTTAGTAGGAGTGCGATTTATTATGTAATTTGCACAGTTAATTGCTTCTGCCCAATAATTAAGACTAAGTCCTTTAGATTGAAGCATACAATTAGCCATTTCCTTTAAGGTGCGATTCTTCCTTTCAGCTACACCATTTTGTTGTGGAGTATATGGAACAGTATGTTGCATTTGAATTCCATTCTCAGTGCAAAAGTTGATGAATGTGTTTTTAACATATTATCCGCCATTATTAGATCTTAGCTTAAGAATTTGATGTCAAGATTGTTCTTCAAAAAAGGCATTAAAGGTGAAGAACATGTTAAATACTTCACTCTTGAGTTTTAAGAAGTATACCCAAGTGCGTCTAGAGAAATCATCAATGAAAGTTACGAAATACTTGTAGCCAGAGAATGAAGCAACTGGAAGTGGACCACATAAATCACTATGCACGAGCTATAAAGGCGCTGAGGCGTGCCAAGAGGCACGTTTTTCAAAATTGTCCCGATGATGTTTTCCAAGTACACATCCAGAACAAACACCATCTCTGCAAGATACCATTGGAAGACCTGTCACCATATTTTCTTTACATAGATTCTGAAGAGAGCGATAGTTTAAGTGACCAAATCGCTCAGTCAAAAGTTTTTTCACTTCATCATTATGAGAAAAAAATACTGAGGGAAGATTTGATGACCCAAATTTGTGAAACTTATACAACCTTGTAGAATCATCAGCAATGCCAGTAGCTAAAATCTGTCTAGGATCTCTTAGGTCCTTAATTACAACATGGTGAGGTGAAAATTCAACGATTTTACCTTCACCTGAATGGGTTATCTGATATACAGATAGAAGGTTGCAGGATAAGGTTGGAACACATAATACATCATTAAACTAACCATTGTCTATATGAACAGTTCTAGTCCCTACAACACTAAGAGATAGATCATCACCAACATATATATTTTTGGTGTTACAATCATTTAAAGAAGAAAACATGGCTTTGTTTTTGGCCATGTGATAAGAAGCTCCAGAATCAATGAGCCACTCATGAGAATGAGAAGAAGAAGATACATTTAGTGCATAGCCAGACCGAGATGCTTGACAACCACATGCAAAAAGTGTCATTCCTAAAGATGAAGTTGAAGTTGAAGATTGCTCCAAATGGATGTTATGCTTCTTCATTGCTGCTTCCAAGGCTTCCATCTTCTTAAAGAATTTGGATTCTAAGTGGCCATCTAGATTACAAAAGTTTCAATGTCTATCAGTCTTCTTCCCTTTGTTTTTATTTGTCTTATCATTTTGTTGAAATGATTTTTCATTTGGAGGCAGAAATTGCTTAGGACCCTTGTTTGGTTTAGGACCATTCCTTTTAGGATACAAATTCTTAGGATTCTTTGAATTTGGTTGCTACTGGGCGGCTAACGCTTTCTTAGAAGAGTTTCCAAGATGAAAAAGACCAAGGTGTAAGAGTTTTTCTTGTTCTCTTATTAAAGAATCACAAAAGGAATCAAAGGAAGGGGACTTGTAGGCTTGTCCTTGAGAAATGAAGGCTTCTCTTGTAGAATGGAAGGTGGAAACAAACACAGAATAGGTTGGTCCCAACTTAGTAAGAATGGAGTAGATAAGGCTACTATCTTCTTTCTTAACCTTAACACCTTCCAAGAGAAGTCTAAGGGTCTTGAACTTGGACAAAAAATCTTCAATGCAAGAAAAATTATTGGGGTCCAATGTAAACAATTCATTTTCAAGTTGATGGGCTTTAAGTTCATTATTAATTCCAAAGACTTTAGTAATCTATTTCATTGCTTCATCAGGAGTAACAAGTTCTGCAATATGGAATCTAAGATCTGGAGAAATAGACATCCCTATCAACCCACGTGCTTGGTCTTGCCTATTTTCCCATTTAGTTTCCTTGTCTTCATCTTTCGGTTTGGTCTCTTGGCCTGTGGCTATTATGTAAAGACCTTTACTTCTAAGTAAATCCATAATGTAGGACCACCATTGGAAGTAGTTGGTGCTGTCAAGAATAACTTGGCATGGACTTTCCATTTTCAAAAAAACTAAAGCTATATATGCTGTAACTAAGTGTTTCAATGGAAAGATATCAAAAAATTAGGCTGTTTAAAAAAAAACGGTTCTGAAAATGGCTTCCGGATGAAGAAGTTATGGCTTTTTGAAGAAAATTTGATGAAGTCGCCGACGAAGTGCGGGAATGTACGGAAATGAAAAATCCGACCCCACAAAATGGAGACTTGAACCCAAGACCTCTACTCTCATAAATTAGCTTTGGACCAAGTGAGGTATAAAAAAAGTTTGAGAGAGAGAGAGAGAGAGAGAGAGAGAGAGGTTTGAAGCTTTGGGTTGCGTGCTTCCTTTGAGAAAGCTCTTTTTCCCTACAAAACAAAAAACAATTAACCCAACACGGAAATACAAAAAAAAGGAACCTTTCCGCTCGAAGTTAGCTTTACGTGGAAACTAAATATTTTTCTCAATGTTTCTGATTTTCTGAGATCACACTAAGGCGCAGCGGAAAAGAGCATATGCATGAGAAAAATCCTTCCTTTCTGTTTCTGATTTGCCCAGATCGCACAGAGTCGCGGGGAAAAGAGCATACGCAGAAATGAAAGGTATAGATCCAGTAATAAAAAAGGCTAAATAAACCGAAACCGAAATAAACAGAGAGAAAATAATTGTAAACTACAAATAAACACTGTATACCTTCAGATCTTAAAAATGATGCAGCTAGGGCTACCAGAAACCTTTTCACGTGAAACGAAAGGGGTTCCTCACTGGAACAGATGCTCCCAACACAAAAGAGTAGTCCTGTCGGCCCGAAAGCAGTCAGAAATAGTAGATCTAGGAAATGGTAGTCGGATGCAGTTCTACCGGCTTCAAATTTGGATCACCAATGGACGCGACCCTCAAATAGCTCTGATACCATGTAGGAATTTACAGGGTAAGTTCCTCAAACAGAACACCAAAGGACACCGCTCACAAACAGATCATAGATCAATACACCAGTATTTTGACGTGGTTAAACCCCTCAAAGAGGGAAACAGTCCACAGTCTGAGCCAACGCGGCCACTTTAGGCAATTTATTGATAAAAGAATGAAAATTTACATAAGCTTCTCTCATGAACGGTTCATCTACAAATGACCCTCCATGCTCTTTAAATAAAGATCATGGACCAATCGGGTGTTAAGCCACGGATCAAGTGTCGATAATACCGAGGAGAGAATGAACCGTCAGATCACTACATATCGTGACAGTCAGATTGTAAGTTACAAAATGTACATAGTAAAGAAACACACTTTACCTAACTCTATACTAGACCAAGTTATACTTAACTATTTCCTATGTGTCGGAATATCCTAACAAAATAAATTAAAATTATTTTTAAAGTATCTTATATTGTTTCTAAAGCATTGTAAACTATTTTTAAAGCATTTTAAAATCATTTAAAATTGTTCTTAAAGAAATTTAAATTATTTTTTAAGTATTGTAAATAGTTTTTAAAGCATTGTAAATGGTTTTTAAAGCATCTTAAATTGTTTTGAAAGCATTTTAAAAACATTTTAAAGTACTTTAAAGCTTTTTAAATTGTTGTTAAAGCATTTTAAAAGAATTTAAAATTGTTTTTAAAACATTTTAAAGTGTTTTTAAATTATTTTGAACTATTTTAAATTGTTTTTAAAATGTTCTAAATTGTTTAAAAAACATTTCAAATTGTTTCTAAAATATTTTAAATTGTTTTTAAAGCGTTTACAATTGTTTTTAAAACATTTTAAAGTACTTTAAATCTTTTTAAATTGTTTATAAAACATTTTATAACAGTTTTAAAGCATTTTCAATTGTTGTTAAAGCACTTGCACTTATTTTTAAAACATTTTAAAATGTTTTTGAAACATTTTAAAACATTTTAAAATGATTCAAATTTGTTCTTAAATCAATTTCAATTATTTTTGAAGTATTTTAAATTGTTTTTAATGCATTGTAAACTATTTTTAAAGCATTTTAAAATCATTTTAAATTGTTTTGAAAGCAGTTTAAAAACATTTTAGAGTACTTTAAAGCTTCTTAAATTGTTGTTAAAACATTTTAAAAGAATTTATAATTGTTTTTAAAACATTTTACAGTGTTTTAAATTGTTTTTAAATCATTTTGAACTATTTTAAATTGTTTTTTAAAACGTTCTAAATTCTTTCAAAAACATTTTAAATTGTTTCAAAATCATTTTAAATTGTTTTTAAGGCATTTTAAATTGTTTTTAAAGCGTTTAAAATTGTTTTCAAAACATTTTAAAGTACTTTAAAGCTTTTTAAATTGTTTTTAAATCATTTTAAAATGGTTTTAAAGCATTTTCAATTTTTTTTAAAGCACTTAAACTTATTTTAAAAATGTTTTAAAATGTTTTTGGAACATTTTAAAATCATTTAAAATTGTTATTAAATCAATTTAAATTATTTTTAAAGTATTTTAAATTGTTTTTAAAGCATTGTAAACTATTTTAAAAGCATTTCAAAATCATTTAAAATTGTTCTTAAAGCAATTTAAATTGTTTTTGAATTATTTTAAATAGTTTTTAAAGCGTCATAAAATGTTTTTAAAGCATTTTAAATTGTTTTGAAAGAATTTTAAAATCATTTTAAAATGTTTTTAAATTATTTTGAACTATTTAAAATTGTTTTTAAAATGTTCTAAATTGTTTCAAAAACATTTTAAATTGCTTTTGAAGCATTTTAAATTGTTTTTAAAGCGTTTAAAATTGTTTTAAAAACATTTTAAAGTACTTTAAAGCTTTTTAAATTGTTTTTAAAACATTTTAAAAAGGTTTTAAAGCATTTTCAATTGTTGTTAAAGCACCTAATCTTATTTTTGAAACATTTTAAAATCATTGAAATTGTTGTTAAATAAATTTAAAGTATTTTTAAGGTATTTTATATTGTTTATAAAGCATTGTGAACTATTTTTAAAGCATTTAAAATTGTTCTTAAAGCAATTTAAATTATTTTTGATGTATTTTAAACAGTTTTTAAAGCATTGTAAACGGTTTTTAAAGCATTTCAAACTCTTTTGAAAGCATTTTAAAAACATTTTAAAGTACTTTAAAGCTTTTTAAATTCTTGCTAAAGTGTTTTAAAAGAATTTAAAATTGTTTTTAAAACATTCTAAAGTGTTTTAAATTGTTTATAAATTATTTTAAACTATTTTAATTTGTTTTTAAAACGTTCTAAATTGTTTCAAAAACATTTTAAATTGTTTTTAAAGCATTTTAAATTGTTTTTAAAGCATTTTAAAGCATTTTTAAAGTACTATAAAGATTTTTTAATTTATTTTAAAACATTTTAAAACGGTTTTAAAGCATTTTCAATTGTTGTTAAACCACTTAAACTTATTCTTAAAACATTTCAAAATGTTTTTGAAACATTTTAAAATCATTTTTTTTTTTTTTAAATCAATTTAAATTATTTTTAAAGTATTTTAAATTGTTTTTAAAGCATTGTAAACTATTTTTAAAGCATTTTAAAATCATTTAAAACTGTTCTTAAAGCAATTTAAATTATTTTTGAGGTATTTTAAATAGTTTTTAAAGCATTGTAATCGGTTTTTAAAGCATTTTAAATTGTTTTGAAAGCATTGTAAAACCATTTTAAAGTACTTTAAAGCTTTTTAATTGTTGTTAAATCATTTCAAAAGAATTTAAAATTGTTTTTAAAACATTTTAAAGTGTTTTTAAAACATTTTGAACTATTTTAAATTGTTTTTAAAACGTTCTAAATTGTTTCAAAAACATTTTAAATTGTTTTTAAAGCATTTTAAATTGTTTTTAAAGCGTTTAAAATTGTTTTTAAAACATTTTAAAGTACTTTAAATCTTTTTAAATTGTTTATAAAACATTTTAAAACGGGTTTAAAGCTTTTACAATTGTTGTTAAAGCACTTAAACTTATTTCTAAAACATTTTCAAATGTTTTTGAAACATTTTAAAAATTTTAAAATAATTTAAAATTCTTCTTAAATTATTTTTAAAGTATTCTAAATTGTTTTTAAAGCATTGTAAACTATTAAATTGTTTTGAAAGAATTTTAAAAACATTTTACAGTACTTTGAAGTTTTTTACATTGTTGTTAAAGCGTTATAATAGAATTTAAAATTGTTTTTAAAACATTTTAAAGTGCTTTAAATTGTTTTTAAATTATTTTGAACTAATTTGAAGTGTTTTTAAAATATTCCAAATTGTTTCAAAAACATTTTAAATTGTTTTTAAAGCATTTTAAGTTGTTTTTAAAGTGTTTAAAATTGTTTTTAAAACATTTTAATGTACTTTAATGCTTTTTAAATTGTTTTTAAAAGATTATAAAATGTTTTTAAAGCATTTTCAATTGTTGTTAAACCACTCAAACTTATTTTTAAAACATTTTAAAATGTTTTTGAATCATTTTAAAATCATTTAAAATTATTTTTAAATCAATTTAAATTATTTTTAAAGTATTTTAAATTGTTCTAAAGCATTGTAAACTAATTTTAAATCATTTTTAAAACTGTTCTTAAAGCAATTTAAATTACTTTTGAAGTATTTTAAATAGTTTTTAAAGCATTGTAAATGGTTTTGAAAGCATTTTAAATTGTTTTGAAAGCATTTTAAAGTCCTTTAAATCTTTTTAATTCGATGTTAATGCATTTTAAAAGAATTTAAAATTGTTTTTAAAACATTTTAGAGTGTTTTAAATCGTTTTTAAATTATTTTGAACTATTTTAAAGTGTTTTTAAAACATTCTAAATTGTTTCAAAAACATTTTAAATTGCTTTTAAATCATTTTAAATTGTTTTTAAAGCGTTTAAAATTTCTTTTAAACATTTTAAAGTACTTTAAAGCTTTTTAAATTGTTTATAGAACATTTTAAAACAGGTTTAAAGCATTTTCAATTGTTGTTAAAGCACTTAATCTTATTTTTAAAACATTTTAAAATGTTTTTGAAATATTTTAAAACATTTTAAAATCATTTAAAATTGTTATTAAATCAATTTAAATTATTTTTAAAGTAGTATAAATTGTTTTTAAAGTATTGCAAACTATATTTTAAAGAATTTTTAAATCATTTTAAAATGTTTTGAAAGGATTTTTAATTGTTTTGAAAGCATTTTAAAAACATTTTAAAGTACTTTAAATATTTTTAAATTGTTGTTAAAGCATTTTAAAAGAATTTAAAATTGTTTTTAAAACATTTTAAAGTGTTTTAAATTGTTTCCAAATTATTTTGAACTATTTTAAAGTGTTTTTAGAACTTTCTAAATTGTTTCAAAAACATTTTAAATTGTTTTTAAAGCATTTTAATTTGTTTTTAAAGTGTTTAAATCGTTTTGAAAGCATTTTAATTTGTTTTGAAAGCATTTTCAATTGTTGTTAAAGCACTTAAACTTATTTTTAAAACATTTTAAAATGTTTTTGAAACATTTTAAAATGTTTTTGAAACATTTTAAAATCATATAAAATTGTTCTTAAATCAATTTAAATTATTTTTAAAGTATTTTATATTGTTTCTAAAGTATTGTAAACTATTCTTAAAGCATTTTAAAATCATTTAAAATTGTTTTTAAATAAATTTAAATTATTTTTGAAGTATTTTAAATAGTTTTTAAAGCATTGTAAATGGTTTTTAAAGCATTTTAATTTTTTTTGAAAGCATTTTAAAAACATTTTAAAGTACTTTAAAGCTTTTTAAATTGTTGTTAAAGCATTTTAAAAGAATTTAAAATTGTTTTTAAAACATTTTAAAGTGTTTTTAAAATGTTCTATATTGCTTAAAAAACATTTCAAATTGTTTTTAAAGAATTTTAAATTGTTTTTAAAATGTTTAAAATTGTTTTTAAAACATTTTAAAGTAATTTAAAGCTTTTTAAATTGTTTATAAAACATTTTAAAATGATTTTAAAGTATTTTCAATTGTTGTTAAAGCACTTACACTTATTTTTGAAACATTTTAAAATTATTTAAAATTATTCTTAAATCAATTTAAATTATTTTTAAAGTATTTTATATTGTTTCTAAATCATTGTAAACTATTTTTAAAGCATTTTAAAATCAATTAAAATTGTTCTTAAAGTAATTTAAATTATTTTTGAAGTATTTTAAATAGTTTTTAAAGCATTGTAAATGGTTTTTAAAGCATTTTAATTTGTTTTGAAAGCATTTTAAAAACATTTTAAAGTACTTTAAAGCTTTTTAAATTGTTGTTAAAGCATTTTAAATTGTTTTTAACGCGTTGAAAATTGTTTTTAAAGCATTTGAAAGTACTTTAAAGCTTTTTAAATTGTTTATAAAACATTTTAAAACGGTTTTAAAGCATTTTCAATTGTTGTTAAAGCGCTTACACTTATTTTTAAAACATTTTAAAATTTTTTTGAAACATTTTAGAATGATTTAAAATTGTTCTTAAATCAATTCAAATTATTTTTGAAGTATTTAAATTGTTTTTAAAGCATTGTAAACTATTTTTAAAGAATTTTAAAATCATTTTAAATTGTTTTGAAAGCATTTTAAAAATGCTTCTTAAATTGTTGGTAAAACATTTTAAAAGAATTTATAATTGTCTTAAAAAAATTTACAGTGTTTTAAATTGTTTTTAAAGCGTTTAAAATTGTTTTTAAAACCTTTTAATGTACTTTAAAGCTTTTTAAATTGTTTTTAAAACATTTTAAAATGGTTTTAAAGCATTTTCAATTGTTGTTAAAGCACTTAAACTTATTTTAAAAACATTTTAAAATGTTTTTGCAACATTTTAAAACATTTCAAAATAATTTAAAATTGTTCTTAAATCAATTTAAATTATTTTTAAAGTATTTTAAATTGTTTTTAAAGCATTGTAAACTATTTTTAAAGCATTTCAAAATCATTTAAAATTGTTATTAAAGCATTTTAAATTATTTTTGAATTATTTTAAATAGTTTTTAAAGCGTCGTAAACTGTTTTTAAAGCATTTCAAATTGTTTTGAAATAATTTTAAAAACATTTTAAATTACTTTAAAGCTTTTTAAATTGTTGTTAAAGCATTTTGAAAGAATTTAAAATTGTTTTTAGAACATCTTAAAGTGTTTTTAAATTATTTTGAACTATTTAAAATTGTTTTTAAAATGTTCTAAATTGTTTCAAAAACATTTTAAATTGCTTTTGAAGCACTTTAAATTGTTTTTAAGGCATTTAAAATTGTTTGAAAAATATTTTAAAGTACTTTAAAGCTTTTTAAATTGTTTTTAAAACATTTTAAAACGGTTTTAAGTCATTTTAAAATCATTTAAAATTCTTCTTAAAGGAATTTAAATTATTTTTTATGTATTTAAACAGTTTTTAAATCATTGTAAACTGTTTTTAAATCATTTTAAACTATTTTGAAAGCATTTTAAGAACATTTTAAAGTACTTTAATGCATTTTAAATTGTTGTTAAAGCATTTTAAAAGAATTTAAAATTGTTTTTAAAACATTTTAAAGTGTTTTAAATTGTTTATTTAAATTGTTTTTAAAACGTGGTAAATTGTTTCAAAAACATTTTAAATTGTTTTTCAAGCATTGTAAGTTGTTTTTAAAGTGTCTAATTTATTTATATTTTTAACATTTTAAAGTACATTAAAGCTTTTTAAATTGTTTTTAAAACATTTTAAAAAGGTTTTAAATCATTTGCAATGGTTGTTAAACCACTTAAACTTATTCTTAAAACATTTTAAAATGTTTTTATCACATTTTAAAATCATTTAAAATTGTTTTTAAATCAATTTAAATTATTTTTAAAGTATTTTAAATTTTTTTAAAGCCTTATAAACTATTTTTAACGCATTTTAAAATCATTAAAAATTGTTCTTAAAACAATTTAAATTATTTTTGAAGTATTTTAAATAGTTTTTAAAGCATTGTAAACAGTTTTTAAAGCATTTTAAATTGTTTTTAAAGTGTTTAAAATTGTTTTTAAAACATTTTAAAGTACTTTAAAGCTTTTTAAATTGTTTTTAAAACATTTTAAAACGCTTCTAAAGCATTTTAAATTGTTGTTAAAGCACTTAAACTTATTTTTCAAACATTTTAAAATCATTTAAAATTGTTCTTAAATCAATTTAAATTATTTTTAAAGTATTTTATACTGTTTCTAAAGCATTGTAAAGTATTTTTAAAGCATTTTAAAATCATTTAAAATTCTTCTAAAAACGATTTAAATTATTTTTGGTGTATTTTAAATAGTTTTTAAATCATTGTAAACGGATTTTAAAGCATTTTAAATTGTTTTGAAAGCATTTTAAAAACATTTTAAAGTACTTTAAAGCTTTTTGAATTGTTGTTAAAACATTTTAAAAGAATTTAAAATTGTTTTTAAAACATTCTAAAGTGTTTTAAATTGTTTATAAATTACTTTGAACTATTTTAAATTGTTTTTAAAACGTTCTAAATTGTTTCAAAAACATTTTAATTGTTTTTAAATCATTTTAAGTTGTTTTTAAAGTGTTTAATTTATTTTTTTTAAACATTTTAAAGTACTTTAAAGCTTTTTATATTGTTTTTAAAACATTTTAAAATGGTTTTAAAACATTTTCAATGGTTGTTAAACCACTTAAACTTATTCTTAAAACATTTTAAAATGTTTTTGAAACATTTTAAAATCATTTAAAATTGTTTTTAAATCAATCTAAATTATTTTTAAAGTATTTTAAATTGTTTTTAAGGCATTGTAAACTATTTTTAAAGCATTTTAAAATCATTTAAAATTGTTCTTAAAGCAATTTAAATTATTTCTGAAGTATTTTAAATAGTTTTTAAAGCATTGTAAATGGTTTTGAAAGCATTTTAAAGCATTTTAATTGTTGTTAAAGCATTTTAAAAGAATTTAAAATTGTTTTTAAAACATTTTAAAGTGTTTTTAAATTATTTTTAACTATTTTAAATTGTTTCCAAAACATTCTAAATTGTTTCAAAAACATTTTAAATTATTTTTAAAGCATTTTAAATTGTTTTTAAAGCATTTAAAATTGTTTTTAAAACATTTTAAAGTAATTTAAAGCTTTTTAAATTGTTTATAAAACATTTTAAAACGGGTTTAAAGCATTTTCAATTGTTTTTAAAGCACTTAAACTTATTTTTAAAACATTTTAAAATGTTTTTGAAACATTTTAAAATAATTTAAAATTGTTCTTAAATCAATTTAAATTATTTTTAAAGTATTTTAAATTGTTTTTAAAGAATTTTAAACTATTTTTAAAGCATTTAAAATTGTTTTGAAAGAATTTTAAAAACATTTTAGAGTACTTTAAAACTTTTTAAATTGTTGTTATAGCGTTATAATAGAATTTAAAATTGGTTTTAAAAAATTTTAAAGTTCTTTAAATTGTTTTTAAATTACTTTGAACTAATTTAAAGTGTTTTTAAAAAGTTCCAAATTGTTTCAAAAACATTTTAAATTGTTTTTAAAGCATTTTAGCTTATTTTTAAAGTGTTTAAAATTGTTTTTAAAACATTTTAAAGTACTTTAAAGTTTTTTAAATTGTTTTTAAAACATTTTAAAACGGTTTTAAAGCATTTTCAATTGTTGTTAAACCACTCAAACTTATTTTTAAAAAATTTTAAAATCATTTAAAATTGTTTTTAAATCAATTTAAGTTATTTTTAAAGTATTTTAAATTGCTTTTAAAGCATTGTAAACTAATTTAAAATCATTTAAAATTGTTGTTAAAGCAATTTGATGCATTTTAAAGTACTTTAAAGCTTTTCAAATTGTTGTTAAAGCATTTTGAAATAATTTAAAATTGTTTTTAAAACCTTTTAAAGTGTTTTTAAATTATTTTGAACTATATAAAATTGTTTTTAAAATGTTCTAAATTGTTTCAAAAACATTTTAAATTGCTTTTGAAGCATTTTAAATTTTTTTAAAGCGTTTTAAAAACATTTTAAAGTACTTTAAAGCTTTTTAAATTGTTTTTAAAACAGTTTAAAACGGTTTTAAAGCATTTTCAATTGTTGTTAAAACACTTAAACTTTTTTTTGAAACATTTTAAAATCATTTAAAATTGTTCTTAAATCAATTTAAATTATTTTTAAAGTATTTTATATTGTTTCTGAAGCATTGTAAACTATTTTTAAAGCATTTTAAAATCATTTAAAATTGTTCTTAAAGCAATTTAAATTATTTCTGATGTATTTTAAACAATTGTTAAAGCATTGTAAACGTTTTTAAAGCATTTTAAACTGTTTTGAAAGCATTTTAAAAACATTTTAAAGTACTTTAAAGCTTTTTAAATTGTTGCTAAAGCATTTTAAAATAATTTAAAATTGTTTTTAAAACATTCTAAAGTATTTTAAATTGATTATAAATTATTTTGAACTATTTTAATTTGTTTTTAAAACGTTCTAAATTGTTTCAAAAACATTTTTAATTGTTTTTAAACCATTTTAAGTTGTTTTTAAAGTGTTTAATTATTTTTTTTATAAAGATTTTAAAGTACTTTATATCTTTTTAAATTGATTTTAGAACATTTTAAAACGTTTTAAAGCTTTTTCAATTGTTTCTAAACCACTTAAACTTATTCTTAAAACATTTTAAAATGTTTTTGAAACATTTTAAAATGTTTTTGAAACATTTTAAAATCATTTAAAATTGTTTTTAAATTAATTTAAATTATTTTTAAAGTATTTTAAATTGTTTCTAAAGCATTGTAAACTATTATTAAAGGATTTTAAAATCATTTAAAATTGTTCTTAAAGCAATTTAAATTATTTTTGAAGTATTTTAAATAGTTTTTAAAGCACCGTAAACGGTTTTTAAAGCATTTTAAACTGTTTTGAAAGCATTTTAAAAGCATTTTAAAGCACTTTAAAGCTTTTTAATTGTTGTTAAAGCATTTTAAAAGAATTTAGAATTTCGTTTAAAACATTTTAAAGTGTTTTAGAATTATTTTGAACTATTTTAAATTGTTTTTAAAACGTTCTAAATTGTTTCAAAAACAATTTAAATTGTTTTTAAAGCATTTTAAATTGTTTTTAAAGCATTTTAAATTGTCTTTAAAGCATTTTAAATTGTTTTTAAAATATTTTAAAGTACTTTAAAGCTTTTTAAATTGTTTATAAAACATTTTAAAATGGGTTTAAAGCATTTTCAATTGTTGTTAAAGCACTTAAACTTATTTTTAAAACATTTTAAAATGTTTTTGAAACATTTTAAAATAATTTAAAATTGTTCTTAAATCAATTTAAATTATTTTTGAAGTATTTTAAATTGTTTTTAAAGCATTGTAAACTATTTTTAAAGCATTTTAAATTGATTTGAAAGAATTTTAAGAACATTTTAAAGTACTTTAAAGATTTTTGAATTGTTGTTAAAGTGTTTTAATAAAATTTAAAATTGTTTTTAAAACATTTTAAAGTGCTTTAAATTGTTTTTAAATTATTTTGAACTAATTTAACTTATTTTTAAAACGTTCCAAATTGTTTCAAAAACATTTTAATTTTTTTTTAAAGCATTTTAAGTTGTTTTTAAAGTGTTTAAAATTGTTTTTAAATCATTTTAAAGTACCTTAAAGCTTTTTAAATTGTTTTTAAAACAATTTAAAACGGTTTTAAATCATTTTCAATTGTTGTTAAACCACTCAAGCTTATTTTTAAAACATTTCAAAATGTTTTTAAAACATTTTAAAATCATTTAAAATTGTTTTTAAATCAATTTAAACTATTTTTAACATAATTTAAACTATTTTTAACATATTTTAAATTGTTTTTAAGGCATTGTAAACTATTTTTAAAGCATTTTAAAATCATTTAAATTTTTTCTTAAAGCAATTTAAATTATTTCTGAAGTATTTTAAATAGTTTTTAGAGCATTGTAAATGGTTTTGAAAGCATTTTAAAGCTTTTTAATTGTTGTTAAAGCATTTTAAAAGAATTTAAAATTGTTTTTAAAACATTTTAAAGTGTTTTTAAATTATTTTTAACTATTTTAAATTGTTTCCAAAACATTCTAAATTGTTTCAAAAACATTTTAAATTATTTTTAAAGCATTTTAAATTGTTTTTAAAGCATTTAAAATTGTTTTTAAAACATTTTAAAGTAATTTAAAGCTTTTTAAATTGTTTATAAAACATTTTAAAACGGGTTTAAAGCATTTTCAATTGTTGTTAAAGCACTTAAACTTATTTTTAAAACATTTTAAAATGTTTTTGAAACATTTTAAAATAATTTAAATTTGTTCTTAAATCAATTTAAATTATTTTTAAAGTATTTTAAATTGTTTTTAAAGAATTTTAAACTATTTTTAAAGAATTTTAAATTGTTTTGAAAGAATTTTAAAAACATTTTAGAGTACTTTAAAACTTTTTAAATTGTTGTTATAGCGTTATAATAGAATTTAAAATTGTTTTTAAAAATTTTAAAGTTCTTTAAATTGTTTTTAAATTACTTTGAACTAATTTAAAGTGTTTTTAAAACGTTCCAAATTGTTTCAAAAACATTTTAAATTGCTTTTAAAGCATTTTAACTTATTTTTAAAGTGTTTAAAATTGTTTTTAAAACATTTTAAAGTACTTTAAAGCTTTTTAAATTCTTTTAAAACATTTTAAAACGGTTTTAAAGCATTTTCAATTGTTGTTAAACCGCTCAAACTTATTTTTAAAACATTTTAAAATCATTCAAAATTGTTTTTAAATCAATTTAAATTATTTTTAAAGTATTTTAAATTGCTTTTAAAGCATTGTAAACTAATTTTAAATCATTTTAAAATCATTTAAAATTGTTGTTAAAGCAATTTGATGCATTTTAAAGTACTTTAAAGCTTTTCAAATTGTTGTTAAAGCATTTTGAAATAATTTAAAATTGTTTTTAAAACCTTTTAAAGTGTTTTTAAATTATTTTGAACTATATAAAATTGTTTTTAAAATGTTCTAAATTGTTTCAAAACATTTTAAATTGTTTTTGAAGCATTTTAAATTTTTTTAAAGCGTTTTAAAAACATTTTAAAGTACTTTAAAGCTTTTTAAATTGTTTTTAAAACAGTTTAAAATGGTTTTAAAGCATTTTCAATTGTTGTTAAAGCACTTAAACTTATTTTTGAAACATTTTAAAATCATTTAAAATTGTTCTTAAATCAATTTAAATTATTTTTAAAGTATTTTATATTGTTTCTGAAGCATTGTAAACTATTTTTAAAGCATTTTAAAATCATTTAAAATTGTTCTTAAAACAATTTAAATTATTTTTGATGTATTTTAAGCAATTTTTAAAGCATTGTAAACGTTTTTAAAGCATTTCAAACTGTTTTGAAAGCATTTTAAAAACATTTTAAAGTACTTTAAAGCTTTTTAAATTGTTGCTAAAGCATTTTAAAAGAATTTAAAATTGTTTTTAAAACATTCTAAATTGTTTTAAATTGATTATAAATTATTTTGAACTATTTTAATTTGTTTTTAAAACATTCTAAATTGTTTCAAAAACATTTTTAATTGTTTTTAAACCATTTTAAGTTGTTTTTAAAGTGTTTAATTTATTTTTTTATAAAGATTTTAAAGTACTTTATATCTTTTTAAATTGTTTTTAGAACATTTTAAAATGTTTTAAAGCTTTTTCAATTGTTGCTAAACCACTTAAACTTATTCTTAAAACATTTTAAAATGTTTTTGAAACATTTTAAAATGTTTTTGAAACATTTTAAAATCATTTAAAATTGTTTTTAAATTAATTTAAATTATTTTTAAAGTATTTTAAATTGTTTCTAAAGCATTGTAAACTATTTTTAAAGGATTTTAAAATCATTTAAAATTGTTCTTAAAGCAATTTAAATTATTTTTGAAGTATTTTAAATAGTTTTTAAAGCACCGTAAACGGTTTTTAAAGCATTTTAAACTGTTTTGAAAGCATTTTAAAGCTTTTTAATTGTTGTTAAAGCATTTTAAAAGAATTTAGAATTTCTTTTAAAACATTTTAAAGTGTTTTAGAATTATTTTGAACTATTTTAAATTGTTTTTAAAACGTTCTAAATTGTTTCAAAAACATTTTAAATTGTTTTTAAAGCATTTTAAATTGTCTTTAAAGAATTTAAAATTGTTTTTAAAATATTTTAAAGTACTTTAAAGCTTTTTAAATTGTTTATAAAACATTTTAAAATGGGTTTAAAGCATTTTCAATTGTTGTTAAAGCGCTTAAACTTATTTTTAAAACATTTTAAAATGTTTTTGAAACATTTTAAAATAATTTAAAATTGTTCTTAAATCAATTTAAATTATTTTTGAAGTATTTTAAATTGTTTTTAAAGCATTGTAAACTATTTTTAAAGCATTTTAAATTGATTTAAAAGAATTTTAAGAACATTTTAGAGTACTTTAAAGATTTTTGAATTGTTGTTAAAGTGTTTTAATAGAATTTAAAATTGTTTTTAAAACATTTTAAAGTGCTTTAAATTGTTTTTAAATTATTTTGAACTAATTTAACTTATTTTTAAAACGTTCCAAATTGTTTCAAAAACATTTTAATTTTTTTTTAAAGCATTTTAAGTTGTTTTTAAAGTGTTTAAAATTGTTTTTAAGACATTTTAAAGTACCTTAAATATTTTTAAATTGTTTTTAAAACAATTTAAAACGGTTTTAAATCATTTTAATTGTTGTTAAACCACTCAAGCTTATTTTTAAAACATTTCAAAATGTTTTTAAAACATTTTAAAATCATTTAAATTTGTTTTTAAATCAATTTAAACTATTTTTAACATATTTTAACGAATTTAAAGCATTGTAAAACTATTTTAAAATCATTTAAAATTGTTCTTAAAGCAATTTAAATTACTTTTGATGTATTTTAAATAGTTTTTAAAGCATTGTAAACGGTTTTGAAAGCATTTTAAATTGTCTTGAAAGCATTTTAAAGTACTTTAAAGCTTTTTAAATTGTTGTTAATGCATTTTAAAGGAATTTAAAATTGTTTTTAAAACATTTTAGAGTGTTTTAAATTGTTTTTAAATTGTTTTGAACAATTTTAAAGTGTTTTTAAAACATTCTAAATTGTTTCAAAAACATTTTAAATTGTTTTTAAATCATTTTAAATTGTTTTTAAAGCGTTTAAAATTGGTTTTAAAACATTTTAAAGTACTTAGCTTTTTAAATTGTTTATAAAACATTTTAAAACGGGTTTAAAGCATTTTCAATTGTTGTTAAAGCACTTAATCTTATTTTTAAAACATTTTGAAATTTTTTTGAAATATTTTAAAACATTTTAAAATCATTTAAAATTGTTCTTAAATCAATTTAAATTATTTTTGAAGTATTTTAAATTGTTTTTAAAGCATTGCAAACTATTTTTAAAGAATTTTAAAATCATTTTATATTGTTTTGAAAGCGTTTTAAATTGCTTTTGAAAGCATTCTAAAGTACTTTAAAAAATTTTAAATTGTTGTTAAAGCATTTTAAAATAATTTAAAATGGTTTTTAAAACATTTTAAAGTGTTTTAAATTGTTTTTAAATTATTTAGAACTATTTTAAAGTGTTTTTAAAACTTTCTAGATTGTTTCAAAAAAGTTTTAGATTGTTTTTAAAGCATTTTAAATTGTTTTAAAGCGTTTAAAACGTTTTGAAAGTATTTTAAATTGTTTTGAGATTATTCTAAAAACATTTTAAAGTACTTCAAAGCTCTTTAAATTGTATTAAAAACATTTTAAAACGGTTTTAAAGCATTTTCAATTGTTGTTAAAGCACTTAAACTTATTTTTAAAACATTTTAAAATGTTTTTGAAACATTTTAAAATCATTTAAAATTGTTCTTAAATCAATTTAAATTATTTTTAAAGTATTTTATATTGTTTCTAAAGCATTGTAAACTATTTTTAAAGCATTTTAAAATCATTTAAAATTGTTCTTAAAGCAATTTAAATTATTTTTGAAGTATTTTAAATAGTTTTTAAAGCATTGTAAATGGTTTTTAAAGCATTTTAAATTGTTTTGAAAGCATTTTAAAAACATTTTAAAGTACTTTAAAGCGTTTTAAATTGTTGTTAAAGCATTTTAAAGGAATTTAAAATTGTTTTTAAAACATTTTAAAGTGTTTTTAAATTATTTTGAACTATTTTAAATTGTTTTTAAAACGTTCTAAATTGCTTCAAAAACATTTCAAATTGTTTTTAAAGCATTTTAAATTGTTTTTAAAGCATTTAAAATTGTTTTTAAAATACTTTAAAGCTTTTTAAATTGTTTATAAAACATTTTTAAACGGTTTTAAAGCATTTTCAATTGTTGTTAAAGCACTTACACTTATTTGTAAAACATTTTAAAACGATTTTGAAACATTTTTAAATGATTAGAATTGTTCTTAAATCAATTTAAATTATTTTTGAAGTATTTTAAATTGTTTTTAAAGAGTTGTAAACTATTTTTAAAGCATTTTAAAATCATTTTAAATTGTTTTGAAACCATTTTAAAAACATTTTAGAGTACTTTAAAGCTTCTTAAATTGTTGTTAAAACATTTTAAAAGAATTTATAATTGTTTTTAAAACATTTTACAGTGTTTTAAATTGTTTTTAAATTATTTTGAGCTGTTTTAAATTGTTTTTAAAACGTTCTAAATTGTTTCAAAAATATTTTAAATTGTTTCAGAAGCATTTTAAATTGTTTTTAAAGCATTTTAAATTGTTTTTAAAGCATTTAAAATTGTTTTTAAAACATTTTAAAGTACTTTAAAGCTTTTAAAATTGTTTATAAAACATTTTAAAATGGTTTTAAAGCATTTTCAATTGTTGTTAAAGCACTTAAACTTATTTTAAACACATTTTAAAATGATTTTGAAACATTTTAAAATCATTTAAAATTGTTATTAAATCAATTTAAATTGTTTTTAAAGTATTTTAAATTGTTTTTAAAGCATTGTAAACTATTTTCGAAGCATTTCAAAATCATTTAAAATTGTTCTTAAAGCAATTTAAATTATTTTTGAATTATCTTAAATAGTTTTTAAAGCGTCGTAAACCGTTTTTAAAGCAATCTAAATTGTTTTGAAAGAATTTTAAAAACATTTAAAGTACTTTAAAGCTTTTTAAATTGTTGTTAAATCATTTTGAAAGAATTTAAAACTGTTTTTAAAACATTTTAAAGTGTTTTTAAATTATTTTGAACTATTTAAAATTGTTTTTAAAAATGTTCTAAATTGTTTCAAAAACATTTTAAATTCTTTTTGAAGCATTTTAAATTGTTTTTAAAACATTTAAAATTGTTTTAAAAACATTTTAAAGTACTTTAAAGCTTTTTAAATCGTTTTTAAAATGATTTTAAAGCATTTTCAAATGTTGTTAAAGCACTTAAACTTATTTTTGAAACATTCTAAAATGTATTTGAAACATTTTTAAATCATTTAAAATTGTTCTTAAATCATTTTAATTATTTTTGATGTATTTTATATTGTTTCTAAAGCATTGTAAACTATTTTTAAAGCATTTTAAAATTGTTCTTAAAGCAATTTAAATTATTTTTGATGTATTTTAAACTATTTTTAAAGCATTGTAAGCGGTTTTTAAAGCATTTTAAACTGTTTTGAAAACATTTTAAAGTACATTAAATCTTTTTAAATTTTTGCTAAAGTGTTTTAAAAGAATTTAAAATTGTTTTTAAAACATTCTAAAGTGTTTTAAATTGTTTATTAATTATTTTGAACTATTTTAAATTGTTTTTAAAACATTCTAAATTGTTTCAAAAACATTTTAAATTGTTTTTAAAGCATTTTAAGTTGTTTTTAAAGTGTTTAATTTATTATTTTTAAACATTTTAAAGTACTTTAAAGCTTTTTAAATTGTTTTTAAAACATTTTAAAACGGTTTGAAAGCCTTTTCAATTGTTGTTAAACCACTTAAACTTATTCTTAAAACATTTTAAAATGTTTTTGAAACATTTTAAAATCATTTAAAATTATTTTTAAATCAATTTAAATTATTTTAAATTGTTTCTAAAGAATTGTAAACTATTTTTAAAGCATTATAAAATCATTTAAAATTGTACTTAAACCAATTTAAATTATTTTTGAAGCATTTTAAATAGTTTTTCAAGCATTGTAAATGGTTTTTAAAGCATTTTAAATGGTTTTGAAAGAATTTTAAAGAACTTTAAAGCTTTTTAATTGTTGTTAAAGCATTTTAAAAGAGTTTAAAATTGTTTTTAAAACGTTTTAAAGTGTTTTTAAATTATTTTTAACTATTTTAAATTGTTTTTAAAACGTTATAAATTGCTTCAAAAATCATTTAAAATTTTTCTTAAATCAATTTAAATTATTTTTAAAGTATTTTAAATTGTTTTTAAAGCATTGTAAAATATTTTTAAAGAATTTTAAATTGTTTTGAAAGAATTTTAAGAACATTTTAGAGTACTTTAAAGCTTTTTAAATTGTTGTTAAAGCATTTTAATAGAATTTAAAGTTGTTTTTAAAACGTTCGAAATTGTTTCAAAAACATTTTAAATTGTTTTTAAAGCATTTTAAGTTGTTTTTAAAGTGTTTAAAATTGTTTTTAAAACATTTTAAAACGGTTTTAAAGAATTTTCAATTGTTGTTAAACCACTCAAACTTATTTTTAAAACATTTTAAAATGTTTTTAAAATCATTTAAAATTGTTTTTAAATCAATTTAAATTATTTTTAAAGTATTTTAAATTGTTTTATAGCATTGTAAACTATTTTTAAATCATTTTTAAATCATTTAAAATTGTTCTTAAAGCAATTTAAATTACTTTTGAAGTATTTTAAATAGTTTTTAAAGCATTGTAAATGGTTTTTAAAGCATTTTAAATTGTTTTGAAAACATTTTAAAGTACTTTAAAGCTTTTTAAATTGTTTATAAAACATTTTAAAACGGGTTTAAAGCATTTTCAATTGTTGTTAAAACACTTAATATTATTTTTAAAACATTTTAAAATGTTTTTGAAATATTTTAAAACATTTTAAAATCATTTAAAATTGTTCTTAAATCAATTTAAATTATTTTTGAAGTATTTTAAATTGTCTTGAAGTGTTTTAAACTGTTTTGTAAGCATTTTAAAGTACTTTAAAGATTTTTAAATTGTTGTTAAAGCATTTTAAAAGAATTTAAAATTGTTTGTAAAACATTATAAAGTGTTTTAAATTGTTTTTTAATTATTTTGAACTATTTTAAAGTGTTTTAAAAACTTTCTAAATTGTTTCAAAAACATTTTAAATTGCTTTTAAAGCATTTTAAATTGTTTTTAAAGCGTTTAAATCATTTTGAAAGCATTTTAAACATTTTAAATTGCTTTTAAAGCATTTTAAATTGTTTTTAAAGCGTTTAAATCGTTTTGAAAGCATTTTAAATTGCTTTGAAAGCATTTTAAAACATTTTAAAGTACTTTAAATTTCTTTAAATTGTTTTTAAAACATTTTAAAATGGTTTTAAAGCAATTTCAATTGTTTTTAAAGCACTTAAACTTATTTTTAAAACATTTTAAAATGTGTTTGAAACATTTTAAAATCATTTAAAATTGTTCTTAAATCAATTTAAATTATTTTTAAAGTATCTTTTATTGTTTCTAAAGCATTGTAAACTATTTTTAAAGCATTTTAAAATGTTCTAAAATTTTTCTTAAAGCAATTTAATTATTTTTGAAGTATTTTAAATAGTTTTTAAAGCATTGTAAATGGTTTTTAAGGCATTTTAAATTGTTTTGAAATCATTTTAAAAACATTTTGAAGTACTTTAAAGATTTTTAAATTGTTGTTAAAGCATTTTAAAAGAATTTAAAATTGTTTTTAAAACATTTTAAAGTGTTTTTAAGTTATTTTGAACTATTTTAAATTGTTTTTAAAATGTTCTAAATTGCTTCAAAAACATTTCAAATTGTTTTTAAAGCATTTTAAATTGTTTTTAAAGCGTTTAAAATTGTTTTTGAAACACTTTAAAGTAATTTGAAGCTTTTTAAATTGTTTATAAAACATTTTAAAATGGGTTTAAAGCATTTTCAATTGTTGTTAAAACACTTAATCTTATTTTTAAAACATTTTAAAATGTTTTTGAGATATTTTAAAACATTTTAAAATCTTTTAAAATTGTTCTTAAATCAATTTAAATTATTTTTGAAGTATTTTAAATTGTCTTGAAAGCGTTTTAAATTGTTTTGAAAGCATTTTAAAGTACTTTAAAGATTTTTAGATTGTTGTTAAAGCATTTTAAAAGAATTTAAAATTGTTTTTAAAACATTTTAATGTGTTTTAAATTGTTTTTAAATTATTTTGTACTATTTTAAAGTGTTTTTAAAACTTTCTAAATTGTTTCAAAAACATTTTAAATTGTTTTTAAAGAATTTTAAATTGTTTTTAAAGCGTTTAAATCGTTTTGAAAGAATTTTAAATTGTTTTTAAATCATTTCAAAAACATTTTAAAGTACTTTAAAGCTCTTTAAATTGTTTTTAAAACATTTTAAAACAGTAGCATTTTCAATTGTTGTTAAAGCACTTAAACTTATTTTTAAAACATTTTAAAATGTTTTTGAAACATTTTAAAATCATTTAAAATTGTTCTTAAATCAATTTAAATTATTTAAAAGTATTTTATATTGTTTCTAAAGCATTGTAAACTATTTTTAAAGCATTTTAGAATCATTTAAAATTGTTCTTAAAGCAATTTAAATTATTTTTGAAGTATTTTAAATAGTTTTTAAAGCACTCTAAATGGTTTTTAAAGCATTTTAAATTGTTTTGAAACCATTTTAAATTGTTTTTAAAGTGTTTAAAACCGTTTTTAAAACATTTTAAAGTACTTCAAAGCTTTTTAAATTGTTTATAAAACATTTTAAAACGGGTTTAAAGCATTTTCAATTGTTGTTAAATCACTTAAACTTATTTTTAAAACATTTTAAAATAATTTAAAATTGTTCTTAAATCAATTTAAAATTGTTCTTAAAACTGTTTTTAAAGCATTTTAAATTGTTTTGAAAGAATTTTAAGAACATTTTAGAGTACTTTAAAGCTTTTTAAATTGTTTTTAAAGCGTTTTAATAGAATTTAGAATTGTTTTTAAAACATTTTAAAGTGCTTTAAATTGTTTTTAAATAATTTTGAAGTAATTTAAATTGTTTTTAAAATGTTCCAAATTGTTTCAAAAACATTTTAAATTGTCTTTAAAGCATTTTAAGTTGTTTTTAAAGTGTTTAAAATTGTTTTTAAAACATTTTAAAGTACTTTAAAGCTTTTTAAATTGTTTTTAAAACATTTTAAAACGGTTTTAAAGCATTTTCAATTGTTGTTAAACCACTCAAACTTATTTTTCAAACATTTTAAAATGTTTTTGAAACATTTTAAAATCATTTAAAATTGTTTTTAAATCAATTTAAATTATTTTTAAAGTATTTTAAATTGTTTTTAAAGCATTGTAAACTATTTTTAAATCATTTAAAATTGTTGTTAAAGCAATTTTAATTACTTTTGAAGTATTTTAAATAGTTTTTAAAGCATTGTAAATGGTTTTTAAAGCATTTTAAATTGTTTTGAAAGCATTTTAAAGTACTTTAAAGCTTTTTAAATCAATGTTAATGCACTTTAAAAGAACTTAAAATTGTTTTTAAAACATTTTAGAGTGTTTTAAATTGTTTTTAAATTATTTTGAACTATTTTAAAGTGTTTTTAAAACATTCTAAATTGTTTCAAAAACATTTTAACTTGTTTTTAAAGCATTTTAAATTGTTTTTAAAGCGTATAAAATCATTTTTAAAACATTTGAAAGTACTTTAAAGCTTTTTAAATTGTTTATAAAATATTTTAAAACGGGTTTAAAGCATTTTCAATTGTTGTTAAAGCACTTAATCTTATTTTTAAAACATTTTAAAATGTTTTTGAAATATTTAAAACATTTTAAAATCATTTTAAATTGTTCTTAAATCAATTTAAATTATTTTTTAAGTATTTTAAATTGTTTTTAAAGCATTGTAAACTATTTTTAAATAATTTAAAAATCATTTTAAATTGTTTTAAAAGAATTTTAAATTGTTTTGAAAGCATTTTTAAAACATTTTAAAAGGATTTATAATTGTTTTTAAAACATTTTACAGTGTTTTAAATTGTTTTTAAATTATTTTAAACTATTTTAAATTGTTTTTAAAACGTACTAAATTGTTTCAAAAACATTTTAAATTGTTTCAGAAACATTTTAAATTTGCTTTTCAAGCATTTAAAATTGTTTTTAAAACATTTTAAAGTACTTTAAAGCTTTTTAAATTGTTTTTAAAATGGTTTTAAGGCATTTTCAATTGTTGTTAAGGCACTTAAACTTATTTTAAAAACATTTTAAAATGCTTTTGAAACACTTTAAAATAAATTAAAATTGTTATTAAATCAATTTAAATTATTTTAAAGTATTTTAAATTGTTTTTAAAGCATTGTAAACTATTTTTAAAGCATTTCAAAATCATTTAAAATTGTTCTTAAAGCAATTTAAATTATTTTTGAATTATTTTAGATAGTTTTTAAAGTGTCGTAAATTGTTTTTAAAGCATTTTAAATTGCTTTGAAAGAATTTTAAAAACATTTTAAAGTACTTTAAATATTTTTAAATTGTTGTTAAAGAATTTTGAAAGAATTTAAAATTGTTTTTAAAACATTTTAAAGTGTTTCTAAATTATTTTGAACTATTTAAAATTGTTTTTAAAATGTTCTAAATTGTTTCAAAAATATTTTAAATTGCTTTTGAAGCATTTTAAATTGTTTTCGAAGTGCTTAAAATTGTTTTAAAAACATTTTAAAGTACTTTAAAGCTTTTTAAATTGCTTTTAAAACATTTTAAAACGGTTTTAAAACATTTTCAATTGTTGTTAAAGCACTTAAACTTATTTTTGAAACATTTTAAAATGTTTTTGAAACATTTTAAAATCATTTAAAATTGTTCTTAAATCAATTTAAATTATTTTTGAAGTATTTTATATTGTTCCTAAAGCATTGCAAACTATTTTTAAAGCATTTTAAAATCATTTAAAATTGTTCTTAAAGCAATTTAATTTTTTTTTGATGTATTTTAAACAGTTTTTAAAGCATTGTAAACAGGTTTTTAAAGCAGTTTAAACTGTTTTGAAAGCATTTTAAAAACATTTTAAAGTACTGTAAAGCCTTTTATATTGTTGCTATAGCGTTTTAAAATAATTTAAAATTGCTTTTAAAACATTCTAAAGTGTTTTAAATTGTTTATAAATTATTTTGAACTATTTTAAATTGTTTTTAAAACATTCTAAATTGTTTCAAAAACATTTTAACTTTTTTTAAAGCATTTTAAGTTGTTTTTAAAGTGTTTAATTTATTTTTTTTAAAACATTTTAAAGTACTTTAAAGCTTTTTAAATTGCTTTTAAAACATTTTAAAAATGGTTTAGAGCATTTTCAATTGTTGTTAACCACTTAAACTTATTCTTAAAACATTTTAAAATGTTTTTGAAACATTTTAAAATCATTTAAAATTGTTTTTAAATCAATTTAAATTATTTTTATAGTATTTTAAATTGTTTCTAAAGCATTGTAAACTATTTTTAAAGCATTTTAAAATCATTTAAAATTTTTCTTAAAGCAATTTAAACTATTTTTGAGGTATTTTAAATAGTTTTTAAAGCACTGTAAACGGTTTTTAAAGCATTTTAAATTGTTTTGAAAGCATTTTAAAGCACTTTAAAGCTTTTTAATTGTTGTTAAAGCATTTTAAAAGAATTTAACATTGTTTTTAAAATATTTTAATGTGTTTTTAAATTATTTTGAACTATTTTAAATTGTTTTTAAAACTTTCTAAATTATTTCAAAAACATTTTAAATTGTTTCTAAAGCATTTTAAATTGTTTTTAAAGAATTTAAAATTGTTTTCAAAACATTTTAAAGTACTTTAAAGCTTTTCGAATTGTTTTTAAAACATTTTAAAGTGTTTTTAAATTATTTTGAACTAATTTAAAGTGTTTTTAAAACTTTCTAAGTTGTTTCAAAAACATTTTAAATTATTTTTAAAGCATTTTAAATTGTTTCTAAAGCGTTTAAATCATTTTGAAGGCATTTTAAATTGCTTTGAAAGCATTTTAAAACATTTTAAAGTACTTTAAATTTCTTTAAATTGTTTTTAGAACATTTTAAAATGGTTTTAAAGAAATTTCAATTGTTTTTAAAGCACTTAAACTTATTTTTTAAACATTTTAAAATGTTTTTGAAACATTTTAAAATCATTTAAAATTGTTCTTAAATTAATTTAAATTATTTTTAAAGTATTTTATATTGTTTCTAAAGCATTGTAAACTATTTTAAAAGCATTTTAAAAGAATTTAAAATTGTTTTTAAAACATTTTAAAGTGTTTTTAAATTATTTTGAACTATTTTAAATTGTTTTTAAAATGTTCTAAATTGCTTCAAAACCATTTCAAATTGTTTTTAAAGCATTTTGAATTGTTTTTAAAGCGTTTAAAATTGTTTTTAAAACATTTTAAAGTACTTAAAAGCTTTTTAAATTGTTTATAAAACATTTTAAAACGTTTTTAAAGCATTTTCAATTGTTGTTAAAACATTTTAAATTGTTTTGAAAGAATTTTAAAAACATTCTAAAGTACTTTAAAGCTTTTTAAATTGTTGTTAAAGCATTTTGAAAGAATTTAAAATTGTTTTTAAAACATTTTAAAGTGTTTTTAAATTATTTTGAACTATTTAAAATTGTTTTTAAAATGTTCTAAATTGTTTCAAAAACATTTTAAATTGCTTTTGAGGCATTTGAAATTGTTTTCAAAGCGTTTAAAATTGTTTTAGAAACATTTTAAAGTACTTTAAAGCTTTTTAAATTGTTTTTAAAACATTTTAAAACGGTTTTAAAGCATTTTCAATTGTTGTCAAAGCACTTAAACTCATTTTTGAAACATTTTAAAAGTATTTTATATTGTTTCTAAAGCATTGTAAACTATTTTTAAAACATTTTCAATTCATTTAAAATTGTTCTTAAAGCCATTTAAATTATTTTTGATGTATTTTAAACAGTTTTTAAAGCATTGTAAATGATTTTTAAAGCATTTTAAAAATATTTTAAAGTACTTTAAAGCTTTTCAAATTGTTGCTAAAGCATTTTAAAAGAATTTAAAATTGTTTTTAAAACATTCTAAACTGTTTATAAATTATTTTGAACTATTTTAAATTGTTTTTAAAACGTTCTAAATTGTTTCAAAAACATTTTAAATTGTTTTTAAGGCATTTTAAGTTGTTTTTTAAGTGTTTAATTTATTTTTTTAAAACATTTTAAAGTACTTTAAAGCTTTTTAAATTGCCTTTTAAACATTTTAAAACAGTTTTAAAGCATTTTCAATTGTTGTTAAACCACTTAAACTTATTCTTAAAACATTTTAAAATGTTTCTGAAACATTTTAAAATCATTTAAAATTGTTTTTAAATCAATTTAAATTATTTTTAAAGTATTTTAAATTGTTTCTAAAGCATTGTAAACTATTTTTAAAACATTTTAAAATCATTTAAAATTGCTCTTAAAGCAATTTAAATTATTTTTGAAGTATTTTAAATAGTTTTCAAAGCATTGTAAACTTTTTAAAAGATTTTAAATTGTTTTGAAAGCATTTTAAAGCTTTTTAATTGTTATCAAAGCATTTTAAAAGAATTTAAAATTGTTTTTAAAACTTTTTAAAGTGTTTTTAAATTATTTTGAACTATTTTAAATTGTTTTTAAAACGTTCTAAATTGTTTCAAAAATATTTTAAATTGTTTTTAAAGCATTTTAAATTGTTTTTAAAGCGTTTAAAATTGTTTTTAAAACATTTTAAAGTACTTCAAGGCTTTTTAAATTATTTATAAAACATTTTAAAATGGGTTTAAAGCATTTTCAATTGTTGTTAAAGCACTTAAACTTATTTCTAAAACCTTTTAAAATGTTTTTGAAACATTTTAAAATATTTTAAAATTGTTCTTAAATCAATTTAAACTATTTTTAAAGTACTTTAAATTGTTTCTAAAGCATTGTAAACTATTTTTAAGGCATTTTAAATTGTTTTGAAAGAATTTTAAGAACATTTTAGAGTACTTTAAAGATTTTTAAATTATTGTTAAAGCGTTTTAATAGAATTTAAAATTGTTTTTAAAACAATTTAAAGTGCTTTAAATTGTTTTTAAATTATTTTGAACTCATTTAAATTGTTTTTAAAGCATTTTAACTTGTTTTTAAAGTGTTTAAAATTGTTTTTAAAACATTTTAAAGTACTTTAAATCTTTTTAAATTGTCTTTAAAACATTTTAAAACGGTTTTAAATTGTTTTTAAAGTATTGTAAACTATTTTTAAATCATTTAAAATTGTTTGTAAAGCAATTTAAATTACTTTTGGAGTATTTTAAATAGTTTTTAAAGCATTGTAAACGGTTTTTAAAGCATTTTAAATGGTTTTGAAAGAATTTTAAAGTCCTTTAAAGCTTTTTAAATTGTTGTTAATGCATTTTAAAAGAATTTAAAATTGTTTTAAAAACATTTTAGAGCGTTTTAAATTGTTTTTAAATTATCGTGAACTATTTTAGTGATTTTAAAACATTCTAAATTGTTTCAAAAACATTTTAAATTGTTTTTAAAGCATTTTCAATTGTTTTTAAAACATTTAAAATTGTTTTTAAAACATTTTAAAGTACTTTAAAGCTTTTTAAATTGTTTATAAAACATTTTAAAACGGGTTTAAAGCATTTTCAATTGTTGTTAAAGCACTTATTCTTATTTTTAAAACATTTTAAAATGTTTTTGAAATATTTTGAAACATTTTAAAATCATTTAAAATTTTTATTAAATCAATTTAAATTATTTTTAAAGTATTTTAAATTGTTTTTAAAGCATTGCAAACTATTTTTAAAGAATTTTAAAATCATTTTAAATTGTTTTGAAAGCATTTTAAATTGTTTTGAAATCATTTTAAAAACATTTTAAATTACTTTAAAGATTTTTAAATTGTTGTTAAAGCATTTTAAAAGAATTTAAAATTTCTTTTAAAACATTTTAAAGTGTTTTAAATTTTTTTAAATTATTTTGAACTATTTTAAAGTGTTTTTAAAGCATTCCAACTTGTTTCAAAAACATTTTAAATTGTTTTTAAAGCATTTTAAGTTGTTTTTAAAGTGCTTAAAATTGTTTTTAAAACATCTTAATGTGATTTAAAGCTTTTTAAATTGTTTTTAAAACATTTTAAAACGGTTTTAAAGCATTTTAAATTATTGTTAAACCACTCAAACTTATTTTTAAAACATTTTAAAATGTTTTTGTAACATTTTAAAATCATTTAAAATTGTTTTTAAATCAATTTAAATTATTTTTAGAGTATTTTAAATTGTTTTTAAAGCATTGTAAACTATTTTTAAATCATTTTTAAATCATTTAAAATTGTTCTTAAAGCAATTTAAATTACTTTTGAAGTATTTTAAATAGTTTTTAAAGCATTGTAAACAGTTTTTAAATCATTTTAAATGGTTTTGAAAGCATTTTAAAGTCATTTAAAGCTTTTTAAATTGTTGTTAATGCATTTTAAAAGAATTTAAAATTGTTTTTAAAACACTTTATAGTGTTTTAAATCGTTTTAAAATTATTTTGAACTATTTTAATTTGTTTTTAAAATGTTCTAAATTGTTTCAAAAACAATTTAAATTGTTTTTAAAGCGTTTTAAATTGTTTTTTAAAATTGTTTTTAAAACATTAAAGCTTTTTAAATTGTTTATAAAACAATTTGAAACGGGTTTAAAGCATTTTCAATTGTTGTTAAAGCACTTAAACTTATTTTTAAAACATTTTCAAATGTTTTTGAAACATTTTAAAAGATTTTAAAATAATTTAAAATTGTTTTTAAACCAATTTAAATTATTTTTAAAGCATTTTAAATTGTTTTTAAAGCATTGTAAACTATTTTTAAAGCATTTTAAATTGTTTTGAAAGAATTTTAAGAACATTTTAGAGTACTTTAAAGCTTTTTAAATTGTTGTTAAAGCGTTTTAATAGAATTTAAAATTGTTTTTAAAACATTTTAGAGTGTTTTAAATTGTTTTTAAACTATTTTGAACTATTTTAAAGTGTTTTTAAAACGTTCGAAATTGTTTCAAAAACATTTTAAATTGTTTTTAAAGCATTTTAAGTTGTTTTTAAAGTGTTTAAAAATGTTTTTAAAACATTTTAAAGCACTTTAAAGCTTTTTAAGTTGTTTTTAAAACATTTTAAAATGGTTTTAAAGCATTTTCAATTGTTATTAAACCACTCAAACTTATTTTTAAAACATTTTAAAATGTTTTTGAAACATTTTAAAATCATTTAAAATTGTTTTTAAATCAATTTAAATTATTTTTAGAGTATTTTAAATCATTTTTAAAGCATTTTAAACTATTTTTAAATCATTTTTAAATCATTTAAAATTGTTCTTAAAGCAATTTAAATTACTTTTGAAGTATTTTAAATAGTTTTTAAAGCATTGTAAACGGTTTGTAAAGCATTTTAAATTGTTTTGAAAGCATTTAGATGTCCTTTAAAGCTTTTTAAATTGTTGTTAATGCATTTTAAAAGAATTTAAAATTGTTTTTAAAACATTTTAGAGTGTTTTAAATTGTTTTTAAATTATTTTTAACTATTTTAAACTGTTTTTAAAACATTCTAAATTGTTTCAAAAACATTTTAAATTGTTTTTAAAGCATTTTAAATTGTTTTTAAAGCATTTTAAATTGTTTTTAAAGCGTTTAAAATTGTTTTTAAAACATTTTAAAGTACTTTAAAGCTTTTTAAATTGTCTATAAAACATTTTAAAACGGGTTTAAAGCATTTTCAATTGTTGTTGAAGCACTTAATCTTATTTTTAAAACATTTTAAAATGTTTTTGAAATATGTTAAAACATTTTAAAATCATTTGAATTGTTCTTAAATCAATTTAAAGTATTTTTAAGGTATTTTAAATCGTTTTTAAAGCATTGCAAACTATTTTTAAAGAATTTTAAAATCATTTTAATTTTTTTTGAATGCGTTTTAAATTGTTTTGAAACATTTTAAAACATTTTAAAATGATTTAAAATTGTTCTTAAATCAATTTAAATTATTTTTGAAGTATTTTAAATTGTTTTTAAAGTATTGTAAACTATTTTTAAAGCATTTTAAGATCATATTAAATTGTTTTGAAAGCATTTTAAAAACATTTTAGAGTACTTTAAAGCTTCTTAAATTGTTGTTAAAACATTTTAAAAGAATTTATAAATGTTTTTAAAACATTTTACAGTGTTTAAAATTGTTTTTAAATCATTTTGAACTATTTTAAATTGTTTTTAAAACGCTCTAAATTGTAATAAAAACATTTTAAATTGTTTCAGAAACATTTTAAATTGTTTTTAAAGCATTTAAAATTGTTTTTAAAACATTTTAAAGTACTTTAAATCTTTTTAAATTGTTTTTAAATCATTTTAAAATGGTTTTAAAGCATTTTCAATTGTTGTTAAAGCACTTAAACTTATTTTAAAAACATTTTAAAATGTTTTTGAAACATTTTAAACTCATTTAAAATTGTTATTAAATCAATTTAAAGTATTTTTAAAGTATTCTAAATTGTTTTTAAAGAATTTTAAACTATTTTTAAAGCATTTCAAAATAATTTAAAATTGTTCTTAAAGCAATTTAAATTATTTTTGAATTATTGTAAATAGTTTTTAAAGCATCGTAAAGTATTTTTAAAGCATTTTAAAGTGTTTTGAAAGAATTTTAAAAACATTTTAAAGTACTTTAAAGCTTTTTAAATTGTTGTTAAAGCATTTTGAAAGAATTTAGAATTGTTTTTAAAACATTTTAAAGTGTTTTTAAATTATTTTGAACTATTTAAAATTGCTTTTAAAATGTTCTAAATTGTTTCAAACGTATTTTAAATTGCTTTTGAAGCATTCTAAATTGTTTTTAAACCGTTTAAAATTGTTTTAAAAACATTTTAAGGTACTTTAAAGCTTTTTAAATTGTTTTTAAAATATTTTAAAATGGTTTAAAACCATTTTCAATTGTTGTTAAAGCACTTAAACGTATTTTTGAAACATTTTAAAATGTTTAAGAAATCATTTAAAATTGCTCTTAAATCAATTTAAATGATTTTTAAAGTATTTTATATTGTTTCTAAAGCATTGTCAACTACTTTTAAAGCATTTTAAAATCATTTAAAATTGTTCTTAAAGCAATTTAAATTATTTTTGATGTATTTTAACATGTTTTTAAAGCATTGTAAATGGTTTTTAAAGCATTTAAAACTGTTTTGAAAGCATTTTAAGAACATTTTAAAGTACTTTAAAGCTTTTTAAATTGTTGCTAATGCGTTTTAAAAGAATTTAGAACTGTTTTTAAAACATTCTAAAGAGTTTTGAAATTGTTTATAAATTATTTTGAACTATTTTAAATTGTTTTTAAAACGTTCTAATTTGTTTCAAAAACACTTTAAATTGTTTTTAAAGCATTTTAAGTTGTTTTTAAAGTGTTCAATTTATTTTTTTAAAACATTTTAAAGTACTTTAAAGCTTTTTAAATTGTTTTTAAAACATTTTAAAACAGTTTTAAAGCATTTTCAATTGTTGTTAAACCACTTAAACTTATTCTTAAAACATTTTAAACATTGTTTAAAGCATCTTAAGATCATTTAAAATTGTTCTTAAAGCAATTTAAATTATTTTTGAAGTATTTTAAATAGTTTTTAAAGCATTATAAACGGCTTTTAAAGCATTTTAAATTGTTTTGAAAGAATTTTAAAATCATTTTAAAGCACTTTAAAGCTTTTTTTAATTGTTCTTAAATCATTTTAAAAGAATTTAATTTTTTTTTTTAAACATTTTAATGTGTTTTTTAAATGTTTTGAGCTATTTTAATTTGTTTCTAAAACATTCTAAATTGTTTCAAAAATATTTTAATTTTTTTTAAAGCATTTTAAATTGTTTTTAAAACATTTGAAAGTACTTTAAAGCTTTTTAAATTGTTTATAAAACATTTTAAAACGAATTTAAAGCACTTTCAATTGTTGTTAAAGCACTTAAACTTATTTTTAAAACATTTTAAAAGATTTTAAAATAATTGAAAATTGTTCTTAAATCAATTTAAATTATTTTTAAAGTATTTTAAATTGTTTTTAAACCATTGTAAACTATTTTTAAAGCATTTTAAATTGTTTTGAAAGAATTTTAAAAACATTTTAGAGTACTTTAAATCTTTTTAAATTGTTGTTAAAGCGTCATAATAGAATTTAAAACTGTTTTTAAAACATTTTAAAGTGCTTTAAATTGTTTTTAAATTATCTTGAACAAATTTAAAGTGTTTTTAAAATGTTTCAAATTGTTTCAAAAACATTTTAAATTGTTTTTAAAGCATTTTAAGTTGTTTTTAAAGTGTTTAAAATTGTTTTTAAAACATTTTAAAGTAATTTAAAGCTTTTTAAGTTGTTTTTAAAACATTTTAAAACGGTTTTAAAGCATTTTCAACTGTTGTTAAACCACTCAAACTTATTTTTAAAACAATTAAAATGTTTTTGAAACATTTTAAAATCATTTAAAATTGTTTTTAAATCAATTTAAATTATTTTTAAAGTACTTTAAATTGTTTTTAAAGCATTGTAAACTATTTTTAAATCATTTTAAAATTGTTCTTAAAGCAATTTAAATTACTTTTGAAGTATTTTAAATAGTTTTTAAAGCATTGTAAACGGTTTTTAAAGAATTTTAAATTGTTTTGAAAGCATTTTAAAGTCATTTAAAGCTTTTTAAATTGTTGTTAATGCATTTTAAAAGATTTTTTTTTTTTTAAACATTTTAGAGTGTTTTAAATCGTTTTTAAATTATTTTGAACTATTTTAAAGTGTTTTTAAAACATTCTAAACTGTTTCAAAAACATTTTAAATTGTTTTTAAAGCGTTTAATTTTTTTTTAAACATTTTAAAGTACTTTAAAGCTTTTTAAATTGTCTATAAAACATTTTAAAACGGGTTTAAAGTGTTTTCAATTGTTGTTAAAGAACTTAATCTTATTTTTAAAACATTTTAGAATGATTTTGAAATATTTTAAAACATTTTTAAATCATTTAAATTGTTCTTAAATCAATTTAAATTATTTTTAAAGTATTTTAAATTGTTTTTAAAGCATTGCAAACTATTTTTAAAGAATTTTAAGATCATTTTAAATTGTTTTGAAAGCATTTTAAACTGTTTTGGAAGTATTTTAAAAACATTTTAAAGTACTTTAAAGATTTTTAAATTGTTGATAAAGCCTTTTAAAAGAATTTAAAATTTCTTTTAAAACAATTTAAAGTGTTTTAAATTGTTTTTAAATTATTTTGAACTATTTTAAAGTGTTTTTAAAACTTTCTAAATTGTTTCAAAAACATTTTAAAATGTTTTTAAAGCATTTTAAATTGTTTAAATCATTTTGAAAGCATTTTAAATTGTTTTGAAAGCATTTTAAAAACATTTTAAAGGACTTTAAAGCTCTTTAAATTATTTTTAAAACATTTTAAAAGGGTTTCAAAGCATTTTCAATTGTTGTTAAAGCACTTAAACTTATTTTTGAAACATTTTAAAATGTTTTTGAAACATTTTAAAATCATTTAAAATTGTTCTTAAATCAATTTAAATTACTTTTAAAGTATTTTATATTGTTTGTAAAGCATTGTAAACTATTTTTAAAGCATTTTAAAATCATTTAAAATTGTTCTTAAAGCAATTTAAATTATTTTTGATGTATTTTAAATAGTTTTTAAAGCATTGTAAATGGTTTTTAAAGCATTGTAAATGGTTTTTAAAGCATTTTAAATTGTTTTGAAAGCATTTTAAAGCACTTTAAAGCTTTTTACTTGTTGTTAAAGCATTTTAAAAGAATTTAAAATTGTTTTTAAAACATTTTAAAGTGTTTTTAAATTATTTTGAAATATTTTAAATTGTTTTTAAAACATTCTAAATTGTTTCAAAAACATTTTAAATTGTTTTTAAAGCATTTTAAATTGTTTTTAAAGCGTTTAAAATTGTTTTTAAAACATTTTAAGGTACTTTAAAGCTTTTTAAATTGTTTATAAAACATTTAAAAACGGGTTTAAAGCATTTTCTATTGTTGTTAAAACACTTAAACTTATTTTTAAAACATTTTAAAATTTTTTTGAAACATTTTAAAATAATTTAAAGTTGTTCTTAAATCAATTTAAATTATTTTTAAAGTATTTTAAATTGTTTTTAAAGCATTGTAAAATATTTTTAAAGCATTTTAAATTGTTTTGAAAGACTTTTAAAAACATTTTAGAGTACTTTAAAGCTTTTTAAATTGTTGTTAAAGCGTTATAATAGAATTTAAAATTATTTTTCAAACATTTTAAAGTGCTTTAAATTGTTTTTAAATTATTTTGAACTAATTTAAAGTGTTTTTAAAACGTTCCAAATTGTTTCAAAAACATTTTAAATTGTTTTTAAAGCATTTTAAGTTGTTTTTAAAGTGTCTAAAAGTGTTTTTAAAACATTTTAAAGTACTTTAAAGCTTTTTAAATTGTTTTTAAAACATTTTAAAATGGGTTTAAACAATTTTCAATTGTTGTTAAACCACTCAAACTTATTTTTAAAACAATTTAAAATGTTTTTGAAAAAAAATTAAAATCATTTAAAATTGTTTTTAAATCAATTCAAATTATTTTTAAAGTATTTTAAATTGTTTTTAAAGCATTGTAAACTATTTTTAAATCATTTAAAATTGTTCTTAAAGCAATTTAAATTACTTTTGAAGTATTTTAAATAGTTTGAAAAGCATTTTAAACGGTTTTTAAAGCATTTTAAATTGTCTTGAAAGCATTTTAAAGTCCTTCAAAGCTTTTTAAATTGATGTTAATGCATTTTAAAAGAATTAAAAATTGTTTTTAAAACATTTTATAGTGTTTTAAATCGTTTTTAAATTATTTTGAACTATTTTAAAGTGTTTTTAAAACATTCTAAATCATTTTAAATGTAGGAATTTACAGGGTAAGTTCCTCAGAAAGAGCACCAAAGGACACCGCTCACAAACAGATCACAGATCAATACACCAGTATTTTGACGTGGTTAAAACCCTCAAAGAGGGAAACAGTCCACGACCTGAGCCAACGCGGCCACTTCAGGCAATTTATTAATAAAAGAATGAAAATTTACATATGCTTCTCTCATAGACGGATTACCCTACAAATGACCCTCCATGCTCTTTAAACAGAGATCATGGACCAATCGGGTGTTAAGCCACGGATCAAGTGTCAGTAATACCGAGGAGAGAATGAACCGTCAGATCACTACATATCGTGACCGTCGGATTGTAAGTTACAAAATGTACATAGTAAAGAAACACACTTTACCTAACTCTATACTAGACCAAGTTTTACTTAACTATTTCCTATGTGTCGGAATATCCTAACATCCCCCCCTAAGAACAACTTGGGATAGGATTGAAGGATTTACAAATATGACACAATAGGAGAAGGAAGGAGGCACTAGAGCCTATCCCCCCTTAGTGACAACTTCCTGAACTCCAACCATAAATTGAAGTTTAGTGAACTTCGCCTCTGTGAGAGCCTTTGTAAAGATGTCTGCAACTTGATCATCTGTTGAACAATATTACACTTCAAGAACATGGTCGTGAATGAACTTTCTGATGAAGTGCATGTGCAGTTCAATGTGTTTGCTGCGCTGATGTTGGACTGGATCTTTGCATAGCTGAATCGCACTTTGATTATCACACCAAAGTGTAGTCAGATGCTGCTACTGAAAGCCAAACTCTGGTAGGATCTGACGAAGCCACAAGGCTGCTTCTACGACACCATGATACTCTGCTTTTGCTGAAGAAAGAGAAATGGAAACTTGTTTCTTGCAATCCCATGTAATAGGTCCTGAACCAAGAGTGAACAAATAACCTGCAGTAGACTTCCGATCATCAGGGTCACCAGCCTAATCGGAATTGGTGAAACCAACCAATAGAGGAGATGCTGGCTTACAGTCTTCCATGTGAAAATGGTGTAGAATATCACAGGCATACTTGGATTGGGAAAGGGAAATACCTTCCTTGGATTGCAAGACTTGAAGACCAAGAAAATAATGTAAGTGTCCTAAGTCTGTCATTTCAAACTTTCTTTTAAGGCTAGACTTCACATGGTTTATAAGGTTGGGATCACTACCAATCAGGATAAGATCATCAACATAAAGAACAAGAATGATAAGAGACTTGCCCACTTTCTTGGTGTAGACAGTATTGTCAGAATGACACCTAGAAAAGCCATTTTATAAAAGAAAGTTATCCATTTTGGCATACCAAGCTCGAGGAGCTTGCTTGACACCATAAAGGGATTTCTTAAGCTGACATACAAGGCTGGAGTCTGTTTGTATAAAGCCAATAGGTTGTTCCATATAGATTTCGTCATGTAAGTCCCCATGCAAGAAGGCAGATTTAACATCCATCTGATGGACTTCCCATTTGAAAGTGGCAGCAAGGGAAAGAACAAGGTGGATAGAGTTCATTTTGGTAACAGGGGAGAAGGTTTCAGTGTAGTCAGTGCCTTCAACTTGTGAAAAACCCTTAGCAACAAGACGAGCTTTATGTTTATCAACTTTCCCATCTGGTCCATACTTGGTTCTGTAAACCCATTTGCATCTAACAAGTTTTCGTCCCTTTGGTAGAGGAACAAGATCCCATGTATCATTTTCCAATAATGAATGATATTCTTCATTCATAGCTGCTTCCCAATCTGGATGGCCTGAAGCTTCTGCAAAGGTGTCAAGATCATAATTCACTGAAGCTTGAGCCAGTAAAGAAGAGGCTCTCTCGAACTGAGAACGTGTACGTCGCTGATCTGTAGGATCACCGGCAAGATCACCTGCTGCATCCCGAGTAGCACGGACCCATTTTGGAAGCTGAGGAGCTGAAGGAGGATCCTGAGAAGGTGGGGGAGGATTTTCATCCTTGCTTTCATCATCTGAAGAAGAAACATTTTCAAAAGTAGAAGAGATAGGGAGAGGTGGCACATCAGCTGAACTAGGCTAGCAGGCCGATATATTTTCAGGAAACTTTACATCTCTTCTAATGATAACATTTTTGGACTTAAGTGGAATAAGTCTATATCCTCTGACATCTTCAAAATATCCAACAAAGATACATTTTTCACTCTTAGGTTCTAAAGATTTATGTTTCTCATCTGGAATTTGGGCCCATGCTTCACTTCCAAAAACACGAAAGTGACTTACATCTGGTTTGATTGAGCTCCATGCTTCTTCTGGAGTGATATTCTTTAAAACCTTAGTAGGAGTGTAATTTATTATGTAATTTGCGCAGTTAATTGCTTCTGCCCAATAATTAAGACTAAGTCCTTTAGATTGAAGCATACAATTAGCCATTTCCTTTAAGGTGCGATTCTTCCTTTCAACTACACCATTTTGTTGTGGAGTATATGGAACAGTATGTTGCATTTGAATTCCATTCTCAGTGCAAAAGTTGATGAATGTGTTTTTAACATATTCTCCGCCAGTATCAGATCTTAGCTTAAGAATTTGATGTCCAGATTGTTTTTCATCAAAGGCCTTAAAGGCCAAGAACATGTTAAATACTTCACTCTTGAGTTTTAAGAAGTATACCCAAGTACGTATGGAGAAATCATCAATGAAAGTTAAGAAATACTTGTAGCGAGAGAATGAAGCAACTGGAAGTGGACCACATAAATCACTATGCACAAGTTGTAAAGGGGCTGAGGTGTGCCAAGAGGCATGTTTTTCAAAACTGTCCCGATGATGTTTTCCGAGTACACATCTGGAACAAACACCATCTCTGCAAGATACCGTTAGAAGACCTGTCACCATATTTTCTTTACATAGATTCTGAAGAGAGCGATAGTTTAAGTGACCAAATCGCTCATGCCAAAGTTTGCTCACTTCATCATTATGAGCAACAAATACTGAGGGAAGATTTGATGACCCAAAGTTGTGAAACTTATACAACCTTATAGAATCATCAGCAATACCAGTAGCTAAAATCTATCTAGGATCTCTTAGGTCCTTAATTACAACATCGTGAGGTGAAAATTCAACGATTTTACCTTCACCTGAATGAGTTATCTGATATACAGATAGAAGGTTGCAAGATAAGGTTGGAACACATAATACATCATTAAACTGACCATTGTCTAGATGAACAGTTCCAGTCCCTACAACACTAAGAGATCCATCATCACCAACATATATATTTTTGGTGTTACAATCATTTAAATAAGAAAACATGGCTTTGTTTTTTGCCATGTGATAAGAAGCTCCAGAATCAATGAGCCACTCATGAGAATGAGAAGAAGAAGATACATTTAGTGCATAGCCAGACCGAGATGCTTGACAACCACATGCAGAAAGTGCCATTCCTGAAGATGAATTTGAAGTTGAAGATTGCTCCAAATGGATGTTATGCTTGTTCATTGCTGCTTCCAAGGCTTCCATCTTATTAAAGCATTTGGATTCTAAGTGGCCATCTCGATTACAAAAGTTGCAATGTCTATCAGTCTTCTTCCCTTTGTTTTTATTTGTCTTATCATTTTGTTGAAATGATTTTTCATTTTGAGGCTGAAATTGCTTAGGACCCTTCTTTGTTTTAGGACCATTCTTTTTAGGATACAACTTCTTAGGATTCTTTGGATTTGGTTGCTGCTGGGCGGCTAACGCTTTCTTAGAAGAGTTTCCAAGATGAAGAAGACCAAGGTGTAATAGTTTTTCTTGTTCTCTTATTAAAGAATCACAAAAGAAATCAAAGGAAGGGGACTTGTAGGTTTGTCCTTGAGAAATGAAGTCTTCTCTTGTAGAATGGAAGGTGGAAACAAACACAGAATAGGCTGGTCCCAACTTAGTAAGAATGGAGTAGATAAGGCTACTATCTTCTTTCTTAACCTTAACACCTTCCAAGAGAAGTTTAAGGGTCTTGAACTTGGACAAAAAATATTCAATGCAAGAAAAATTATTGGGGTCCAATGTAAGCAATTCATTTTCAAGTTGATGGGCTTTAAGTTCATTTTTAATTCCAAAGACTTTAGTAATCTGTTTCATTGCTTCATCAGGAGTATCAAGTTCTGCAATATGGAATCTAAGATCTGGAGAAATAGACATCCCTATCAATCCATGTGCTTGATCTTGCCTATTTTCCCATTTAGCTGCCTTGTCTGCATCTTTCGGTTTGGTCTTTTGGCCTGTGGCTATTCTGTAAAGACCTTTACTTCTAAGTAAATCCACAATATAGGACCACCATTGGAAGTAGTTGGTGCTGTCAAGAATAACTTGGCATGGAATTTCCATTTTTTTTAAAAACGGAAGCTATAGATGCTGAAACTAAGTGTTTGAGTGGAAAGATCTCAAAAAATTAAGTTGTTTAAAAAAAAACGGTTCTGAAAATGGCTTTCGGATGAAGAAGTTATGGCTTTTTGAAGAAAATTTGATGAAGTCACCAACGAAGTGTGGGAATGTGCGGAAATGAAAAATCCGCCCCCACAAAATGGAGACTTGAACCCAAGACCTCTACTCTCGTAAATTAGCTTTGCACCAAGTGAGCTATACAAAAAGTTTGAGAGAGAGAAGGGGGGTTGATGCTTTGGGTTGCGTGCTTGCTTTGAGAAAGCTCTTTTTCCCTACAAAACAAAAAACACAAAACCCAACACGAAAATACAAAAAAAATGAACCTTACGGCTAGAAGTTAGCTTTAGTCGGAAACTAAATATTTTTCTCAATGTTTTTGATTTTCCAAGATCACACTAAGGCACAGCGGAAAAGAGCATACGCATGAGAAAAATCCTTCCTTTCTGTTTCTGATTTGCCCAGATCGCACAGAGTCACAGGGCAAAGAGCATACGCAGAAATGAAAGGTATAGATCCGGTAATAAAAAGGCTAAATAAACCAAAAACCAAAATAAACAGAGAGAAAATAACTGTAAACTATGAATAAACATTGTATACCTCCAGATCTTAAAAATGATGCAGCTAGGGCTACCAGAAACATTTTCGCATGAAATGAAAGGGTTTCCTCATTGGAACAGATGCTCCCAACACAACAGAGCAGTCCTCTCAGCCCAAAAGTAGACATAAATAGTAGATCTAGGAAACGGTAGTCAGATGCAGTTCTACCGGCTTCAGATTTGGATCACCAACGAACATGACCCTCAAATAGTTCTGATACCATGTAGGAATTTACAGGGTAAGTTCCTCAGATAGAACACCAAAGGACGCCGCTCACAAACAGATCACAGATCAATACACCAGTATTTTGACACGGTTAAAACCCTCAAAGAGGGAAACAATCCACGGCCTGAGCCAACGCAGCCACTTCAGGAAATTTATTAATAAAAGAATGAAAATTTACATATGCTTCTCTCATAGACGGATTACCCTACAAATGACCCTCCATGCTCTTTAAATAGAGATCATGGACCAATCGAGTGTTAAGCCACAGATCAAGTGTTGGTAATACCGAGGAGAGAATGAACCGTCAGATCATTACATATTGTGACCATCGGATTGTAAGTTACAAAATGTACATAGTAAAGAAACACACTTTACCTAACTCTATACTAAACCAAGTTGTACTTAACTATTTCCTATGTGTCGGAATATCCTAACATCAAAAACATTTTAAATTATTTTTAAAGCATTTTAAATTGTTTTTAAAGCGCTTAAAATTGTTTTTAAAACATTTTAAAGTACTTTAAAGCTTTTTAAATTGTTTATAGAACACTTTAAAATGGGTTTAAAGCATTTTCAATTGTTGTTAAAGTTTTAAAACATTTTAAAATGTTTTTGAAATGTTTTAAGACATTTTAAAATCATTTAAAATTGTTCTTAAATCAATTTAAATTATTTTTAAAGTATTTTAAATTGTTTTTAAAGCATTGCAAACTATTTTTAAAAAATTTTAAAATCATTTTAAATTCTTTTGAAAGCGTTTTAAATTGTTTTGAAAGCATTTCAAAAACATTTTAAAGTACTTTAAAGATTTTTTAATTTTTATTAAAGCTTTTAAAAGAATTTAAAATTGCTTTTAAAACATTTTAAAGTGTTTTAAATTGTTTTTAAATTATTTTGAACAATTTTAAAGTGTTTTTAAAACTTTCTAAATTATTTCAAGAACATTTTAATTTTTTTTAAAGCATTTTAAATTGTTTTTAAAGCGTTTAAATCGTTTTGAAAGAATTTTAAAAACATTTTAAAGTACTTTAAAGATCTTTAAATTGCTTTTAAAATGTTTTAAAACGGTTTTAAAGCATTTTCAATTGTTGTTAAAGTACTTAAACTTATTTTTAAAATGTTTTTGAAACATTTTAAAATCATTTAAAATTGTTCTTAAATCAATTTAAATTATTTTTAAAGTATTTTATATTGTTTCTAAAGCATTGTAAACTATTTTTAAAGCATTTTAAAATCATTTAAAATTGTCCATAAAGCAATTTAAATTATTTTTGTAGTGTTTTAAATAGTTTTTAAAGCATTGTAAATGGTTTTTAAAGCATTTTAAATTGTTTTGAAAGCATTTTAAAAACATTTTAAAGTACTTTAAATCTTTTTAAATTGTTGTTAAAGCATTTTAAAAGAATTTAAAATTATTTTTAAAACATTTTAAAGTGTTTTTAAATTATTTTGAACTATTTTAAATTGTTTTTAAAACGTTATAAATTGCTTCAAAAACATTTCAAATTGTTTTTAAAGCATTTTAAATTGTTTTAAAAGCGTTTAAAATTGTTTCCAAAACATTTTAAAGTACTTTAAATCTTTTTAAATTGTTTATAAAACATTTCAAAACAATTTTAAAGCATTTTCAATTGTTGTTAAAGCACTTGCACTTATTTTTAAAACATTTTAAAATGTTTTTAAAACATTTTAAAATGATTTAAAATTGTTCTTAAATCAATTTAAATTATTTTTGAAGTATTTTAAATTGTTTTGAAGACATTTTAAAAACATTTTAGAGTACTTTAAAGCTTCTTAAATTGTTGTTAAAACATTTTAAAAGAATTTATAACTGTTTTTAAAACATTTTACAGTGTTTTAAATTGTTTTTAAGATGTTATAAATTGTTTCAAAAACATTTTAAATCATTTTAGAAACATTTTAAATTGTTTTTAAAGCATTTTAAATTGTTTTTAAAGCGTTTAAAATTGTTTTTATAACATTTTAAAATACTTTAAAGCTTTTTAAATTGTTTTTAAAACATTTTAAAATGGTTTTAAAGCATTTTCAATTGTTGTTAAAGCACTTAAACGTATTTTAAAAACATTTTAAAATGTTTTTGAAACATTTTAAAATCGTTTAAAATTGTTATTAAATTAATTTAAATTATTTTTAAATTGTTTTAAATTGTTTTTAAAGCATTGTAAACTATTTTTAAAGCATTTCAAAATCATTTAAAATTGTTCTTAAAGCAATTTAAATTATTTTCGAATTATTTTAAATAGTTTTTAAAGTGTCATAAACTGTTTTTAAAGCATTTTAAATTGTTTTGAAATCATTTTAAAAACATTTTAAAGTACTTTAAAGCTTTTTAAATTGTTGTTAAAGCATTTTGAAAGAATTTAAAATTGTTTTTGAAACATTTTAAAGTATTTTTAAATAATTTTGAACTATTTAAAATTGTTTTTAAAATGTCCTAAATTGTTTCAAAAACATTTTAAATTGCTTTTGAAGCATTTTAAATTGTTTTTAAAGCGTTTAAAATTGTTTTAAAAACATTTTAAGGTACTTCAAAGCTTTTTAAATTGTTTTTAAAACATTTTAAAATGGTTTTAAATCATTTTCAATTGTTGTTAAAGCACTTAAACTTATTTTTGAAACATTTTAAAATGTTTTTGAAACATTTTAAAATCATTTAAAATTGTTCTTCAATCAATTTAAATTATTTTTAAAGCATTTTATATTGTTTCTAAAGCATTGTAAACTATTTCCAAAGCATTTTAAAATCATTTAAAATTGTTCTTAAAACAATTTAAATTATTTTTGATGTATTTTAAGCAGTTTTTAAAGCATTTTAAACGGTTTTTAAAGCATTTTAAACTGTTTTGAAAGCATTTTAAAAACATTTTAAAGACTTTAAAGCTTTTTAAATTGTTGCTAAAGCGTTTTAAAATAATTTAAAATTGTTTTTAAAACATTCTAAAGTGTTTTAAATTGTTTATAAAGTATTTTGAACTATTTTAAATTGTTTTTAAAACGTTATAAATTGTTTCAAAAACATTTTAAATTGTTTTTAAAGCATTTTAAGTTGTTTTTAAAGTGTTTAATTTATTTGTATTTTTTTAACATTTTAAAGTACTTTAAAGCTTTTTAAATTGTTTTTAAAACATTTTAAAATGGTTTTAAAGCATTTTCAATTGTTTTGAAACCACTTAAACTTATTCTTAAAACATTTAAAAATCTTTTTGGAACATTTAAAATTGTTTTTAAATCAATTTCAATTATTTTTAAAGTATTTTAAATTGTTTTTAAAGCATTGTAAACTATTTTTAAAGCATTTTAAAATCATTTAAAATTGTTTTTAAAGCAATTTAAATTATTTTTGAGGTATTTTAAATAGTTTTTACAGCATTGTAAACGGTTTTTAAAGCATTTTAAATTGTTTTGAAAGCATTTTAAAGCACTTTAAATCTTTTTAATTGTTGTTAAACATTTTAAAAGAATTTAAAATTGTTTTTAAAACATTTTAAAGTGTTTTTAAATTGTTTTTAACTATTTTAAATTGTTTTTAAAATGTTCTAAATTGTTTCAAAAACATTTTAATTTTTTTTAAAAACATTTTAAATTGTTTTTAAAGCGTTTAAAATTGTTTTTAAAACATTTTAAAATACTTTAAATCTTTATAAATTGTTTATAAAACATTTTAAAGTGGGTTTAAAGCATTTTCAATTGTTGGTTTGAAACGCGTCGACAAATGATGTCTCATGTGATCTTCGCCGATTTTTTTTTTTTTTAAACTTGATATGGATCACAGAAGCCTAAACTCTACTATTTTCAAATGTTTTTGAAACATTTTAAAATTTTAATTTAAAATTGTTCTTAAATCAATTTAAATTACTTTTAAAGCATTTTAAATTGTTTTTAAAGCATTGTAAACTATTTTTAAAGCATTTTAAATTGTTTTGAAAGAATTTTAAAAACATTTTAGAGTACTTTAAAGCTTTTTAAATTGTTGTTAAAGCGTTATAATAGAATTTAAAATTGTTTTTAAAACATTTTAAAGTGCTTTAAATTGTTTTTAAATTATTTTGAACTAATTTAAAGTGTTTTTAAAACATTCCAAATTGTTTCAAAAGCATTTTAAATTGTTCTTAAAGCCTTTTAAGTTGTTTTTAAAGTGTTTAAAATTGTTTTTAAAACATTTTAAAGTACTTTAAAGCCTTTTAAATTGTTTTTAAAACATTTTAAAATGGTTTTAAAACATTTTAAATTGTTGTTAAACCACTCAAACTTATTTTTAAAACATTTTAAAATGTTTTTGAAACATTTTAAAATCATTTAAAAGTGTTTTTAAATCAATTTAAATTATTTTTAAAGTATTTTAAATTGTTTTTAAAGCATTGTAAACTATTTTTAAATCATTTTAAATTGTTCTTAAAGCAATTTAAATTACTTTTGAAGTATTTTAAATAGTTTTTAAAGCATTGTAAACGGTTTTTAAAGCATTTTAAATTGTTTTGAAAGCATTTTAAAGTCCTTTAAAGCTTTTTAAGTTGTTGTTAATGCATTTTAAAAGAATTTAAAATTGTTTAAAACATTTTAGAGTGTTTTTAATCATTTTTAAATTATTTTGAACTGCTTTAAAGTGTTTTTAGAACATTCTAAATTGTTTCAAAAACATTTTAAATTGTTTTTAAAGCATTTTAAATTATTTTTAAAGCATTTAAAATTGTTTTCAAAACATTTTAAAGTACTTTAAAGCTTTTTAAATTGTTTATAAAACATTTTAAAACGGGTTTAAAATATTTTCAATTGTTGTTAAAGAACTTAATCTTATTTTTAAAACATTTTAAAATGTTTTTAAAACATTTTAAAATTGTTCTTAAATCAATTTAAATTATTTTTGAAGTATTTTAAATTGTTTTTAAAGCATTGTAAAGTATTTTTAAAGCATTTTGAAGTCATTTTAAATTGTTTTGAAACATTTAAAAAAAAATTAGAGTACTTTAAAGCTTCTTAAATTGTTGTTAAAACATTTTAAAAGAATTTATAATTGTTTTTAAAACATTTTACAGTGTTTTAAATTCTTTTTAAATTATTTTGAACTATTTTAAATTGTTTTTAAAACATTCTAAATTGTTTCAAAAACATTTTGAATTGTTTCAGAAACATTTTAAATTGCTTTTAGAGCATTTTAAATTATTTTTAAAGCGTTTAAAATTGTTTTAAAAACATTCTAAAGTACATTAAAGCTTTTTAAATTGTTTTTAAAACATTTTAAAATGGTTTTAAAGAATTTTCAATTGTTGTTAAAGAACTTAAACTCAATTTTGAAACATTTGAAAATGTTTTTGAAACATTTTAAAATCATTTAAAATTGTTCTTAAATCAATTTAAATTATTTTTAAAGTATTTTATATTGCTTCTAAAGCATTGTAAACTATTTTTAAAGCATTTTAAAATCATTTAAAATTGTTCTTAAAGAAATTTAAATTATTTTTGATGTCCTTTAAATTGTTTTTAAAGCATTGTAAACTATTTTTAAAGCATTTTAAACTTTTTTGAAAGCTTTTTTAAAAACATTTTAAAGTACTTTAAAGCTTTTTAAATTGTTACTAAAGTGTTTTAAAAGAATTTAAAATTGTTTTTAAAACATTCTAAAGTGTTTTAAATTGTTTATAAATTATTTTGAACTATTTTAAATTGTTTTTAAAACATTTTAAAGTACTTTAAAGCTTTTTAAATTGTTTTTAAAACAGTTTTAAAGCATTTTCAATTGTTGTTAAACTACTCAAACTTATTTTAAAAAAAAATTAAAATGTTTTTGAAACATTTTAAAATCATTTAAAATTGTTTTTAAACCAATTTAAATTCTTTTTAAATATTTTAAATTGTTTTTAAAGCATTGTAAACTATTTTTAAATCATTTAAAATTGTTCTTAAACCAATTTAAATTACTTTTGAAGTATTTTAAATAGTTTTTAAAGCATTGTAAACGGTTGTTAAAGCATTTTAAATTGTTTTGAAAGCATTTTAAAGTACTTTAAAGCTTTTTAAATCACTGTTAATGCATTTTATAAGAATTTAAAATTGTTTTTAAAACATTTTAGAGTGTTTTAAATTGTTTTAAATTATTTTGAACTATTTTAAAGTGTTTTTAAAACATTCTAAATTGTTTCAAAAACATTTTAAATTGTTGGTAAAGCATTTTAAATTGTTTTTAAAGCGTTTAAAATTGTTTTTAAAACATTTTAAAGTACTTTAAAGATTTTTAAATTGTTTATAAAACATTTTAAAATGGGTTTAAAGGATTTTCAATTGTGGTTAAAGCACTTAATTTTATTTTTAAAACCTTTTAAAATCATTTAAAAGTGTTCTTAAATCAATTTAAATTATTTTTAAAGTATTTTAAATTGTTTTTAAAGCATTGCAAACTATTTTCAAGGAATTTCAAAATCATTTTAAATTGTTTTGAAAGTGTTTTACATTGTTTTGAAAGCATTTTAAAAACATTTTAAAGTACTTTAAAGATTTTTAAATTGTTGCTAAAGCATTTTAAAAGAATTTAAAATTGTTTTTAAAACATTTTAAAGTGTTTTGAATTGTTTGTGAATTATTTTGAACTATTTTAAAGTGTCTTTAAAACTTTCTAAATTGTTTCAAAAACATTTTAAGTTGTTTTTAAAGCGTTTAAATCATTTTGAAAGCATTTCAAATTGTTTTGAAAGAATTTTAAAAACATTTTAAAGTACTTTAAAGCTCATTAAATTATTTCTAAAACATTTTAAAATAGTTTTAGAGCATTTTCAATTGTTGTTAAAGCACTTAAACTTATTTTTAAAACATTTTAAAATGTTTTTAAAACATTTTAAAATGTTTTTGAAACATTTTAAAATAATTTAGAATTGTTCTTAAATCAATTTAAATTATTTTTCAAATATTTTATATTGTTTCTAAAGTGTTGTAAACTATTTTTATAGCATTTTAAAATCATTTAAAATTGTGCTTAAAGCAATTTAAATTATTTTTGAAGTATTTTAAATAGTTTTTAAAGCATTGTAAATGGTTTTTAAAGCATTTTAAATTGTTTTAAAACGGTTTTAAAGCATTTTCAATTATTGTTAAACCACTCAAACCTATTTTTAAATCATTTTAAAATGTTTTTGAAACATTTTAAAAACATTTAAAATTGTCTTTAAATCAATTTAAATTATTTTTAAAGTATTTTAAATTGTTTTTAAAGCATTGTAAACTATATTTAAATCATTTTAAAATAATTTAAAATTGTTCTTAAAGCAATTTAAATTACTTTTGAAGTATTTTAAATAGTTTTTAAAGCATTGTAAACGGTTTTTAAAGAATTTTAAATTCTTTTGAAAGCATTTTAAAGTCCTTTAAAGCTTTTTAAAATGCTGTTAATGCATTTTAAAAGAATTTAAAATTGTTTTTAAAACATTTTAGAGTGTTTTAAATCGTTTTTAAATTATTTTGAACTATTTTAAAGTGTTTTTAGAAAATTCTAAATTGTTTCAAAAACATTTTAAATTTTTTCAAAAACATTTTAAATTGTTTTTAAAGCATTTTAGATTTTTTTTAAAGCATTTAAAATTGTTTTCAAAACATTTTAAAGTACTTTAAAGCTTTTTAAATTGTTTATAAAACATTTTAAAACGGATTTAAAGCATTTTGAATTGTTGTTAAAGCACTTAATCTTATTTTTAAAACATTTTAAAATGGTCTTGAAATATTTTAAAACATTTTAAAATCATTTAAAATTGTTCTTAAATCAATTTATATTATTTTTAAAGTATTTTAAATTGTTTTTAAAGCATTGCAAACTATTTTTGAAGAATTTTAAAATCATTTTAAATTGATTTGAAAGCGTTTTAAATTGTTTTGAAAGCATTTTAAAAACATTTTAAAGTACTTTAAGGATTTTTAAATTGTTATTAAAGCATTTTAAAAGAATTTAAAATTGCTTTTAAAACATTTTAAAGTGTTTTTAAATTAGTTTGAACAATTTTAAAGTGCTTTTAAAACTTTCTAAATTGTTTCAAGACCATTTTAATTTTTTTTAAAGCATTTTAAATTGTTTTTAAAGCATTTAAATCGTTTTGAAAGCATTTTAAAAACATTTTAAAAACGGTTTCAAAACATTTTAAAACGGTTTTAAAGCATTTTCAATTGTTGTTAAAGTACTTAAACTTATTTTTAAAATGTTTTTGAAACATTTTAAAATCATTTAAAATTGTTTTTAAATCAATTTAAATTATTTTTAAAGTATTTTATATTGTTTTTAAAGCATTGTAAACTATTTTTAAAGCATTATAAAATCATTTAAAATTGTTCTTAAAGCAATTTAAATTATTTTTGAAGTATTTTAAATAGTTTTTAAAGCATTCAAAAAACATTTTAAATTGTTTTTAAAGCATTTAAAATTGTTTTTAAAGCATTTAAAATTGTTTTTAAAGCGTTTAAAATTGTTTTTAAAACATTTTAAAGTACTTTAAATCTTTTTAAATTGTTTATAAAACATTTTAAAATGGGTTTAAAGCATTTTCAATTGTTGTTAAAGCACTTAAAATTATTTTTAAAACATTTTAAAATGTTTTTGAAACATTTTAAAACAATTTAAAATTGTTCTTAAATCAATTTAAATTATTTTTAAAGTATTTTATATTGTTTTTAAAGCATTGTAAACTATTTTTAAAGCATTTTAAATTGTTTTGAAAGAATTTTAAAAACATTTTAGAGTACTTTAAGGCTTTTTAAATTGTTGTTAAAGCGTTTTAATAGAATTTAAAATTGTTTTTAAAACATTTTAAAGTGCTTTAAATTGTTTTTAAATTATTTTGAACTAATTTAAATTGTTTTTAAAACGTTCCAATTTGTTTCAAAAACATTTTAAATTGTTTTTAAAGCATTTATGTTGTTTTTAAAGTGTTTAAAATTGTTTTTAAAACATTTTAAAGTACTTTAAATCTTTTTAAATTGTTCTTAAAACATTTTAAAACAGTTTTAAAGCATTTTCAATTGTTGTTAAACCACTCAAACTTATTTTTAAAACATTTTAAAATGTTTTTGAAACATTTTAAAATAATTTAAAAATGTTTTTAAACCAATTTAAATTATTTTTAAAGTATTTTAATTTTTTTTTAAAGCATTGTAAACTATTTTTAAGATAAAATCATTTAAAATTGTTCTTAAAGCAATTTCAATTGCTTTTGAAGTATTTTAAATAGTTTTTAAAGCATTGTAAATGGTTTTTAAAGAATTTTAAATTGTTTTGAAAGCATTTTAAAGTACTTTAAAGTTTTTTAAATCACTGTTAATGCATTTTAAAAGAATTTAAAATTGTTTTTAAAACATTTTAGAGTGTTTTAAATTGTTTTTAAATTATTTTGAAGTATTTTAATCTGTTTTTAAAACATTCTAAATTGTTTTAAAAACATTTTAAATTGTTTTTAAAGCATTTTAAATTGTTTTTAAAGCATTTTAAATTGTTTTTAAAACATTTTAAAGTACTTTAAAGCTTTTTAAATTGTTTATAAAACATTTTAAAACAGGTTTAAAGGATTTTCAATTATGGTTAAAGCACTTAATCTTAGTTTTAAAACATTTTAAAATCATTTAAAATTGTTCTTAAATCAATTTAAATTATTTTTGAAGTATTTTAAATTGTTTTTAAAGCGTTGCAAACTATTTTTAAAGAATTTTAAATTGTTTTGAAAGTGTTTTGAATTTTTTTTAAAGCATTTTAAAAACATTTTAAAGTACCTTAAAGATTTTTAAATTGTTGTTAAAGCATTTTAAAAGAATTTAAAATTATTTTTAAAACATTTTAAAGTTATTTAAATTGTTTTTAAATTATTTTGAACTATTTTAAAGTGTTTTCAAAACTTCCTAGATTGTTTCAAAAACATTTTAAATTGTTTTTAAAGCATTTTAAATTGGTTTTAAAGCGTTTAAATCATTTTGAAAGCATTTTAAATTGTTTTTAAAGCATTTTAAAAATATTTTAAAGTACTTTAAAGCTCTTTAAATTGTTTTTAAAACATTTTAAAATGGTTTTAAAGAATTTTCAATTGTTGTTAAAGCACTTAAACGTATTTTTAAAACATTTTAAAATGTTTTTGAAACATTTCAAAATCATTTAAAATTGTTCTTAAATCAATTTAAATTATTTTTCAAGTATTTTATATTGTTTATAAAGCATTGTAAACTATTTTTAAAGCATTTCAAAATTATTTAAAATTGTTCTTAAAGCGATTTAAATTATTTTTGAAGTATTTTAAATAGTTTTTAAAGCGTTGTAAATGGTTTTTTAAAGCATTTTAAATTGTTTTTGAAGCGTTGAAAATTGTTTTCAAAACATTTTAAAGTAGTTTAAAGCTTTTTAAATTGTTTATAAAACATTTTAAAATGGTTTTAAATAATTTTCAATTGTTGTTAAAGCACTTAAACTTATTTTTAAAACATTTTGAAATGTTTTTGAAACATTTTAAAATGATTTAAAATTGTTCTTAAATCAATTTAAATTATTTTTGAAGTATTTTAAATTGTTTTTAAAGCATTGCAAACTATTTTTAAAGCATTTTAAAATCATTTAAATTGTTTTGAAAGCATTTTAAAAACATTTTATAGTACTTTAAAGCTTCTTAAATTGTTGTTAAAACATTTTAAAAGAATTTATAATTGTTTTTAAAACATTTTACAGTGTTTTAAATTGTTTTTAAATTATTTTGAACCATTTTAAATTGTTTGTAAAATGTTCTAAATTGTTTCAAAAACATTTTAAATTGTTTCAGAAACATTTTAAATTGTTTTTAAAGCATTTTGAATTGTTTTTAAAGCATTTAAAATTGTTTTTAAATCATTTTAAATTACTTTAAAGCTTTTTAAATTGTCTTTAAAACATTTTAAAACGGGTTTAAAGCATTTTCAATTGGTGTCAAATCACTTAATCTTAGTTTTAAAACATTTTAAAATCATTTAAAATTATTCTTAAATCAATTTAAATTATTTTTGAAGTATTTTAAATTGTTTTTAAAGCGTTGCAAACTATTTTTAAAGAACTTTAAAATCATTTTAAATTGTTTTGAAAGTGTTTTGAATTTTTTTGAAAGAATTTTAAAAACATTTTAAAGTACCTTAAAGATCTTTAAATTGTTGTTAAAGCATTTTAAAAGAATTTAAAATTATTTTTAAAACATTTTAAAGTGTTTTAAATTGTTTAAAAATAATTTTGAACTATTTTAAAGTGTTTTCAAAACTTACAAAATTGTTTCAAAAACATTTTAAATTGTTTTTAAAGCATTTTAAATTGTTTTTAAAGCGTTTAAATCGTTTTGAAAGCATTTTGAATTGTTTTGAAAGCATTTTAAAAATATTTTAAAGTACTTTAAAGCTCTTTAAATTGTTTTTAAAACATTTTAAAAATATTTTAAAGTACTTTAAAGCTCTTTAAATTGTTTTTAAAACATTTTAAAACGGTTTTAAAGAATTTTCAATTGTTGTTAAAGCACTTAAACGTGTTTTTAAAACATTTTAAAATGTTTTTGAAACATTTTAAATCATTTAAAATTGTTCTTAAATCAATTTAAATTATTTTTCAAGTATTTTATATTGTTTCTAAAGCATTGTAAACTATTTTTAAAGCATTTCAAAATTATTTAAAATTGTTCTTAAAGCAATTTAAATTATTTTTGAAGTATTTTCAATAGTTTTTAAAGCGTTGTAAATGGTTTTTTAAAGCATTTTAAATTGTTTTTGAAGTGTTGAAAATTGTTTTCAAAACATTTTAAAGTAGTTTAAAGCTTTTTAAATTGTTTATAAAACATTTTAAAATGGATTTAAAGCATTTTCGATTGTTGTTAAAGCACTTACACTTATTTTTAAAACATTTTGAAGTGTTTTTGAAACATTTTAAAATGATTTAAAATTGTTTTTAAATCAATTTAAATTATTTTTGAAGTATTTTAAATTGTTTTTAAAGAATTGTAAACTATTTTTAAAGCATTTTAAAATCATTTTAAATTGTTTTGAAAGCATTTTAAAAACATTTTAGAGTACTTTAAAGCTTCTTAAATTGTTGTTAAAACATTTTAAAAGAATTTATAATTGTTTTTAAAACATTTTACAGTGTTTTAAATTGTTTTTAAATTATTTTGAACTATTTTAAATTGTTTGTAAAATGTTCTAAATTGTTTCAAAAACATTTTAAATTGTTGCAGAAACATTTTAAATTGTTTTTAAAGCATTTTGAATTGTTTTTAAAGCATTTAAAATTGTTTTTAAATCATTTTAAAGTACTTTAAAGCTTTTTAAATTGTTTTTAAAACATTTTAAAATGGTTTAACAGCATTTTCAATTGTTGTTAAAGCACTTAAACTTATTTTAAAAACATTTTTAAATGTTCTTGAAACATTTTAAAACATTTTAAAATCATTTAAAATTGTTATTAAATCAATTTAAATTATTTTTAAAGTATTTTAAATTGTTTTTAAAGCATTGTAAACTATTTTAAAGCAGTTTAAACTGTTTTTAAAGCATTTCAAACTGTTTTTAAAGCATTGTAAACTATTTTTAAAGCATTTCAAAATCATTTAAAATTGTTCTTAAAGCAATTTAAATTATTTTTGAAGTATTTTAAATAGTTTTTAAAGCGTTGTAAATGGTTTTTTAAAGCATTTTAAATTGTTTTTGAAGCGTTGAAAATTGTTTTCAAAACATTTTAAAGTAGTTTAAAGCTTTTTAAATTGTTTATAAAACATTTTAAAATGGTTTTAAAGCATTTTCGGTTGTTGTTAAAGCACTTACACTTATTTTTAAAACATTTTGAAGTGTTTTTAAAACATTTTAAAATGATTTAAAATTGTTCTTAAATCAATTTAAATTATTTTTGAAGTATTTTAAATTGTTTTGAAAGCATTTTAAAAACATTTTAGAGTACTTTAAAGCTTCTTAAATTGTTGTTAAAACATTTTAAAAGAATTTATAATTGTTTTTAAAACATTTTATAGTGTTTTAAATTGTTTTTAAATTATTTTGAACTATTTTAAATTGTTTGTAAAATGTTCTAAATTGTTTCAAAAACATTTTAAATTGTTTCAGAAACATTTTAAATTGTTTTTAAAGCATTTTGAATTGTTTTTAAAGCATTTAAAATTGTTTTTAAATCATTTTAAAGTACTTTAAAGCTTTTTAAATCGTTTTTAAAACATTTTAGAATGGTTTAAAAGCGTTTTCAATTGTTGTTAAAGCACTTAAACTTATTTTAAAAACATTTTTAAATGTTCTTGAAACATTTTAAAACATTTTAAAATCATTTAAAATTGTTATTAAATCAATTTAAATTATTTTTAAGGTATTTTAAATTGTTTTTAAAGCATTGTAAACTATTTTTAAAGCATTTTAAACTGTTTTTAAAGCAATTCAAACTGTTTTTAAAGCATTGTAAACTATTTTTAAAGCATTTCAAAATCATTTAAAATTGTTCTTAAAGCAATTTTAATTATTTTTGAAGTATTTTAAATAGTTTTTAAAGCATTGTAAATGGTTTTTTAAAGCATTTTAAATTGTTTTTGAAGCGTTGAAAATTGTTTTCAAAACATTTTAAAGTAGTTTAAAGCTTTTTAAATTGTTTATAAAACATTTTAGAATGGTTTTAAAGCATTTTCGATTGTTGTTAAAGCACTTACACTTATTTTTAAAACATTTTGAAGTGTTTTTGAAACATTTTAAAATGATTTAAAATTGTTCTTAAATCAATTTAAATTATTTTTGAAGTATTTTAAATTGTTTTTAAATAATTGTAAACTATTTTTAAAGCATTTTAAAATCATTTTAAATTGTTTTGAAAGCATTTTAAAAACATTTTAGATTACTTTAAAGCTTCTTAAATTGTTGTTAAAACATTTTAAAAGAATTTATAATTGTTTTTAAAACATTTTACAGTGTTTTAAATTGTTTCAGAAACATTTTAAATTGTTTTTGAAGCATTTTGAATTGTTTTTAAAGCATTTAAAATTGTTTTTAAATCATTTTAAAGTACTTTAAAGCTTTTTAAATTGTTTTTAAAACATTTTAAAATGGTTTAAAAGCATTTTCAATTGTTGTTAAAGCACTTAAACTATTTAAAATACTTTCAAAATAATTTAAATTGATTTAAGAACAAGTTTAAATGATTTCAAAATGTTTTAAAAATAAGTTTAAGTGCTTTAGCAACAATTGAAAATGCTTTAAAACCATTTTAAAATGTATTAAAAACAATTTAAAAAGCTTTAAAATACTTTAAAATGTTTTAAAAACAATTTTATGCTTTGAAAACAATTTAAAATGCTTTAAAAACAATTTAAAATGTTTTTGAAACAAATTAGAATGTTTTAGAAACAATTTAAAATAGTTCAAAATAATTTAAAAACAATTTAAAACACTTTAAAATGTTTTAAAAACAATTTTAAATTTTTTTAAAATGCTTTAACTGTTAGGATATTCCGACACATAGGAAATAGTTAAGTACAACTTGGTCTAGTATAGAGTTAGGTATAGAGTTAGGTAAAGTGTGTTTCTTTACTATGTACATTTTGTAACTTACAATCTGACGGTCACGATATGTAATGATCCGACGGTTCATTCTCTCCTCGGTATTACCAATGTTTGATCCGTGGCTTAACACCTGATTGGTCCATGATCTCTATTTAAAGAGCATGGAGGGTCATTTGTAGGGTAATCCGTCTATGAGAGAAGCATATGTAAATTTTCATTCTTTTATTAATAAATTGCTTGAAGTGGCCGTGTTGGCTCAGGCCATGGACTGTTTCCCTCTTTGATGGTTTTAACCACGTCAAAATACTGGTGTATTGATATGTGATCTGTTTGTGAGTGGTGTCCTTTAGTGTTCTGTCTGAGGAACTTACCCTGCAAACTCCTACAAGGTATCGGAGCTATTTGAGGGCCGCGTCCGTTGGTGATCCAAATCTGAAGCCGGTAGAACTGCATCCGACAACCGTTTCCTAGATCTACTATTTCTGACTGCTTTCAGGTGAGAGGACTACTTTGTTATGTTGGGAGCATCTGTTCCAGTGAGGAACCCCTTTCGTTTCACGCGTAAACATTTCTGGTTTCCCTAGCTGCGTCATTTTTAAGATCGTGAGGTATACAATGTTTATTTGCAGTTTATAGTTATTTTCTCTCTGTTTATTTCAGTTTTCGGTTTATTTAGCTTTTTTTATTACCGGATCTATACTTTTCATTTCTGTATATTCTCTTTACCCTGCGACTCTGTGCGATCTGGGCAAATCAGAAACAGAAAGGAAGGATTTTTCTCATGCGTATGCTCTTTTCCGCTACGCCTTAGTGTGATCTCGGAAAATCAGAAACATTGAGGAAAATATTTAGTTTCCGGCTAAAGCTAACTTTGAGCCGCAAGGTTTGTTTTTGAAAATATCTAGTTTCCAGCTAAAGCTAACTTCGAGCCGCAAGGTTCGTTTTTTTTGTTATGTCCGTGTTGGGTTTTGTGTTTTTTGTTTTGTAGGGAAAAAGAGCTTTCTCAAAGCAAGCATGCAACCCAAAGCATCAACCCCCCCCCCCTCTCTCCCTCAAAATTTTTGTATAGCTCACTTGGTGTAAAGCTAATTTATGAGAGTAGAGATCTTGGGTTCAAGTCTCCATTTTGTGGGGGTGTATTTTTTCATTTCCACACATTCCCGCACTTCGTCGGTGACTTCGTCAATTTTTTTTCAAAAAGCCATAACTTCTTCATCCGGAAGCCGTTTTCAAAACCGTTTTTTTGAAATGGCCTAATTTTTCGAGATCTTTCCATTGGTACACTTAGTTTTAGTATCTATAGCTTCAGTTTCTGTTAAAAATGGAAAGTCCATGCCAAGTCATTCTTGATAGCACTAACTACTTCCAATGGTGGTCCTACATTGTGGATTTACTTAGAAGTAAAGGTCTTTACAGAATAGCCACAGGCTAAGAGACCAAACCGAAAGATGAAGATAAGGCAGCTAAATGGGAAAATAGGCAAGAACAAGCACGTGGGTTGATAGGGATGTCTATTTCTCCAGATCTTAGATTCCATATTGCAGAACTTGATACTCCTGATGAAGCACTGCAACAAATTACTAAATTCTTTGGAATTAAAAATGAACTTAAAGCCCATCAACTTGAAAATGAATTGCTTACATTGGACCCCAATAATTTTTCTTGCATTGAAGATTTTTTGTCCAAGTTCAAAACCCTTAGTCTTCTCTTGGAAGGTGTTAAGGTTAAGAAAGAAGATAGTAGCCTTATCTACTCCATTCTTACTAAGTTGGGACCAGCCTATTCTGTGTTTGTTTCCACCTTCGATTCTACAAGAGAAGCCTTCATTTCTCAAGTACAAACCTACAAGTCCCCTTCCTTTGATTCCTTTTGTGATTCTTTAATAAGAGAACAAGAAAAACTCTTACACCTTGGTCTTCTTCATCTTGGAAACTCTTCTAAGAAAGCGTTAGCCGCCCAACAGCAACCAAATCCAAAGAATACTAAGAAGTTGTATCCTAAAAAGAATGGTCCTAAAACAAACAAAGGTCCTAAGCAATTTCAGCCTCAAAATGAAAAATCATTTCAACAAAATGATAAGACAAATAAAAGCAAAGGGAAGAAGACTGATAGACATTGCAACTTTTGTAATCGAGATGGCCACTTAGAATCCAAATGCTTTAAGAAGATGGAAGCCTTGGAAGCAGCAATGAAGAAGCATAACATCCATTTGGATCAATCTTCAACTTCAACTTCATCTTCAGGAATGGCACTTTCTGCATGTGGTTGTCAAGCATCTCGGTCTGGCTATGCACTAAATGTATCTTCTTCTTCTCATTCTCATGAGTGGCTCATTGATTCTGGAGCTTCTTATCACATGGCCAAAAACAAAGCCATGTTTTCTTCTTTAAATGATTGTAACACAAAAAATATATATGTTGGTGATGATAGATCTCTTAGTGTTGTAGGGACTGGAACTGTTCATCTAGACAATGGTCAGTTTAATGATGTATTATGTGTTCCAAACTTATCCTGTAACCTTCTATCTGTATATCAAATAACCGATTCAGGTGAAAGTAAAATCGTTGAATTTTCACCTCACGATGCTGTAATTAAGGACCTAAGAGATCCTAGACAGATTTTAGCTACTGGCATTGCTGATGATTCTACAAGGTTGTATAAGTTTCACAACTTTGGGTTATCAAATCTTCCCTCAGTATTTTTTGCTCATAATAATGAAGTAAGCAAATTTTAGCATGAGTGATTTGGTCACTTAAACTATCGCTCTCTACAGAATCTATGTAAAGAAAATATGGTGACAGGTCTTCCAATGGTATCTTGCAGAGATGGTGTTTGTTCCGGATGTGTACTCGGAAAACATCATCGGGACAGTTTTGAAAAACATGCCTCTTGGCATGCCTCAGCACCTTTACAGCTTGTGCATAGTGATTTATGTGGTCCACTTCTAGTTGCTTCATTCTCTGGCTACAATTATTTCTTAACTTTCATTGATTATTTCTCCAGACGCACTTGGGTATACTTCTTAAAAGATAAGAGTGAAGTATTTAACATGCTTTTGGCCTTTAAGGCCTTTGTTGAAAAACAATCTTGACATGAAATTCTTAAGCTAAGATCTGATAATGGCGGAGAATATGTTAAAAACACATTCATCAACTTTTGCACTGAGAATGGAATTCAAATGCAACATATTGTTCCATATACTCCACAAAAAAATGGTGTAGTTGAAAGGAAGAATCGCACCTTAAAGGAAATGGCTAATTGTATGCTTCAATCTAAAGGAATTAGTCTTAATTATTGGGTAGAAGCAATTAATTGTGCAAATTACATAATAAATCGCACTCCTACTAAGGTTTTAAAGAATATCACTCCAAAAGAAGCATGGAGCTCAAACAAACCAGATGTAAGTCACTTTCGTGTTTCTGGAAGTGAAGCATGGGCCCATATTCCAGATGAGAAACATAAAGCTTTAGAACCAAAGAGTGAAAAATGTATTTTTTTTGGATATTCTGAAGATGGCAAAGGATATAGACTTATTCCACTTAAGTCCAAAAATGTTATCATTAGAAGAGATGTAAAGTTTGATGAAAATATATCGGCCTACGAGCCTAGTTCGGCGGATGTGCCACCTCTCCCTATCTCTTCTACTTTTGAAAATATTTCTTCTTCAGATGATGAAAGCGAGGATGAAAATCCTCCCCCACATTCTCAGGATCCTCCTTCAGCTCCTCAGCTTCCAAAATGGGTCAGTGCTACTCGGGATGCAGCAGGTGATCTTGCCGGTGATCCTACAGATCAGCGACGTACACGTTCTCAATTCGAGAGAGCCTCTTCTTTACTGGCTCAAGCTTCAGTGAATTATGATCCTGACACCTTTATAGAAGCTTCAGGGCATCCAGATTGGGAAGCAGCTATGAATGAAGAATATCATTCATTATTGGAAAATGATACATGGGATCTTGTTCCTCTACCAAAGGGACGAAAACTTGTTAGATGCAAATGGGTTTACAGAACCAAGTATGGACCAGATGGGAAAGTTGATAAACATAAAGCTCGTCTTGTTGCTAAGGGTTTTTCACACGTTGAAGGCATTGACTATACTGAAACCTTCTCCCCTGTCGCCAAAATGAACTCTATCCGCCTTGTTCTTTCCCTTGCTGCTTCTTTCAAATGGGAAGTCCATCAGATGGATGTTAAATCTGCCTTCTTGCATGGGGACTTGCATGAAGAAATCTATATGGAACAACCTATTGGCTTTATACAAACAGACTCCAGCCTTGTATGTCGGCTTAAGAAATCCCTTTATGGTCTCAAGTAAGCTCCTCGAGCTTGGTATGCCAAAATGGATAACTTTCTTTTAGAATCTGGCTTCTCTAGGTGTCATTCGGACAATACTGTCTACACCAAGAAAGTGGGCAAGTCTCTTATCATTCTTGTTCTTCATGTTGATGATCTTATCCTGACTGGTAGTGATCCCAACCTTATAAACCATGTGAAATATAGCCTTAAAAGGAAGTTTGAAATGACAGACTTAGGAAACTTACATTATTTTCTCGGTCTTCAAGTCTTGCAATCCAAGGAAGGTATTTCCCTTTCTTAGTCGAAGTATGCTTGTGATATTCTACGCCATTTTCACATGGAAGACTGTAAGCCAGCCTCTTCTCCCTTTCAGTCTGGAGTCAAACTTTCAGTCACTTGTACTTCTCCTGAAGTTGATGCTACCTTATACTGTCAACTTGTAGGAAAACTTTTATATCTAACCATACTCGTCCTGACCTTTCCTTTTCCGTTGGCCTTGTTGCTCGGTTTATGCAAAACCCACATGAAAGTCATTGGAAAGCAACTAAAAGAATACTTCGTTATGTTCAAGGTACAGTTCAGTTTGGGATTCATTATAGTGTCGAAGTATCTCCTCTATTGGTTGGTTTCATTGATTTTGATTGGGCTAGTGACCCTGATGATCGGAAGTTTACTGCAGGTTATGTGTTCACTCTTGGTTCAGGACCTATTACATGGGCTTGCAAGAAACAAGGTGCCATTTCTCTTTCTTCAGCAGAAGCAGAGTATCGTGGTGCCATAGAAGCTAGTAAGGAAGCCTTGTGGCTTCGTCAGATCCTGTCAGAGTTTGGCTTTCAGCAGCAACATCCGACTACACTTTGGTGTGATAATGAAAGTGCCATTAAGCTATGAAAAGATCCAGTCCAACATCAGTGTAGCAAACACATTGAACTGCACATGGACTTCATCAGAAAGCTCATTCACGACCATGTTCTTGAAGTGCAATATTGTTCAATAGATGATCAAGTTGCAGACATCTTTACAAAGGCTCTCACAGAGGCGAAGTTCACTAAACTTCGATTTATGGTTGGAGTTCAGGAAGTTGTCACTAAGGGGGGATAGGCTCTAGTGCCTCCTTCATTCTCCTATTGTGTCATATTTGTAAATCATTCAATCCTATCCCAAGTTGTTCTTAAGGGGGGATGTTAGGATATTCCGACACATAGGAAATAGTTAAGTACAACTTGGTCTAGTATAGAGTTAGGTATATAGTTAGGTAAAGTGTGTTTCTTTACTATGTACATTTTGTAACTTACAATCCGATGGTCACGATATGTAGTGATCTGACGGTTCATTCTCTCCTCGGTATTACCGACACTTGATCCGTGGCTTCACACCCGATTGGTCCATGATCTCTATTTAAAGAGCATGGAGGGTCATTTGTAGGGTAATCCTTCTATGAGAGAAGCATATGTAAATTTTCATTCTTTTATTAATCAATTGCCTGAAGTGGCCACGTCGGCTCAGGCCGTGGACTGTTTCCCTCTTTGAGGGTTTTAACCACGTCAAAATATTGGTGTATTGATCTGTGATCTGTTTGTGAGCGGTGTCCTTTGGTGTTTTGTCTGAGGAACTTACCCTGTAAATTCCTACATTAACAACAATTTAAAAAGCTTTAAAGTACTTTAAAATGTTTCTAAAATGCTTTCAAACTGATTTAAAATGCTTTAAAAACAATTTAAAATGCTTTAAAAACTATTTAAAATACTTCAAAATGTTTTAAAAATAAGTTTAAGTGCTTTAACAACAATTGAAAATGCTTTGGAACCATCTTAAAATGTTTTAAAACAATTTAAAAAGCTATACAGTACTTTAAAATGTTTTAAAAACAATTTAAAATGCTTTTAAAACAATTTAAAATGTTTTGAAAACAATTTAAAATGTTTTTGAAACAATTTAGAAAATTTTAAAAACAATTTAAAATAGCTCAAAATAATTTAAAAACAATTTAAAGCACTTTAAAGTGTTTTAAAAACAAATTCAAATTATTTTAAAATCCTTTTAAAATTCTTTAACAACTATTTAAAAAGATTTAAAGTACTTTAAAATGTCTTTAAAATGCTTTCAAAACAATTTAAAATGCTTTAAAAATGGTTTACAATGCTTTCAAAACTATTTAAAATACTTAAAAAATAATTTAACTTTCTTTAAGAACAATTTTAAATGATTTTAAAATGCTTTAAAAATAGTTTAGAATGCTTTAAAAACAATTTAAAATACTTTAAAAATAATTTAAATTGCTTTAAGAACAATTTTAAATTGTTTTAAAATGTTTCAAAAACATTTTAAAATGTTTTAAAACTTTAACAACAATTTAAAATGCTTTAAAATTGTTTTAAAATGTTTTAAAAACAATTTAAAAAGCTTTAAAGTACTTTAAAATGTTTTTAAAACAATTTTAAATGCTTTAAAAACAATTTAAAATGCTTTAAAAACAAATTAAAATGTTTTTGAAACAATTTAGAACGTTTTAAAAACAATTTAAAATAGTTCAAAATAATTTAAAAAAACTTTAAAATGTTTTAAAAACAATTTTAAATTATTTTAAAATGCATTAACAACAATTTAAAAAGCTTTAAAGTTCTTTAAAAACAATTTAGAAAACTTGAAAAATAATTTAAATTGATTTAAGAACAATTTTAAATGATTTTAAAATGTTATAAAAATAAGTTTAAGTGCTTTAACAACAATTGAAAATGCTTTAAAACCGTTTTAAAATGTTTTAAAAGCAATTTAAAAAGCTTTAAAGTACTTTAAAATGTTTTAAAAACAATTTTGAACGCTTTTAAAACAATTTAAAAAGCTTTCAAGACAATTTATAATGTTTTTGAAACTATTTAGAATGTTTTAAAAACAATTTAAAATAGTACAAAGTAATTTAAAAACAATTTAAAATGTTTTAAAAATAATTTTAAATTCTTTTAAAATGCTTTAACAAGAATTCAAAAAGCTTTAAAGTAATTTAAAATGTTTTCAAAACAATTCAAAATTCTTTTAAAACAATTTAAAATGCTTTAAAAAGAGTTTACAATGCTTTAAAAGATATTTAAAATACTTCAAAATAATTTATATTGCTTTAAGAACAATTTTAAATGATTTTAAAATGCTTTAAAAATATTTTACAATGCTTTAAAAACAATTTAAAATACTTTAAAAATAATTTAGATTGATTTAAGAACAATTTTGAATGAATTAAAAATGTTTTAAAATGTTTCAAAAACATTTTAAAATGTTTTAAAATAAGTTTAAGTGCTTTAACAACAATTGAAAATGCTTTAAAACCATTTTAAAATGTTTTAAAAACAATTCAAAAAGCTTTAAAGTACTTTAAAGTGTTTAAAAACAATTTAAAATGCTTTAAAAACAATTTAAAATGCTTTAAAAACAATTTATAATGTTTTTGAAACAATTTAGAACATTTTAAAAACAATTTAAAATAGTTCAAAGTAATTTAAAAACAATTTAAAACACTTTAAAATGTTTTAAAAACAATTTTAAATTCTTTTAAAATGCTTTAACAACAATTTAAAAAGCTTTAAAGTAATTTAAAATGCTTTTAGAATGCTTTCAAAACAATTCAAAATGCTTTCAAAAAAAAATTAAAATGATTTTAAAACAGTTTACAACGCTTTAAAAGCTATTTAAAATACTTCAAAAATAATTTAAATTGCTTTAAGAACATTTTTAAATGATTTTAGAATGCCTTAAAAATAGTTTACAATGCTTTAAAAACAATTTAAAATACATTAAAAATAATTTAAATTCATTTAAGAACAATTTTAAATGATTTAAAAATGCTTTAAAATTCTTCAAAAACACTTCAAAATGTTTTAAAAATAAGTTTAAGTGCCTTAACAACAATTGAAAACGCTTTAAAACCATTTTAAAAACAATTTAAAAAGCTATAAAGTACTTTAAAATGTTTTAAAAACAATTTTAAATGCTTTAAAAACAATTTAAAATGTTTTTGAAACAATTTAGAACGTTTTAAAAACAATTTAAAAACAATTTTAGAACGCTTTAAAAACAATTTTAAATGCTTTAGAAACAATTTAAAATGCTTTATAAACAATTTAAAATGTTTTTGAAACAATTTAGAACGTTTTAAAAACAATTTAAAATAGTTCAAAATAATTTAAAAACACTTTAAAGTGTTTTAAAAACAATTTTAAATTCTTTTAAAATGCTTTAACAACAATTCAAAAAGCTTTAAAGTACTTTAAAATGTTTTTAAAATGCTTTCACAACAATTTAAAATGCTTTAAAAACAATTTACAATGCTTTAAAAACTATTTAAAATACTTCAAAAATAATTTAAGTTGCTTTAAGAACAATTCTAAATGATTTTAAAATGCTCTAAAAATTGTTTACAGTGCTTTAAAAACAATTTTAAATGCTTTAAAAACAATTTAAATTGTTTTTGAAACAATTTAGAATGTTTTTGAAATAATTTAGAACGTTTTAAAAACAATTTAAAATAGTTCAAAACAATTTAAAAACAATTTAAAAGACTTAAAAGTGTTTTAAAAAAAAATTTAAATTCTTTTAAAATGCTTTAACAACAATTCAAAAAGCTTTAAAGCACTTTAAAATGTTTTTAAAATGCTTTCAAAAAAATTTAAAATGCTTTAAAAACAGTTTACAGTGCTTTAAAAATTGTTTAAAATACTTCAAAATTAATTTAAATTGCTTTGAGAACAATTTTAAATGATTTTAAAATGCTTTAAAAATAATTTACAATGCTCTAAAAATAATTTAAATTGATTTAAGAACAATTTTAAATGATTTAAAATGTTTCAAAAAAAATTTAAAAAGTTTTAAAAATAAGTTTAAGTCCTTTAACAACAATTGAAAATCTTTTTAAACCATTTTAAAATGTTTTAAAAATAATTTAAAAAGCTTTAAAGTACTTTAAAATGTTTTAAAAGCAATTTTAAGCCCTTTAAAAACAATAGAAAATGCTTTAAAAACAATTTGAAATGTTTTTAAGCAATTTAGAACATTTTAAAAACAATTTAAAACTAGTTCAAAATAATTTAAAAACACTTTAAAATGTTTTAAAAACAATTTTAAATTCTTTTAAAATGTTTTAACAACAATTTAAAAAGCTTTAAAGTACATTAAAATGTTTTTAAAATGATTTCAAAACAATTTAAAATGCTTTAAAAATAGTTTACAATGCTTTAAAAACTATTAAAAATATTTCAAAAAATATTTAAATTGCTTTAAGAACAATTTTAAGTGATTTTCAAATGCTTTAAAAATATTTTACAATGCTTTAAAAACAATTTAAAATACTTTAAAAATAATTTAAATTGATTTAAGAACAATTTTAAATGATTTTAAAGTGTCTCAAAAACATTTTAAAATGTTTTAAAAATAAGTGCAAGTGCTTTAACAACAATCGAAAATGCTTTAAAACCGTTTTAAAATGTTTTATAAACAATTAAAAATCTTTAAAGTACTTTAAAATGTTTTAAAAACAATTTTAAACGCTTTAAAAACAATTTAAAATGCTTTAAAAACAATTCGAAATGTTTTTGAAGCAATTTAGAACGTTTCAAAAACAATTTAAAATAGTTCAAAATAAATTAAAAACACATTAAAATGTTTTAAAAAAAATTTTAAATTCTTTTAAAATGCTTTAACAACAATTTAAAAAGCTTTAAAGTACTTTAAAATGTTTTTAAAATGCTTTTCAAAACAATTTAAAATGTTTTAAAAACAGTTTACAATGCTTTAAAAACTATTAGAAATATTTCAAAAACAATTTAAATTGCTTTAAGAACAATTTTAAATGATTTTCAAATGCTTTAAAAATAGTTTAAAATGCTTTAAAAACAATTTAAAATACTTTAAAAATAATTTAAATTGATTTAAGAACAATTTTAAATGATTTTAAAATGTTTCAAAAACATTTTAAAATGTTTTAAAAACAATTTTAAAAACTAAATAACTTTAAAATGTTTTAAAAACAATTTTAAAGGCTTTAAAAACAATTTAAAATATTTTTGAAACAATTTGGAACATTTTTAAAACAATTTAAAATAGTTCAAAATAATTTAAAAACACTTTAAAATATTTTTAAAACAATTTTAAATTCCTTTAAAATGATTTAACAACCATTTAAAAAGATTTAAAGTACTTTAAAATGCTTTGAAAATAATTTAAAATGCTTTGAAAACAATTTAAAATGCTTTAAAAGGAGTTTACAATGCTCTAAAAACTATTTAAAATACTTCAAAAATAATTTAAATTACTTTAAGAACAATTTTAAATGATTTTAAAATGCTTTAAAAATAGTTTACAATGCTTTAAAAACAATTTAAAATACTATAAAAATAATTTAAATTGATTTAAGTACAATTTTAAATGATTTTAAAACACTTTAAAATGTTTCAAAAAAAAATTAAAATGTCTTAAAAATAAGTTTAAGTGCTTTAACAACAATTGAAAAAGCTTTAAAGCCGTTTTAAAATGTTTTAAAAAGCTTTAAAATATTTTAAAATGTTTTAAAAAATACTTTAAACGCTTTAAAAACAATTTAATTTTTTTTTCAAACAATTTAGAATGTTTTAAAAACAATTTAAAATGGTTCAAAATAATTTAAAAACAATTTAAAACACTTTAAAATGCTTTAAAAACAATTTAAAATTCTTTTAAAATGCTTTAAAACCAATTGAAAAAGCTTTAAAGTACTTTAAAATGTTTTTAAAATGCTTTCAAAACAATTTAAAATGCTTTAAAAATAGTTTACAATGCTTTAAAAACTATTTAAAGGACTTCAAAATGAATTTAAATTGCTTTAAGAACAATTTTAAATGATTTTCAAATGTTTTAAAAATAGTTTACAGTGCTTTGAAAACAATTTAAAATGCTTTAAAAACAATTTAAATTGGTTTAAGAACAATTTTAAATGATTTTAAAATGTTTCAAAAACATTTTAAAATGTTTTAAAAATAAGTTTAAGTGCTTTAACACCAATTGAAAATGCTCTAAGACCGTTTTAAAATGTTTTAAAAACAATTTAAAAAACTTTAAAGTACTTTAAAATGTTTTAAAAATAATTTTAAACGCTTTAAAAACAATTTAAAATGTTTTTGAAACAATTTAGAACATTATAAAAATAATTTAAAATAGTTTAAAATAATTTAAAAACACTTTAAAATGTTTTTAAAACAATTTCAAATTCTTTTAAAATGCTTTAACAACAATTTAAAAAGCTTTAAAGTATTTTAAATGTTTTTAACATGCTTTCAAAACAATTTTAAATGCTTTAAAAACAGTTTACGATTTTTTAAAAACTATTTAAAATACTTCAAAAATAACTTAAATTGCTTTAAGAACAATTTTAAATGATTTTAAAATGCTTTAAAAATAGTTTACAACGCTTTAAAAACAATTCAAAATAATTTAAATTCATTTAAGAACAATTTTAAACGATTTTAAAATGTTTTAAAATGTTTCAAAAACATTTCAAAATGTCTTAAAAATAATTTTAAGTGCTTTAACACCAATTGAAAATGCTCTAAAGCCGTTTTAAAAAGTTTTAAAAAGCTTTAAAATATTTTAAAATGTTTTAAAAACAATTTTTAACACTTTAAAAAGAATTTAAGAAGTTTTTGAAACAATTTAGAACTTTTTGAAAACAATTTAAAATAGTTCAAAATAATTTTAAAACAATTCAAAACACTTTAAAATGTTTTGAAAACAATTTTAAATTCTTTTAAAATGCTTTAACAACAATTTAAAAAGATTTAAAGTACTTTAAAACGTTTTTAAAATGCTTTTAAAACAATTTAAAATGCTTTAAAAACAGTTTACAATGCTTTAAAAACTATTTAAATACTTCAAAAATAATTTAAATTGCTTTAAGAACAATTTTAAATGATTTTCAAATGCTTTAAAAATAGTTTACAGTGCTTTAAAAACAATTTAAAATGCTTTAAAAACAATTTAAATTGGTTTAAGAACAATTTTAAATGATTTTAAAATGTTTCAAAAACATTTTAAAATGTTTTAAAAATAAGTTGAAGTTCTTTAACAACAATTAAAAATGCTCTAAGACCGTTTTAAAATGTTTTAAAAACAATTTAAAAAACTTTAAAGTACTTTAAAATGTTTTAAAAACAATTTTAAACGCTTTAAAAACAATTTAAAATGTTTTTGAAACAATTTAGAACATTATAAAAATAATTTAAAATAGTTTAAAATAATTTAAAATAGTTTAAAATAATATAAAAACACTTTAAAATGTTTTTAAAACAATTTCAAATTCTTTTAAAATGCTTTAACAACAATTTAAAAAGCTTTAAAGTACTTTAAAATGTTTTTAACATGCTTTAAAAACAGTTTATGATTTTTTAAAAACTATTTAAAATACTTCAAAAATAACTTAAATTGCTTTAAGAACAATTTTAAATGATTTTAAAATGCTTTAAAAATAGCTTAGAACGCTTTAAAAACAATTCAAAATACTTTAAAAATAATTTAAATTCATTTAAGAACAATTTTATATGATTTTAAAATGTTTCAAAAACATTTCAAAATGTCTTAAAAATAAGTTTAAGTGCTTTAACACCAATTGAAAATGCTCTAAAGTTGTTTTAAAATGTTTTAAAAAGCTTTAAAATATTTTAAAATGTTTTAAAAACAATTTTAAACGCTTTAAAAAGAATTTAAAAAGTTTTTGAAACAATTTAGAACTTTTTAAAAACAAATTAAAATAGTTCAAAATAACTTTAAAACAATTCATAACACTTTAAAATGTTTTAAAAACAATTTTAAATTCTTTTAAAATGCTTTAACAACAATTTAAAACGATTTAAAGTACTTTAAAACATTTTTAAAATGCTTTCAAAACAATTTAAAATGCTTTAAAAACAGTTTACAATGCTTTAAAAACTATTTAAATACTTCAAAAATAATTTAAATTGCTTTAAGAACAATTTTAAATGATTTTCAAATGCTTTAAAAATAGTTTACAGTGCTTTAAAAACAATTTAAAATGCTTTAAAAACAATTTAAATTGGTTTAAGAACAATTTTAAATGATTTTAAAATGTTTCAAAAACATTTTAAAATGTTTTAAAAATAAGTTGAAGTTCTTTAACAACAATTGAAAATGCTTTAAAACCATTTTAAAAACAATTTAAAAAGCTATAAAGTACTTTTAAATGCTTTAAAAACAATTCAAAATGTTTTTGAAACAATTTAGACCATTTTAAAAACAATTTAAAATAGTTCAAAATAATTTAAAAACAATTTAAAACACTTAAGTGTTTTAAAACAATCTTACATTTTTTTTAAATGCTTTAACAACAATTTCAAAATATTTAAAGTACTTTAAAATATTTTTAAAATGCTTTCAAAACAATTTAAAATGCATTAAAACAGTTTACAATGCTTTCAAAACTATTTAAAATACTTAAAAAATAATTTAAATTGCTTTAAGAACAATTTAAAATGATTTTAAAATAGTTTACAGCGCTTTAAAAACAATTTAAAATACTTTAAAAATAATTTAAATTGATTTAAGAACAATTTTAAATGATTTTAAAATGTTTTAAAAATAAGTTTAATTGCTTTAACAACAATTGAAAATGCTTTAAAACTGTTTTAAAACAATTTATAAAGCTATAAAGTACTTTAAAATGCTCTAAAAACAATTTAAAATGTTTCTGAAACAATTTAGAACATTTTAAAAACAATTTAAAAAGCTTTAAAGTACTTTAAAATATTTTCAAAATGCTTTCAAAACAATTTAAAATGCTTTAAAAACAGTTTACAATGCTTTCAAAACTATTTAAAATACTTCAAAAATAATTTAAATTTCTTTAAGAACAATTTTAAATGATCTTAAAATGCTTTAAAAATAGTTTACAATGCTTTAAAAACAATTTAAAATACTTTAAAAATAATTTAAATTTCCTTAAGAACAATTTTAAATGATTTTAAAATGTTTCAAAAACATTTTAAAATGTTTTAAAAATAAGTTTAAGTGCTTTAACAACAATTGAAAATGCTTTAAAATGGTTTTAAAATGTTTTAAAAACAATTTAAAAAGCTTTAAAATACTTTAGAATGTTTTAAAAACAATTTTAAATGCTTTAAAAACCATTTAAAATGCTTTATAAACAATTTAAATTTTTTTGAAACAACTTAGAACGTTTTAAAAACAATTTTAAATAGTTCAAAATAACTTAAAAACAATTTAAAACACTTTAAAGTGTCTTAAAAACAATTTTAAATTCTTTTAAATTTCTTTATCAACAATTTTAAAAGCCTTAAAGTACTTTAAAATCAGGGAAAATTTTAAGAACCCCCTTAAATTTATGTGTATTATAAATGGGCGAATCTCCATGGTATATAGGAAAAATGGAAGGCGATTTTATCAATAATATAATATGTATATATAATTTTTTGGCGAATCTCTCACCAGGCATGGCGAATATTTTACTCAATTATAAAATCTTGTAAGATCTTGGTATTACCATGGGTCAATACCATGGGTTATCATAAACCTAGAGCTTAAAAATTACTATTAGTAATTTATAAAAATTAATAAAATTAATAGTTGACTTTTATTTTATTTTTTTATTTTAACCAAGCTAAAATGTTTAACATACATTAAATTACAACATCCATTTTTACTCTTCATCCACCCCGAGAGGGATCAAATATTTTTTCACTCTATACTAGTTTTCATATCACGATATTTGATACCTCTCGGGGGTTAGTAGGTCCAGAGTAAAGATGGATCTATGCTGGTTTAATTCCCCCATTTAAATAGCCTACATTCGAGGTGAATACCATGGGTCAATACCATGTGCCATTTTGGTGAATACCATGGGTCAATACCATGTGCCATTTTTATTTTTATTAATACGGGTTAATAATGTTTTTTTGCATGGTATTAATAACAATCTAGTCTATGGTATTTGTCCCACAGTATTTTTCCCATAGGTTTCACCTAAATATAACGCTGGTATTTGTCCCAGAGTATTTTTCCCATAGGTTTCACCTAAATATAACGTAATTTTTGAGTGTTCGTAAATATAAGGTGACTTATGGAGTAAATATAAAAAAATGTTTTATTTATTTACCATACCTCTCGTTTATTTATATTTTTATTAATTTACCATACCTCTTTTACAAATATGGTATTTGGCCCATAGGATTCACTTAAATAAAACCTCTTTCTTGAGCCTTCATAAATAGAATGAGGGTTATGGACTAAATATAAAAATAGGCTTTATTTATTTACCATACATCTAGTTTATTTATATTTTTATTTATTTACCATACCTTTTGAGTAAGTATAAAAATACATTTTATTTATTTACCATACCTCCACTTTACTTATATTTTTATTTGTTTACACCCTTGCATGTATATAAGGTGACTTATGGAGTAAATATAAAAAATGTTTTATTTATTTACCATACCTCCCATTTATTTATATTTTTATTAATTTACCATACCTCTTTTATAAATATGGTATTTGGCCCATAGGATTCACTTAAATAAAACCTATTCTTGAAAATGGGCGAATGGATTCACTTAAATAAAATCTATTCTTGAAAATGGGCGAATGGAAGGTTGTAACTCCTAATTTCAAGGGCTAAATTTACCTTTTTTACCCTCTCCCTTAAAATAAGGTGGGCTATTTGAGGTGATTTGTAAAAATGTACTATGATACAAAATATTCGCCCACTAAAAATTTAAAACCCCTTAATTTCACCAAAGGGCGAACATTCGCCCCTAAAATTGTCTATGTTTTAAATGTTTTTAAAATGCTTTCAAAACAATTTAAATTGCTTTAAAAACAATTTACAATGCTTTAAAAACTATTTAAAATACTTCACAAATAATTTAAATTGCTTTAAGAACAATTTTAAATGATTTTAAAATGCTTTGAAAATAGTTTACAGTACTTTAAAAACAATTTAAAATACTTTAAAAATAATTTAAATTGATTTAAGAACAATTGTAAATGATTTTAAAATGTTTTAAAATGTTTCAAAAACATTTTAAAATGTTTTAAAAATAAGTTTAAGTGCTTTAACAACAATTGAAAATGCTTTAAAACCGTTTTAAAAACAATTTAAAAAGCTATAAATTACTTTAAAATGTTTTAAAAACAATTTTAAATACTTTAAAAACAATTTTAAATACTTTAAAAACAATTTAAAATGTTTTTTGAAACAATTTAGAACATTTTAAAAACAATTTAAAATAGTTCAAAATAATATAAAACAATTTAAAACACTTAAATGTTTCAAAAACAATTTTAAATTCTTTTAAAATGCTTTAACAACAATTTAAAAAGCTTTAAAGTACTTTAAAATGTTTTTATAATGCTTCCAAAACAATTTAAAATGCTTTAAAAACAGTTTAAAATGCTTTCAAAACTATTTAAAATACTTCAAAAATAATTTAAATTGCTTTAAGAACAATTTTAAATGATTTTAAAATGCTTTAAAAATAGTTTAAAATGCTTCAAAAATAGTTTACAATGATTTAAAAAGAATTTAAATTGATTTAAGAACAATTTTAAATGATTTTAAAATGTTTTAAAATGTTTCAAAAACATTTTAAAATGTTTTAAAAATAAGTTTAAGTGCTTTAACAACAATTGAAAATGCTTTAAAACCATTTTAAAATGTTTTAAAAACAATTTAAAAAGCTATAAAGTACTTTAAAATGTTTTAAAAACAATTTTAAATGCTTTAAAAACTATTTAAAATGCTTTAAAAACAATTTAAAATGTTTTTGAAACAATTTAGAACATTTTAAAAAATTTATAATAGTTCAAAATAATTTAAAAACAATTTAAAACACTTTAAAGTTTTTTAAAAACAATTTTAAATTCTTTTAAATTGGTTTAACAATAATTTAAAAAGCTTTAAAATACTTTAAAATGCTTTTAAAATGCTTTCAAAACAATTTAAAATGCTTTAAAAACAGTTTACGATGCTTTAAAAACTATTTAAAATACTTCAATAATAATTTAAATTGTTTTAAGAACAATTTTAAATGATTTTAAAATGCTTTAAAAATAGTTTAAAATGCTTTAAAAACAATTTAAAATACTTTAAAAATAATTTAAATTGATTTAAGAACATTTCAAAACGATTTTAAAATGTTTTACAAATAAGTTTAAGTGCTTTAACAACAATTGGAAATGGCTTCGTCGACTCTCTACGTTGTCATTCCCATCAGGTCTCCCTTCATTCGCTTGCCTTAGTCCCTGCATCCCTGCATTTCTCTGAAAGACTGGTTGCATGTCTGGTTTATGACTCTTATTCGGCTCCCTTACCTTCGCTCCTGCTCTGTCTGGCACTGCTCTTCATCTCCTTCAGGTTTCCTTGTTCCCTTGACAATGGTGCGTCGCCGCGGTTGTTCTCGCTGAGGGGGCAGTCGTGGAAACCGTGGGCCCTCTCAGCCTGCTCCTCAAAATGTTATTCCTTTGGCTTCAACTTCCCCTTCCTCTAAAAATGGCAATCCTTTCCTACACAACTCTTTCCAAACCACCCATTTCAAATTCCAAAGTTGCCTTAATAAACCTGTTCTCTCGGCCAGCATCACTGTAATTTTGGCGGAGGAAGAAGCTCGACCTAGTGTCTTTGTGCATACCTTGACATCGCAGTCTCAGGATGATAGCGAGCACCAAGGGGAAGACGTTGGCATTGTGTTCAATTGTGGTGATTTGCAAGCTGAGGGAGGTGTCCCTGATGTATTCATGCCACCAGACGATAACATCTAGGAAATCTCAGCCTCTGTTCATCTGGCGAGTAGCTCCAGTGGCATTCGGCATTTGGCAGCTCTTCCAGGTGGTAGTGGTATGGATGCTGAAGACAATGTTGATGACTCGTGGCTGGGAAATCCATGCTCGGTGGAGAAGGAAGCTTAGGACCCCAAAACAGATGCTTGATGCCTCCTAAGCCACGTCTGATGTCGAAGTTTCTCTCTTTTCTCTTTAGTCCAATGTGTTTTGTCATTACGGCTTTCGTTAATGTGTTTTGTATCAGGTCTTGGCTTGGCAAGTTTATCAGGTCTTTGGTTTTGCAGTTTTTCTTATGGTTATCCAGGCAGTTTAGAAAGTTTGGCTATAGCTCTTCTTTGACCTATAATGTGGTTTACCATTATGGCCAACTCTCTCTGTATGGCTTCTCGGTCTTTTGTATCTGGTTCTCCCAACCATGGGATAGTTTGTCTGTTCTGATGGACAGCTTCGGCTTCCTCTGAGGTCTTGACCTCCCTGTAACTATATTTTCCTTTTATTAATAGAAATAGCCTTTTTTTTTCCACGGAAAAAAATCGAACTTTCTATATATATTAGAGAGTCTCATAGCATATGCATTGCATTACAAATCAACTCCTGATCTCCTTCAGGTGAGGGAGAAAAGTAGTCACGGCTTCCTTGGGTACCCATAAGCATCCCTAAGGCTGCCAAAGTAGAAAAACTTCTTCTCAAAAAGAGGGCACTTCCAGTCTTTCAAATCTCCTGGCATATCACCGAAACAGAGATAAGAGAAAAAGACAGAAGCATACCTTGATCATCTGAAGAAACAAAAAACATATCAAAATGTATATTCCTATAGAGACCGGTAGTAGGCACTATTCCGGTCTCAAAGTTAATTGAAAAAACAACACAGAAAAAGTTTTTTGTGAAAACTGTGTTAATGGGCCTCCTCATATGAGGAAAACAACCCTCAGAAAAGTAAACATAAATGAGATAGTCCATAGTTTTGGTAGAGAGACATAACAGATTATATGTAGTTCGAAATAAAACTAAATAACAACAGCAGCATGATATTAAGTAGAACATCAAAGAAGAACAATGTCATTCGAAGACTGGCTGGTCAATAGGATTGATCACCCCCTTGTCCATCTTTGTTACTGACCAGGTCCCCAAATCTTGTTGTACACCTGTTTTAGATAAGTTATATGTGTCCTGGTTTCTTTCCCTGTAGATGTGGCAAACAGTGATTTCATTAAAAAAGCTCTTGATATGCAAAATCTCATTAAGCAAAGGAAGCAAAATATAATTTATGCAATGTTGAGTCCTGTTGAACCAATTCACAACATTCTTTGAGTCACCAAAAATTTGAACCTGTCTCAACTGTTTCAAGGAAAGCTAACAAAGAAGGTGATGTAAAGCCTTGAGCTCAGCAAAATTATTAGTCCCCTGCCCAAGGCCAATTGAGGCATGAAAAGATTTTTCAGGAGTAATATGAATGACCAAACCTGCTCTGCACTGTCCATTTAAGTCTGCAGCCCCATCAAAGTAGGCCCACGGAACAGATTCCATAATAAATTCAGTCTGAATAGAGCGGTGGATGGAATGTCCAGATGAGGATGGGATGCTGTCGTATATTGATGCCCCTTCCAAAATGAGTTTTCTAATAGGGAAGGGAAGATCTTTGAAAATTACTTGGTTCCTTGCTAGCCAAGTGCCCCAGGCTATCAGGAGAGGGATGGAGCGGACTTTGTCATCAGAGGCCTCCTGCCACCACCGGAACCATGCTTGTTGGATACTGTCTCCTTCCCACCTAAGGGGAGAATTCATGAGTCTTAGGGATTCAACCCAAAGGCTGACATTGAAAGGGCATGTGAGAAATAAATGCGTTGTTGATTCCTCATTTTCTTTGCAAAGAGAGCACCATCCCGGGCCTATTTTCCCCCTTTTCTGCAAGAAATCCCATGTTGGCACTTTTTTCTAAAGGATGCACCAGAAGAAAAGTCTGGTTTTTGCAGGTCATTTCGACTTCCAGAGAAGTTTGGACCACCATGCAGGGTCTTCCCAACCTTGTTGGGACATCAACCGTTTGTAGCCCGTCTTAGGTGAGTAGCTTCCTGTCTGTGCATGGACCCAAACTAGCTCATCCCTTGCTTCTGAAATCCAGACAGAGGAGTTTTGGAGGTCTAAGACAAAAAGGCTCCATTCCTCCCTCCATCTCTCCTCCAAATGAAGGTCAGCTTCTGTCAACCACCCTTATCTCCAAATGGTAGTAGTCCTAGGATTGGCCACCTGATTCAAAAAAAGATATCCCCATTCAGTTAAAAATAATTTCAGATCATGAGATAAGGCATATCTTTCTGAGAACCCAGCCCAAGGATCACATCCAACCCTCACCAGAGTACCATCCCCCACTTTCCATGCAAGTCCTTGTTCAATAGTGTAAGCCGAAGCAACTACTGCCTTCCATACCACCGAGGCATTTTTGGAGGACTTTACAGGATTGCGAACCCATTCCATTGCAGTGGGCGGAGCTATGTACTTTCTTTTTGTAACAATGGACCAAAGAGAATCAGTCGATATAAGTCTCCATGCTAGCTTGGATGCTAAGGATTTTGAAAAGAAAGACAAATGCTTAATTCCCCATCCTCTCCATTCTTTCGGTCTCGAAATCTTATACCATGCAACCCAGGGAGTCACATGTTCTACTTTAGATCCGGCCCATAAGAATCTGCTACACAGTTTTTCTATGGAAGCTAGTATACCTTTAGGTACCCACATGAGACTGGCCCAGTAAACAGGAATTTCCATCAGAACTATCTTTATTAGGACCAGCCTCCCTGCTCGAGACAGCCATTTATGACTCCACAAATTTAGTTTCTTTTCTATTTTTATCAGGAGCCATTTCCAATCCTGTACCCGGTAAGTATCAGGTTTCAACAAGAAGCCCAAGTATTTAAAGTTTTCCTGCAGAGATTTGATTTCAAACGGAAGAAGAGCCCCTACTCTGCCACTTTCTTCCAAAGACATACCCGATATTTTAAGGGTTGATTTCTGCTCATTGATTTTAAGACCTGTAGCTTTAAGAAAAAGGTCAAGGATGCTCTTTAGAGCTCTACAGTCCTCCACACTTCCATTGCTAAATAGAATGATGTAATCTACAAAGAGCAGATGGGTTACCCAAAGATTAACAGCCACTTCAATTCCTCAGATCTCTCCTTGTCTTTTTGCCCTACTAATCATCAGACTCATCCCCTCTGCAGCCAACAAGAAAAGAAGGGGGGACAAAGGGCATCCTTGTCGCAGCCCTATCTTTGGATTGAAAAAAATTGAAGCTGCTCTATTGATTAATAAGGAGATAGAGGATGAAGTAATGCAGCTCATAATCCACCTTACAAAATTGAATCTGAAACCAAGGTGAGTCAACAGAAGGCGCAAGTACATCCAACTTATTCTGTCGTAGGCCTTTGATAAATCAATTTTAACAATTGCCCCTTTCTTTCCATTCCTCTTTAAACTATGCAGGGTTTCTTGAGCAATTCCCACTGCTTCATGAATCTATCTTCCATCCAGGAAACCAAACTGCTCTGGAGAGATGTGCCTAGATAAGAAGGGTTTCATCCTGGAAGCAATGATTTTAGCAATAATTTTATAGACACAGGTGCATAAGGAAATAGGCCGAAAGTCATCGAAAGAGGCTGGCTGATCAGATTTGGGGATTAGAGCCAGAAAGGTTGAGTTGAAGGGTTGATAGATAGATCCAGAGGATCTCGATTCATCCACAACTGCAGCCAGATCATCCCCTAGGAATTCAAAGAAATGAAGGAAAAATTCCACTGTCCACCCATCTGGCCCAGGACTCTTGTCCTTCTGCATATCCTTGAGAATTTCCTCCACTTCCTGTTTAGAGACAACTTCCATAATAGAGTCATTGTCTTCTTCCTCAACATATCTTGGAAAGAATTGAGCAACTCTGATGACCTCCGCTATGGATACTTCCCCCGAGGCTTTGAAAAGATTCTTAAATTGGTTTACACCTAGAGAAGCCAGTTCTTCAAAGGATTTTTCCATTTCCCCATCCTCTTTTTTCAATTTCCAAATTGTATTAGCAATCTTTCAGCCCTTTGCATAATTCTAGAAAAACTTAGAGTTTTCGTCTCCTGCTTGCAGCCAAATGGCTCTTCTTTTCAATCTTCAGCTTTCTTCCCTTAACTGGAGAAGTTTTCACCGAGATGCTTCCAACTCTTTAATTCTGTTTCTTGAATCCAAGGACTCATAACCAGATCCATCCGAGTTTTCCAACAGATCTAATTCGAAGTTGATACTTTTGAGCTCCTCTTTTTCCTTCAGTTTCTTCTGATGCGCCCATTCTTTTGTCACTTGCTTCATTCTCTTAATATTGTTCGACAAGTGGATGCTTCTGCTTCCTTCTTCATTATGATTGTCCTTTCTCCGTGTATCATGGAAAACAGCTTCAAAGGATTCATCCTTCAGCCAGGATGAGTTGAATTTAAAAGGGGTTCCTGGTTTTTCTGCATCTCCTTTCAATTCCAGGAGGACCAGGAAATGATCAGAGTGACCCCCTTCCCTGACCCAGTGTCTGAAAACTGATAGAAAATCCACCAGAGGCTCACAAAGAAGGAATCAGTCTAGTCTTTTTCCCACCCAATCGACACCGAGGCGTCTGTTTCTCCAGGTACGGCGCAATTTGATCAAAGGAGCATCGACCAGGTGGTAGGAAGCAATTTTATTCATGAAAAAAATAGAGAGGGGGTCCGAGAGGGCATTAGCACCCCAAGATTCTGAATCCCCCAAAGAGAAGTTCAGGTCACCTCCAATGATGAGGCAAGGATGGGAGAGGCAAGAGAGGCTGAAGAAAGAGATCCAGAAGCGTTCCCTCTCCAGACAGGGCCCATAGATATTCAGGATAAGGAAGGATATACACAGCTCTCCAGAATAGAGTTCCATTGCCAAATAGTTTTCAGAACCCCAAGATGTAACTTCCTTGAGCTTCCTCATATTGTAACCTATAACTACACCCCTCGACCTGCCTTCAGCGTCGAGAGCTGAGAATGCCCACCCAGGCAAAAACTTTTGAAGAGTACAGATAACATCGTCACTTTTCCCCAATGTTTCTTGGAGGAGAATAACATCAGGGTTATAGGAGTGCACAAGGTTTTTGAAGGCTATCTTTCTCGGCTGGCTAGCTAAGCCTCTGTAGTTGAAGGAAAGTAGAATCATCAACGAACAGGGGGGGTGGTGGCTCCCCTCTAAGCAACCCAGGAAGAGTTTTCGGCTTCCCGTCTGCGATATCAATGACAGCTTTGAACTGGGCTTTTGAGAGTAAATATTTTCTTCCCCTTAACTTCCTTGGCCCAATAACCACTGGGTCCAAGGAAATTCCTCCTACAGCCTGTCCCTTACCCTTTCTATTGGCCAAAGGGCGAAGATTATAAGGTGGGTTATCCAAGATATGAACATAGGATTCAGCAGAAGTAATAGCAATCTTAGAGGGATGTAAGGCATCATCAGAAGGAAGGGAGACCGAGATAATAATACTATCAGAGGAGGCTTTAGATAAATTTAGTGCATAGAAATCATTTAAAATCTGCCTGGAGGTACCAAGTCATTCTGAGAGAGACTGTAAAGAGATTGCAGAAGAACATTAGCAAAAAGGAGGAAAAGGATACGTACCCGCCATGGACGCCCCAGCAAGCTCATCAGGTAAGGGAGCCAGGGTGGCCGGCGGATTAATCTGAGCAGCGGCTGCATTTTTACCATCCAAGAGGTGTTCCTGCTCCATTAGATCAATTATTTCTGAAGCCCTCGCCTGGTCTACAGATTGCACTAAAACCTTCTGCTGAGCCCCCCTACTTCCTGTGCAGGAGCCCCCTAAGGTCGAAAGGGTCTCATCTGACGGAAACGATGACGATGTCCCAATGGACATTCCATCGCAAGATTACCATACTTATGACACCGAAGACAACAGAAAGGGAGGTTTTCATAGTCCAGAGTTTGAAGGAATTCAAGGTCCCTATATTTTAACGTCATCGCATCCGCCAATCCCTCCCTCGGATTTAGGCTTACAAGCACTTGAGCCATACTCCTGTCCTTGGTTATGATGTAAGAGTTATCATAATCCAGAAATTTACCCAGGGTATTACCAATAGAGACAAAAACAGATTCCGTCCAGAATTGTAAGGGAAGTCCAGGGAGCTTTACCCAGACAGGGGACTCCGCCAATTTCTCCTTTTATGCATCAAATAATGGAGTCCATCTACGAAAAAGAATAGGATGCTTTCCAAAACACCAGTTCCATTCAAAGACCCAGTCCGCATGTGATTTGCTGTCAAAATGAATACTAAGCCAACCCCTTTCCAAAACACGAATCTCTGATGGCTTGCCCGAGGCTTCTTTCCACTCGGATTGGACCCAGTCCGCTATGTATTCGGTTGAGTACTTCCTTCCTCTTACACGGCCAACTAGAATAGTCTCAGTTGCATCCATTGTTTGTTCTATGCTGCTATCTAACCGCAACAAACAGCACAGACGAAGCTATTTCTTCTTGATGGACTTCAATTTCTTTCTCGTTGCCCCCACGACTTCCTTGAAGTCCCCTTCCGCTCCTGCAGCATTTGGAACAGGGGCATCCGGCGCAACTAAAATAGGCGGCCCTTGACCCCCTCCTTCAGGCACAGAAGGGACTTCTGCTTCGTCCGACCTCCTCTACTAGTTTCCTTCAACGGTCCCAACCTCCTTTGATTATGCAACAGCCTAAGGGATCAAATTAGAGGTCGAGGTCCTAGGGTTTCTGTCAAACCCCCCACAAGATGTGGCCCAAGGCAGTCGATTTATGCAAGCAGCAGCCATAATGGAGCTTAAAGAAGGTCCTCTGCCACCATGTGAGGCTTCTTGACCTTGGGGTGCGAAAAGCAGAGGAAAACCTTGCCAGGGGCTAGCTTGACCTTGCGAGACTGCACCAACAAGAGCCACTTGATCCTCGTTCGACGAGATAATACGAGAGAAATGCTTCAAAAATTCCGCCCGATCTTCGACTGCCCGCAGCTGCTCTTAGTTCTCCACAAGAGTAGTGCCCGCTCGCCAAACACCATTCCAGACACTCGGGAGGTTCTCATCTCGTCGACTTACCCCATACTGTGAGCCTCCCGCAATCGCCTCTTTACTGGGACCCTGGATGTTTACATTCTTTGGGAAAAACAAGTCAAGATTCTTGGAAGAGACCACATGTCCCCAGCACGTCAAAAGGTCCTCTGGCATAGGCTCGAGCTGAAGAAATTCAGTATCAAACCCCATCTCTGCAGCGCCCAAACAAACTTAAACCGGCACAGCGAGAAAACCACAACCATCTCAAAACCCTAATCGTCAAAACCCTTTGCAGTAAACAATGTCAGTTAAAAGGGATTAACCCCATCCTGTGGTTGTAAAACTAATGGCCCGATTACCAACCTCGCCACCGATACCTCAGGGCCAGAGAAAAGTATGACATATTGGGTGCTGAGTACTGAGAACTAACATTGAACTGTCGCCGTATTAAATTATGTGCCAGGGTCATGAGACCTAGGGCCGAGGCCTGAAACCCTTGGTCTCCATTCCCCAATGCGAGAGCTCCTCAAGAGCTAATGTTAGTGGAAGGATAAAAAAGTTACGATAGAATTAGCGTTTACTTAGAAAAAAAAAACAATAATTCAAAATGGTTTAAAACCGTTTTAAAATATTTTAAAAACAATTTAAAAAGCTTTAAAGTACTTTAAAATGTTTTAAAAACAATTTTAAACGCTTTAAAAACAATTTTAAATTCTTTTAAAATGCTCTAACAACAATTTAAAAAGCTTTAAAGTACTTTAAAATGTTTTTAAAATGCTTTCAAAACAATTTAAAATGCTTTAAAAACAGTTTACAATGTTTTAAAAACTATATAAAATACTTCAAAAATAATTTAAATTGCTTTAAGAACAATTTTAAATGATTTTAAAATGCTTTAAAAATAGCTTACAATGCTTTAAAAACAATTTAAAATACTTCAAAAATAATTTAAATTGATTTATGAAAAATTTTATATGATTCTAAAAAGTTTTAGAAATAAGGTTAAGTACTTTAACAATAATTGAAAATGGTTTAAAACCATTTTAAAATGTTTTATAAACAATTTACAATGCTTAAAAAACAGCTTACAATGCTTTAAATACTATTTAAAATACTTCCAAAATAATTTAAATTGCTTTAAGAACAATTTTAAATAATTTTAAAATGCTTCAAAAATAGTTTACAATGCTTTAAAAACAATTTAAAATACTTTAAAAATAATATAAATTGATTTAAGAACAATTTTAAATGATTTTAAACTGTTTCAAAAACATTTTAAAATGTTTTAAAAATAACTTTAAGCGCTTTAACAACAATTGAAAACGCTTTAAAACCGTTTTAAAATGTTTTAAAAAGCATTAAAGTACTTTAAAATGTTTTAAAAACAATTTTAAACGCTTTAAAAACAATTTAAAATGCTTTAAAAACAATTTAAAATGTTTTTGAAACAATTTAGAACATTTTAAAATAGTTCAAAATAATTTAAAACACTTTAAAAATAATTTAAAACACTTTAAAGTGTTTTAAAAACAATTTTAAATTCATTTAAAATGCTTTAACAACAATTTGAAAAGCTTTAAAGTACATTAAAATGTTTTTAAAATGCTTTCAAAACAATTTAAAATGCTTTAAAAATAGTTTACAATGCTTTCAAAACTATTTAAAATACTTCAAAAATAATTTAAATTGCTTTAAGAAAAATTTTAAATGATTTTAAAATGCTTTAAAAATAGTTTACAATGCTTTAAAAACAATTTAAAATACTTTAAAAATAATTTAAATTTCTTTAAGAACAATTTTAAATGATTTTAAAATGTTTCAAAAACATTTTAAAATGTTTTAAAAAGCTTTAAAGTACTTTAAAATGTTTTAAAAACAATTTAAAATGTTTTTGAAACAATCTAGAACAGTTTAAAATAGTTCAAAATAATTTAAAAACCATTTAAAACACTTTAAAGTGTTTTAAAAACAATTTTAAATTCTTTTAAAATGCTTTAACAACAATTTGAAAACTTTTAAAGTACTTTAAAATGTTTTTAAAATGCTTTCAAAACAATTTAAAATGCTTTAAAAATAGTTTACAATGCTTTCAAAACTTTTTAAAATACTTCAAAAATAATTTAAATTACTTTAAGAACAATTTTAAATGATTTTGAAATGCTTTAAAAATAGTTTACAATGCTTTAAAAATAATTTAAAATGCTTTAAAAATAATTTAAATTGCTTTAAGAACAATATTAAATCATTTTAAAATGTTTCAAAAACATTTTAAAATGTTTTAAAAATAAGTTTAAGTGCTTTAACAACAATTGAAAATGCTTTAAAACCGTTTTAATATGTTTTAAAAACAATTTAAAAAGCTATAAAGTACTTTAAAATGTTTTAAAAACAATTTTAAATGCTTTAAAAACTATTTAAAGTGCTTTAAAAACAATTTAAAATGCTTTTGAAACAATTTAGAACGTTTTAAAAACAATTTAAAATAGTTCAAAATAATTTCAAAACAATTTAAAACACTTTAAAGATTTTTAAAAACAATTTTAAATTCTTTTAAAATGCTTTAACAACAATTTAAAAAGCTTTAAAATACTTTAAAATGCTTTTAAAACAATTTAAACTGCTTTAAAAATAGTTTACAATGCTTTAAAAACAATTTAAAATATTTCGAAATAACTTAAAAACAATTTAAAACACTTTAAAATGTTTTAAAAACAATTTTAAATTCTTTTAAAATGCTTTAACAACAATTTAAAAAGCTTTAAAGTACTTTAAAATGTTTTTAAAATGCTTTCAGAACAATTTAAAATGCTTTAAAAACAATCTACAATGATTTAAAAACAATTTAAAATACTTTAAAAATAATTTAAATTGATTTAAGAACAATTTTAAATAATTTTAAAATGCTTTAAAAATAGTTTAAAATGCCTTAAAAACAATTTAAAATACTTTAAAAATAATCTAAATTGATTTAAAAACAATTTTAAATGATTTAAAAATGTTTTAAAATAAGTTTAAGTGCTTTAAGAACAATTGAAAATGCTTTCAAACCATTTTAAAATGTTTTAAAAACAATTTAAAAAGCTATAAAGTACTTTAAAATGTTTTAAAAACAATTTAAAATGCTTTTAAAACAATTTAAAATGATTTAAAAACAATTTAAAATGCTTTTGAAATAATTTAGATAATTTTAAAAACAATTTAAAATAGTTGAAAATAATTTAAAAACAATTTAAAATGCTTTAAAGTGTTTTAAAAACAATTTTAAATTCTTTTAAAATGCTTTAACAACAATTTAAAAAGCTTTAAAGAAATTTAAAATGTTTTTAAAATGCTTTCAAAACAATTTAAAATGCTTTAAAAACAGTTTACAATGTTTTCAAAACTATTTAAAATACTTCAAAAATAATATAAATTGCTTAAACAAAAATTTTAAATGATTTTAAAATGCTTTAAAAATAGTTTACAATGCTTTAAAAATAGTTTACAATGCTTTAAAAACAATTTAAAATACTTAAAAAATAATTTAAATTGATATAAGAATAGTTTTAAATGATTTTACAATGTTTCAAAAACATTTTAAAATGTTTTAAAAATAAGTTTAAGTGCTTTAATGTTGGGTCCCTATAATACTAGTGATTACCCCATTACTATTGTAGTTATACCCCTTATTTATATTGTTGTGCCCCTATTACCCACATATTGTTATTTCTGTGCCCCATAGAATCCCTCTATTATTATTTTTGTGGCTTTATATTATTATTGTTAGGTCGGCTGGATTATATTGTGACTCCTTAGACTCCTATATATAGAAAGGAGGTTTTGTCATTTGTATCATCCAAGAATTGTTCATTTATGTAATGTAAAGGAGGTTGCCCCCTCGAAGAGGCTGAATTCTAAGGCGTGGATCTCTCTTTTCTATCTTTTTGTGAGCTGGTTTCATAACATTTGGTATCAGATCTTTGGATTCTAGGGTTTCGCTGCTCCAAACAGGTCATAGTGGCATTTTCGCTATAACTTTTTTTCTGTGACGTTGCAGAAGTCGCAAGAAAAACCCATTTGAGAAGCAATCGCGCTGAACCTTGGGTCTGAATTTCAGAGTTTTGCGCGCGATAGTTTCAGAGATATGATCTGAGGAAGTTGGTCTTTTTGCAGACTCCTGAATTACACTCAAAAAAGGTGACCTGAGGAAAATCGTCATAACTTTCTTTCTGAGCATCGGATTGAAATTTTGTAAGACGGTACAGAAAGAGAACGGACTGTAGTTTTCTTTTGTATATTTTGTAGAGTCAAAGGTTGAAACAGTGACACGTGGCACGTCGTACAAGTTCGCTCTACTGAACTAGTCTATAATCAAGTCACTGTGGGAGATTTCGCATAACTATTCCTTGGAGAATCCAATTTGGGTCACACTTGTGGCATTGGAAAGAGGACATAGAGGGATACTACAGGTCACAAATTAAGAACTAGATAATCAGAAAGTACAGAGATACATCGGAGGAAATATCGAAGGAATTCAAAGGGAATATTAGAGAATTATTATCGGTAACTGATGCCCCGAGGAAAGAAAATGAAAACACCTAGTAAGGAGCCTGAAAGTATTAGGATATTCCGACACATAGGATATAGTTAAGTTCAACTTGGTCTAGTATAGAGTTAGGTTAGAGTTAGGTAAAGTGTGTTTCTTTACCGTTGTACATATTGTAACTTACAATCCGACGGTCACGATATGTAGTGATCCGACGGTTCACTCTCACCTCGGTATTACCGACACTTGATCCGTGGCTTGACACCCGATTGGTCCATGAGTTCTATTTAAAGCGCATGGAGGGTCATTGTTCGGGTAATCCGTGCATGAGAGAAGCTTATGTAAATTTTCATTCTTTGATTAATAAATTGCCTGTAGTACCCACGTTGGGACAGGCCGTGGACTGTTTCCCTCCTTGCACTCTGAGGGTTTTAACCACGTCAAAAATACTGGTGTATTGATTTGAGATCTGGTTGTGAGCGGTGTCCTTTTGGTATTCTTTCTGTGGAACTTACCCTGTAAATTCCTACATGGTATCAGAGCTATTTGAGGGCCGCGTCCGTTGGTGATCCAAATCTGAAGCCGGTAGAACTGCATGCGGCTGTCGTTTCCTAGATCTACTGTTTCTGACTGCTTTCGGGCCGAGAGGACTGCTCTGTTGCGTTCGGAGCATCTGTTCCAGTGAGGAACCCCTTTCGTTTCACGCGAAAAGGTTTCCGGTAGCCCTAGCTGCGTCATTTTTCAGATCGGGAGGTATACAGAGTTTTTTTTGCAGTTTACTGTTATTTTCTCTCTGCTTATTTCGGTCTCAGGTTATTTAGTCTTTTTTTTAACCGGATCTATACCTTTCATTTCTGCGTATGCTCTTTGCCCTGCGACTCTGTGCGATCTGGGCAAATCAGAAACAGAAAGGAAGGATTTTTCTCATGCGTATGCTCTTTTCCCTGCACCTTAGTGTGATCTCGGAAAATCAGAAACATTGAGAAAAATATTTAGTTTTTCGGCTAAAGCTAACTTTGAGATTTTTTTTTAAAATTTCTAGTTTTTTGGCTAAAGCTAACTTCGAGCCGCAAGGTTCGTTTTTCTTTGCATATTCGTGTTGGGTTTTGTGTTTTGTGTTTTGTAGGGAAAAAGAGCTTTCTCAAGGCAAGCACGCAAATCAAGGCCCCCCCCCTCTCTCTCTCTCTCTCTCTCTCTCAAATTTTTTGTATAGATCAATTGGTTCAAAGCTATTTTAAGAGAGTAGAGGTCTTGGGTTCAAGTCTCCATTTTGTGGGGGCGGATTTTTTCATTCCCGCACATTCGCGCACTTTGCCGGCAACGTCAACAATTTTTTTTCAAAAAGCCATAACTTCTTCATCCGGAAGCCTTTTTCAGAGCCGTTTTTTTTAAAACCGCCTATTTTTTCGAGATCTATCCATTGAACACTTACTTTCAGCATCTTCAGCTTCAGTTTTTTTTTTTAAATGGAAAGTCCATGCCAAGTCATTCTTGACAGCACTAACTACTTCCAATGGGTAGCCTACATGGAAGATTTACTTAGAAGTAAAGGTCTCTTCAGAATAGCCACAGACCAAGAGAAGAAACCAAAAGATGAAGACAAGGTGGCAAAATGGGAAAATAGACAAGATCAAGCACGTGGTTTGATAGGGATGTCTATTTCTCCTGATCTTAGATTCCACATTGCAGAACTTGAGACTCCTCATGAAGCATTAGAAAAACTTGCTAAAGTTTTTGGGATTAAAAATGAAATTAGAGCCCATCAACTTGAAAATGAGCTGCTTACTTTGGATCCTAATAATTTTTCTTGCATTGAAGATTTCTTGTCCAAATTCAAGACCCTTAGATATCTCTTGGAAGGTGTTAAAGTTAAGAAAGAAGATGGTAACCTTATTTATTCCATCCTTACTAAGTTGGGACCAGCCTACTCTGTATTTGTTTCCACTTTCCATTCTACAAGGGAAGCTTTCATTTGTCAAGGCAAAGACTACAAGCCCCCTTCCTTTGACTCCTTTTGTGATTCCTTAATAAGAGAACAAGAAAAACTCTTACACCTTGGTCTTCTTAATCTTGGAAACTCTTCCACGAAAGCGTTAGCCGCCCAGCAGCAACCAAATTCAAAGAATCCTAAGAAGTCATATCCTCAAAAGAATGGTCCTAAACCATCTCAGCCTCAAAATGAAAGATCATTTCAGCAAAATGATAAGACCAATAAAAACAAATGGAAGAAGACTGATAGACATTGTAACTTTTGTAATCGAGATGGCCACTTAGAATCTAAATGCTTTAAGAAGATGGAAGCCTTGGAAGCCGCAATGAAGAAACATAACATCCATGTGGAGCCTACTTCAACTTCAACTTCCGGAATGGCACTTTCTGCATGTCATTGTCAATCATCTCAGTCTGGTTATGCATTAAATGTATCTTCTTCTTCTTCTCATTCTCATGAGTGGCTCATTGATTCTGGAGCCTCTTGTCACATGGCCAAAAACCAAGCCATGTTTTCTTCTTTAAATGATTGTAACACCAAAAATATATATGTTGGTGATGATAGATCTCTTAATGTTGTAGGGACTGGAACTGTTCATCTAGACAATGGTCAGTTTAATGATGTATTATGTGTTCCAACCTTATCCTGCAACCTTCTATCTGTCTATCAGATAACTCATTCAGGTGAAGGTAAAATTGTTGAATTTTCACCTCATGATGTTGTAATCAAGGATCTAAAAGATCCTAAACAGATTCTAGCTACTGGTCTTGCTGATGATTCCAAAAGGTTGTATAAGTTTCACAACTTTGGGTCATCCAATCTTCCCTCAGTATTTGTTGCTCATAATGATGAAGTGAGCAAACTTTGGCATGAGCGATTTGGTCACTTAAACTATCGCTCCCTTCAGCATCTATGTAAAGAAAATATGGTGACAGGTCTTCCTATGGTATCTTGCAGAGATGGTGTTTGTTCCGGATGTGTACTCGGAAAACATCATCGGGACAGTTTTGACAAACGTGCCTCTTGGCACGCCTCAGCCCCTTTACAGCTTGTGCACAGTGATTTATGTGGTCCTCTTCCTGTTGCTTCATTCTCTGGCTGCAAGTACTTCTTAACTTTCATTGATGATTTCTCCAGACGCACTTGGGTATACTTCTTAAAACTCAAGAGCGAAGTATTTAACACTTTTTGGCCTTCAAAGCCTTTGTTGAAAAACAATCTGGACATCAAATTCTTAAGCTAAGAACTGATAATGGTGGAGAATATGTTAAAAACACATTCATCAACTTTTGCACCGAAAATGGAATTCAAATGCAACATACTGTTCCATACACTCCACAACAAAATGGTGTAGCTGAAAGGAAAAATCGCACCTTAAAGGAAATGGCTAATTGTATGCTGCAATCTAAAGGACTCAGTCTTAGTTTTTGGGCCGAAGCAATTAATTGTGCAAATTATATAATCAATCGCACTCCTACTAAGGTTCTAGAGAATATCACTCCAGAAGAAGCTTGGAGTTCCATTAAACCAGATGTAAGTCACTTTCGTGTGTTTGGAAGTGAAGCATGGGCCCATATTCCAGATGAAAAGCATAAAGCTTTAGAACCTAAGAGTGAGAAATGTACTTTTGTTGGATATTCTGAAGATGTAAAAGGTTATAGACTTATTCCATTTAAGTCCAAAAATGTTATCATTAGAAGAGATGTAAAATTTGATGAAAATAAATCGGCCTGCGAGCCTAGTCCGGCGGATGTGCCACCTCTTCCTATCTCTTCTATCTTTGAAAACATTTCTTCTTCAGATGATGAAAGCGAGGATGATAATCCTCCCCCACCTTCTCAGGATCCTCAACTTCCAAGATGGGTCCGTGCTACTCGGGATGCAGCAGGTGATCTTGCCGGTGATCCTACAGATCAGCGACGTACACGTTCTCAGTTTGAAAGAGCCTCTTCTTTACTGGCTCAAGCTCCAGTAAATCATGATCCTGACACTTTTGCAGAAGCTTCAGGCCATCCACATTGGGAAGCAGCTATGAATGAAGAATATCATTCATTGATGACAAATGATACATGGGATCTTGTTCCTCTACCAAAGGGACGCAAACTTGTTAGATGTAAATGGGTTTACAGAACCAAGTATGGACCAGATGGGAAAGTTGATAAACATAAAGCTCGTCTCGTTGCTAAGGGCTTTTCACAGGTTGAAGGCATTGACTACACTGAAACCTTCTCCCCTGTTGCCAAAATGAACTCTATCCGCCTTGTTCTTTCCCTTGCTGCCTCTTTAAAATGGGAAGTCCATCAAATGGATGTTAAATCTGCCTTCTTGCATGGGGACTTGCAGGAAGAAATCTATATGGAACAACCCATTGGCTTCATACAAACAGACTCCAGCCTTGTTTGTCGACTTAAGAAATCCCTTTATGGCCTCAAGCAAGCTCCTCGGGCTTGGTATGCCAAAATGGATAGCTTTCTTTTAGAATCTGGCTTTTCTAGGTGTCATTCTGACAATACTGTCTACACCAAGAAAGTGGGCAACTCTCTTATCATCCTTGTTCTTTATGTTGATGATCTTATTCTTACTGGTAGTGATCCCAACCTTATAAACCATGTGAAGTCCAGCCTTAAAAAGAAATTTGAAATGACAGACTTAGGACACTTACACTATTTTCTCGGTCTTCAAGTCTTGCAATCCCAAGAGGGTATTTTCCTTTCCCAGTCCAAGTATGCTTGTGATATTCTTCGTCATTTTCACATGGAAGACTGTAAGCCAGCCCCTTCTCCCTTTCAGTCTGGAGTCAAACTTTCAGTCTCTTGTACTTCTCCTGAAGTTGATGCTACCTTATACCGTCAACTTGTCGGAAAACTCTTGTATTTAACCCATACTCGTCCTGATCTTTCCTTTGCTGTTGGCCTTGTTGCTCGTTTTATGCAAAACCCCCGTGAAAGTCATTGGAAAGCAGCTAAAAGAATACTTCGTTATGTTCGAGGTACAGTACAGTTTGGGATTCATTACAGTGCCAAAGCAGCTCCTCTGTTAGTTGGTTTCACTGATTCTGATTGGGCTGGTGACCCTGATGATCGGAAGTCTACTGCCGGTTATGTCTTCACTCTTGGTTCAGGACCTATTACATGGGCTTGTAAGAAACAGGCTGCCATTTCTCTTTCGTCAGCAGAAGCAGAGTATCGTGGTGCCGTGGAAGCTAGTAAGGAAGCCTTGTGGCTTCGTCAGATCCTATCAGAGTTTGGCTTTGAGCAGCAGCATCCAACCACACTTTGGTGTGATAATCAAAGTGCCATTCAGCTATGCAAAGATCCAGTCCAGCATCAGCGCAGCAAACACATTGAACTACACATGCACTTCATCAGAAAGCTCATTCATGACCATGTTCTTGAAGTGCAATATTGTCCAACAGATGATCAGGTTGCAGACATCTTCACAAAGGCTCTCACAGAGGCGAAGTTCACTAAACTTCGATATATGCTTGGAGTTCAGGAAGTTGTCACTAAGGGGGGATAGGCTCTAGTGCCTCCTTCCTTCTCCTATTGTGTCATATTTGTAAATCCTTCAATCCTATCCCAAGTTGTTCTTAAGGGGGGATGTTAGGATATTCCGACACATAGGATATAGTTAAGTTCAACTTGGTCTAGTATAGAGTTAGGTTAGAGTTAGGTAAAGTGTGTTTCTTTACCGTTGTACATTTTGTAACTTACAATCCGACGGTCACGATATGTAGTGATCCGACGGTTCACTCTCACCTCGGTATTACCGACACTTGATCCGTGGCTTGACACCCGATTGGTCCATGAGTTCTATTTAAAGCGCATGGAGGGTCATTGTTCGGGTAATCCGTGCATGAGAGAAGCTTATGTAAATTTTCATTCTTTGATTAATAAATTGCCTGTAGTACCCATGTTGGGACAGGCCGTGGACTGTTTCCCTCCTTGCACTCTGAGGGTTTTAACCACGTCAAAAATACTGGTGTATTGATTTGAGATCTGGTTGTGAGCGGTGTCCTTTTGGTATTCTTTCTGTGGAACTTACCCTGTAAATTCCTACAGAAAGCTCTAGCATGACTCATGAAGAAGAAGAAGAAATGCTATATGATATATCAAAATTACAAGAACAAGTGCAACGAGTGTCACTTGCACAAAAAGCAACAGAATCTAAAATGGATGGTTTAAGGAAAGATGTAGAAGCTAAGATGGATGGTTTAAAGAAAGGTGTAGAAGCTAAGATGGATGGCATGGAAGCTAAGGTGAATGGCATGGACGCTAAAATTGATGGCATGGATGATAAGATGGATAAGTTGCTACAAGAAATAGTCACTAAGGGTGAAAGAGTACTAAAGGAAACTCATGATGAGAACAAAAGAAATGTTAATCATGATTCCATAGACTCTAATGTTGGATCGAAGACTCACCATGTTCCAAAAATCGATATGAGGAAGTTTGATGGCAAGGATCCCGCCACATGGATATTACAGATGGAGCAATTCTTCGATCTCAATAATGTGCAAAACACACAAAAGGTACGTATGGCAACTTTATATTTGGAACCAAATCAGTTTGTATGGTATCAATGGCTTTGTTCTCGTAAACAATTTATCACTTGGGCAATTTTTACGGAAGAATTGATAGCACATTATGAGGATACAAAAAGCAACACTTTTTTTAGCCAATTGATAAGTCTCAAACAAAAGGGTTCAATAATGGAGCACATTGAGGAGTTCCAAAAATTGAACATAAGGGTAAAAGATATTCCAGAGGAGCATAGGATTGATGTGTTCATAGGGTCTTTAAAGGATAATATCCAACATGATGTGTGCCTTTGGGAACCTGATTCATTAGAGAAGGCATTCAGGTTAGCAAGAAAAATGGAAAGCAAAATTATGGCAACTAGGAAGCATACCATTCACAACTATAAAGACGGAAGTGTTGTTGCCCATAGTCTTCCACAACCTACAAGGTTGACACCACAACAATTGGAAGAAAAAAGAGCAAAAGGGCTTTGTTACAATTGTGATAGCAAATACACAAAAGGTCATAAGTGTGCTGAGAAGAAATTATTCTACATAGATTGTGAAGAGGAAGAAGAAAAGGAGCAAGAAAGGTCAAAAGAAGAGGATATATTCCAGGAACAAAGCCTAGATGAAGAACAAATAAATCCGACCATATCTTGTAATGCATTGGCGGGAATTACCACTCCTCAAACCATCAAGATAGAAGGACAAATCAAGAAGAAAAAGGTAATAGTGTTGATTGATTCAGGAAGCACCCACAATTTTATTCATTGTAGGGTAGCAAAAGAATTGAATTGCTTCCTATATCCAGCACCAGAGTGTCAAGTGATGATTGCAAATGGAGGAACAATAAATTGTTCTGGAAAGTGCCATAATATCAAGCTATCCATGGGAGAATATGTATTGACTAGCCCAATGCTTTCCATTCCAATGGGAGGTGCTGATGTTGTACTAGGAGTCCAATGGCTACAATCCTTGGGTACAATAGCTTTTAATTTTCAAGAACTTTTCATGAAATTTTCTGTGGAAGGAAAGGAAGTTGAATTAAGGGGTATTGCAGGGAAACCAGGAAAGATAATCAGCTCTAATGGCATGACAAAGCTTCTAAAAAAGGAGCAAAGAGGTGTAATTGCACAATTATGTTCGCTAGATGTTTCCACATTGGAATCATCTATTTCTCCAGATCTCCAAAAAGTCCTGGACAATCATTCCAAGGTATTTGAGACTCCCAAAGGTCTCCCACCTATGCGTGATCATGATCATGCTATTCATCTGATTCCAGGAAGTGTTCCTCCAAACATCAGGCCGTACAGATATCCCTATGTCCAAAAAAGTGAAATTGAACGTATGGTTGCAGAAATGCTAGAGGCTGGTATAATTCAACCGAGTCAAAGTTCTTTCTCAGCTCCAGTAGTATTGGTGCACAAGAAGGATGGATCATGGCGCATGTGTCCAGATTATAGGGAGCTCAACAAGCTCACTATTAAAGATAAGTTCCCCATTCCTGTCATTGATGAATTACTGGATGAATTGCATGGATCAATTTACTTCACCAAGTTGGATCTTCGTTCGGGATATCATCAAATCAGAATGAAGATTGAAGACATTCCGAAAACGGCATTTAGAACTCATGAGGGTCATTATGAATTTTTGGTCATGCCTTTTGGCCTTACCAATGCACCTTCAACATTTCAAGGTTTGATGAATTCAATTTTCAAACCATTCCTTAGAAAATTTGTGTTAGTATTTTTTGATGATATACTAATCTACAGCAAGTCTTGGAAGGATCATGTTGAACATGTTGACAAGGTGCTACAACTATTGGAGGAGAAACAATTATATGCAAAAAGATCCAAATGTTTCTTTGGAGTCCAGGAGGTGGAATATTTGGGTCATATTGTATCTCATGAAGGAGTTAAGGTAGACCCTAGCAAAATTAAAGCCATTAAGGAATGGAAAATCCCCACATCCATAAAGCATCTGCGAGGATTTCTTGGGTTGACAGGGTATTATCGCAAGTTTGTTAAGAATTATGGGAGAATAGCAGCACCTCTAACAACATTATTGAAGAAAGATTCATTTTCATGGACTCCGGAAGCAACAAAGGCCTTTGAACATCTTAAAGAGGCAATGTGCCAAGCACCGGTCTTAGCTACACCGGACTTCACAAAAACCTTTATTGTGGAATGTGATGCTTCAGGAAATGGAATTGGTGCTGTTCTAATGCAAGATGAAAGACCCATTGCTTTTGAAAGTCGTCCAATCAAGGGAAAGTTTTTAAGCAAAGCTATTTATGAGAAGGAAATGTTGGCAATACTCCATGCACTTAAGAAATGGCGACCCTACCTAATGGGAAGACACTTCAAGGTAAAAACGGATCATGATAGCCTTAAATACTTTTTAGAACAAAGATTATCCTCTGAAGAGCAACAAAAGTGGGTCACAAAGATGTTGGGTTATGACTTTGAAATCATCTACAAAAAAGGGAAGCAAAATGTGGTGGCAGATGCACTCTCAAGAAAGGATGAGGATGTGGAAGCATTGTTGTGTGCCATTTCTATTATCCAACCAGATTGGATAAACGAAGCAAAGGAGGAATGGAAGAATGACGAAGAAGTGTGGGCACTTATTCGAAAGCTACAACAAGATTCCAGTACTTCTGATACATTTAGCTGGAAAAATGATTCGTTATGGTACAAAGATCGCTTATACCTCTGTAAGAATTCCCAGCTAAAACAAAAGATTCTTATGGAATTGCACACTTCTCCCTTAGGAGGGCACTCAGGATTTTTAAAAACTTACCACAGGGTTAAGAAGGAATTTTTTTGGGATGGCCTTAAATCAGATATTCAAAAGTTTGTGGCGGAATGTTTGGTTTGCCAACAAAATAAAGTTGAAACAATTAAGACACCGGGTCTATTACAACCTTTATCCATTCCAAGCCAACGTTGGGAGGAGGTTTCAATGGATTTTATCACAGGTTTACCCAAGTCTGAGGGAAAGAGTGTCATCATGGTGGTAGTTGACAGACTTACCAAGTATGCACACTTTTGTGCATTATCACATCCATTTAAAGCCAGTACAGTTTCTACTGCATTTATGGAAACAGTTCAAAAGCTACATGGAAACCCAAAGATTATTGTAAGTGACAGAGATCCCATTTTCACTGGAAATTTTTGGACAGAATTATTTTCTTGTCTTGGTACTCAGTTAGCTCATAGCTCATCTTATCATCCTCAATCTGATGGGCAAACTGAGATAGTAAACAAATGTTTGGAAGGATATCTTCGTTGCTTTGTATCTGATAAACAGACACAATGGGTCAAATGGTTGCCTCTGGCTGAATGGTGGTATAACACTTCCTTCCATACAGCAACAAAAATGACCCCATTTATGGCACTTTATGGGTATCAACCACCATCCATCACATCATATTTAAGAGAAAATTCTAAGGTTCAGGCAGTGGAACATCACATCGAACATCAACAACAAGTCCTCCAACTCTTAAAGGATAACCTCGTGTTGGCACAAAATAGAATGAAACAACAGGCAGATCAACATCGCAGTGAAAGAAGTTTTGATGTAGGTGATTGGGTATTCCTACGGCTACAACCATATAAGCAAATGTCCCTAAAGCAAGCTAAGAAGGATAATAAATTATCACCAAAGTATTATGGTCCGTACAAGGTGTTGCAAAAGATTGGTACTATGGCATACAAATTGGAGCTTCCTGCAGCTTCTCGATTGCACCCAGTTTTCCATGTTTCATGTTTAAAGAAGGTTATAGGCGACAAGCTCCCAGTTCAAACAATATTGCCAGAACTTGACGAGGAAGGAAAAATTATATTGGAACCGGAAGCAGTCACAGAAACAAGAACTCGACAGCTACGAAATCGATCAATTTCAGAGTATCTTATCAAGTGGAAGAACTTATCCGCTGAAGATTCCACATGGGAGGATGAGAATTTTATGCAGAAGTATCTAGAACTACTCAAGCGTTGAGGACAACACTTTTTTGAAGGAGAGGGGCATGTTGGGTCCCTATAATACTAGTGATTACCCCATTACTATTGTAGTTATACCCCTTATTTATATTGTTGTGCCCCTATTACCCACATATTGTTATTTCTGTGCCCCATAGAATCCCTCTATTTTTGTGGCTTTATATTATTATTGTTAGGTCGGCTGGATTATATTGTGACTCCTTAGACTCCTATATATAGAAAGGAGGTTTTGTCATTTGTATCATCCAAGAATTGTTCATTTATGTAATGTAAAGGAGGTTGCCCCCTCGAAGAGGCTGAATTCTAAGGCGTGGATCTCTCTTTTCTATCTTTTTGTGAGCTGGTTTCATAACATTTAACAACAATGAAAAACAATTTAAAATTTTTTAAAGTACTTTAAAAAGTTTTAAAAACAATTTTAAACGCTTTAAAAACAATTTAAAATTCTTTAAAAGCAATTTAAAATGTTTTTGAAACAATTTTGAACGTTTAAAAAAAAAAATTAAATAGTTCAAAATAATCTAAAAACACTTGAAAATGTTTTAAAAATAATTTTAAATTGTTTTAGAATGTATTAACAACAATTTAAAAAGCTTTAAAGTACTTTAAAATGTTTTTAAAATGTTTTCAAAATGATTCAAAATGCTTTCAAAACAATTTAAAATGCTTTAAAAATAGCTTACAACGCTTTAAAAGCTATTTAAAATACTTCAAAAATAATTTATATTGCTTTAAGAATAATTTTAAATGATTTTAAGATGCTTTAAAAATATTTTATAATGCTTTAAAAACAATTTAAAATACTTTAAAAATAATTTAAATTGATTTAAGAACAATTTTAAATGATTTAAAAATGTTTATAAATGTTCCAAAAACATTTTAAAATGTTTTAAAAATAAGTTTAAGTGCTTTAACAACAATTGAAAATGCTTTAAAACCGTTTTAAAATGTTGAAAAAACAATTTAAAAACACTTTAAAATGTTTTAAAAACAATTTTAAATTCGTTTAAAATGCTTTAACAACAATTTCAAAAGCTTTAAAGTACTTTAAAATGTTTTTAAAATGCTTTCAAAACATTTTAAAATGCTTTCAAAACATTTTAAAATGCTTTAAAGATAGTTTACAATGCCTTAAAAACTATTTAAAATACTTCAAAAATAATTTAAATTGCTTTAAGAACAATTTCAAATGATTTGAAAATAGTTTACAATGCTTTGAAAACAATTTAAAATACTTTAAAAATGGTTTAAATTCATTTAAGAACAATTTTAAATGATTTTAAAATGTTTCATAAACATTTTAAAATGTTTTAAAAATAAGTTTAAGTGTTTTAAAAACAATTGAAAATGCTTTAAAACCGTTTTAAAATGTTTTAAAAACAATTTAAAAAGATTTAAAGTGCTTTAAAATGTTTTAGAAACAATTTTAAACGCTTTAAAAACACTTTAAAATGCTTTAAAAGCAATTTGAAATGTTTTTGAAACAATTTAGAACATTTTAAAAACAATTTAAAATAGTTCAAAATAATTCAAAAACACTTTAAAATGTTTTAAAAACAATTTTAAATTCTTTTAAAATTCTTTAACAACCATGTAAAAAGCTTTAAAGTACTTTAAAGTGTTTTAAAATGCTTTCAAAACTTTTTAAAATTCTTTAAAAACAGTTTACAATGCCTTAAAAACTATTTAAAATACTTCAAAAATAATTAAAATTGCTTTAAGAATAATTTTAAAATGCTTTAAAAATAGTTTACAATGCTTTAAAAGCAATTTACAATACTTTAAAAACAATTTAAATTCATTTAAGAACAATTTTAAATGATTTTAAAATGTTTTAAAAATAAGTTTACGTGTTTTAACAACAATTGAAAATGCTTTAAAACCGTTTTAAAATGTTTTAAAAACAATTTAAAAAGATTTAAAGTACTTTAAAATGTTTTGAAAATAATTTTATACGCTTTAAAAACAATTTAAAATGTTTTTGAAAGAATATAGAACATTTTAAAAACAATTTAAAATAGTTCAAAATAATTTAAAAACACTTTAAAATGTTTTAAAAACAATTTTAAATTCTTTTAAAATGCTTTAACAACAATTTAAAAAGCTTTAAAGTACTTTAAAATATATTTTAAAATGCTTTCAAAACTATTTAAAATGCTTCAAAAACTATTTAAAATACTTCAAAAATAAATTAAATTGCTTTAGGAACAATTTTAAATAATTTTAAAATGCATTAAAAATAGTTTATAATGCTTTAAAAACAATTTAAAATACTTTAAAAATAATTTAAATTGATTTAAGAACAATTTTAAATGATTTTAAAAGATTTCAAAAAAATTTTAAAATGTTTTAAAAATAAGTTTAAGTGCTTTAACAACAATTGAAAATGCTTTAAAACCATTTTAAAATGTTTTATAAACAATTTAAAAAGCTTTAATGTACTTTAAAATGTTTTAAAAACAATTTTCAACGCTTTAAAAGCAATTTAAAATGCTTTAAAAACAATTTGAAATGTTTTTGAAGCAATTTAGAACGTTTTAAAAACAATTCAAAATAGTTCAAAATAATTTAAAAACACTTTAAAATGTTTTAAAAACGATTTTAAATTCTTTTAAAATGCTTTAAAAACAATTTTAAAAGCTTTAAAATACTTTAAAATGGTTTTAAAATGCTTTCAAAACAATTTAAAATGTCTTAAAAACTATTTACAATGCTTTAAAAACTATTTAAAATACTTCAAAAATGATTTAAATGGCTTTAAGAACAATTTTAAATGATTTTAAAATGCTTTAAAAATAGTTTACAATGCTTTAGAAACAATATAAAATACTTTAAAAATAATTTAAATTCATTTAAGAACAACTTTAAATGATTTTAAAATGTTTTAAAAATAAGTTTAAGTGCTTTAACAACAATTTAAGATGCTTTAAAACCGTTTTAAAATGTTTTAAAAACAATTTAAAGAGCTTTAAAGTACTTTAAAATGTTTTTAAATTGCTTTCAAAACAATTTAAAATGCTTTCAAAACGATTTAAACGCTTTAAAAACAATTTAAAATGCTTTAAAAACAATTTAAAATGTTTTGGAAACAATTTAGAAGGTTTTAAAAACACTTTAAAATAGTTCAAAATAATTTAATAACAATTTAAAACACTTTAAAATGTTTTAAAAACAATTTTAAATTCTTTTAAAATGCTTGAACAACAATTTAAAAATCTTTAAAGTACTTTAAAATGATTTTAAAATGACCTGGATGCGGGTGCTCTCGAGGCTCATTTGAGGGGGGCTCATGTGACGCCGGCAGCTGGATATGCACCTGGCAATCCTACACGGCCTTCGATCTCCTCCCGCGGATGATATGAATTGCTCTCGGTATTGGCAGTTTTCAAGCATTCGGTATTGAATGCGCTCCCTATTTGAGACTCTGCGCAGGTTGTTATATTCATGGCTTTGTCTATGGTTTCGACTATCATTCTCATCGGGTCTCTCTTCATCAGCCTGTCTTTATTCCTGCATCCCTGTGTTGCTCTGGTGGTTTGGTGGCTTCTCCGGTGTAAGATCCTTACCTGGCTTGCCCACCTTCGTTTCTATTCTGTCTGGTCTTATTCATCTCTTCCCTCAGGTCCCTTTGTTCTCCTGACGATGGTGTGCCATCGGGGTTGCTATCGCCGTGGAGGCACTAGTGGAAACTGCAGCCATTCTCAACCTGCTCCCCAGAACATCATACCTCTAGTTTCAGCCTCCATGTCCTCTGACCATGGTAAGCCCTTTCCGCATAATTCATTCCAAACCACCTGTTTTAAATTTCACAGTTGTCTCAAAGACCGATTCTCTCAGCTAGCATTACTGTCATTTTAGCTGAGGAAGAAGACAAGCCCAGTAGCTCGGTCCATACCTCACCCTCGCTAGTCTGAGGATGACAGTGTGCTCCAGGGAGATGTGGTTGGTACTGTGTTTAATCATGATGATTTGCAGGTTGAGGGGAATGTTCCTGAGGCCCCTAAGCCTCTAGAAGATAATGTTCATCACAACTTGACTACGGTCGATCCGCCGCACCCATCTGATTGCAATCTGTGTTTGATAGCTCCTCCAGGTGGCAGCGACATGGGCGCCGGGAACAATGTCGATGGCATGTGGATGGGCTCTCCATGTCGGGTGGAAAAGGATGCTCGGGACCCTTTGAAAAATGCATGATGCTTCTGGATTCGTGCCTACGGCTGCAGTTTCCCCTCTGGTTCTTCTATCCTGTGTGTTATGCTATTCTGGTTTTTGTTAAAATGTTTTGTATCAGATCTTGGCTAGGCATAGTAATCACCTCTCATGGTCATATGTTGTGTATCACGTCTTGGCTCAGCAAGTTTATCAGGCCCTTGTTTTTGTTCAGTTTTGCATATGGTTATCTGGGCGGCAGAGAAATTATCACAGACACAGTTCTCATATGCCATGTAAGGTTGTTCACCACCTTGGCCAGCTTTTTTTGTATGTATGGATTCTGGGAATTATGTATCAGGTCATCTCAATCCCGGAATTGGGTTAACGGGTTATCTGGTTATCTAGTTATCTGGTCTTATGTTCTCTAGATCAGTGTCGTTGGATGGCTTCAGCCTTCGCGAGGTCTTGACCTCCTTGTAAATATTTCTCTTTATTAATAGATTTAGCCTTTACTTAGAAAAAAAAGCTTTTAAAATGCCTTCAAAACAATTTAAAACGCTTTCAAAACAATTTAAAATACTTCAAAAATAATTTAAATTGATTTAAGAACAATTTTAAATAATTTTAAAATGTTTTAAAATATTTCAAAATTTTTTTAAAATGTTTTAAAAATACGATTAAGTGCTTTAACAACAATTGAAAATGCTTTAAACACATTTTAAAATATTTTATAAACAATTTAAAAAGCTTTAAAGTACTTTAAAATGTCTTAAAAACAATTTTAAACGCTTTAAAAACAATTTAAAATGCTTTAAAAACAATTTAAAATGTTTTTGAAACAATTTAGAACGTTTTAAAAACAATTTAAAATAGTTCAAAACAATTTAAAAACACTTTAAAATGTTTTATAAACAATTTTAAATTCTTTTAAAATGCTTTAACAACAATTTAAAAGCTTTAAAGTGCTTTAAAATGCACTCAAAACAATTTAAAATGCTTTAAAAACCTTTTACAATGCTTTAAAAACTATTTAAAATACTTCAAAAATAATTTAAATTGCTTTAAGAACAATTTTAAATGATTTTAAAATGCTTTAAAAATAGTTTACAATGCTTTAAAAACAATTTCAAATACTTCAAAAATAATTTAAATTGATTTAAAAACAATTTTAAATGATTTTAAAATGTTTCAAAAACATTTTAAAATGTTTTAAGAATAAGTTTAAGTGGTTTAACAACAATTGAAAATGCTTTAAAACCGTTTTAAAATGTTTTAAAAGAAATTTTAAAAACTTTAAAGTACTTTAAAATGTTAAAAATAAAAATAAATTAAACACTTTAAAAACAATTTAAAATTCTTTAAAAACAATTGAAAATGATTTTGAAACAATTTAGAACATTTTAAAAACAATTTAAAATAGTTCAAAATAATTTATAAACAATTTAAAACACTTTAGAATGTTTTAAAAACAATTCTAAATTCTTTCAAAATGCTTTAGAAACAATTTAAAAATATTTAAAGTACTTTAAAATGTTTTTAAAATGATTTCAAAACAGTTTAAAATGCTTTAAAAACAATTTACAATGCTTTAAAAACTGTTTAAAATATATCAAAAATAATTTAAATTGCTTTAAGAACAATTTTAAATGATTTTAAAATGCTTTAAAAATAGTTTACAATGCTTTAGAAACAATATAAAATACTTTAAAAATAATTTAAATTGATTTAAGAACAATTTTAAATGATTTTAAAATGTTTCAAAAATATTTTAAAATGTTTCGAAAATACGTTTAAGTGCTTTAACAACAATTCAAAATGCTTTAAAACCATTTTAAAATGTTTTAAAAACAATTTGAAAAGCTTTAAAGTACCTTAAAATGTTTTTAAAACAATTTTAAACGCTTTAAAAACAATTTAAAATGCTTCAAAAGCAATTTAAAATGTTTTTGAAACAACGTAGAACATTTTAAAAACAATTTTAAATAGTTCAAAATAATTTAAAAGCACTTTAAAATGTTTTAAAAACAATTTTAAATTCTTTCAAAATGCTTTAGCAACAATTTAAAAAGCTTTAAAGTACTTTAAAATGTTTTTAAAATTATTTCAAAACAATTTAAAATGCTTTAAAAACCGTTTACCACGCTTTTAAAACTATTTAAAATAATTCAAAAATAATTTAAATTTCTTTAAGAACAATTTTAAATGATTTTGAATTTCTTTAAAAATAGTTTACAATGCTTTAAAAAAATTTTAAAATACTTTTAAAATAATTTAAATTGATTCAAGAATAATTTTAAATGATTTTAAAATGTTTCAAAAACATTTTAAAATGTTTTAAAAATATGTTTATGTGCTTTAACAACAATTGAAAATGCTTTAAAACCATTTTAAAATGTTTTAAAAACAGTTTAAAGAGATTTAAAGTACTTTAAAATGTTTTTAAAATGCTTTCAAAACAATTTAAAATGCTTTCAAAACGATTTAAACGCTTTAAAAACAATTTAATATGCTTTAAAAACAATTTAAAATATTTTTGGAACAATTCAGAAAGTTTTAAAAACACTTTAAAATAGTTAAAAATAATTTAAAAACAATTTAAAACACTTTAAAATGTTTTAAAAAGAATTTTAAATTCTTTTAAAATGCTTTAACAACAATTTAAAAATCTTTAAAGTACTTTAAAATGTTTTTAAAATGCTTTCAAAACAATTTAAAACTCTTTCAAAAAAATTATAATGATTTTAAAATTCTTTAAAAATAGTTTGCAATGCTTTAAAAACAATTTAAAATGCTTTAAAAACAATTTAAAATACTTTAAAAATAGCTTGCAATGCTTTCAGAACAATTTAAAATTCTTTAAAAACCGTTTACAATGCTTTAAAAACTATTTAAAATAATTCAAAAATAATTTAAATTGCTTTAAGAACAATTTTAAATCATTTTAAGATGCTTTAAAAATAGTTTACCATGCTTTAAAAACAATTTCAAATACTTTAAAAATAATTTAAATTGAGTTAAAAACAATTTTAAATGATTTTAAAATGTTTCAAAAACATTTTAAAATGTTTTAAGAATAAGTTTAAGTGGTTTAACAACAATTGAAAATGCTTTAAAACCGTTTTAAAATGTTTTAAAAACAATTTTAAAAACTTTAAAGTACTTTAAAATGTAAAAGAAAAAAAAAACAATTTAAAAACAACTTAAGATGCTTTAAAAATAATTTAAAATGTTTTTGAAACAATTTAGAACGTTTTAAAAACAATATAAAGTAGTTCAAAATAATTTATAAACAATTTAAAACACTTTAGAATGTTTTAAAAACAATTCTAAATTCTTTCAAAATGCTTTAGCAAAAATTTAAAAAGCTTTAAAGTACTTTAAAATGTTTTTAAAATGCTTTCAAAATAGTTTAAAATGCTTTAAAAACAACTTACAATGATTTAAAAATTGTTTAAAGTACATAAAAAATAATTTAAATTGCTTTAAGAACAATTTTAAATGATTTTAAAATGCTTTAAAAATAGTTTACAATGCTTTAGAAACAATATAAAATACTTTGAAAATAATTTAAATTGATTTAAGAACAATTTTAAATGATTTTAAAATGTTTCAAAAATATTTTAAAATGTTTCAAAAATAAGTTTAAGTGCTTTAACAACAATTCAAAATGCTTTAAAATGTTTTAAAAACAATTCGAAAAGCTTTAAAGTACCTTAAAATGTTTTTAAAACAATTTTAAACGCTTTAAAAACAATTTAAAATGCTTCAAAAGGAATTTAAAATGTTTTTGAATCAACTTAGAACATTTTAAAAACAATTTTAAATAGTTCAAAATAATTTAAAAACACTTTAAAATGTTTTAAAAACAATTTTAAATTCTTTCAAAATGCTTTAACAACAATTTAAAAAGCTTTAAAGTACTTTAAAATGTTTTTAAAATTATTTCAAAACAATTTGAAATGCTTTAAAAACAGTTTACGACGCTTTTAAAACTATTTAAAATAATTCAAAAATAATTTAAATTTCTTTAAAAATAGTTTACAATGCTTTAAAAACAGTTTACAATGCTTTAAAAACAATTATAAATACTTCAAAAATAATTTAAGTTTATTTAAGAACAATTTTAAATCATTTTAAAATGTTTTAAAATGTTTCAAAAACATTTTAAAATGTTTCAAAAACATTTTAAAATGTTTTAAAAATAAGTGCAAGTGCTTTAACAACAATTTAAAATGCTTTAAACTGTTTTAAAGTGTTTTATAAACAATTTAAAAAGCTTTAAGGTACTTTAAAATGTTTTAAAGACAATTTTAAACGCTTTAAAAACAATTTAAAATGCTTTAAAAACAATTTGAAATGTTTTTGAAGCAATTTAGAACGTTTTAAAAACAATTTAAAATAGTTCAAAATAATTTAAAAACACTTTAAGATGTTTTAAAAACAATTTTAAATTCTTTTAAAATGCTTTAAAAAAAAATTAAAAAGCTTTAAAATACTTTAAAATGTTTTTTAAATTCTTTCAAAACAATTTAAAATGCTTTAAAACCATTTACAATGCTTTAAAAACTATTTAAAATACTTCAAAAACAATTTAAATTGGTTTAAGAACAATTTTAAATGATTTTAAAATGCTTTAAAAATAGTTTACAATGCTTTAGAAACAATATAAAATACCTTAAAAATAATTTAAATTGATTTAAGAACAATTTTAAATGATTTTAAAATGTTTCAAAAAAATATTAAAATGTTTTAAAAATACGTTTAAGTGCTTTAAAAACAATTGAAAATGCTTTAAAACCGTATTAAAATGTTCTAAAAACAATTTAAAGAGCTTTAAAGTACTTTAAAATGTTTTTAAAATGCTTTGAAAACAGTTTAAAATGCTTTCAAAACGATTTAAACACTTTAAAAACAAATTAAAATGCTTTAAAAACAATTTAAAATGTTTTTGAAACAATTTAGAAAGTTTTAAAAACACTTTAAAATAGTTCAAAATAATTTAAAAACAATTTAAAACACTTTAAAATGTTTTAAAAACAATTTTAAATTCTTTTAAAATGCTTTAGCAACAATTTAAAAATCTTTAAAGTTCTTTAAAATCTTTTTAAAATGATTTCAAAACAATTTAAAACGCTTTCAAAAAAATTTAAAATGAATTTAAAATGTTTTAAAATATTACAAAAACATTTTAAAATGTTTTAAAAATAAGATTAAGTGCTTTAACAACAATTGAAAATGCTTTAAACCCACTTTAAAATGTTTTATAAACAACTTAAAAAGCTTTAAAGTACTTTAAAATGTTTTAAAAACAATTTTCAATGCTTTAAAAACAATTTAAAACACTTTAAAATGTTTTAAAAACAATTTTAAATTCTTTTAAAATGCTTTAACAACAATTTAAAAATCTTTAAAGTACTTTAAAATGTTTTTAAAATGCCTTCAAAACAATTTAAAATGATTTTAAAATTCTTTAAAAATAGATTGCAATGCTTTAAAAACAATTTAAAATACTTTAAAAATAATTTAAATTGATTTAAGAACAATCTTAAATGATTTTAAAATGTTTTAAAAATTTTCAAAAACATTTTAAAATGTTTTAAAAAGAAGATTAAGTGCTTTAACAACAATTGAAAATGCTTTAAACCCATTTTAAAATGTTTTGTAAACAATTTAAAAAGATTTAAATTACTTTAAAATGTTTTAAAAACAATTTTAAATGCTTTAAAAACAATTTAAAATGCTTTAAAAACAATTTAAAATGTTTTTGAAACAATTTAGAATGTTCTAAAAACACTTTAAAATAGTTCAAAATAATTTAAAAACGATTTAAAACACTCTAAAATGTTTTAAAAACAATTTTAAATTCTTTTAAAATGCATTAACAACAATTTAAAAAGCTTTAAAGGACTTTAAAATGCTTTCAAAACAATTTAAAATGCTTTAAAAACCATTTACAATCCTTTAAAAACTATTTAAAATACTTCAAAAGTAATTTAAATTTCTTTAAGAACAATTTTAAATGATTTAAAAATAGTTTACAATGCTTTAAAAACAATTTAAAATACTTTAAAAATAATTTAAATTGTTTTAAAAACAATTTTAAATGATTTTAAAATGTTTCAAAAACATTTTAAAATGTTTTAAAATTAAGTTTGAGTGGTTTAACAAAAATTGAAAATGCTTTAAAACCATTTTAAAATGTTTTAAAAACAATTTAAAAAGCTTTAAAGTACTTTAAAATGTTTTAAAAACATCTTTAAACACTTTAAAAACAACATAAAATGCTTTAAAAACAATTTAAAATGTTTTTGAAACAATTTGGAACGTTTTAGAAACACTTTAAATTAGTTAAAAATAGTTTAAAAACAATTTAAAGCACTTTAAAATGTTTTAAAAACAATTTTAAATTCTATTATAACAATGAGGGCAATGTGGAGATAAGAAGAATTATAGAGAATTTGGAAAAGAGAGTCCTGGAGGAGGCCTCGGACCCTGAGATGAATGAATGGAGCTCTCTTATGCCGGATCTTGGAAACACCAGGGGTCGCCTCTCCCAGTATAAACAGGCCCTGCATATATATTGGGTGATGAAGTGTCTGCTGGCCAAAGCAATGGAACAGATTGTGGAAGAAATGACAGAGATTGCGCAAGGGTACCCGAGCATGAAAGAGGAAATGAAGAGTCTGCTTGTCACACTTCTGAAACAGGACAGAAAACTGGAGGATATCCAAAACATTCTGAAGTAGATAACCAAGGAGCACCGCGAGGAAGAGGTGAAACCAGAGATCATGGATGATTGATATGTCTTTGTTTTGCTTTCAAATTCCACCTGTTAGGAACAATAAAATCAATTTTGGCATAGACTGTGGAATGCATAAGATGATAGGGAAATAGTTCCAGCTGGTAGGTAGAATGAAGGTTTTGTTTTAAACTTGTTCATGCACTGTCTCAGCTTTTATGTTGACAACTTCTGACTTTTGGTGGCCCTCCTACCTGGTTTCCCTTCGGGGTGAGAGGAGGATCCCTATCATAGATTACAAAAAAAAACAATTTAAAAAGCCTTAAAGTACTCTAAAATGTTTTTTAAATTCTTTCAAAACAATTTAAAATGCTTTAAAAATAGTTTACAATGCTTTAAAAACAATTTAAAATACTTTAAAAATAATTTAAATTGATTTAAGAACAATTTTAAATTATTTTAAAATCTTTTAAATTTTTTTAAAAATAAGTTGAAGTACTTTAACAACAATTGAAAATGCTTTCAACCCGTTTTAAAATGTTTTATAAACAATTTAAAAAGCTTTAAAGTACTCTAAAATGTTTTAAAAACAATTTAAAATGCTTTTAAATTGTTAATAATTTTAATTCTGGTTATTACTATATTGTTTGTTTCCTTTATGTTTTATGTTTTACTATAATGTAACACTATTATACTAATCAATATAATTATTTAATTCATGTTATTACTATATTTTTTTTTTTGTTTTATGTTTTATGTTTTACTATATTGTAACACTATTATAATAATAGTTATAATTATTTAATTCATGTTATTGATATATTGTTTGTCTGTGTAAGGACCACATCCAGACTATGTACATATTTTTTTATTTATTTATTTTTTAAATCACAGCAAAAAGCAACTAGAAGAGAAAACACAGTAGGAATTCATTTCAAGAAACATATCATAACATTTACATACATTTAACTAAGACCAACTAGTATTGCAATACATATGTACCGTTCACCAGAAGACGAGACTCTGTTCGCTTTGCTGTTGCTAGTATTCCCTTGCTGTCGGTCACCTTCGTGAATGAATGGCGATGTACTTGATCCGAATGCGATGACCCACCGGTTAACCTCCCAGCCTACTCCTTGGGTACTCTTCTTCCCCGCGGACCCCCGAGCTGCAATGGGGTTGTACAATGGAGAATTTCAATAGCTGGTAGAGGAGAGCACTCCTTGGCTCAAGAGTCCCCTCTCTAAAATCCTCTACCTCACCAAACTCACTATAGGATCGTAATCACTGCTTTGACATCATCTCATCGATCCAACAATAGGGTTCCCCAAAAAAGTACCTTCTCCTATGGCTTTCCCCTTATTTTATAAGAGTCCTCCTAGATGACACTTGGCATGTCATGTATAATTATATATATTTTTTAATTCAATAGTTTTATTATTCACCCACCCATGTGTCACTCTCTCATCAAGGGTCACCCAAAATTATTTACATAACTTTTTATTTAAAACTAATATTTTCCTCACCTCAACAAGATTCCTATTTCTTCTCCTAGTTGTCTCTTTATTCCCCCCTTTTATTCCTTAATTTGTGTTCATTACTTGAAGTTAATTAATGAGTCAAGATTTTATCCCCAATCTACTCCCTAATTTAACTTGGGTTATCTCTTAGATGGGTATTCTTATGTTGGTTGTTGACACATGGAGTTTCTCTACATTTCTCTAAATTTAATTTATTATTCTCATTTTAATTCACCTTCCTCTTTTCTTAATTAGGTTTAATTTAGTTTAGGATTAATCTTTATCCTTACAATTATGTTTGTCTTTCCCCTTTTTCCTAATTAAACCACATAATCTTCCTAGTACTTTCCAACATGGGAAGGATAGAGTTTTTAAGGTACTCTATTTTAATTCTTCCTATGATCCTCCTTATTCCAAGTTTTATTTTTGATTTAATTACATTGGTTTCTAATCATCATTTACCCTTGATATAAATTTACCTAGTTTTCATTCCTTGCTTATATTCATTTATTATTATTTATTTTTAAAGATTCCAAGGGTGCCAAGTTTGGTTGTGCCCTTCAAGAACTTCCCTAGAAGTTCCAAGGGTGCCACACCTAACAGTTTATTTGTGATGTCAAGGGTGCCAGTTTGGTTGTGCCCTTCAAGAACTTCCCTAGAAGTTCCAAAGGTGCCACACCTAATAGTTTATTTGTGATGCCAAGGGTGCCAAGTTGGTCGTGCCCTTCAAGAAATTCCCCTGAAGTTCCAAGGGTGCCACACCACTTGCCCTTCAAGCATCGAGTGACTACGAGGGGAAAGTATAGTGCAACGTCATAGACTACTATCATCTCTTATGTTGCCTGCTATAGTGAGACTAATGGTGTCGGGGATCAAGGGATCCGCCTCGATGCGCGCCCCCCGGTAAAGTCCTCATGAGCGACCCAACTTTGGGACCTGCCCTCATGGCATCATGATCTTCAAGGCGAAGGTGTTTCAACCCTTCCAACCCAAGTCATGGCGAGAGTGCTAGTGGGTGAGATCAGGGACTCTGTCCCACCCCTCCCATGTAATTCCATCCACCTGTACAACCCCATCACCCATATGTGGGTCATTCGGTCAAGCAACTAGTCTGTGCCTGCAACCATTAACATATCATCAGAATATAGTTAAACATATATGGCAGATTTCAAGATCGACTTAGACTTTAAAAGATAAAATAATATGAATTTTGATCAAACCAAGTGTCATCGACATGTCATATGCGAGTGCCTCTGATGGTTTCCCGCCATACTCAATAATCATCAGTAACAAGGTTTCTCAATGTTAGTCATTATCATAATAGCATCATTAACAATTCTTGGTCATTCACATCATTGTCCATTGTAAGTCTGAACTAAAGGAAGTAGGTAACATAGGGAACACATCCCTCATGGCTATCATCAATAATCATCAATGGAAACATACATATTCATTAAGCTATCAACATCGTAACATCGTAGAAATATACCTATCCATCAATTTATCATCATTATGCTTTTAGTAGAGCGCATACATATTCTTTACTACCCTCATCATAAATTCAAATAGAGACCAACTTAACTATTTAATGTTGCAATCATCAGAATACTGATAGATACGATACATAACCATTCATGCTATCATAATATCAATGGAAAGCATTCATAAACATCACAACCATGAATATCTCAATCGCTAATAATAGTGTCATGTGTCCAAATCCTCAATCTGAGGTCCTCAAAGAATAAAGTGTCTAAGATAATATCATATTGAGGTCAGGAAACTAGAGTGGGCACTACAGTTTGTTTTATGTTTTATGTTTTACTATTTTGTAATACGATTTTGTAACACTATTATACTAATCATTATCATTATTTAGTTCATGTTATTAGTATATTAATAATTTTAATTGATGTCGTTACTATATTGTTTGTTTGTTTTATGTTTTACTTTATACTATTTTGTAACACTATTATACTAAACATTATCATTCTTTAGTTCATCTTATTACTATATTAATAATTATAATTCATGTTATTACTATATTGTACGTTTGTTTTACTATATTGTAAAACTATTATACTAATCAATATCATTATTTAATTCATGTTATTACTATATTGTAAGTTTGTTTTATGTTTTATGTTTTACTATTTTGTAATACTACTATACTAATCATTATCATTGTTTAATTCATGTTATTAGCATATTGTTTGTTTGTTTTATGTTATACTATTTTGCAATAGTATTTTGTAACACTACTATACTAATCATTATCATTATTTAATTCATGTTATTACTATATTGTTTGTTTGTGTTATGTTTTATGTTTTACTATTTTATAACACTATTTTGTAATAGTATTATACTAATCATTTTAATTATTTAATTCATGTTATTACTATATTAATAATTTTAATTCATGTTATTACTATATTGTTTGTTTGTTTGTTTTATGTTTTATATTTTACAATTTTGTAACACCATTTGTTAGCACTATTTTGTAACACTATGATACTCATCATGATCATTATTTAATTCATGTTATTACTATATTAATAATTTTAATTTATGTTATTATTATATCAATAATTTTAATTCATGATATTACAATTTTTTTTTATGTTTTACAGTTTAGTATATTGTAAGACTATTTTGTAACACTATTATACTAATCATTATCATTATTTAATTCATGTTATTAATGTATTTTTTGTTTGTTTTATGTTTTATGTTTTACTGTTTTGTAAAACTATTTTGTAAAAATATTATACTAAACATTAACATTATTTAACTCATGTTATTACTATATTGTTTGTTTGTTTTATGTTTTATGCTTTACTATATTGTAACACTATTTTGTAACACTATTGTACTAATCATTATTATTATTTAATTCATGTTATTACTATATTAATAATTTTAATTCTGGTTATTACTATATTGTTTGTTTCCTTTATGTTTTATGTTTTACTACAATGTAACACTATTATACTAATCAATATAATTATTTAATTCATGTTATTACTGTCTTGTTCATTTGTTTTAAATTTTATGTTTTACTATTTTTGTAACAATATTATACTAACCATTATCATTATTTATTTAATGTTATTACTATATTAATAATTTTAATTCGTGTTATTACAATATTGTTTATTTGTTTTATGTTTTACTATATTGTAACACTATTTTGCAACACTATTATACTAATCATTATCATTATTTAACTCATGTTATTACTATATTAATAATTTTAATTCATGTTATTACTATATTCCTTGTTTGTTTTATTCTTTTTCTAACACTATTCTGTAACACTATTATACTAATCATTATCATTATTTAATTCATGTTATTATTATATTGTTTGTTTGTTTTATGTTTTATTTTTTACTATTTTATAACACTATTTTGTAACACTATTATACTAATCTTATCATTATTTAATTCATGTTATTAATATATTGTTTGTTTGTTTTATGTTTTATGTTTTACTATTTTGTAACACTATTATACTAATCATTATCATTATTTAGTTCATGTTATTAGTATATTAATAATTTTAATTGATGTCGTTACTATATTGTTTGTTTGTTTTATGTTTTACTTTATACTATTTTGTAACACTATTATACTAAACGTTATCATTCTTTAGTTCATGTTATTACTATATGAATAATTATAATTCATGTTATTACTATATTGTAAGTTTGTTTTATGTTTTATGTTTTACTATTTTGTAATAGTAATATACTAATCATTATCATTCTTTAATTCATGTTATTAGCATATTGTTTGTTTGTTTTATGTTATACTATTTTGCAACAGTGTTTTGTAACACTACTATACTAATCATTATCATCATTTAATTCATGTTATTACTATATTGTTTGTTTGTGTTATGTTTTACTATTTTATAACACTATTTTGTAACAGTATTATACTAATCATTTTAATTATTTAATTCATGTTATTACTATATTAATAATTTTAATTCATGTTATTACTATATTGTTTGTTTGCTTTATGTTTTATATTTTACAATTTTGTAACACCATTTGTTAGCAGTATTTTGTAACACTATGATACTCATCATGATCATTATTTAATTCATGTTATTACTATATTAATAATTTTAATTTATGTTATTATCATATCAGTAATTTTAATTCATGATATTACAATTTTTTTTTTTATGTTTTACAGTTTAGTATATTGTAAGACTATTTTGTAACACTATTATACTAATCATTATCATTATTTAATTCATGTTAATAATGTATTTTTTGTTTGTTTTATGTTTTATGTTTTACTATTTTAAAACTATTTTGTAAAACTATTATACTAAACATTAACATTATTTAACTCATGTTTTTACTACATTGTTTGTTTGTTTTATGTTTTATGTTTTACTATATTGTAACACTATTTTGTAACACTATTATACTAATCATTATTATTTAATTCATGTTATTACTATATTAATAATTTTAATTCTGGTTATTACTATATTGTTTGTTTCCTTTATGTTTTATGTTTTACTATAATGTAACACTATTATACTAATCAATATAATTATTTAATTCATGTTATTACTATATTGTTTATTTGTTTTATATTTTATGTTTTACTATTTTGTAACAATATTATACTAATCATTATCATTATTTATTTCATGTTATTACTATATTAATAATTTTAATTCATGTTATTACAATATTGTTTATTTGTTTTATGTTTTACTATATTGTAACACTATTTTGCAACACTATTATACTAATCATTATCATTATTTAACTCATGTTATTACTATATTAATAGTTTTAATTCATGTTATTACTACATTCCTTGTTTGTTTTATTCTTTTTCTAACACTATTTTGTAACACTATTATACTAATCATTATCATTATTTAATTCATGTTATTATTATATTGTTTGTTTGTTTTATATTTTATTTTTTACTATTTTATAACACTATTTTGTAACACTATTATACTAATCTTATCATTATTTAATTCATGTTATTACTATATTTTTTTTGTTTTTTGTTTTATGTTTTACTATATTGTAACACTATTATAATAATAATTATAATTATTTAATTCATGTTATTAATATATTGTTTGTTTGTTTTATGTTTTATCTTTCACTATTTTGTAACACTATTATACTAATCATTATCATTATTTAGTTCATGTTATTAGTATATTAATAATTTTAATTGATGTCGTTACTATATTGTTTGTTTGTTTTATGTTTTATTATTTTGTAACACTATTTTACTAATCATTATCATTATTTATTTCATGTTATTACTATATTAATAATTCTAATTCATGTTATTACTATATTGTTTGTTTGTTTTATGTTTTATGTTTTACAATACTGGAGCACTATTATACTAATCAATATCATTATTTAATTCATGTTATTACTATATTGTTTATTTGTTTTATATTTTGTGTTTAAATATTCTGTAACATTATTATACTAATCATTATCATTATTTATTTCATGTTATTACTATATTGATATTTTTAATTCATGTTATTACTATATTAATAATTTTAATTCATGTTAATACTATATTGTTTGTTTGGTCTATGTTTTATGTTTTACTAATTTGTAACAGTATTATACTAATCATTTTCATTATTTAATTCATGTTATTACTATACTGTTTGTTCGTTTTATGTTTTACGTTTGACTACATTGTAACACTATTTCGTAACATTATTATACTAATCATTATACTTATTTAATTCATGTTATTACTATATGGTTTGTTTGTTTTCTGTTTTATGTTTTACTATTTTGTAACACTATTATACTAATCATTGTCATTATTTAGTCAATGTTTTTTTTTTCTCAATCTGTCTACTTCTATTATTATATAAAAAGATTCAAAATGTTACAGCAAGGCCGTAGCCTTGAAAATCTTGCCATGAGATTGACAATTAGCACAGCTGAACACCTTCCAAAAATGGTGGACTTCCATCTGTTACATCTTCTCCTAAGACTCTAAATATTGCGAAACAGACAAGCTGATACAAACAACTATTGCACTGGTTTGCAGCGCTGAACAAGGACAAATAGACATAGATCCAAACAGTCGACACAGAGACATATAGACACATACTATGACCTGACACAGGCACAATTTCGAGTTCCAAAAACAGAGTAATGCGCCTACTTCTTAGGCTACCGAGAGCAGAGTGCCATCCGAGATCAGTTGTCATCCGTAGCGTAGGGTTCCTCCACTACCCTGCACCCAAATTGCAAAGAGTCTTCCGAGTCTGAGCGAAGGACCACCGAGCCAGTTGGGACTCCCGGAGCAGGCTCGCTTGGACCATCAGGGGCGGCTTGAGTCGCCAAGGAGGAACTTCCCGTGACCGGGCGTTAAGTGTCAATTGGAGGCACTGTCCCTTGTTCTGGCGCAATTGCCTGATGAGCTGCTGCTTGGCCGCTGAGATTTGCACAATTTTCAATAGTAACAGAGACTAAGAAAGTGGAATTGGCAAGAGTGCAGGGGATACGATAGCGGACTGTTGGATGCGCTGCATGCTCACATTCAACCAGCCTTCCACGCCCGTGACCTCTGCCTCTTCCAGCTCTGGAAACTTGAGGGCAATTTTGCTCAGGTGCCACCTCAACCAAGGAGGAGGGAGAGATGGGGGCAGACCTCTCTGAGGTGGCGCGTCAATGGGAGCCTCCGCGTGTGCTACCCATTCTTGGACGCTCTCTCGGCATTGCAGTATACAGTGTATTGACCAGCGCACAAATACACGGAGGGGAGCAACTAACCAGAACGTGAGCTCGTTGAACTGGAGCTAAATTCCTGTGAAACACTCTCGAGTCCGAGACGGAGATGGACTTGGGCACAGAGAGTGAATGCCCCTGAGCTACCAACAGGACCGTAGAGGAGTGCGAAGTGGCAGCAGAGGGATGCGAAGAGGCCACCGAGGAATGCCAAGAAACCACAGAGGAATGCGAGGAGGCCGCAGGAGCACAAACATTTTGAAGCGCCATTGCACAATTTACCAGGAGGTAGATGGAGGAGAAAACGAACCACATTAATAACCCTGCGTGAGACCAACTCACTTGATCTGCACGGTTCCTCGTGGCGTGCATGGGCTGACACCTGCCCATGTGAAGCGCCACCTTCGTACCCTTACGCTGATTGAACACCCGCATCCGGGACATTATTTAGTCAATGTTACTACTATATTAATTATTTTATTTCATGTTATTACTATATTGTTTGTTTGTTTTATGTTTTACTATATTGTAGCACTATTTTGGAATGCCATTATGCTAATCGTCGTTATTTAATTCATGTTATTACTATATTGTTTGATTGTTTTATATTTTATGTTTAACTATTTGTAACAGTATTTTGTAACACTATTATACTAATCATTAACATTATTTATTACATCTTATTACTATATCAAAAATTTAATCCATGTTATTACTGTATTGTTTGTTTTATGTTTTATGTTTTACTATTATGTAACATTGTTATACTGATCATTATCATTATTTAATTCATGTTATTACTATATAAATAATTTTAATTCATTTCTTACAATATTGTTTGTTTGTTTTATGTTTTACTATATTGTAGCACTATTCTATAACACTATTATTCTAATCAATATAATTATTTAATTCATGTTATTACTATATTGTTTGTTTGTTTTATGTTTTATGTTTTACTATTTTGTAACACTATTATACTAATCATTATCATTATTTAATTCATGTTGTTACTATATTAATAATTTTAATTCATGTTATTACTATATTGTTTGTTTGTTTTATATTTTATGTTTTACTATTTTGCAACAGTATTTTGTAACACTACTATACCAATCATTATCAATATTCAATTCATGTTATTACTATACTAATAATTTTAATTCATGTTATTATTATATTGTGTGTTTGTTTTATGTTTTATGTTTTACTATATTGTAACACTATTGTAGTAATCATTAACATTGTTTAATTCATTTTATTAATTTTAATTCATGTTATTACTATATTAATAATTTCACTTCATGTTATTACTATATTGTTTGTTTGTTTTATGTTTTATAATTTATTATATTGTAACACTATTATACTAATCATTATCATTATTTAATTCATGTTATAACTATATTGTTTGTTTGTTTTATATTTTATGTTTTACTATTTTGTAAAACTATTTTTTAAGACTATTATACTAATCATAAGCATTACTTAATTCATGTTATTACTATATTGTCTATTTGTTTTATGTTTTATGTTTTACTATATTGTAGCACTGTTTTGTAACACTATTATATTAATCATTATAATTATTTAATTCATGTTATTACTATATTGTTTGTTTGTTTTATGTTTTATGTTTTACTATTTTGTAACACTATCATATTAACCAATATCATGATTTGATTCATCTTATTACTATATTGTTTGTTTGTTCAATGTTTTATGTTTTACTATTTTGTAACACTATTATACTAATACTTATAATTATTTAATTCATGTTATTAGTAACTTAATAATTTTAATTCATGTTACTATTGTATTGTTTGTTTGTTTTATGTTTTATGTTTTACTATATTGTAACAATAATTTGTAACAGTATTATACTAATCATTATAATTATTTAATTCATGTTATTACTATATTGTTTCTTTGTTTTATGTTTTATGTTTTACTATATTGTTCGTTTGTTTTTTATTTTATGTTTTGCTATTTTGTAACACCATTTTCTAACACTATTATACTAATCATTATCATTATTTATTTCATGTTATTACTATATTAGTAATTTTAATTCATGTTATTACTATATTGTTTATTTTATGTTTTATGTTTTACTAATTTGTAACACTATTATACTAATAATTATCATTATTTAATTCATGTTATTACTATATTAATAATTTTAAGCCATGTTATTATGATATTGTTTGTTTGTTTTATGTTTTATTTTTTACTATTTTATAACACTATTTTGTAACATTATTATACTAATCTTATCATTATTTCATTCATGTTATTACTATATAAATAATTTTAATTCACGTTTTTACTATATTGTCTGTTTGTTTTATGTTTTATGTTTTACTATATTGTAACACTATTATACTAATCACTATCATTGTTTAATTCATGTTACTACTATATTGTAACACTATTATCATTGTTTAATTCATGTTATTAGCATATTGCTTGTTTGTTTTATGATTTATGTTTTACTATTTTGCAACGCTATTTTGTAACACTACTGTACTAATCATTATCATTATTTAATTCATTTTATTACTATATTGTTTGTTTGTTTTATGTTTTAAGTTTTACTATTTTGTAACAGTATTATACTAATCATTATAATTATTTAATTCATTTTATTACTATATTATTTGTTTGTTTTATGTTTTATATTTTACAATTTTGTAACACTATTTTGTAGCACTATTTTGTAACACTATTATACTCATCATTATCATTATTTAATTCATGTTATTAATGTATTTTTTGTTTGTTTTATGTTTTACTGTTTTGTAAAACTATTATACTAAACATTAACATTATTTAACTTATGGTATTACTATATTGTTTGTTTGTTTTATGTTTTATGTTTTACTATATTGTAACACTATTTTGTAACACTATTATACTAATCATTATCATTATTTAATTCTTGTTATTAATATATTAATAATTTTATTTCATTTTATCACTATATTGTTTTTTTTATGTTTTATGTTTTACAATATTGGAACACTATTTTGAAACATTATTATCCTAATCATTATCATTATGTAATTCATGTTATTACTATATTGTTCGTTTGTTTTATGTTTTATGTTTTACTATTTTGTAGCACTAATATACTAATAATTATCATTACTTAATTCTTGTTATTAGCATATTGTTTGTTTGTTTTATGTTTCATGTTTTACTATTTTGCAACACTATTTTGTAACACTACTATACTAATCATAATCATTATTTAATTCATGTTATTACTATATTGTTTGTTTGTTTTATGTTTTACGTTTTACTATTTTGTAACACTATTATACTAATCAATATCATTATTTAATCCATGTTATTACTATATTGTTTGTTTGTTTTATATTTTATGTTTTACTATTTTGTAACACTATTATACTAATCATTATCATTATTTAATTCATGTTATTACTATATTGTTTGTTTGTTTTATGTTTTACATTTTACTATATTTTAAAATTATTTTGTAACACTATTATACTAATCATTATCATTATTTTTTTTGTAGGCTGGGGTGGGACTCTCCGATTTACATGTCCATTATGTACCCCTCTATGGGGGAAGGGTAGCTCAAGATTTGAACCCAAGATCCCCGGTTCGGTGAGACTTCATTTCCACGGCCCTTGCCGCTTGAGCTATATTATTTATTTGTTTTATGTTTTATGTTTTACTATTTTGTAACACTATTATACCAATCATTATCATTATCATTATCATTATAATTATCATTATTTGGTTCATGTTATTGCTATATTGTTTGTTTGTTTTATGTTTTTTGTAACCCTATTTTGTAACACTATTATGCTAATGATTATCATTATTTAATTCATGTTATTACTATATTGTTTGTTTGTTTTATGTTTTGTGTTTTACTATTTTGTAACACTATGATACTAATCATTGACATAATTTAATTCATGTTATTACTATATTAGATATTTTAATTCATTTTATTCCTATATATTTTTTTTTGTTTTGTGTTTTACGTTTTACTATATCGTAACAGTATTTTGTAACACTATTATACTAATCATTATCATTATTTAATTCATGTTATTACTATATTGTTTGTTTGTTTTATGTTTCATGTTTTACTATATTGTAACACTATTATACCAATCATTATAATTATTTAATTCATGTTATTACTATATTGCTTGTTTGTTTTATGTTTTATGTTTTACTATATTGTAGCACTATTTTGTAACACTATTATACTAATCAATATCATTATTTAATTCATGTCATTACTATATTGTTCGTTTGTTTTATATTTTATGTTTTACTATTTTGTAACACTATTATACTAATCATTATCATTATTTATTTCATGTTATTAATATATTAATAATTTTAATTCATGTTATTACTATATTGTTTGTTTTATGTTTTATGTTTTACTATTTTGTAACACTATTATACTAATCATTATCATTAGTTAATTCATGTTATTACTACATTAATAATTTTAATTCATGTTATTACTATATTAATAATTTCAATTCATGTTATTACTATATTGTTTGTTTGTTTTATGTTTTACTATATTGTAACACTATTATACTAATCATTATCTTTATTTAATTCATGTTATAACTATATTGTTTATTTGTTTTATGTTTTATGTTTTACTATTTTGTAAAACTATTTTGTAACGCTATTATACCAATCATTAACATTATTTAATTCATGTTATTAATATATTAATAATTTTAAGCCATGTTATTATGATATTGTTTGTTTGCTTTTTGTTTTATTTTTTACTATTTTATAATACTATTATACTAATCTTATCATTATTTCATTCATGTTATTACTATATTGTCTATATGTTTTCCGTTTTATGTTTTACTATATTGTAACACCATTATACTAATCATTATAATTATTTAATTCATGTTATTACTATATTAATAAATTCAATTCATGTTCTTACTATACTAACACCATTATACTAATCATTATCATTATTTAATTCATGTTATTACTATATTGTTCATTTGTTTTATATTTTATGTTTTACTATTTTATAACAATATTATACTAATCATTATCATTATTTATCTCATGTTATTACTATATTAATAACATTAATTCATGTCATCACTATATTGTTTGTCTGTTTCATGTTTTATTTTTTACTATTTTATAACACTATTTTGTAACATTATTATACTAATCTTATCATTATTTCATTCATGTTATTACTATATTGTTTGTTTGTTTTATGTTTTACTATATTGTAACACTATTATACTAATCATTATCATTATTTAATTCAGGTTATAACTATATTGTTTATTTGTTTTATGTTTTATGTTTTACTATTTTGTAAAACTATTTTGTAACACTATTATACCAATCATTAACATTATTTAATTCATGTTATTAATATATTAATAATTTTAAGCCATGTTATTATGATATTGTTTGTTTGCTTTTTGTTTTATTTTTTACTATTTTATAACACTATTATACTAATCTTATCGTTATTTAATTCATGTTATTACTATATTAATAATTTTAATTCATGTTATTACGATATTGTCTATTTGTTTTTTGTTTTTTGTTTTATGTTTTACTATATTGTAACACCATTATACTAATCATTATAATTATTTAATTCATGTCATTACTATATTAATAATTTCAATTCATCTTCTTACTATAATGTAACACTATTTTTTTTTTATAAGCTACGGTAGAACCCATTCTATTACTCGATAGAAATAAAAACTTTACAGAACATCAGGAAAGTGCAGAGAACCCGCCCACATGGGGAAACCGGGTGATTATCCACCTATAGTTTCTGGTGGCCGCCCAAAAATAAAAGGCCCAGAGTCTCAAAATTTTAGCCAAAATTACAATGCAGTCCTTAGATTTCCTAATACTATTCAGCTGTAATAAACAAGTATCAGCCTCTACATATCCCAAAAAACTACAGTTAAAAATGCAATGAAGAGTTTCCAGCATATCTTAGTTCAGGCAGTATCCGGATCCGGCTGTTGTCGCGCTCCTCTCGCATCAGCACCTTGCATGTTCTTCAACATTTGATGCAGCACCTCCATCTTTTCCTCCTGATGCTCCATGGCCACTCTGATGAAGCTCAGCTCCCTGCGCAGGTCTGGGTCACCTTTGGCCAACTCCACCATCTCTTGAGCCACCTGCTCAAGCGCCTTCGCTAGGAGACCTTTCATCACCCAATAAATGTGCAATGACTGTTTGAAGAGCGTCATTCGCCCCCTCGTATGGCCAGGGTCATGCAGCAAGGATTCCCATTCTTCCATCTCGTCAACAGACTGGTTCTGGAGGGATTCCTCCTCCATAAACTGCATCACTCTGCGAACTGCGGGATTGGACTCCTTCAGAAACGCCCTTTCCGCCCTTTTAAGTCTGTAATTCACCGTCAACCGAGTCTTCTTCTCCAGATTCGTCTTCCGCCCCGTTCTCTCACTTTCCCCCTGCACCCTCTTCCTCGGGCCCCAACCTCTTTTCCTGCTGCCCTCCGTATCCTTGACAGGGGTGGTAGCTCTGTTCCTCCCCCCTGGGCATCGTCCCTTCTTCTCGCTGGGCTCAGAGCATCCACCATACTGCTGCTGCTGGCCCTCAGCAGCCATCCTTTTCAGCGGGACCGTCCACCCTCCTTCACCGTCCAGAGGAATTTCCTCCTCCGATTCATCCTCGATTTCCCAAATTTCTGCCGAAGGGCTGTCCTGGGCAATTCCTTTCCCTTTCTGGTTCTGCACCTCTGTCACCATCCTTTGGTGTTCTTCGGCCTCCTTAGTCCGCTGCCTAGTCTCCATATTTCTCTGTCTCCCTTTACTGTGCGGACCCTGGTACTCTGTGCTCTCGGTCTCAGCCAGATATCTCACCAGCTCTCTATTCCCTCGTCGCCTAATTAGGAAACAAACATGAATCCGGGCCTCTTCCCCGATCTTAATATAAGTGGAAATGTTTACCTCCTGGACCCGTTGCTCACCGGCGATTGAATGCCGCCAGTTACCAGCACGGATGGCATCATTAATTGTAGTTATATCAGGATTTATGTTTACTATCGAGGCTTCTGACAACCCACCCTTCTCTCCACTAAAAATGCGTAGGATGATAATCGCACCGTGGGCGAAATCGAGTGCCATTACCTTCGCACACTGTCGCAGTACACCTCTGCACTCAACCATTATTGCACTAAACTCCCTCGATTGATCATTGATCGACCGTCGGGATCTCCACTTCCTTAATTCATGCCAGCTCATTGATCCGACAAGGTGCTTATGTGGCTTGGTCATAGTCCGAATTGATGATCCCTGCCAGCTCTTTCCACTCGCTGTGGCCACACACAGCCTTCCATTGTTGGTCCACCTTGTTACTCCTACCGCTGCTGCCCCAATTAGCCAGGTAATCGGCCACCTGGTTACCTTTTCTGCGGACATGATTTACAACCTTATACTCCAGCTTTTTTAAGAGAGCTGCAATGTCCTGAACGATCCCCGCAGTACGCCAACTGCTGGTGGCTTTTTCCCAACTCTTACCATTATTTAGTTTCTTCACCATGTCCACTGCGATCTGAGAATCACCTGTGATTTCCAGTTTAGAGTATCCATTTCTAACTGCAATCGTTAGTCCTTGATGGAGGGCCCAAAATTCAGCTTCATTGTTGGTCATCTCCCCTCCTCCTTCTGCAAATATCCATCTGACCTGTTTATCACTGTCTCTGAAGATGCCTCCGAAGCCGGCTTCTCCTGGGTTTCCTTTCGAAGCCCCATCAAAATTTAATTTGACAAAGGCATCCCTGGGAAAACTGAACTTGTCCGGGCTCTGACTCCTCATGTCCTGAGGGACAGTGAGCTTGTGCTGGACCATCTCCAGTTTTAAGTTTAGCTTACTCAAGATTTCTTGTTCCTCTTGATTTGTCTTCCAATCGTCCTCATACCACCTATCCACAAGGACTGTTTCCTGCATGAGTTCTACTGCTTTTATCCAGGTAGTCTCTGGATCCTTTGACTGATTCTGGAAGATCCTTCGGTTTCTCTCCTTCCAGAGCATCCACATGACAAACCCCGGCATAAGGCTCCAGGCTCTTTTCACGACCTTGCAGTGGAAGACCTCCTTATTCCAGTTGAAGATCAATTCATTGAAATCACTGATGACGAAACCAAGTTTGTTGAAGGTTCGCTTGATATTCACCCACAGTTTCTTGGAGTACTGGCATTTAATTAGGAGATGGTCTCTGGTTTCTCCCTCCTTCTTGCAAAGACAACATATCGATGGTCCATTGAACCCCTTCTTCTGGATTCTATCCCAGGTGAGAATCTTATTTTTAGCAGCCAACCATATGAACATGGAGATTTTTGGCCACCAATTGTTTTCCCAGAATACTTTCCAATCAAGGTTTCCCATATCCCCATTCTGAGAGTCACTTAAGTAATAGGCTTCTTTGGTGGTAAACAGGCCTTTCATGGTGTTTCCCCACCTCAGGATATCTTGTCCTTCCCGAACTCTAATTTTCCTGGACCCAACTTCTTTTTTGTAATTGTCTTGCATAGCTTGGTCAATCTCACTGTCCCATTCCCTTGGGTCGATCCAAACTCGCCACCCTTCTTCCGACGGTTGAGCTCTCCAATAATCTCTAACACAGATCCTGTTTCCTTCTATTCTGGCGCGGATTTGATGAAGATCTGGGGTTCTGTTCAGTCTTTCCCTCTGCTGCCACCTATCTTCCCAAAAGTTTGCCTCTACTCCTCCACGGATCTCCCAGAAAGCTTGTTGTTCTACCAGATCCCGGTTCTGGCGAGCCAGGTCCCAAATAGAGGATCCTTTAGGTGTTACCTGTTGCCTTAATATCTCTAACGTTGAATCAGGCATGCTATATTTAGTCTTCCATATTTTCTTCAACAGATCATTGCCCCCCGGAGCCATCTCCACCACAATTTGGATCCCAGGACCCTGTTGAGAGTTTCAGGGTCTCTCAGCCCCAGGCCTCCTCTCTCCTTTCTCTTTGTTAACTGTTCCCAAGAAACAAGAGCCCACTTCTTTTTTTGATCAGATCCTCTCCAGATGAAATTCCTTATGATCTCTCTGATCTTAGCACAAACCCCCAAAGGAGCAGCCATGATCGAGAGAGAATGAATAGGGATAGCTTGCAATACTGATTTCACCAAGACAATTCTGCCTGCAATATTTAAAGCTCTGAAGGCCCAGTTAGCTATCTTAGCCTGCAATTTATCCAAGATCCCCTGCCAGTTTTTCACTTTTTTAGAAGTGAGGTCTAAAAGATTGCCTAAATATCTCGTAGGAAGATCCCCTCTTCTAAACCCCAATAATCTGATAAGATGGTTTCTAACCGGGTCTGCCGTGTTGAAGATGAAGATACAGGATTTGTCTCGATTGATTTCCAAGCCTGATGCCTCCGTGAATAGATCCAAATTTTTTTTGATATGTCTGACTTCTTTGACGGTTGGTTCTCCAAAAAGCATAATGTCATCTACGAATTGTTGGTGGGTTAGGGGCAGATTATTCCCCCATAGCTTGAGACCCTTCAATCTGTTTGCCTCTCTTTCTTGTTTAATGTACCGACCCAAACCTTCAGCTGCAAGTATGAACAGAAAAGGGGATAAAGGATCCCCTTGTCTAATCCCCCGGGAGGCATTAAAAGTTTTCGTTGGAGTTCCATTGACTAAGATAGAAAAATTGGAGAGGAGATCAAGCTGTGAACCCAAGCAATCCATCTCTTGTTAAACCCAAAGCTCTCTAGGACTTTTTCCAAATAGTTCCAATTTAATCTGTCATAAGCCTTAGACAGGTCTAGCTTGATCAGCATGCCCTTTTGCTTTCTAACCTTGAGAGAGTGCAAAACTTCCTGGGTTACAACAAGACCATCAAGGATCTGTCTGCCTTCAACGAAACTAGTTTGTTTTGTAGATATGAGCTGGTCTAGAAGGGGTTTTAATATCTTAGCTATCAGGGACGTTGCAATCTTGTAAATAACATTGCATAATGCTATTGGTCTATAGCCATTAGCATCCTCAAGATTTTCACCTTTGGGGATTAAAGCAAAAAAAGTAGAATTGAGAGCCGACCATACCTTTTGATTTCTTCTTGATTCTTCAACCAGGTCGAGGATCTCTCCCCCAAGAAATGCCAACCCGCCTGATAAAAATCTACAGTGAAGCCATCTGGTCCCGGGGTAGTCCCCTTTTTCATGGCTTTTACCGTCTCCTCTACCTCCTCGAGGGTTACCGCCCGCATTAAGCTTTGTTTTGATCTTCAGTGACTAGGCTGGGGATTGCCGCGCAGATTTCCTGTATAGCACGAGATCTATCAGCCTGCGGTTCAGTTAGGATCTCTTTGTGGTGGTCCACCAGTATCTGTTCAATCTCCTCTTGCTCCACAACCCTTCTTCCATTCTTATCCTTGATGGAGAGGATTCTATTCCTCTGTCTATGCTTGATCATTGCTTGGTGGAAAAATTTAGTATTGCGTTCTCCCTCTCTTAACCATTTTATCCGAGATTTCTGACGCCATAGCACCTCCTCCTGTTTTCGTCTTTCTTCTAATTTCCCAAGAATGATCCCTTCTTTGTTGATGCTATCCTCTGTCCTGCCTTCTAGTATCATCTTTTGCTGTATGCTTTCCATTTCGCCTTCTAATTTTTGCTTATCCTCAAGGATGTTACCAAACTCTTCTTTGTTCCATTTTTTAATTTTGCCCTTCAGCTCTTTTAGTTTTAATTGGAACGTTTGCATTTTTCCCCTGCCCTGCACAGAAGATTGGCGCCACCATTCCTCGATTTTCTTGATGAATTCAGGGTCTCTCAACCAGAAAGATTCAAACCGGAAAAGGTTCTTCCCACGATTCTTTTTGATATCCATTTCTAATCTAATCGGCCAGTGATCCGATCCCAAGGAGGGTATAATCTTTGCCTCTATAAAAATGTCTTTGTTCATGATAGCTTCTGAAACTAGGAATCTATCCAGCCTAGAAGCTATTTGATTTTTGCCTCCTCTCCTGTTATTCCAGGTGAATATCCCATTGATAGTTTGGATGTCAACTAGTCTTAATTCCTCTATCATCTCATTGAATCTGTCCATGATTTGATCCACCTTCTCACTCCTCCTTTTTTTTCATCCAAGGATCTGATTAAGTTAAAATCTCCTCCTATGATCCAGGCGGCTTCGGGATATAATCTGCGGATGACTTTCATGTTTGCTATGAAATTCTCTTTTTCCCTAAGGAGGGGGGGCCATAAACCCCTGAAACCACAACCTGCTCCTTGGTTCCCACTATCCGACCTTGGCCAGTAAGGATTCTACTCATACTAGTCCACCGATCCATGATAATATCATTGGGGTTCCACAAAATTGCTATACCTCCTGCGGATCCAATAGCATCCAACCCCATCACCTCGTAGTGAATATTATTTTTTCCTAAAATACCCTCGATCTGTTGAACCGATATTTTAGTCTCCTGCAGAATCATAATGCTAGGTTTCTCCCTTTTCAACTTGTCCTTCACATACCTTTGTTTACCCTTACTGTTTAAACCCCTAATATTCCAGCTTATGAATCATTTATAACTTTTGATAAAAGAGGGGAAAAAAACATCTGACAGAGGTATCACCTTACCTGAATTGATCACTCTTCTCCCACCGTCTGAATGGTTTCGCTCATTGTTTTCGGCCCCTCTTCCGACTGTTCTTGCCAGAGTTGTCCATTCCCACTACTCCTGTTCCCTGATCATTTCCAGTCATCATCTGCTTTACTATATTCTCTCCTATTTTCTCCTTATACTTCTGGAATACCTCCTTATATAGCTGTTTCTGTTTTTCGGGATGAATCTGCTGTCAAGGTATTTCCATTCTTGAAGCAGCTTCTCATTATTCTCTCTTCTTCAACCGCATTGTCTGCCTGGTGCTCCACTTCCATGTGTGATTGCATTGCAGTATCTTCCACCTGTTCTTCGGTCGTTCTTTCTCGATTTTCTCTGGGTTCATTTCCTTTCCTTTATCTTCCCCTGTGATTTCCATCGGGATGTTTCGGATCCTCATCATCTTCCAGATTTATTTCATAATCTCTTCACCATCCTGTAATACCTGAATTTTTATTCGGGCTTGTCATTGGAGCCGGTTTTCCTTGTGCTTGCGATCTAGGGCCTTCTTTATTTTGCCTTCGTCTTCTTGTAA